>CAXIVR010000010.1:80202152-81402152 GCA_964035755.1 Teleogryllus oceanicus | reverse complement strand
CGACCACTGAGGAACGAGCACGCGTGAGTGTGTAGGGAAAGGTAGGAGCGTGGAGGGGAGGGGGGCGGTAGGTGAGAGGAGGGGGAGGGAACGGGCAAGAACGTGGGGGAGGGGGGCGGGGCGCGGGGTCAAGTAGCGATGCCTCAACCTCTGCCACTTGGCCGCTCTCTGGATGCCGACTCGCCTCAGTCGTCGCCGCTCGTTGCAGTCGATTTCATGCATCGCATAAGAGTATCGATTTTGGGAGTATCGAACGAAAATACATCGATATTTGAAACAAAAGGAACGTTTGCACAACCAGAAATACCTTCTGGAATACGACTTTTAACCATCTGGAGGGTATGCTCATCCCGAATACGAAATACTTGCGGAAACAGCTAATTTGGCGGTTTTAGCGGGCGACTTATATTTGATGATAATCGATCACTCAGTCATGCAGTTTACAATTTGTTCCCAACTTTGGCAGCAGAGTTCTAAATCTAGTATATTCTCATGATGCAACAAGACGACGATGACATTAATTTTTATCTATCTACATATGATATTAGTTATATTTATACAATATTATTTATAAAATAATTTAAATTGTAAATAGATAGATTTATACGATATTATGTAAGCATTTAGTTATAAGGAAGACTGAGAGTTGTTTTCAGCGGTGTTGTTAAAATTCAGTCAAGAACAGTGACATTATGGAATTAGCGTTTCATTTCGAATTTCTTAAATTTTACTTAACGTTGTGCAAACTCACTTTGTCGACTTTCTCCACTGTTGATTTGGAGATTTCTATCGATTGCTTCTTTAAAAAAGCCGCATCATATGTAACTGGTCGAACTGTGTGCGTCCACTGTGCAGCGACGTATTGGCGAAGATGGGAGAGTGGCGGTTTGATTAACTTATTGGTTGATTGATATTTCCGGGAAGGCCAACTGTTATTGTAATTACTCCCGTTAATGTACAAAATGTTTTATCGCGGGAGGTGTTGGTGTTCAACCGCTGTTGGATTTAGACATCAGGCTCCGACCTGCACGTCAGCTTGGTGTGATTTCAACCTCCAGGTACCTCCACCAAGCCTGGCACCGCCCCATATGGGACGAGCTTTCATCTCACCACAGTTTTAGCGACATGTTTAGGTGTCTGGTGCATGCAAACGTGTGGGAAGAGGATATGACAAAGAAAAGGAAGGAAACATTGCGCGTGGTCCATGGCGAGTTTATTATAGTACTGCTCTACGAAACCAGGAAAACTAGGAAAATAACCGATCAGAGCAGCCGGTCGCTAGAATTCTCCTAAATTCGACATAGCTATTTAGCTGGTATCAAATACCTGATTGATTGATTGAATGATTTTTTCGTGTTTCCGGGCGCGTCAACTGCTTCGGTCATTAGTCCCGTTAGTGTATTGCATGTTTTTTTCTCGGGAGATGGCGGTGATCTTCCCCGCTGGATGGCGAGATCCGGCACCGACCTACCGTCGACTAGTGGGGTTTCCTAACCAGGACTCTCCCACCAGCGGGGCACCGCCCCAGTCGGGACAAACTCTTAAACTCCCGACCGGTCTCCCGGAATATGTGATAGTGTGGTGCATGTTAGTGTAAGTGTGTATGTAAGAGGAGAGGATAGGACAAGGAAGAGGAAGGAAAGATCGCGCGCGGTCCGTGGCCCGTTTGTTAGGGTACTGCTCCGGCATTCGCCTGATGTTTATCGGAGAATCCACGGAAAACCTTCGATCAGAGCAGCCTGTCGCTAGAATTCTCCTCCAGACTGTGACTGAATTCGACCTAGCGAAAAGCTAGTGTCGAAAACCTCACGTCAGAACTCGAACCTAGGACCTCCCGGTCCGAGGCGCTGCAGTGACATCAGTTGATGCACTGAGCTACCGCTACCGGTTCAAATACCTGCCTTCGAACTCTAGGACCTCCCGCACAGCGTCGCTGCAGGCAAAGCGACAATGAGCTACACTCAGTCGGCGGAGACCGCTGGTGTTCCACAGGGGCCTGCGTGCGGCCAGTGGCCCGCGAGCTCGCATAAGCGAGTGGGCGATGGTGGGGGCGTGGCAGGGGGCGGGCGTGGAGGGGCGGGGCGGGGTGGGGCGTGGGTGCGGGGTCAAGAGGCGATGCCTCAACCTCTGCCACCTGGCCGCCCTGCGGATGCCGACTGGCCTCAGTCGCCGCCGCTGCAGATTTCACCTTGGTTGTTCCCGTTTTTTGTCCGTCGTGTTTGTTAGGCGGTTGGTGTGTTGTTTTATGGGTCTGCCTCTGTAGGAATGGGTGTCTGCGTCGTTTTTACTCTCCAGTTGTTTGCTTATGTCTGTTTATGTACCGGTATGCGGTTGTGTGCGTCGTTCTGTGTGAGTGTCTCATTATTTATGAAGAACTTCTGCATAAACATGTACCTCTACTTTGCGGTGTGTACATGCGAAATCGTGTGTCTGTCTTTCTCTGACTGACTTTCAATGCGTCTTAGAAGACCTGTCACGATGGGTCTCGTTTCAAATTGGGATTAATTATTTTCTGCAAAGTGTTACGATCTTAAAAATAGATAACCGTTGCTTGTGAATATATTAGAAGTTACAACACTACTATTTGCTTTTGAAGAAACAAAATGAGTGCAAATGGAATATGGTATTCCAATCTTTTATTTGAAGATGAATCCTCACTAGTTGTAGTGTTTTTAATTTGTAAATTATTGTACAAAAATCTATATTATTTTGAACTAGTTCTTTTTTAACTGAGATAGTTTGCCTTCGGTCATCCAACAATCTGGCATTCGATGTTCGCGGTCTTCATATTTAATGATCAGGACTGATGGATTCCTCACACTGAACCTTCGATAATTACGTAAATTCTTTGTAATGATAGGGGTCGCCCGCAAATTACGTACCGGTAAAGAGGGGGAGGGGGTTTGAGTGGGCGTTACACTACGTTATTTGAGGGAAGGGGTGCGTTAATTAAATGTTGCTTAACATTGATTTATTTTGTTTGTGTCTGGATCTGTATGTGTATTTTGTTTGTATCTGGTGAAACAATTACTTTTTTGTCTCAAAACAAAACATTAAAATCTTAATTAATTACTTTAAAAACGTTATTATGTGTAATTTGTTACAATATATGGAAGTGTTAGTTCACAATTTTTTATTGTATCTGTAAGATTACGAAGAAAATATTCAAAACCGATCCACCGCGTATGTTCTAGAATCCAATTAAATTGGTGTAGTAGATTGTCGCTCTTGCTTCATCTCAGACGCCTTTTAATAAAACCCCAATTAATTCTGACTTAAGTTATCAGAAATTTTAAAATATAACAAAAATAAATTGAATACAAATTATTTCTTCTGAGATATAACCCATTTGTTTCTTGTAAATAGGAGGGAGTGTTTCCTTAAGCGTTACGTAATTATTTAGGAGAGTTCAAGTGCACGTTACGAGTGAGTTACAGTAGGGGAGGGAGTATTCAAAATACTTCAAATTTCTGTTTTGTAATTTATGAATAGCCCCATATCAGTGCCAAAGCTTTATAGGCACACCTAAATATAAGTGAAAGATTTTGATGGGTAAGTGATTTTCTAGATATAAGGATGATTTTGGAGGTGGAATGACATGCAGCAAAAACGGGAGAACCCCTGGAAATGTGCCTCGGAGCTTCTTTGTCCTCTGCAAATTTCATTTCGATCGACCAAGATTTGAAACTCCGGACCGCGCTATAAAAAGAGAAAAAAACTGTTCTCTACACAACGTCTGCCTTTTAGGGCTGTTCTCTCATTTTTCACACCAGATAATGTTTTATGCTTAAAAAAATTACATAATGACTTTATAGCAATATTTAGTACATAATATTACATACAATATTGCATATATATACTAATAATTTTCAATGCGTGTAGGAATTGAAATTAATGTACACAGTCTTCGGCCAAATAAGACGTGCCTTCGGCGTCTTTGGATCCCCACATCCGACAAATTAAAAAAGAATAAAACACATTTTGAGTGCAAAATGCAAATATTTGGAAGTGTTATTCCTCCAATTCGCATATTGCTCAATTCTCCGACTCAATTCTCCTATTCAAAGCGTCACTGCTTTCGACACACCTGGCGTCATACGACAGCAAGACTCCAAGTTAGGGACTCCTGCCTTTAAATATTTGCTCTTCACGCGTTGCGTTATGAACAGCATTTTTTTTATACAGGACCTACCTGGCCTGTTAAAAACTATACTTTGTATTTGCAGAATTCGTGAAGGCTTTTTTGTTACTACTGAAATATTTAATTCCTTTCATTTTTATATGAGAGTTTTTTGTTTATCTTAAGCATTGTGCAAATCCATTTTTTGTATTTTCTTTCTGCAGCAGTTACCCTGCGGCAAGCCACTACAACAATATAATATATAATAGTATAATATAAATATAATACATAATAATATATTTTCATAATAATATGTGCATTAAATTCCAACATCACTAGGTAGACCCAATAGGGAACTTATTGCAAAACATAACGCAGGTAAAGGTCCAGATATTCTGTGGAAGATATCCAAAGTTTCATTCAAATAGAATTTTGGAAATTTTCGATGTTATATCTTCATTCCTGGCAGGTCTTCACTCGCAATTATTAGTATATGTATACCTCTGTAGGCAGTCAATACACGTGCCTGCTTCATTCACTCCTATCGTGTACTTTGCACTAAATAGCAAATATCATATGCCGTGCCTAGAAAACACGGCGTCAAATATCACTAGCACCCGGCTAATACACCAATGTATTATAGACAACGCAAAGACATTACCTGACGGCCCCACATCTATAGCATCTCTGTACATTTACAGCGTTCATTACCCGTTAGATTTATGATGACGTGTAATGCTGGAGTCCATCACGAAGGCGTGGCCAACCTGCAATTTGAGGCGCAGTATTGCCAACTTTTTGCTTCCGTTTCTTAGAAGCTGTAAACTGCCACTTGTTACAACTTTATTGAATGTACCTTGTCCCCAAGTCAAAACTGCGGAGAACATAATTCTTTAAACTAGAAAAATTGTACACAAGTTTTCCACTTTTTGAAACACACTTTTTTCGGAATGGTGCAGATTATTGGAGCTGATTAGAAACACATAACTAATATCGAAAAGTCAAAAGTCTTCTTCAGCGCAAATTTTGATTTCGATTTGATACAATATGCCATTACGATCTCACAATCTCCTAAGGCAGAACTGGTTGGGCGGATAAGGGCATCAATTATTGATATCACTGAATTTCTTCTGAACGGGAGCTTCTAGGATTCGTCGTCTCCAACGATTGTCGTCACTAGCTACATAGCTCGGTCGGATTCAGCACCTGGCTGGAAGAGAATTCTAGCTCCCGGCTCTCTGTAGCTGGTAGTTTTTCGTTCTTTCTTCCATCATCCTCAGGCGAATGCCGGAGCAGTATCCTAACAAACGAGCCTCGGATCGCGTGCGATCTTTCCATCCTCTTACTTGTGCCATCCTTACCTCATACATACACACACCACACATACCACACTCAGTGCATCAACTGATGTCACTGCAGCGCCTCTGACCGGGAGGTCCTAGGTTCGAGTCCTGACGGCGGCAGGCTTTTCGACACTAGCTTTTCAGCTAGGTGGAATTCAGTCGCTGTCTGGAGGAGAATTCTAGCGGCCGGCTGCTCTGATCGATAGTTTTCCGTGGTTTCTCCGATCAACACCAGGCGAATGACGGAGCAGTGCCTTACCAAAACGGGCCACGAACCGCGCGGGATCTTTCCTTCCTCTTCCTTGTCCTATCCTCTCCCTTACACTCACACTAACATGAACTGGGCGGTGCCCAGCTGGTGGGAGAGTCCTGGTTAGGGGAAACCCCACTAGTCGACGGTAGGTCGGCGCCGGATCTCGCCATCCAGCGGGGAAAGATCACCGCCATCTCCCTAGAAAAAACATGCACTACGCTAACGGAACTAATGACCGAAGCAGTTGACGCGCCCAGAAACACTAATCAATCAATCAATCAGCTCTCTAGAATCATGGGCTACGCGTAATTTTTTTTCCCTACCTCGAGCTCATTATCTTTGAACTTACTGGTTTGAACTTTGACTGGTCCATCGTAGTGATATGCTAGAAACTCTCGACAAGGTCCAGAGACCCAGAAAGTATACACAAGTTGTTATTAAAAACTCCAAAATAATAGCATATTAATTGTGATAAATGTATTATAAATCCTGTAATCTTTCTGTTACAATGTGTACGAGAAAGTTCGTGTTATAATGTTGCCCCAATGCATAGGTTATTCCCGAGAAAGAAACAAAAAAAAACCGGTGTGGCGATTAACCCGTATAATTATTAATTATTTACAGCCAATCTATTCTGCTGTATTGATATATTTTCATATCGATCAATCGGTTTCTTAAAAATATTTATTTATACACCAAGGGCGCTGTAAGAGTTCTAATCGCCGATTGAGTTCGTTACAACCAGTCAACGCTCGTAGAACATCCATGATTTTCTTCTTTAAGTAATTCTAACGACTCATTTGCTAATTAGCTAGTTAACGTGACTCTGTCATTTCATATTTCCCTCCCATAACTCCCACCGTAAGCAACTGTTTTCGTATTTCCCTGATCACTACGACCATCTCGATTCAGGTAATATAAGTAGTGAATATCGAGCTCCATATCACAGGCAATAACGTATCAGTAAAAAATAAACATTATTTCTGTGCTACCTCCGGCCAAACCTCAGCCGTTCGCCTCGCGGCCAAATCCCAGCGCCCTCTGACGCAAGCGGCGTGACCCAGCGGCGAGGTCCGTGCCTTGGCCCCCGGGCCCCCCCCCCCTCGCGACCGATGGCAATATCGCCACCCACGCCGCCGTCAACCCGTCTCCACCGACCCGCCTTTCCAGCCACCCCTTCCCCCGCCCCCCCTCTGCCTTCGCTTCCACCATCTCACCAGCCACCGCTTCTGCCGTCGCCTCCCGCACTTCCCTGAAAGATATTACCACCACCACCTCCATCTGCCGCACCGTCACCATCACCCTCATCATCGGCGTCACGGTCGTCGTCGCCATCATCGTCATTGTCCTCGTCTTTGTCATTGTCATCGGACCGGGAGTGGTAGCTCAGTGCATCAACTGATGTCACTGCAGCGCCTCTGACCGGGAGGTCCTAGGTTCCCACTCCCCACGGCGGCAGGATTTTCGGCACTAGCTTTTCAGCTAGATCGAATTCAGTCGCTGTCTGGAGGAGAATTCTAGCGGACGGCTGCTCTGATCGTAGTTTTCCGTGGTTTTCCGATCAACACCAGGCGAATGCCGGAGCAGTATCCTAACAAAAGGGCCACGGACCGCGCGCGATCTGTCCTTACTCTTCCTTGTCCTATCCTCTCCTTATACACGCACTTACACTAACATGCACTACACTACCACATATTCCGGGCGACCGGTCAGGAGCTACCCCCCCTTCCAGCTTAGGCTTGTCCGGCTGGGGCGCTGCCCGTGGTGGGAGAGTCCTGGTTAGGGGGAAACCCACTAGCCGACGATAGGTCGGCGCCGGATCTCGCCATCCAGCGGGGGAAGATCTCCGTCATCTCCCTACAGAAAAAAATGCACTACACTTACGGGACTAATGACCAAAGCAGTTGACGCGCCCGGAAACACGAAAAAATCAATCAGTCATTGTCATCGGCATTGTCGTCGTCATCATCGTCCTCATCACGATCACCGTCAACGTCACCGTCGTGCAACCACTCCCTCCACCGTCTTCACCTCCGAATCATTTCCCGGAAACGTATCACACTCATCAGCCCCGACGCCACCTCTGTCTCCGTCTCCACCACGCCGGGAGATGTGGCTCAGTGCATCAAATGATGTCATTGCAGTTCTTCTGCCCGGTGGTGCTAGGTTCCAGTCCCGGCGGTGGGAGGATTTTCTACACTATCAAGACAACTAGATCTAATTCAGTCGCTGTCTGATGTAGAAATCTGACGGCCGGAAGCCCTGATCGGTAGTTATCTGTGGTTTATCCGATCAACACCAGGCGTATGCCAGAGCAGTACCCTAACAAACGGGCCACGGACAGTCTTTCCTACCTCTTCCTTGTCCTATCCTCTCCCCTTACACATACACTTACTCTAACATACTCTACACTTCCCTCATGCCCGGAGATCGATTGGGAGCTTAGAAACTTGTTCCGGTTGAGACAGAGCCCCGCTGGTGGGAGATACTTGACTGCGGAAAACCTCACTAGTCGGCACCGGATCTTGCCATCCAGCGGGGAACATTACAGCCACCTCCCGTTGAAAAACATGCACTACACATGACGGGAATAATGGCTTCAGTAGTGGACGCGCCCGCAATCACTAACAAACCAACCAACCACTTAGAACATCGTCACGCCGCCCCCCCGCCCGCTTGGCCCCCGACACCGCCGGCGCCTCACTGCTACCCCCCCCCAATGGGAAACTAGTTTTTCCACTCCACAACCCCGCCACCGCGCCACCGCCTCCGACGTTGACGCCTTTTTCTCTTATTTGCGCTGCTGCCCGCCGCCACTGTCGCGCAAACTGTTGCTCCTTACCCCCCCCCCTTCCCGCGCTCACCGTCTCTTCGCGCAGACAGGACGTCGCTTCGCATCTGGGGACTTCGTTACACATATGGGGTCTTTTTGGACCCCACGATCTTCAATTTGTTAATATGTAACTGAATATTTGCATCTTTACAATTTAATTTTTTCCTTGGTTATTAAGCAGATACCAAACCATTTTACGTACTTTCAAATTTTATTAAAGAGTTATTAATTTTTTTCTTACATGCACAGGTTTGACTTAAAGATAGCCTTAATTTTCTCATTCTCATTTCAAACATATTGCTACCAAAAATGTCTGATACAGTCAAGTTTTGTCTCACATTTGATTTATCTCGAAATAACTTTAAGGAACTCTTATAAATATCTCTCAAGCATTATGAATAAACAACGTAGGATACGTACTGTGGAGGTTATTCTTTTATGAAATATTTAATATGAATAAATTATATTTATTATGTTATTGAAAATAACTTAGCAAAGGTATTGTTATGTAATATCAATTATTTCACCCAATATGTTTCCGAACACATTGCCGTACACATGTCGTACACTTCCAATTGTTTATAAAGCTTGGGGCGAAAAAGACCCTGCACTTGATACAAACAAGCAGGTATGATAAGAGGGTTAAGTAGTATGTTTGTTAGATCGATCACTTAAAGTACTCCTCAAAAATACTTTATATGAAAGTAATATCTCTGTTCTTCAGATGGTATGTAAAAAGTTGACCTTATCGGTCTAATTTTTTAATAAAAGAAATTAGTACTGTCTCTTATGAAAAACTTTGGCGGACATGATTTTTTTAAGTTATTGAAGTAGTTATAGGTTGAAAATACTATTTTCTTTCAATTAATACATAGTAAATGTGTAGAGAAATCTGATTGTAACATACCTCAACGGGCATTCTGAGGAGTAATTGATAAAAAAGTTGCTGAGAAATTCATGACAACCGGAAATACTGCTTTTCGGCATAGGAATTTTGCTGTACAAACCATGCTATTAACAGCACTGTTTTTGGAGGGACGAGAAAAAACACCTTAACGTAAAATTTTGTACCACACACTATTTGACTATAATTGAATTTCAATATCAGCAATGTGACCTAATATTCAACGCAGTAATTTCGGGTTATTGGAATATTCGGAGATTTCGGGTGCAACGTTGGGGCGCTTATTGTATAAAATAATTCGGACGATTTCGCAAGCAGTCGTCCGGTAGTGAAAGACGATATTTCGGCTACAGCATGACCCGGCCTAACAGTTGCATACAAATGACGGAGGGTCAACGCTGGACTCAGCATAGTTAATTTTTTAGAAAAGGAGTTACACTTTCATCGACAAACAAATTTATTATCATATCGTTCCTTAACCCTTAGAGATAATGTCATCTTTCAATTGTTATCCGATGTTTAAAAAATATTGAAACTGTCGCTATGTGTAATCGCTTTGTAGAAACTCCAGCGTTCTCTTACAGTCCATAAATATGCCCCAATCTCTTTCTTGAATCTGTCGAAGGAATTGCCCGACATCCCGATTTCAGTTTTCCGCTACACTTGCACCCCGAATGCGTTGCCTTTCATCACCCAACCGCATCCCCTTTCATTTTTGGCTTGCTAAGTACGCATAGTCCGACTGCATCCCGGGCGGTGTTTTGGAACAGGGGGCAGAGAAAACAATTTAGTTGAGTTTTCATTCACGAGTTGTGCAAATTGATGTTCTCACACCAAACGAGAAACAACTTCGACACTGTGTATGTTATCTAATGAAAATATTTTTTGAACAAAATTCTGTATTAGGATATGGATCACAGGATCGGTCAATTAATGAAATACATTAGTTTGCCAACGTTTCGGAATATTTAATTCCTTCATCAGGGCTTACTAATACATAAACTGATCAAACATCATGTTCGCCTCCAGCCCAATTCCAAAATAGAGTTGCTGAAGCACACAGGTCCATTGCAAGTCAGACCAGGGCCACGACCCGAAAGAAAGTGGATTGTAGAAATCACGACCGTTAATAAGTAGTAGGATATGGATCACGGGATCGGATCACTTTCTTTCGGGTCGTGGCCCTGGTCTGACTTGCAATGGACCTGTGTGCTTCAGCAACTCTATTTTGGCATTGGGCTGGAGGCGAACATGATGTTTGACCAGTTTATGTATTAGTAAGCCCAGATGAAGGAATTAAATATTCCGAAACGTTGGCAAACTAATGTGTTTCATTAATTGACCGATCCCGTGATCCATATCCTACTACTTATTAACGGTCGTGATTTCTACAATGGTCAAATGTCTGTATGTTTTCAGGGAAGACCACGACCTCGTTGACTTTCCTCCTTGGAGCAGTATTCGTAGACTCATTGTAAATACATTTCAAAAAATCGATACAGTTTAACTCCCACATAGAAAGCTTTCCTTACTCTTTTTATCAGACAAATGCAATAAGAAAGTGAGACAAACTGAAGGTTAAAAGGAGCTTTTGTGCAAAGAGTGATTGTCGAATAACTTAAACCTAGCCGTACTTTCCTTGTTGTCATGAGGAAACACGAACTGGGAGAGGCTTGGGAGAACTCGGACGCGAGATGCAATTGATTATTTGATATATGCAATTATAATTGATATATGATAAATTGATATATGTAATTATTTGATTATGTAATATTATTTGTTATATGTAAGATACAATGTAAGAACTTATCAACAACCACTAATAAGGACATATAAGCATTCTTGGTCAGTAGTTTCATTAATTCAGCAGACACACCTCCATAGCCAAAGTGGTCTTGCTATTTCACTTCAAGTGTAGTAGTACTGAAATACTACCAACCATCCCTTGTTTGTGCTCCTCCTTGATTGATTGTTAGTGATTCCGGCCCACGTTAAAGGCCCATAAGTCATCATTAGTCCCGTAAGTGCGGTATATGTTTTTTCTTCGGGAGGTGGCTGTGGCCTTCCCCCACTGGATGTCGAATCCGGCGCCGACCTACCGTCGGCCTGAGGTTTTTCTCAACCAGATATCTCCCATCAGCAGGGCACCGCACCAGCCGGGACAAACTTTAAGTTCCCGACCGGCCTACCGGCAAGTGTGGTAGTGTAGTGCATGTTAGTGTAAGAATATGTTTGTGAGAAGCGAGGATAGGATTGTTACACACAATAAAGTGCAAAAAAAAAAAATTAAATTCACACAAATTGTATATTAGTAATAATGATTAATAATAATAATAATAATAATAATAATAATAGTAAGAAATTATTTAATGAAAATACCCAGTAACAGTTACTTCGTAATTATTACTGCTATCAAAAATCATACGAGTTGTGAAATTTTAAAATCTCAAAATGTACCTGTTTAAGGACGATATAACGAGCTTCTTCTCACATATTGTATTTTTAATCCACTTTGTCTCAAATAAGCGAAACGTTTTGTGAACGATGACTTGTCACTGCCTAGTACCTCTCTTAACCCGTCGAAACTCGTGCTGCTAGAAAAAATCTAACAATTCTGGATTTATTTCAATAGCATTGATATCTTTCAAAAAACGGATATAACGCTCGAGGAAAGCCGTCCTGCTCGATTCTATATCCGTTCATCGTTCTTTTCAGGTCTCCGAAGTTGTTTTTTTTCGTGTTTCCGGGCGCGTCAACTGCTTTGGTCAGTAGTCCCGTTAGTATAGTGCATGTTTTTCTCGGGAGATGGCGGTGGTATTCCCCGCTAGATGGCGAGATCCGGCACCGACCTACCGTCGGCTACTGGGGTTTCCCCCTAACCAGGACTCTCCCACCAGCGGGACACCGCCCCAGCCGGGACAAGCTCTAAGCTCCCGACCGGTCTCCCGGAATATGTGGTAGTGTAGTGCAGTGCATGTTAGTGTAAGTGTGTGTAAGGGGAGAGGATAGGACAAGGAAGAGGAAGGACAGATCGCGCGCGGTCCGTGGCCCGTTTGGTAGGGTACCGCTCCGCATTCGCCTGGTGTTGATCGGAGAAACCACGGAAAACTACCGGTCAGAGCAGCTGGCCTCTAGAATTCTCCTCCAGGCAGCGACTGAATTCGACCTAGCTGAAAAACTAGTGTCGAAAATCCTGCCGCTGTCGGGACTCGAACCTAGGACCTCCCCGTCAGAGGCGCTGCAGTGACATCAGTTGATGCACTGAGCTACCACTCCCGGTTTCAGGTCTGCGAAGAGAAACAATATGAGAAGGCGCTGATTATTGCGACGCGTCATGTTAGATATTTTCTCACGCGCGAGCAATCGCGTTATATTTCCGTACGATTATCGCCTCCACCCTCCCCCAATTATTTACTATGTTTTGTATCTTGAGTTTTTGCGCGATAATCAGAACAGCTTAGTGTCTCGTCAAAGTTAATAGTGTTTTTGTACCTGATATCGAAGGTGAGATTCATAGATTCGGCAAGAATATCGTCCGCCATCCCTTATCTGTAGTTTCTGTTACTTAGTTTTGTTTCCTTTTTAGTGTAAAATTTTTTCGGAGCAACCAAGAGAGACAAGATTTTCTTATTTTCCGAACAGGCAAATAGGCTCACCCAGCATTTTTGTAACATTTGCTTCTAATCTCTCTGTAAAGAACTCACAAGAAATAGTATTTTTTGCAACGAATGTAGTTTTGAGGAAACTTATTTTAGTTTATAAATGTCCCTGTGACAATGTGGTGAAATTGTATTGTTTATTACATTAACTATTTTATTTCTTTAAAAAGTTGCTTTATATAATCCTTCACTACATCACTGTCATTTTGATGCGAGTATTTATTATAAACACAAATTATGAGCCTGCATGCCGTCTTTATGCATTATTATGTTTATAGTAGTCATATAACTCATCAACAAATATCTCGGGAAATTAATACACCGATTTGATTCATAATATAACAATAAATACCACATAAACAGTTGTTTGATAAAATCGAACACGCGAGTAATCGCAAAACAAAAATATGGGTTAAAGGGAAACCAGATACCTCTGGCGGATCTACTAGTAGTTAATCAGTAATATTGGTAGTTTGTAGTTCTAATCCACAATTTCAAGATGATAAGTGTCCGCATCATTTATCTCCTAGCTCACAGTGTACGCTCTAGACTTTTGCATCAGCCGGAAAACAAAGTGGAGAATCGAGGAGTTAGCTCAAACCCCAGTAAAAGTGAACCAGATCCGATTTACACACTCCTTTTTTGGCGAACGAATCCAGATTTTCCCGCGAACTCACGCACGCGCATTGCGGTTTCAGGAGTTGCAGAGCCGCGTTGTGCATGCGCGCGTTCGCTAAATCGCAAATCGACGTCAAAAGGAAGCGCGTAAATGGTTCAGACGATGTGGGGCCACCGTGTCGCATGCGCGTTCGCTAAATCGCCAATCGTACGTCAAATCCCCCGGATTTCGTATATCGAAAGGAAGCGCGTAATTCGAATCTTAGACATGCATGTGGAAGAGTGCCGCGTCCTCATACGCTCGTTCGCTAAATCTTCCGAAAAGGTTCGTCGAAAAGAAGCGTGAGATAGGGATGTTACACGAATATTCTCATTTCAAGGAGATTTTTATCAGGTTATTGCTTAAGCTTTACGCTAAGTTTACAGCGACGTCTTTCCTACAGAGATTGGGTTTTAGGGATCGCAACACTGAGGATGATATGTTAACACATGTGTACATTACAGCATGCTTTGGCACATGGATTACCAGATGGATGATTTAAACGGCCCATGGAATTATACTGATCTGTTCCATCTATAACTCGTATTCACTGAATGAAACGAGAAATCGAACTGTGGTTTCCGGAATACCGTGGTCGGAGATAATTGTTTCGGTCATTACAACTGCTATATGTGTGTGTCACGAAACGTTTCTTAGTGAAAAATAAGGTGAACAAACTACCAGTGTTATGTAGAGACACTCCATGGCATTTCGGACTGAAGAGTCTTTTAGCTCACAAAATTTACAATATTTACAGGAATACCAAATGTGGACATTATAATCTCTGTATATATGTAAGGATATTATTGAATTGCATGTTTATTTGATTCATTTCTGCACACTATGTTCTCTTGGCACGGTTTACCTAGTACTGTAAGGAAAGAAGATATTGTTGCACTCGCAATAACTACTGCAGCCTTGGCAAAACTATACTATTTCACAGAAACAATGTTTCATAGTAAATAAATAATGGACAAAGGAAACCTGTAAAGCTTGTAGTTTTTTTGTCATTCTTGCCTCATCTTTCACTTTCTGCTCTTTCTTCATCCCGGTCAACCATTATGATCCCCACATACCATTGTGAGAACAAAGTCAAGATATTCCAACAGACACTAAAGGTTTAAAAGGTGGCGAAACATGATCGTTGTGTCTTCTTCTTATACTTCATTCTCCTTAAAAAATAAAACAACTAGACGCATTCTGTTTACTATTAGGACAATTATTCAACAGAATGATTTATAGTCAATGTAAATGATTCATATACGACGTACGTCAGAACAGACCGGCACAAAGAGTACTGCGTTGTTATAAGAAATATGGTGCAAGTAATAACTCAGTATGAAAAATTATATTGTCTGCGAAAGTGAATGGTATTTGCAACGACCCTCATTAGACAAAACTCCAACCAATCCAGCTATCGCATTACTTCTAACATAAATTTCTAAACAAGTATTAATTTGTTCCTGATATTTTCATGCAAATATACCACATCAAATTCCGTTTTAGTCTGAAAACTGATCAACATGCCTGCGGCCTTACAACATTATTAAATGTAGCAAATAAAAATGAATTTATTGCAAACTTCTTGTATTTGAATGAAGATTAACTAGTGATAAAACAATCTAGTGAAATATTTTATATCGAGAACTGTAGTAGTTTGAGTACGTAAAGTTAATTGAGAGATTAGAAGTATTAATAATTTTTGCAAACGGGTTCTGCGAACAAAACAGTTCCGAAGAGTCTAATTTAACGGGTCGGGGAGCTTCACAATCAGAACCAAACATTAAGTGCACACACATATGTATCACATGTAGATGAATCAAGGAAAGCAGTCTTCGAGGTTGTGGGTTTAAAAGTCCAATTAAGTTCCACGTCGATCCTGAAGGTGCCACACCCATTGTTGTGGATTTCATGGGCTGGCTTGGTTTGCCTCCTCTCCGAACTGCCCCAGTTGTGTAATCGCACATACATGCAATTTGCACACGATTAGTGAACGTGTCTATTTTTGGAATATATTCACCTCTCGACTTCGAAACCCTTAAGCAAAGAGATTTGATATAAAATTCAACGCTTCTCGCTTTCATACTTGGATGGTTCTGAAAGTAGTATATGACTTAGTGTAGGGATCACAGAAATTTGAAAATGTGCACACAATTCACTTTTCCCCATAGCACGTCATACGCAGCCATTTTAACTGTTTTTTGACGGAAAATAAAATAAATAAATAAAGTAGTAATTTTATTGTTTGTATAAACATTCATTTGACAAAACTGTTAACTTTACTGTTACAGAACGTTTTGTTTCATTTAAGTTATAACATTGGATGATATTAGCTCAGAGAAAGCATTGGTGCTGTGAGCAGGTCTGGCCGGATTAATTGACTAATTGTTTCCGGGCGTGTCAACAGCTAAGATCATTAGTCTCGTAAGTGTAGTGCGTGTTTTCTTATGGCTAGCCGGTAAGTTCTTGTGCTGACCTACACGTCCTATAGTGTGGTTTCCTTCAACGATCTATCTCCCACCAGCGGAGCACCGTCCAAGCTCTAATACTAAGCTAATTCCTTAGCCAAGAGATAGCCAATTTTATGTTGAGATGGCCAATTAATTGTACCAGAATATCGATACATCGGTGTTAAAGGGATATATTTTATCGTTTGGTTACCAGCATGTTAGTACAGTAAAATCTGCCTAAGGCGGATTCGATCGAGACGCAAAAGATGCCAGTTTAGCAAGATTTCCGTTGTATGCAAGGTTGTCCATTTTATGACCTGATATTGTCGATTTTGCTCTGAAAACAGTAAATTACAGGCCTTCATTATATTTCTCAAAATATATGATCATATACTTATTGAAGGAATTATCAATAAATGAATATTAAACATTCTTCATTGACAGCTTCTTATTTTAGTTGAAACATACACACATTTCTGGATTTATTCGGACCAGTTGCAGACTCTTTCAACGCACAATGCGTCACAAAGCAGTACTGTGACTTTCTGATACACTAGCACGGGCTTCAGCACTGCGTATCTGGTCGATTTGTTGGTTTTGTTTTTTTCGTGTTTCCGGCCGCGTCAACTGCTTCGGTCATTAGTCCCGTTAGTGTAGTGCATGTTTCTTTTTCTCGGGAGATGGCGGTGATCTTTCCCCGCTGGATGGCGAGATCCGGCGCCGACCTACCGTCGGCTAGTGGGGTTTCCCCCTAACCAGGACTCTCCCACCGCCCCAGCCGGGACAAGCTCTAAGCTCCGACCGGTCTCCCGGAATATGTGGTAATGTAGTGCATATTAGTGTAAGTACGTGTGCAAGGGAGAGAGAGGACAAGGAATGGGAAGGAAAGATCGCGCGCGGTCCGTGGCCCGTTTGTTAGGGTAATGTAGAAAATGTAGGGTACTGCTCGGCATTCGCCTGGTGTTGATCGGAGAAACCACGGAAAACTACCCATCAGAGCAGTCGGCCGCTAGAACTCTCCTCCAGACAGCGACTGAATTCGACCTAGCTGAATAGCTAGTGTCGAAAATCGTGCCGCCTTGGGGAGTGGGAACCTAGGACCTCCCGGTGAGAGGCGCTGCAGTCACATCAGTTGATGCACTGAGCTACCGCTCCCGGTCATCTGGTCGAGGGGTTATGCGTTTCAACGTGGAGCAGGGAATCGCGTGTACAGAAGCCATGCCCTAAACCTTCCCACGCTCAGAGAGACTATAGAGAAGGAATTCCCCTAAGACCTACGTCTTAGGAGACAAGTGACCCCAAAGTCGAATTCTACGTTGACATCTGAAGGTCGTCTCCTTCACTGTCCGGCTGCCACTACTAAATCGCGTGTCACAGGGATAGTGAATTTAAAACAAGCTTGCAGATGCATTCATTCATTACGAACATCTAGCATCTCTCTGCCAATTGCATTAAAGTCACAGGAATTACGTTTTATAAAGATTTTTCCCCCTGCACGACATGCAAAATGTTCCGTTTCCGCGTTGAAGAGGTTCAGTTTTATACTGTATAAAATACCATTTAACTTCACAGGCCGGAGAAATTTTCCGGTTTAGACAGATTTTACGGCTTATACAGGTTCCGGTTTAGACAGGTTTTACTGTAGTTTGTGAAAAATATTATCGAATGTAAAGAATAAAATTAACAATAAAGAACATCGTGTTTTGCAATCGATTTCGTGTTTCATTGTCGTTTAAGGCAATGACACGACTGGCGATAACATACATTCATAACACGAGTAGTTCCCAAACTTCCTCACATTGCACAGGCGAAATGTGCAGCGTGATAAAGAGGATGACGCAAAACAATGATATTGCTGTGGATTGCTGCTACTCTACAACATGCTTAAACCCCTTTATTTAAAAATAATATTTTAAAAAATAAAAATAAAAACAGCGATGTTTTTGCAACAAAATATGAATGTGAAGAAAACATCGAAAGCAAAATATTAATCGATGTTTCTGGTGGAAAACATCAATGTCTTAAAAACATCGATTTTTTGCCATCACTATGCGTGGGAGTGTTGACAATGTACATATAGATGTTTGTAAATAACTATACGTCGAGGAAGAAGAAAAGAAGATCGCGTGGTCCATGTCTTCTAAGGGTACTGCTCCGGCATTCGCCCGGTGTTGATCAAAAAAACCAAAAGGAATTACCGATCAGAGCATCCAGTCCCTAGAAGTCTCCCCCTGGGTGGACAGAATTCGTCTTATCTATCTCACTAATGTTGAAAATCATGCCACTATCAGGACTCGCACCCTCGGACCTCCTGGTCAGAGATACTACAGTGACATCAGTTGATGCACTGAGCCACCTAAGCTGGTGAGTCTGACCGGTAGGTACTAGGGCTCGGGTTCCAACGGTGGTAGGATTTTCGACATTAACTGGATAGTTCGAATTCAGCCGCTCCATGGAGGACAATTCTAGCAGCCGGCTTCCTTGAACGGTATTTTCAGTGGTTTATCCTATCAACACCAGGCGAATGCCGGAGAAGTATGGACCGCAAGCAATCCACTCAACCTCTTCCTTGACCTATCTTCTCCTCATCCTTGCACACACTCTAACAAGCACTACATTACCACACATGTCGGGATACTAATCAGTATCTTAGTGTTTGTACCGGCCGTGTGGTGCCCGGTTGGGGGAGATTCTGGGAGGGTAGTAATAATCTCTGGGTACGTTGGTACCACTCTGGTCTCATCATCCAGCGTTGGAAGATCACAGCGACGAAACATTCACTACAGTAATGATTAGGGACCGGAAAAATATGTAGTATAAAAGTCAAAATATGTCCACAAATATGTAATAAAAACAGAGAGAATATGTAAAAATAGTAAAATCATATAATATTAATGTTAAAATACACTTGTAAAACACAATTACCTAATTCAACAGTACATTCATAAAAAATTCCTAAACAAATTAAAAAACTAATACAAACGTTTTAAAAATCATTTGGAGAGCAGAAGTTGATGCACATTTTGCACAATATAATTTTCCTGTCAGTAATAAAATCTTCATTTATTGCTATCCAGGACAGTAGTTTAACAGCTACACTACACGCAATAGAAATCCTTCCGTACAAATTAGCGATAACTACAACCAGCAAACAATCACTGCAGAATGTAGATTCTTCGAAGTGTTACACGTCAGCGATCGACAAAGTCGAAGTGTTACAAGTCAGCGATCAACAAAGTTTCTCGGAAACTAAAAATCACGAAAACTGGCGTCAGAGATACTTTTCACACCTAAAGGTGAAAATTATTTTAGTTGTTGACTCGGACTTCCCGCCACTGAGGCTTCTGAAGCAAGCGCGCCGGGCAGTTAAAAAATCCGAACGTAGCGCATCTCGATTCGACAGTGCTCAGTGAAGGAAAAAATTATATTTTTAAAACTTTTTTCATAAAAAATATCTTTTGATAGAAGAAAATGATAAAAAATATTTTGGAAAATGGCAAAATATATATAATAAAAAAAAAATATGTAACGAAAAAATTGGATATTTGGTGTACGGTGACATTGCCAAGATAAATTTTGAGAACGTTAGGTAGAAAGACAAAAATATATAATTACATAAAAATCCTGTGTCTACTAATGATCATAGAAGTTAACGTGCCCAGAAACATTAATCAATAAAAGACAATCATAACGACGCACCTCACATGCGGGTAGGGTTGCCAACCGTCCAGTGACGTCTATGGTCCTATCGTCTTATGTTTATTAAATATCCTCCTTTTATTAAATTTTTAACATTTGTTGTCATTTATTTTATCACATGACTAACATCTGCTACGTTGTATCGTTTATTGTTTAATTTAGAATACAAAAAAGACGCTGAGACAATTTTCATCTGAATTTTATGAACGAATCTTTTTACTTGAATTGCAAATGAACAGAAGAAAGAAATGGAGCAAATGTTAGTTAAAATAAAATATTTAAGAAAGAAATGTGTTGATGCGTTTTTATTGTTTGTTGTTGTTTTTTGCTTATCAAGTCTCCTTCCTTTTACATGTGTAGATGTTTCTTTTTGCTTATCGAGTGTCCTCCCTTTTACTTGAATATTGTTGGCAACCCTTCTTTCCACGCACGTGCAACGACGCACGCACTGTCTTTCTGTGGCGGACCCAGGTCTGATTTACCGGTCGCTTGGTGTGAATTTTGATTCTCCTCTCCGAACTGCCTCACTCGATGTTGTAATCGCATATACATGCAATTTGCACACGATCAGTAAATGTGCCTATTTTTGGAATATATTCACTTCTCGGCTGCGAACTCTCAAGCAATGAGATATGATATAAAATTCGAGCACAACAAAAGGTTTTTACCACTAACACTGGCGGAACTCCATATAAAAGTCTTTTTAAAAACGTTTTTGTAAAACATTTTGTCTTCATTCTAACAAATTCCCTATTTGTGTGAATTTTCTCGTGCATATGTATTTTAGTGGCGTATGTTTCCCTTTGTGTACTTCAAAGTCTATTAAAGCCATCATATGCCATCTCCACAATAAAAATGCGTGTGCCTTTCATACTTCCAAATTATGTATACTACTTTACAGTATATTTTAGATTTCTGCTACTCATGAAGAATCATAAGTAACGTAAATGTATGCGCATCAAATTAAATACCTGGTTTATATTTGATAAACGTTACTTCAATTCACATTGACTACTTTTGGTAAACACTTGCTTCTTTTTTATGCTTCATGATTCTTAGTAATTAAAATTCAAGTTATTTGAGTATTTACCGTGAGTGATTTATTTGACTTTTTACTTCAATGAGGTTTTCTTACTTCGTCCTCATTTGAATGCTTAGTTTAATATTTCTCTTAACCTTGATTTTTTGTTACAGTCTGTTGTAGCGGTTAATGCCAAGAGCTTCAAGTCAAACTTAGCCCGAAAGTAAACGATGCAACGACGACAGCAGAAAAAGAATACAACGAAACGGCTACTCACGAGAAACGAGCAAGAAATAAGTATGTAAACCAGTTAAACAACAAAAATTACCTTCTTGACGTCATAGATGTCGTAAAAAGTGAGTAAACCGAGAGATTCACGGAGTTAAAATCTTCAAGTATGCATTTAAAACGCCCCGACTTGCAAGTCATTTTCGAGGTAAGTGGATGTTGTGGCGGTTACCTGCGCATTTGCTTCTCCGGTCGTAGCTTGTTTTGGGAGACAGATCTATTTCCCTGCATTGTGGGGAACAAATGAGAAGAAGAAACGTCAGAAAATGTACGAATTGCAACAAAAAAGGATTTATAGAAATGTTTAATATTAATAATGCAATAAATAATGAAAATAATAACAAAAAATGGAACTAGAATAGTAACAAACCACAAAAAAATTAATTTTAACAATATTTGTTCATTATGTTACATTAGAAATGACAAAACATTATAATTGTCACGAAAAGTGTTGTTAAAAATAATCTTAGATGTATAAACAATCAAAATAATTAAGAAATGTCAAGTGTAATAAGATTTTTTTCAAATTACTGGCAACGTCAATAGAAATAGTAGTTCATTCAAAATATGTTTTATCCTGTTTTCAAAGTGAGCAAACACTAACCGAAACATAGTAGAACTTGTGGTTACCCTTTCTAAAGGAAGAATTCAGACATAAGTGCCCTACCAACAATTTCCAACATAATTTGAAAAGCTCGTTATGCACCCTTTATATTTTGTCAGGGTATAGGAAAAACATTCTTTTAGAGTTGCTATAACTTCATGATTCTTTTTCTTGAAACAGTACAAAATTGAAGATCCAACAGAAAAAGCAAGATTTTCGACACAAGAACTATACCATCCTTGATAGTTAATTAAGAAAACCGAAGAATTCAGATCTAAAGGGAAGAACAAATAACACCAGTTATTCACAGATTTTTTCACGGATCATTTCAAGAAATGCAGACGTTTCGCAATCTTAAAACTGTTTTGAAATGAAAGCTGTAAAATAATGAAAAACGTCTGATTTTGAAATACATAAGCCGTAAGTAACTTTAATTATTCAGAAGTTCCTTTAGATCTAGTACGTGTACAGTTATATCTAAATAGAATACCGTGCAACAAAAAGAAAGTACAGTTGCACACTTGGAAAATAAAAAATAAAACTTTATCTCACATTCGAACACATTTTTAATCAGTTAGCTTAAGAGTACTTTAAAATCTTAAAATATTATTAAAAAACAAATTGCTAAAAGTCTGTTGATTTTAGTGGGTCGGTTTTGTTCAGTTTAAGTTGTATATCAACATACATTAATAATAATAATAATATAATAAAAATAATAAATAATAATTATGTATTTTATAACTTTCTTTTATTCTTTTCTTTTATTGTTTTCTTTGGCTCCGTTCAATATGTCTACTGAGGATTGTTGGACTTAATTCATTGCTAGTTATTTCGGTTTTGTATGTGCGTTAATTGCTATAGTCATTAATCCCATTAATATCGTGAATGATTTTAACCACGAGGGGTGGCTATGATCTGCCCCAACTGGATGGTGGAATCTGGCACCGATCTACATGTGCGTTTGCGAGGTTCTTCACATCCAGGTATCTTCTATCAGTGAGATACTACACTTGTCAAGATAGCTCCAAGCTTCCGACATATCTCCTGATGTGTATGTTAGTGTCGTGTATGTAAGTGTAGGTGTGCATAAGAAAGAGATGAGGATAGGACAAGGAAGAGGAAGGAAAGATCGCGTGCTGTTCGTGCCCGTTTGTTAGGGTCCGGCATTCGCTAGGTGTTGATCGTAGAAACCATGGAAAACTATTGATCAGAACAGCTGGTCGCAAGAATTCTCCACTAAAGGATGAACAATGAGCGGGATTAAGCAGCAGTGTTCGCGTTGACTCTGCAGCTGACCAGAAGGACCTTGGGTTTGAGTTTCGACGGTGGGGGAGTTTCGACATTTGTTGCATAAGGGTTGAATTCAATCACTGTCTGTTGGGAAATTCTGGCGTCCACATGTAGTTTTCCATCGTTTGTTAGATAAAAGTTCCGGTGTTGCAACGGTCAGCGTATCAGACTGTTGTACCCAAGCTTGCGGGTTTCAAACCGTTCCTAGCTGTGGATTTCTAAGGGCAAAAAAATTCTTCGTACGCCTTCCTTCGGAGGGGAACTAAAGCTGGCTGTACCCTGGTTACATGTTGTAGATTTTCGGCTTGTAAAAGATTCTCAAACCTGAAAGAAACCACTGAGAAAAATTAAAAAATCGCCTGTTCCGTCGCCCGAGTGAAGCTTCCTTTTTCGGCTAGACGGTGAAAGAAGAGTAGCGGAATTTGGTTGATCAGGCCTGAGGGCCTGAGGGTCTGTGCCTTGCTACGGAAAATATTCTTGGATTGAATTGAACTGAATTGAATTAAAATCTCCGACAAAAGATGCACAGAGTGCACGCGATCTTTCCTACTTCATCCTTGATCGCTCGTCCCGCATCAGTTGCATGCAGTACTCTACTACAAAACTTCTAAAGGCTAGTTGGAAGCTGCGAGTGGTCTAGGATAGGGCGGTGCCCCGTTGGGATCAGATACCTGAGGGAGGAATTCGCAGACCGATCTGTACGTCCGTGCCGGATCACTAGCAGTGGGGAAGCACTGCCAGTTCCCGGTATACAAATGCACTATTCCTGCAGGACTACTGACTAGTTTTGAAAACTAGTGGTCTCTCCCCCACCACACCTCAAAACTAGTAGGGACTAGTTTTGAAAACTAGTGTTCCTCTCCCCACTTCTATCAAAAGTAGTGATACCGCTCGGAATCCCGATATTGAGATGGTTTTTACTTTTTATTAATACATTTACGTAAAGAGGGTGGAAAATTATCATAGGTAATACCACGAGTGCTTTGGGAATTGTGGATAAATTCCCGATTCGGGGAGCGAGGAGGGGATTTATCCGAGAAATTCCAAAGCACGAGTGGCATTGAATAGGACTATTCCTCGCATGAAATTATGTCCAACAGAGTTCCAAAATGCGCCAAATATTGAAAATAACTGAAAGCTACGTTACAATCAAAGAAGTTATGTTACACTACATACGCGAATTTTTGGACATCGACACAGCGAGCGATGTATACCGCCTCCTAAGAGAGATGAATCACAGTTTATGTTTAGCCAGTAGGGAGAAGCGGGTTTACTTTCAGACCATATTCCTTCCCCATGCCTTTTAAAATGAACAACAACACAATCCCTTGGACTCGTCATAACAATGCCGTTAAATACCTAGGTCTCCACATGGATGTGTCTCCACACTCAACTGGAAAATACTGACCGGGAGGTCCTAGGTTCGAGTCCTGACGGCGGCAGGATTTTCGGCACTAGCTTTTCAGCTAGATCGAATCCGTCGCTGTCTGGAGGAGAATTCTGGTGGCCGGCTGCTCTGATCGGTAGTTTTCCGTGGTTTCTCTGATCAACATCAGGCGAATGCCGGAGCAGTGCCCTACAAAACGGGCCACGGACCGCGTGTGATCTGTCCTTCCTCTTCCTTGTTCTATCCTCTCCCCTTACACACACACACACACACACACACACACTTACACTAACATGCACTACACTACCACATATTCGGGAGGCCGGTCGGGAGCTTAGAGCTTGTCCCGGCTTGGCATGGGAAGATCACGTCGCATATCCCGGAAAAAACATGCACTACACTAACGGGACTAATGACCGAAGCCGTTGACGTGCCCGGAAACACGAAAAAACAAATCAAATCAAATCAACTGGAAAATACACATAGATACCAAAGTCTAACAACCAAAGCCAAAATAATACCGCAAAAACCACTTATAAATAACAGAAAACTTTCACTAAATAACGGTATCACCTTATACAAAACCATCATTAGACCTCTTCTCCTGTACACTTGTCCAATTTGGACAAATTCTGCTAAATATAATATCAATAAAATTCAGATTATTCAGAACAAATACCTAAGAACTATCACCCACGCTTCCTGGTTCATTTACAATAAGCAATTACCCCACGAACTAAACCTAAAACCCATCGCACATGACATAGCCTTTCTGGCCAATAACTTCTATTCCAATCTAACCGTCATCAATCATAAAAGACATATACATATAGGAAAATATAATGAAAACCCAATTAGAATAAAAACAGATATCCAATCCATTCTTTTCTGAACATTTTTTCAAATCTTAGTATTTTTTAGAGGTGGTCAGTAGGTCCCTCTCTTCAATTGCAGTTTAGAGCTAGTATATAAGAATTAGATATAAGTCAACAATACAAATGAAGAGCTTTATGTAAACTGAACTTTGTAAGTCAATCATATACAAAATAAAATTTAAAAAAGGGAGGAGTGGTAAGAAAAATCGGATAGAAAAAAATGATAAACGTTTTGCGATACATTGCCTGATTGGGGCTTTTATACGTATAGCTAAATATATTAGTTTTAATTTCACGAGTGAAATAGTCCATTTCATTATTTGTTTATGGGATGATTTATGGCATGCACCATATATTTGAATTGATTTGAATATAATTTTCTGCAAATATTAAGTCAAAACAATTTCAATTTCAAAATAAAAGAGAAAATTTATTCCTAATAATAACAAAAAAGTTCCACAATATTGATTGCAAACTGAAAAAACGATACAACATTTAAGATACTCAACTCAATATCATTGTCTTCTTTTAAAAATTTTGTCCTCAATCAAATTATACCGCCAATATCGCATTGTATTCCTTACATCCAAATTTTCCACTGTAGCACGATGGAATCCGACTGAAATGCTCTCTCAAGTGCATTTTCTCTTTGGCTGTTGATTCCGTCCATCTCCTTATGCCGACGATCCGTTGCCGGATTCGTTGATTCGTTATCGAAACGAACGAAGAGATTTGATTTTTCTCTATTGCTAACAAAATAGAAACTCACCCTAAGCTCTACTACTATTACTACTACTACTACTACTACTACTACTACTACTACTACAAAACAAAGGAAAGCTCAACAAACGTGCGCATAGTGAAGCTACATTTACGTCCAGAAGAAATCAAGGGGCCATCGAGATGACCCGGAAGTTGACCCATTGACCCGGAAGTTGAAGTACATTACTTGTTACAGGCATATTAAGTCTTTTTTTAAATTATACAATTCAAATGTAAACTAATTTTGAAAAGATTTTACTCTTAATTTAAATTTGTGTACCAATTTTAATTGTTTAATTTCATCTGGCAATGCGTTGTAAAGTAATGTACATGTATTGTATGTGGATTTCTTGTAATCTGTTGATACTGACACTTGATGAACTTGATTTCTACGTCGAGTGTTGTAACCATAAATATCAGTATTACATGAAAATTGTTCCCATCATTAAGTAAGTCAGTTTTGACAAATACTACAGACTCATAAATAAATATGCAAGGCAATGGTAAGATTCCAAGGTTTCACGTGGATGGGTTTTCTTATTCGGATAATTTTCTTTTGCAATCTAAATGTCTGGGAACAAAGGATGAGCCCCAATATTATGCCATATCTCAGGCGGAATGTACATTTGCAAAATACACATGCTACATGAAGGCTCACAGAATTAGAAAGAATTCTGAATGCATAACATAATGAGCTTAATTTAGTGTTTAATTATGTTATATGTACATTCCATTTGAGGTTTGACTGAATTGAGAGACCTAGAAATTTTGTTATCTTAACACCAGCTAATTGCATATTGTTAATTTTCAATGGAGCATACGATTGCCGATTTGAAACGCAAAATTGCATTGAGCCAGTTTTTCCTTCGTTTCTATTAATTTGTTATTACAAAACCAATTTGAGACTTCTGAAAGTGTACTATTTATTGTTTCTTTTTTGCAAAGAACATTCGCGTCATTGGCAAACAGAACTGTTCTTCCATTTTTAATAATCGAGAGCATATCGTTTACGTACAACAGAATGAGGATAGGATCTAAGATCGAATCTTGTGGGACCCCATGTTCAATTGGCAAAGAATTGAAAAGATAAGTAAATAATGTCCTTTCGTGCCAGTATGGTATTTCTACTCTTTGAGATCGATATTTAAGGTACGATGTTATCCAATCTAGGGCAATACCACGAATTCCATAAGAAGGTAATTTTGAGAGCAGATGTTAATAACGTCAGAAGCTTTCGAATGATCTAAAATATCCCAATGGGTTCTTCATTTTGGTCCATTGATGAAGCAACATCTTTAAGAAAAGAAAAAATAGTATTTTCCAGTTTTCTAAAGGTACATTCTCCTATTCGAGAAAAAATGAAAGAAAATATTTTTTTGCCATTTTCCAGAAAATTTTGAAAATTTTCATTAATGTAAAGTACTGCCAAAAATTAAAATATCTTAGTGGTTTACGACACAGCATGACTAATCTTATTCCAGTTTTATTTACTAAGTTTCAGCTTGAAAGATTATAATCTGACATACACTTGCATGACATTTACTTTCATCCATCCATCCATGTATTTTTTTACGTCACTTTTTTTTGATACAAGATGATATGTAAATCCTCGCTACTGACACAAATCTTTAATTTTTGGAACAGCATTACTTGATCTTAATCTTGACTTGTAAGCAAAGTTAACCCTCCCTTAAACAAATATTTTGCGATAAAAAATTCAAAGTTGTAAGGCTGAGGTGATTTCAATACTTTTCGTCCCTTTAGTAGAGTGTTGAGAGGAAAAGTTAAAGGTTTATAGTGCTGTTACTGTTTTTAATGAAACATTATAGTCGCACATCTAGCCAGGTTATAAACTTAGTAAGCTAAATGTCTCGAAAGAAGTACGATGAGTACGAATGTGATAAATACGTCTTACATGGTCTCCCGCCTTAAATATTACTGACGCGGTTCGAAGAATAAAACTTAAAGCAGGTGAATCAAATAGATAAATCTTGAAAGTACTTGTAGCGACTTAGAAAGAGGATACTCTTTTTGAAAAATGTCACGAATGTGGAGACACTTGTCGAAAGATATCACCTGAGATGTTAGCCACTAACACCTTGACTTTAAGCCGGAAAAGACTAGTATGGGATTTTCTCATCATAAAAACTTGTCAAAGAGAATGGAGATAGGCAAGTTACATACACATATATGACTAATTTTTAAGCTCTGAAAATCCAATTATCTTGTAGAATGGTGACGTAATAAATAAGAGAAATTCATATTTCATTCCCCCCAATCCCTAGAATTGCAAATACTTGTCAAAGAATAAAAACAAAAATGAGGTGAATAAGCAGGAAAAGATTTTCAAGACCCTGAAGCGCTATATAAAGTTGTAAAATCAAAAAGAGGGTTGAAGCAATTCTACAGAATTTTGGAGTACAAAATCTCAGAATCAAAATTCATATATCCCTGTCGAACAATTGGAATCGAGAGAAGATGTGAATGGGTTAGGCAAGTCCGAGTGTTGTAGAGTCTTATCAGTCATAAACTGAAAGTCTTTAAGCAAGACGATTAAATAAATACAACGATTTTGAACCACATGATCTCAAAAAAAAAAAAAAATCTCAAAAACATGTTCAACAAATGCAACGGGAAAAAAATTCAAGAGTCTGAAAGGAAGTAAATTAATAAATGGTTGGTTCTAGGCTACACAACTCAAAATTAAAAATCGCACCTAGTATGGAAAAATCGCCACCAGAGAAGGTGAATGATTTAGTCAAGTAGTAAGAAAATGTAAAGTCTTAAATAAGAACGATTCAACATGTATCGGGATTCTAAACCCACGAGCTGAAAACCTAGAATCACCATCCGGAGAAGGCAAATGAGCCAGGCGATATTAACAAGGAGTTGAAGCCTCTTTAAGGGCCAATTTAAAAAACAGAAGTGGTGAATGATCATCAAAACTGCGAGTTGTAAGATCTTAAAGTCATTGAAACGGTGAAAGTTTCTTGACTACATGATTCAAAAACCACTAACAACAATGGCCACCCAGATGAGTTGAATGAGCCATGCAAAACCAGCGAGTTGCAAGGTCTTAAAGACGATTATGAAAGGGGCCCAAAAAAAAACCCCACGAAAGAGAAGTGAACGAGCCATGCAGACTTACAGTAGTAAGGTCTTAAAGCGATTAATTAAGAGGTGAATTAGTCAGGCGACACAGCAAGAAAAGACGAGACTAGCGACTTACAGAGGTACGATTGAACACCAGGAAATATTCTGGACCACCCCATCAAAAGACCAGAAACACAATCCATAGGATGGGAATAAGCCATGCAAGACTAGCGATCTGTAAGATCTTAAAGATGATTAAATAGATGGAAATATTCTGGACTATCCGATCTCCAAAACCAAGAATAACCAACATTAGAGATGATTTAGCCAGGCGAGACTAGCAAGAAGTTATAGTCTTCATGAAGGACGATTGAACACGAAGAAAGATTCGGACTACCCACCCCCAAAACCAAGAAAAGCCATCCAGAGGATGGAAATGAGTCAAGCAAGACTAAGGTTTCTTGGTTAAAAATTAAAATTCTGGCCTACCCGCTCTCAAAAATCAAGAATCGCGCCCCCAGAGGACTTGAATGAACCATACAAGACTAGCGAGTACTAAGGTCTTAAAGAAGATTAAATGGAACGATTCTGGCTACCCGCTCTCAAAACCAAGAATCGCGTTTAGAGGATGGGAATAAGCCATGCAGACTAGCGAGTGGAAGGCCTTAAAAAGATTCAATAAGACGATTTCAACCCGCTCTCAAAACCCAAGAATCGCGCCCCCAGAGGAGGTGAATGAGCCAGGCGCGCCCCGCCAGAAGTCGGCGCGTCACGCGGCCAAAGAAAGCAACACGGAGGGCTCTGTGATTGGCAGCGGCAGCGAGCGCCCGAGGTCTCCCGCGCCGATCAGCCTTGCCCTTCGCCGACCGGCGCGCGGCGCGGCGCGGGCGTGGGCGCTGGCGGGGCGGCGGCGGCGGCGGCGGCGGGCAGGAGGAGGAGGCGGCGGCGGTGGCGGGGGTGGTCGGGGTGGGGCTCGTTGTGTACGCGACGGACGCCGACCCGGCCGTGGACGGTCGCGCCGGGCCGCGCCGCGCCGGGGTGGCCTTGGAGCGTTGCGTAACAGCCAGGCGCGACGCCAGCCGGCGCAGCCGAAGAGGAGGGCGCGCGGCGGCAGGTGGAGACGGCGGCGGTGACGGGAGGAGACCGAGAGGATTGGACCGGGAGAGGTGGCTCAGGGCATCGATTGATCATAAGGCATTCGCGGCGGCGATGGTGTAACCGTTAGCGTTTCGGAGTGTTATACCCAAGTTCGCGGGTTCAAACCTGATCCAAGCTGTGGACTTCGTGCGCCTTCCTTCGGAGGGGATGTAAAGTGGGCTGTCCCATGTAGTAGATTTACTGCATATAAAATATCCTCAAGCCTAAATGAAGCCTCTGGAATAAATTCGAATTACTTATTTCGTTTCCCACATAATACCTTCTCTCCTAGTTGGTGAAAGGCGAGAAAATTGGTCAGACGGAAGAGTAGGCCTCATGGTCTGAGTATTGCCACTAAAATAAGGCATCTATGCAATTCAATTCAACTGATTCATGGGAGTGCTCTGACCGGGAGGTTTTAGGATCGAATCGTGACGGTGGCAGGATTTTTTATACTAGTTGAAGTCGAGTTCAGTCGCTACTTGGAGGAGAATACTGGAGGCCGACTGCTCTGATCGGTAGTTTTCCGTGGTTTCTCCGATCAACACCAGGCGAATGCAGGAGCAGTATCCTAACAAAGGGGCCATGGACCGCGCGCGATCTTTCATTCCTCTTCCTTGCCCTATCCTCGCCCCGTACTTGCACACATTTACCCTTACATACACTACACTACCACAGCTTGTCCCGTCTGGGGCGATGCCTCCCTGAAAGGAAATGTCTGGTTGGGGAAAACCCCGCTAGCAGACGGTAGGTCGGTGCCGGATATTGCCATCCAGCGGAGATGTGGATCGCCACCCCCTCCTGAGGGGAGAACATTCACTATACTTGCGAGACTAATGTCATTGACGCGCCCGGAATCACTAATCAATCCAGTTGCGCATATGATGGTGGTAGAGAATGGCGGTGTTAGGTCCAGGAGGGAGATTTCATGAAATGTGTGCCCTTTTTTTGTTGTGATGAGAAACTTTTTGGACAGCTTTGTCGGCGGAGACGGTGGACGTGTCATATGATGACGCGGAAGGGGTTGGTGGAGACGGGGGTGTGACATTAGGCACGGGACTGTAGCATTAGGTCCAGACGAGACAATTTCTTGATGAGTTACAGTTGTGGGTTGAGGCAGGGAAGACGATGGAGGAGACAGATGGGGTGGGGATTTTGGTGGAGATGGGGGTGTTGGCTGCGGCTAGGATGGTGGCGGTTTACAGTCCGTGTACCGTTTTAGGTTGAGAAGGGGAAGTTTTTTACTGCTATGTCGACAGTGACAGTATCGTTTTAGATGGAGACGGGTGTGCTGGGGACGAAGAGGTCTTTGGCTGTGGGTTTGGGAAGGGGGCTGAGGAAGGAACGCGTGTGATACGTCAGTGTTTCCCTGACGTGTGACGTTTTTGGTTGAGGTGGAGAAGTATTTCTCATTTTTGGCTGCGGCGGAGGGGGTGGGAGGAGGGTGGGGCGGTTTGGGGGGGTTGGGGGTGTGGCAGTGGTAGGTCCAGACGGTAGATTTCTTAAGTCTGTGGAAATGAAGACGGGTGTTTTCAGAGCACAACGGGGGAGATTACGTTGGTGTCGGATGGAGACGGTGGCGTTGCCAGATGGAAACACGGCAGGTGGCTGCGGCTGTAGTGGTTTCGATCAAGACGGGAGAGTTTCGAGGGTCTGTGTGGGGAACGGATGTTTTTTAAAGCTTTGGCTTAGGAGATTGTATTAATGTTGGTGTCGGATGGAAACGGTGGCATTTCCTAACGGAGACGGGGAAGTTCTCTGCGGCTGTAGCTGTGAGGGGAATGGCGCAGTAACATCCAATCAGGAGGGTGTCTTAGGACAGTGACGTTGGAGATTGGGGGGGAGGCGGTGGAGACGGCAAGGACGTAGGAGATAGCTGTGAAGCTGTGCCGATGGAGGTAACATATGCATTGTTTGATTGTTAGTGATTCCAGGCGCGTCAACTACTAGAGTCCTTGGTTCCGTAAGTATAGTGTATTTTTCTCGGGAGGTGGCACTGTTCTTCCCCTGCTGGCTTGCGGGATTTTCCCAACCAGGTATCTCCCACCAGCAGGACACTGTCAAGCCCTGAGATCCCAACCGGTATCCCGGGGTGTGGATGTGTAGTGCACGTGAGTGTGAGTAAAAGGGGTCAGTATTAGACAAGGAAGAGGAAAGGAAGATCACGAACGCTCCGTGGTCTGTTTGTTAGGGTACTGCTCAGGCATTCACGTGCTGTTGATCGGAGAATTCCAAGAAAGCTACCGATCAGAGTAGCCGACCGCTAGAATTCTCCTTTAGACAGCGATTGAATTCAGCCTAGTTATCTAGCAAGTGTCATAACTCCTGCCGGTCAGAGGCACGGCAATGAAATCAGTTGATGCCCTGAGCCCCATCTCCCGGTCTGTCGAATGGACATAGGGTTTCTGATGACGGTGGGGACATTTTATACGGCTATGGCGGTGAGGAGGATGGTTGTGTCTACTGAAGGCAAGGGTGTTAGTTAGGGTTATGGGGGTGTCGGGGCAGACGTGTGTGTGTGTATGTATTTCAGCATTGACGACGGGGGCGTATGTGTCAAGATTGTCAAGTGGACAGGATTTCGTTTAGGGCGTGGAGGGAAGGTTTACTGCGATGATGAGGGTGAAGAGGATGCCGTAATCAAGTGAAGACGAAGGGGTTTTGGGGCCTATCGCGGTGTCATTTTAAGTCGACAGTGCTAAGCCAATGGTGATGTCAGATGAAGAGCGTTTTGCCAGGGTTTAGGCGGTGGCGGTGGGGGCGAGCGTGTTTGTTACCGCTGATGCGGTTGAAACGGAAGGAGTGCCTGGTAAAGAAAGAATAATTTGTAGGGTTGTCGCTATGGCGGATTCGGTGATGTGTGTGTTTGTGTGTGTATTTGCTACACCTGCTCCTGCGGAGGTCGATGCCGTGCCAGTTGAAAACAAAAGTGTCTCCTAGGGCAATGGCTGTGGTGACGAGTGTTTTTTACAGTTAAGAAATGTAAATATGCGAAATGTATGTGTGTATATATATTTTAGTCACTATTATAGATTTAAGAATCTAATACAGCATTTGTAGAAAGTGTTATTTAATTCTAGTACCAAATTTCAAAATAGTATTTGAATACTTTCTGAGAAAAAATAACATGAAGATGGTCAATTTTAAGTTAACTTGAAGATGGGTAGGACTCGCTGACTCCTCGTTAAGTAAGAATTTACAAAACTTACATCGTTAATTGGGAAATACCAGAGTTTCAAATTCTTCAACAATACCTTTAAATTATGCTTGGATTTTATATTATTTGGCAGATAGTTAAAATAGGGCCATTACAATCATACGACTGTTTAAATGTAGATTTATTGACTTTTGATAACCTTACGAATATCTGGCAACTTCTTGCTTGACAGAATAAGTTGCTGGTATTTCTAATATAAAAAATCTTTGAAACCTTATAAACAAGAGATGTTGAAGAGGAAGAATTTTTAATTGGCAAAATAACCATAAGAGCATTCTCTTTTTGGTTTTGTCACTATTATTATGAAATGCTTTTGAGGTATTTTTAGTCAGTTTGTGTAACTTTTAAAAGCTTTTCTCAAGAATATATAATATACTTATTCTGAACTCAATATAACATAAGAAAATTGGAGTCACATTTTTTTAACAAATCGACAAATCTAATTGTAGTGTTAATTTTCTTGTGCAAGGTTGAGATATATTTTCCCAGTTCCCAATTGTGCTTCAGATTCGGGTAAATGACCCCATCTCTATCGAGTTTTTGTCCAGTTTCCCTGACCCATTGAGCAAATGCTGAGATGGTCCCTTGATTTGCTTTTGGACGTAAATATAGCTCACTATGCGCACGTTTTGTTGAGTTCTCTTTTTGCTTGTAGTGGTGGTAGAGCTTAGGGTGAGTTACTATTGTGTTAGCAATGCAGAAAAATTAAATATGCAGTTCGTTTACCGTCACAAATGAGTTTTCTATAATACGGGAACGAAAATGTTTAGTTTTTAAAATTTTAATGTCTTGCTTTTTAAAATGCTATTGTTGTTGTTTTGTTGTTGTTATACGGAGCACCTCGGAGACCTAGGCACCTAAGTACATAATTCTTATTACACAAGTCCACGTATTATTATTATTATTTTTCATTTTTGAACTATTAATAGTTGAATTGTATATTGTTGGGAAGGGATTCTGTAACTCAAGAAAGCGTGTGCAGATGATTTTCTTCCCCATACGTCACATACCCTCACTGTCTTTTTACTAAATAAATATCTAATAAATTCAAAATGACTCCAAAATACTCAAAACTATTAACCTTTACTATTATTTCATAATTGCAGTTAGTTAATGAACAATGAATGAATCTCTGGTATCTGGAGACTGATTTGTCTGATGGGACGTTTATATCAGAGAGAGGTTAGGATAGCCGAGATAGCCAATAATCGCTCAGGCACTACTCGCACAACTTTTCTTGAACGATAACCTTGCTTCCCCCTCCCTTGAGCAATAAACAGTTGAAGGCAAAAGCTCACAGCGACCACTGATGACGTTCCAAGAATTAAAACTTGGTTGGCGCGAATCATAAGCTAGCCAAAGTCAGTTGATTTTATAGTCGAGAACTTCTGTTCGGCTTTATTACCATTACATAAAAAAATGGCTGAAGTAGGTCCAGATCCTTCAAGAGAGGCACCTAAAACTTCTTTCTAGTCTCCCTGCTGTTGCATACCCAGAGCGATCACCTTGCCGCACACGTGACGGGTTTGCTTTTGATTTTTCAGAGGTTGGTATTACTGTAAATGCTCTTGTGGCCGACTTTGAAACTAATACCCCGCATTTCTTCAATCAAGAAAAGTTTCGCGAGTGGTAGTATGCCGCGTTGATCTCGGCCGGAAGGATCGCGAGTTCGAGTCCCACCTCGGGCATGGGTATGTTTGTGTATGTCTGTATGCTTGTATGTCATCTATTCATCCTTCATTATCATCATCATTTCATCTTTCATCCCCCCTGGTGTAGTAACCCCTGGTGACACAAATTGGATTCAGCTTAATGCTTATCCTCCCAAAAAGCAGTCACATACACTTGTCACGGGATAAATGATACTGAGTCTCGGTAAGTGCAGGTGTATGTTCACGTGGTCCTAGACGGACAATTCGCGACCAATAATAATAATAATAATAATAATAATAATAATAATAATAATAATAATAATAATAATAGTAATAATAATAATAGTAATAGTAATAATAATAATAGTAATAATAATAATAATAGTAATAATAATACGTGGACTTGTGTAATAAGAATTATCTACTTAGGTGCCTAGGTCTCCGAGGTTCTCCGTATCTCGGTTCTAGTAGCCAGGTGTGGGGGTGGATAACTACTGAGTTAATGGAAGGTGGAGGGTTCCAAGGTGGTGAAAACTTGGTGGGAGAGGCAGACCATGTTGTAATACACAAGCAAACATGGAATATAGTACCACAAAAGATTGAAAGTAATCATTTCGATGAGAACGTACTATAGAAATTAAAATACCTAATCCTAAAGAACCTTCACAAACCGCAAATACCAAATAAATCATTGAAAAGAATAGTTCATAAGATAATATTCCTAACCAAAACACTAACAAAAAAAGTAAATAATACTATATATTCTTAACTCAACAAAATAATTAATAAATTAATGCTTATTTTTCAATAAGTAGCTAAATATAGTCAGTCGCGTGGTGTTTCATACGAGACACAGAGAGGGAAAGTTGCGACCGCGTATTAAATTTATGGGCATATTAAGTCCAATTATAGCAATCGTTGAGGACATTTTGAAACATTCTTTAATTTAGGAAAGGAGGCGAAAATTGGTACACCAAGAATTCCATAGACAATATTCTGCAAGTCAGCCGAGAAGCCAGCGATCAAGATTACGAACGTAAGCTTACGAACTTTAGTCAAACCCATACGGTATTTAATGTTGCTAAGTGAAAAGTAATTCACATAAAATCCATAGAATTGTGCTGTGTATATTATAAGAATAAATGTTAATTTTTTATTGTTGTAAAAGGCTGATAATTTATAGTAGTTGCCATGAATATAATAATTGATCTCAATCAATAGAACTTCCAAGAATCGTGATTTTGTATAGAATTACATTTTCTCGTGCTACAGGTAAGGAGAGTACATTGTGTCGAACTCATGGTTGACTTCAGAGTAAAATTCAATAAATTAACGTTTAAAAATTTCACAATAAGAAAATATATCACCCCCCCCAACAAGGTGATAAAACAATGATTAATACAACAAGGTGATAAAACAATGATTAATACAACAATGTGATAAAACAATGATTAATGCAACAAGTTGATAAAAAATGATTTATAAAAAAGGTTTAGTTAGTTTTTGATCGAGTTACGCATGGAGTGAATGAAACATGAGCAAGTACGTGATTAAAATTATCCGACTCATTCTAGATTCTAGATTCTAGATTCCGACTCATTCTAGATTCAGAATACGCGGTTTCTAAGATGGTGGAGGGTAAGTTTCACAATACATGGCGAAAGTTCGGAGGTCGTAGAAAGGAAGAAGCATTGCATTACTTTGTAAGAAAGTTGACTCGTGTAACACATATTGCAAACTTGCGAATGAAATATTTTGCTTTGACGAACAAATATATTAAAATGTAACGAACTATACAAATAAGGTTAATAGGTAAAAAATGTAAAAATATGTAATATACCAAAATATACCAAAACCAAACTAGTTGAATATGGCGTCGCCGTCGCTGTTAACTGATTTGAAAGTTTTTTTCATGTGTTGAAAATTCCTAAATGCCGTGCATAGCTTTGTTCAAATAAGTTCTTCCAGTCTCATGCACTGGACATGCCAATGAATTGTAGTAGCTGATAATGTTATACTCGAGTTAAAAAAATTCTCAAGACCCAATGACCTTGCATGCCACGAGTACCTCCATACAATATTGCAATTTTGACATTGTAATCGCCGTAAAGAGTTCCCTGCAGGTATGGATGATGCGAATAGTTAGAATTTAGTACAGCTACATTTTGTACGAATTTTTGCTAATGTGCCCAAAAATGCATATAAACTATCACCTGTAAGCTGTTCTTCAGCGTTATTCTCTAATGCTAGTGTAAGATCATTCTCGATTAATTCCAAACATTGTCACAAAATCTTCTACATATTCTATATGTAGATCTTCTCTGTATTCTTCCCCTATATTTCCCCAAGCTTAAGCTCGTAAATGTACGAAGTCGGATACGGATGTGCTTCTCTTCTCTAACAGTACTCGCAGTTCTGATTTTCTCCGTAATCACTTGGCGTTCTTCAAATTTAGTAAGTTCCAATGTAATATTCTACGTAGGTCTTTGGCAATGCATTATTAAAAATACGGTAATATGAACGAAACACTTCACTTCTTACATTCAAACCAGCAGCACTATTGACAGTTCTGTCGTGTGATTCACTTGTTCCAGAACAATGTTGCCATCCTCGTAGAAGAAAATTATGGCGTCGTGGAGCGAAAATTGCCTCTGGGTACTGAGGTTTAATCAATGCCACCTACGTAGATCTATTTAGGTGGCGTTGGTTTAATTCCCCGTCTTCTCACTTAGATCGCAGAATTAAAACACGCAAGAACACTTTTTGGCAATTTATTCGTATTTTCTGGCACGATCCAAAAAAAATCATCAGTTCCCCGCCAAAAGGCGGAGACGCGTCGAAAGACACCTCATACGTCTCGATTTGTGCATGGGAAGTAGTCTAACCGTGAGTGACGGAAGGCACATGCATATATATAACACACACGCATACCAGCAGTTAATCAAATAATTTATAGAGATATGTAAGATAAAAACAGTTCTAATTCATACAGTCATACATACAGTTCACACATATTCATACAGTCATACATGCAGTTCACACATACATTCATACAGATCGTTTGTAGTTAAAGTCAACACAGAGATATCTACCCCTCACACTATTGCCGCAGGAGTACCGCAGGGTTCAGTCCTCTCTCCCTTATTATTTAACATTTTCAGTCACGACATTCCAATCCAAGGCGACTCAAACGTTGCTTTATACGCTGATGATATTTCACTATTCACCTCTCATAGCGATATTATAATAGCGAAGTAGAATATTCAAACGATCTAAACAGCTATATTAAATGGACTCAAAAATGGAGAATAAAACTAAATCACACCAAATGTCAAGCAAAAATATTTACTTTACGCCGACCGAAAAATCCCCCCGAACTTAGCATCAAGGGAAATCTCATTCCGTGGACCTGTTCACCGGTGAAGTACTTAGGAGTATTATTTGACAAAAAACTAACGTGGAAACCCTACATCCACGCAACCGCTAATAAAGCCTTGGCCAAAACTTCAAAAATGTTCCCCTTAACTAACTCTCGATCTGTCACTAGTATCGAAAGCCGAATATTACTATACAAATCAATCATTCAACCCACTCTAACCTATGCATGTCCAGTATGGGATGGCGTAGCATCCAGTAACCTCCAAAAGTTAGTTGCATTCCAAAATAAGTTCCTAAGAAAGACCCTCAAGGCACCATGGTTTATTCCAAACTCCCAAATTCATTGCGAGCTCAATATATTGCCACTAAACGAACACATAAGTAAAATAGTCGACCATTTCTTTAAAAATCTTTACTCTTCACCCTGTTCCACAATATTTAATCTGGGTCGTCGTGCTTCATAGCCTCGTATCAAATCAAGGTTCCCTAAGGATAGACTCAGACCACTGTAACTTGTATTTTCTACACCTTCCTAGCGCTACCCTAACTTCCAACATGACACCTCAGACAAAACCTTAAAGCCTGAACACCCTTCAAAAATAGATCATGTTCACGAATAGGAATGAATACTCCTTGCTATGGATGGCCTATCCAAAATGTTATAGGTTATGTACTATTATCAAACTCCTCGAAGACAGAAATGTGAACGAGAGAAATAAAAAAAAAAGGAGTTGTAAACTCTAAAATAGATAATTGAATGCAGGTGTCTTGTTCATATGAAACATGTACGAGTATTTTCAAGAAAATCCTTTCCCTAGTAATGACTTCTAATCGTGACTCGCAACGACAGTCTTTAAAACGAAAAGTCTCCATTCCAAAAAGGTTTGGTTCACACTACAGTAGTCCCCAATGGAGGCAGGACGGAGAAGGCAATTGGAGGGAAGAAGTGATGCGGATCACGTCTATGGAGACGCCCCGGCGACAATTGAAGACTAAAGGAAAGTCACAGTGACAGACTACGAAATCAACGTCGGTTTTACATTCTGGGGAAAAAGACAAATGTATCATTGATAATAATGGTACTCTGCAGTGAATGAGAGAGCTTACGAAGTCTTAGTGGTATTTAATGTAACTATTTCGAATATAACTGCATTAGCAAGCTAAAAAGATGAGGAAGAGATCAATATTATCGGATTTAACAGATAGTATGTTACGTAAGTTAGACACGAAATAGATTATTTACTGTATAAAGTAGGACGGATTTTAATGAAATGTCAAGTTTTTGTTTTCATTTTGAACAATGCATTTTAATGTAACATTAATTTTATGTTATGTCGTAAGGAAATTATCCATTTTTATTTGACATTGTTTTACATTTTTCGTTGATTTCGACAAATAAACTATTCACCTTTTCCCGTCATTTAAAAGAATTTTCGTTGATTTAATCGACTTTAATATAATTTTATTGGTACTTGCTTCAAATAATATTTATGAGATGCAACAATAATGCTATAAACCACAAAAAGTATTAAATATGCATTATATAGAAAATAAATGATCCCAAAATTAACGTTTCATGTCACTCAATACGTATTCCCTAATACTAATGAAATAAGAGATACTTTCTGGCAATGTAGCTGAATTGTTTTATATTTAACAAGACATGTAAGTACATTGTTTTACATTGAGATCTATGTTCATAGATATCGTAAAGGTCTGTACAAGAAACCTTGCTATTCCTCTTAACTTAAAAAACAAAGCATCATGTATATAACTACTCAAAAGATTTTAAAGAAAAATGTATCAGATATTGCTGACAATTTCTTTTATTTCATTTACATCTTGAACTTCGCAATTAAAAACACTCATTTAACGTCTAACTTAAAGAAACAAACTATCTTCACTTTGCTAACTATAACTTTACAGTCACAACAGCCGATAAAACGACAACCGTTTTCCGTAGAACAATTGCAGCTCTCAACAAAATAACAAGGAATGAAACGAATGAAAAAATTACGGTAGACAAGGGTTCGTTGTATTAATATTACAATCATTTTTAAAATGTAGTGTTTTTTTAATCTTTTTTCCCCAAAATTCAAGTAGTATATGAATTAGTGTAGGGATCACAGAATTTTGAAAATGTGCACACAATTCACTTTTCCCCCTAGCACGTCATACGCAGTTTTAACTGTTTTTTTGACGTAAAATAAATAAATAAATATACTGTAAAACTGTTATTAATAGTAAGCAATAAACATCTGGGAGCACTACTTTTAATTTAAAGCAAAAATCATGGAATTTGTATAAATAGAAGGCCCAAACACCTTTCTAAACGAAACTTTAAGTATTTGAAATATAAATATTTGTAACGATTTGTGAAAGAAAAATTCGGAGACATTTAGCAGCAAATTGGTCGTAAGCATCAGTTGGGGCTCTGCAACTCTTTCAAGACGACACTCCCAGTGTCCGTCGCGTACGCGGAAAGCCGATTTCATCCCCGCCCCCACCGACTACTCGAACAAAGTGCTCTGTCGATCGCGTGTTCGGTTCACGCGCGTGCGATCACGCGCGACGCATGCGAACGCCGCGTCGCGTGCCTTTCTGAGCCAGCTGCCTTGGGTATTCGCCGGAGCGCTGCGTTCGGCATGCGCCAGGCCCCCTGGAAGACTTCGCGAATGCCATAATTCGCCAGCGGATTTGGAAAGCGTTCGAGTCAAGACGAGCCACTTTCAGGTTGCGGGACACACGCGGCCCCGTGAACAGATGTAATTTAGACGGAGACAAGATTTGTGGTAAATTTCGATATTTGAAAGTAAGTTATGGAGGTCAACATACATGGATTAAAAAAAAAAGTTCGTAATATTTTTTAATTGAAAATATATAAATAAGGGACTCAACCTGCAAACCACAAATTACGCGATATTTCAGATTTTCTACTAGATTCTCTTGGTTTGGTTTGGTTTTTTCGTGTTTCCGGGCACGTCAACTGTTTTGGTCATTAGTCCCGTAAGTGTAGTGCATACTTGTTCTCGGGAGATGGCGGTGATAATTCCAGCTGGATGGCGAGATCCGGCGCCGACCTAACCGTCAGCTAGTGGGGTTTCCCCCAACCAGGACTCTCCCACCAGCGGGGCACCGCCCCAGCCGGGAGAAGCTCTAAGCTCCCGACTGGTCTCCCAGAATATGCGGTAGTGTAGTGCATGTTAGTATAAGTGTGTGTGTGTGTGTGTGTGTGTGTGTGGGTGTGTGTAAGGGGAGAGGAGACAAGGAAGAGGAAGGACAGATCGCGCGCGGTCCGTGGCCCGTTTGGTAGGGTACTGCTCCGGCATTCGCCTGGTGTTGATCGAAGAAACCACGGAAAACTACCGATCAGAGCAGCCGGCCGCTAGAATTCTCCTCCAGACAACGACTGAATTCGACCTAGCTGAAAAGCTAGTGTCGAAAATCCTGCCACCGTCAGGACTCGAACCTAGGACCTCCCGGTCAGAGGCGCTGCAGTGACATCAGCTGATGCACTGAGCTACCGCTGTCGGTTATTTGCTATTCATGGTTGCATTAGGGAATATCATATTGTGGTAGTAAATATATGTTTTACAAAGTTTATACTAGACCATGTAATTAGAATATTCGTTGATTATCTCTATGTTAATAGCACGCGTGCAATTAAAAATGCACACCTAAGAATAAGAATTCAGAAATGAAATCGTGTAATTAAAGAAAGTATATCACAGGCGCCAAGGTATTGCAGTCGGCCATAAAACATGAACAAAAAAGTACATCACGTATTACGTACCTACAACTACGTATAAACAACGATTGAATAAAACTAAACTGTGGAAGTGGGGAATTTATTTGAAACGTAAGCTAGCTGACTTGTGAACGTGAGTATATTAAATGTTTCATATGTAAAATATTTGATCTTAGCATTACGAATGTAAAAAATGTAAACATCAGTTGTGTTTACCAGTCCTAAAAAGTATGCTATAGCAAAACTGTGTCAGAAATGACTAGTTTTCCCCGTAATACTTATATGTTTTCACTCTCATACATGTCTAAACTTTTCGTGAGAAAATGGTTCCATGACTTTGTCAGCTTCTAACATTTTATCCCATATGTTCAGTACCTTCCATTTCCAAATATTTCGGGGAAACAAAAAACAATGCAAGGCGCGGGTGGAAAAGATATGCTTGAATTTCTTAAAATTTGATTTATTCGTAAATTGAAACGAAAAAATATTAGGGATAGCATGTGTATAAAGGAGTATAATTGCACTCCTGATATATCCTATCATCGCTCGTTTTTTTTATTTGGGTTTGCTCTACATAATTGTTGCTGTAGCAGGGCGCTAGTAGATAAAATATTTAAGTAAATACAGCTAACTTTAGAAAGAAATGAGTACCATTTTATAGCATAAGTAGTAACAAAAACCGTTTTAGTTATTTTCATAGAACATAATTGGGCGTTTTTAATTTCGATAGCTGCAAGTAAAGCACTGAAACGAGTAAATAAGTTGATTGCGTATTTTTGGTTACGTGCTGTTTTAGTTGGATTTGATTTATTTGCTCAAAAAACAGTAAAAACTGGGTATGACATATCTATTTATTTATTTATTTATTTAGTCAAAAACAGTCAAAAACTGTATGTGACATATGGGGGAGAAAATCATCTGCGCACGCTTTCTTGAGTTTCAGAGTCCCTTCCCAACAATTTAACTATTAATAGTTGAAAGACGAAAGATAATAATAATAATAATAATAATAATAATAATAATAATAAACAAATTTTAAAAAGCGAGGGATTAACATTTCAAAAACTAGATATTTTCGTTGCCAATTTATAGAAAACTTATTTTTAACGGTAAAGGAACAAACAGATTTGAATTTTCTGTATTGTTTACAAAATAGAAACTCACCCTATGCTCTACTACCACTACAAACAAAAAGAAAGTTCAACGAAACGTGCGCATAGTGAAGCTACATTTACGCCCAGAAGCAAATCAAGGGGCCATCGCAGCATTTGCTCAATGGATCAGGGAAACTGGACAAAAACCCGATCGAGATGGGGGTCATTGACCCGGAAGTACATTATTTGTTACAGGCATATTGAGTCTTTTTTTAAATTATACAATGCAAATGTAAACTAATTTATTATACTATATCTTGCTTTTGTTAAAGTAAACATTATTTTTCTTTTTGATGATCAGTATAGTCTCTAATTGTATAGAAACAGTTTTGCAGCAGAAAAGATTTTACTTTTAACTTAAATTTGTGTACCAATTTTAATTGTTTAATTTCATCTGGCAATGCGTTGTTAAGTGACGTACATATATTGTATGTGAATTTATTGTTGTGAGCTGATGATAATGACAGATCATGAATGTGATTTCTACGACGTGTGTTATAATTATAAATATCAGTATTGCATGAAAATATGTTCCGACCGTTGAGTAATTCAGTTTTGATAAGTACTACAAATACATAAATAAATAGGCAAGGCAATGGTAAGATTCCAAGCTCAATGAAAAGAGGTTGCAGGGATCACGTGGGTGGTATTTTTTCATTATTCCAATAATTTTCTTTTGCAATATAAGGGTTTGGGTAATACAGGATGAGCTTCCCCAGAATATTATGCCATACTGAGGTGGGAATGTACGTTTGCAAAATAAACGCAACGAGCTGCACGAAGGCTGACAGAATTTGAAAGAATTCTGAATGCGTAACATAATGAACTTAATTTAGTGTTTAATTCTAATATATGTACAACCATTTGAGGTTTGACTGAATTGATGACCTAGAAATTTTGTTACTTTAACATTAGCTAATTGATATTGTTAATTTTTAATAGAGCATGCGATTGCCGATTTGAAATGAAAAAATTGCATTGAGACAGTTTTTCCTTCGTTAACTATTAATTTGTTACAAAACAATTTGAAACTTCTGGAATTCTACTATTTATTGCTCCTTTTATGCAAAGAACATTGGTGTCATCGGCAAACAGAACTGTTCTTCCACTTTTAACAATGGAAGACATATCGTTTATATATAACAGAAAGAGGATAGGACCTAGGATCGAACTTTACGGGATCCCATGTTCAATTGGCGAAGAATTGAAAAGATAAGTAAATAATGTCCTTTCGTGCCAGCACGGTATTTCTAATTTTGAGTTTGATGTGTAAGTTACGAGGTTATCCAATCGAGGGCAATACCATGAATTCCATATGAAGGTAACTTTGAGAGCAACTTGTTATGGTCAATAACGTCAAAAGCTTTCGAAAGATCTAAAAATATTCCAATGGGTGCTTCATTTTGGTCTATTAATGATATAACATCTTTAAGAAAGAAAACAAGGCAGTTTCCCGAGATTTTGATTTTCTAAAACCGTGTTGTGAGTCTGAAAATGCTTCGTTTTTCTTGATAAAAGTTCTTATTCGAGTGTAGAAGAGCCTCTTTAATATTTTCGAGAAAACTGACAAAATGGAAATTGGCCGATAATTTTGAATTTCATTTTTTTTCTCTTTTTTAAAAGTGGCTCAATTTTTGCTGTTTTAAAAACAGTTGGATATATTTTTGTGTGCATATAGAAACATTAAAAATGTGAGTTAAATAGCGTTTAAAGGCAAGCGCACAAGTTGTCCGGAAATTCATCTAAACCAGATGAATATTTATTTTTGAGTTTACTGACTGTTCTGAGGATTTCCTTGGAAGAAGTTTCGGAAATAAACATTGTGTGGAAATTTTTTGGGAAGCGTATATTTGAATTTTGTGGTTTTAGTCCTTTCGTGAGATCAGCCGCTGTTTAAGGAAGTGTTGGTTGAAGAGACTTGCAACTTTTTGCGGATTACTTGCTTCTCTTTCATTATCCCTTAAAACATTCTCTTCTAGTATCGGGATGATGTGGATGTATTTTTTACGATATTCCACATTGCTTTAGTTTTGTTACTAGCGTTCAAAATATCCTGATTTTTTAATTATTTTCTTGAACTATTACTCTCCTTAAAATTCTTTAGTATTCTCGGAAGTAGACATGGAAACAGGGTGATACGTCGTGATGTTTAGAAATAAAGTAAAGCGTACGTTTGTTTTTACACGATGTTCTAATTCCTTGTGTGATCCAAGTATTACTTTTCGTGAAATGTTTAATTTTCTCTTTTTAAGCGGAAAGCACGTTAAAGTGAAATGAAAGCTTTGAGAAAAATAAATTATATTTTTCATTTGTGTCAACCGCGTTATAAACTGCGTGCCATGATTCCTTCAGCAAGTAGTCCGTAAATAAGTGAATGTTAACTTTAATGATTTGCTCTGCACATGCGTGTATCGTTTATTGTGTCATTGTTCATGTTATTAGTAATTGCAAGAATTTGTGCATCGTGGTCACTGTAACCTAGATTATTCGTTATTATTTGTATCTAGTTGTGGTTTCGTGATTATAATTTTTAATATGTGTTTGTTTGTTTTATATGTATTTTTATATGTTAATATCTGTTAATATTAGTATGTGATTTATGAACTATTCTGTCTAACGTTCTGTAAGAATATTTGTCCTTTATGAAGAAAATCGGATTTTGCAATAAATACTGATTCATAAAAAAATCACTGAAAAACAAGTCAGCGATAGTATTTCAAGGTGTATGAAAAGAAAACAAGAAGATTACAAAAGAATTCATTGTTCGTATACTTTTTCTGCAGTCTAGTATTTGTGTGCTGAAGAGATGTTTCCTCAGAATAAACTCCAATATATATTTTTCTCTTCCTTCAGTGGTTCTCAAATCCATTTCATATGACATTAAGCTTTCGTAGGAATTATGCAAATTATCGTACATGCTATTTTTAAAGTGAGTTTTAAAATACAACTGTATAAGATGCATTTCTTTGAATTTTCAAACATAAAAGAAATATATCACTTGCGTTTCATAAATTCATTAATTTAGGACAACCATGTATATTCAGACAGTGCGGCTAAGAGTTTCCGCAAACTGCAAAGCTAAAAATATCATCTTAAGAAATATTTTACATTGAAACATGAAGGGGACTATTTATTAATATCTAACTGTGAATTGAACCATTTAACAAAACCTAACAATTTTTTAAAATAAATCTTGTACTACAACAACAAATAATGATTTTCAAATGAAATGTTTCCTGAAATGTTCTAGCGAGAAACGAAATATAGAAACCTGGTGACATAGCGATGATACATCTCTTAGTTAATCCCACACCCAAATTGTGTTTGTTGCTATATTTACAGTCCATGAGAGTGGCAGAAAACCTGGATTTACTTTTCTGTTTCTAAAATTATAAGATTATTTGGAAGGACATGTGCCCATTTAATAGGGAGACATTACATTTTATGTATATTCCATTAATTACGTTGCTATAATGCTTTGATGTTAGGTAAATACTAAACCTGCGTCTTCTTACCAGCAGAAGGGGGCCCTGTTAGAATATGTGGGGAGTGTCAGGAGGTCGATGTCCTGCTTTATTATAGTACACCAGCCTTTACGCAGTGAATGCAATTGACGTGATGCTGTAGAAGCAGGATACTGAACTTGCTGTTAGTCTGCTTGCATTTTATATGTTCGTATGCAGATATGGTGAACATATAAATGTCATTACAAGTGGGGGGCCCGTGATGCGACATCTCAGGGGCCAGAAATGGGTGTTCACCACGCCCTGTGCGGATCATGTGGCATCCGCTACCTATGATTTCGCCAATTGCGTTCTCCTTCACAAAGAAAGCATTGACTTCAGCAACAGGGAGATCAGCATGTGTTAGTTAATGACGTAGAACAGCAATTTTTCAAGCATTACGTGAATGAAGATCGCACATGACTGCTTCGAAACGACTTCATAATTTTCGATCTCTACATATAAATAGTACAGGGAAGCAATGACACGATTAGAGATTACACAATTGTCGGCCACTCAACTTTACGAGTACTACACTCAATATTTCGGGCGAGTCCAACAAAATTTAGAGCCCATTAACCATTCACAACAAACACTATCCCCAAACCAAGAAAGGAAACGGTTCTGTGCCACGAATGAGTTCATAAGAGGCGTAATCGAACCAGAGAGCAAACAGCTGCAGGCGAACGGCAGGGGCCATACGCCAACAAACACGTTCTGCAACCTGCAGTGCACCGCCTCAACCGAAGCTGCAGCCTTACCCACGGGGCCTCACTTGGGCCAGGTCGAAGGACCTGCCGCCTCCGACACGGAGTGCTGAGTAACGCTAGAGAACGGGTTAGCAGTCGAGACTCAGGGTTAAGAGCACGTCGGGGCCGACGAACAACGCCGAAAAACACGGGCCGTGAGAGGGGACGTGGCTCTGGGGACCTACGTTATCGCCGTGTTTTAGTTCTCGATACTCCCAGGCCATAATCTATCCTTTAGTTCTCGATACTCCCAGGCGACATCTTATAGCTCCCAGACTTTCAGATTACAAAAACGAATTGTACGAATAATAACCAAATCCCACCCACGTGATTCATGTAAGCCTCTCTTCATTAATATAGGAATTTTACCATTACCTTGTCTGTTTATTTACGAATCAGTAGTTTTTGTCAAAAATGACTTGCTTAAGGGCGGGTATATATTTTCAGAAAATGCCGATGTCTATTACTATAACACTCGCCGTAGAAATCATATTCATCAGGTGACAGTATCAACAGCTCATTACAAAAAATTCACATACAATACATGACATTATTTTACAACGCTTTGCCAGAAGACATTAAACGATTAAATTCGATAGAAAAGTTTAAATCCCAAGTGAAATCGTTTCTGCTGCATAACTGTTTCTATACAATTAGAGACTATACTGAACATCACAAGAAAAGTAATATTAATTTTAACAACGATACATAATGCATTATTTACCATTTGAACTGTATAAATGTGTATAAACAACCTGTAACAAATATTGTATTGCAGCCTCCGGGTCAATGACCCCCATCTCGATCAGGTTTTTCGTCCAGTTTCCCTGATCCATTGAGCAAATGCTGAGATGGCCCCTTGTTTTGCTTCTGGACGTAAATGTAACTTCATTTTCTGTGCACGTCTTCTAGAATTCAGTGGAAATACAATTATTCAAATTATCGTTTCCATGTTGTCGCGGCAGGAAGTATTATTCCGAAGGACAACACGGATAAGAGCCAAAATTTATTGCTTATTTATCCTTGAAAATATATTTTATTACATGGGAGTTTTTTTTTCAAAATTTAAGAAGTATATGACTTAGTGTAGGGATCACAGAATTTTGAAAATATGCACACAATTCACTTTTCCCCATAGCACGTCATACGCAGTTTTTCACTGCTTTTTGACGTAAAACAAATAAATAAATAATGTTGATGGAATCATCCCGAGATTGTGTTATATTTAGAGATTTGGTTTAAAAAAAAAAAAAAAAATTTTAAAAATTTAAAAATTTAGTAGTTTTATCCGAGATGTTGTGGTAATTTGTACTGAAGATAATTGTAAAAAGTGATCAAACCAAAATAATACCAAAATGTTGTATTTAATGAAATTTATAAAACATGATTTCATTAAATAAAATATGCTTCACTTGGTTGTAGTGTGATAACTTCTAATTAATCGTAGATCGTAGTCTCAATTTTAAAATTGAAGACATGTCGGTGTCATCAAAACTAAATTAACGATTATAAACAAATTGTTCCAATCGTGTTAACAATGTAAATTTCACCAACATAAAAACTCGGTTCGTTAAAAAGAGCGTTGCAGTTCTTGTGGGTTTTCGATATACCCTGTCGATAATGTTGAATGGGTAACACGGTGGTATTAATTTTAAAGCTGCAAAATTTGCATCGTAAAAACAGATTACCGCTAATCTGATAGCTTCAGTCGTGCTAACATTTAAAATTCCACTCAATTAAAAACACGATCGTGAGTAAGGACGTTCTCATACTTCGGGTATTGTGGTATTTTGGTTTTCGAGATTCCTGGTGGATAAGGTTGAGTGAATAATATCGGGTGCATTCGAAACTGCAGACTTTGCGAAATTTTGATTACTGGTTTACTGACATTCTTTCTTCTAACTTTCATATGATATTTTTCAAGAGAAAGCAATTTTTCACTTCACATTTATACTCGGTACTATTACAGAGAAAATGTGTACAGCTTTCAAGTATTTAAATGCCCATTTAAAATAAAAGTGTTTTAGATCAATATATAATGTAGCAGAAGTATCTCAAAATATTTGAAAATGAAATAAAGTGCATACTTTATTTACCTTGTCCTTAATTCTTAAGAAGACACAGTATGGTAATCGTGCGCCGGGAAACGGCGAATTTCCGACAGAAAAAGTGTTATTGCCAGGTCCTGGTAACTAAAAATAGGATAAATGTTCTTAGTTAATATAGTAAATTACTTCTTATAACTGCGCCTGTGACCGGGAGGTCCTAGGTTCGAGTCCTAACGGCGGCAGGATTTTCGACACTAGCTTTTCAGCTAGGTCGAATTCAGTCCCTGTCTGGAGGAGAATTCTAGCGGCCGGCTGCTCTGATCGGTAGTTTTCCGTGGTTTCTCCGATCTACACCAGGCGAATGCCGGAGTAGTACCCTATCAAAACGGGCAATGGACCGCGCGCGATCTTTCCTTTATCTTCTTTGTCCTATACTCTCCCCTTACACACACACTTACACTAACATACACCACACTACCACATATTCCGGGAGACCGTTCGGGAGCTTAGAGCTTGTCCCGACTGGGGCGGTGCCCCGCAAGTGGGAGAGTGCTGGTTAGGGGGAAACCCCACTAGTCGACGGTAGGTCGGCGCCTGATCTCGCCATCCGGCGGGGGTAGATCACCGCCATCTCCCGGGGGAAAACATGCACTACACTAACGGGGCTAATGACCAAAGCAGTTGAAGCGCCCGGAAACACGAAAAAAATCAATCAACAATCAAACTTCCTATAACAAGTTCTGTAGCCAGAATCTGTTTTGTGGGTCCTTAATACTGAAAAATTAATGCACGGCAAAACGTCTCTGTCTGTGGGGAAAGCTGGCGCCCAAACCGTTCAGTTGATATTCTCCGAAATTGATATTCATCGATCAACTAAAAGCAACTCAAGACCCTCGGAGTTTGAAGCGGATTTTTGGATTTCTAGGGCTACTTTATATGAAGTCTCAAAAACATTTTAAATATTTTCTCAAAATTGCTCCAATTCTTTTTATTAAAATTTGTCTTCGGATAGCGTAAGTCTGTGTAAGTCGTTCTTTCCTTGAAGTGAATGATTTCACAAAAATTTTCAAAAACTCAATTTTTTCAGCAATATTGAATCAACATTGATTATTCTTCAATATACGATTGTGAAAAAATGTGTCTTTTCAATTAAATCTGTTCTTTAAAGACAGATCTTGAAATAAGAACATGAGCAATTTCTTCAAAATCTGAGTAGCTTTGCGAATTTTTATGAGAAATATTGACAATTTTTAAACAATTATTTTCTCAAAACGGATTATTTATTTACATTTTACTCTTCGAATGTATCGAAGGATGGTAAAAATATTCCTGCTAGACTCTTTGCCCGAGAACTCTGTATTTTTGAAAATTGCAAAAAGTAAACATTTGAGAGCAACAAAAGTGAAGAGAGAAAATTGTGCCTTAAACTAAATATGTTCTAAAATATCTATTCTTTTAAAAAGGTAATTTACAATTGTTCTGAATTGTATGAAAAAATAGTTGTTTTTGCGTAATATCTACTTGACGTTCATTCGAGAACGATAAAAAAAAACATTTTTTCAAAAAGCGTTCCAAATGTTTTCTTGAAATCTTTCCACGGATAAAACAAGGGATGCTTAAAGAAATGGTTCAGGTGTCATTTTTCGTAGAACACTGAATTTTTGAAAATTGGAAATTTAGAAATTACGCCAAAACGTTTGTGCTGTATTAGTATCACTAGTTGGTTCCCCTCTTTTTGTAATCTCTAATCAATGCCTAAATGATCATGAAATTTGGATAGACCTTACTTTTGCATTCATGGAAGTTTTGCACGCCGTGAAGATATTCAGCAGCAATGAATTGCTAGGGAATGTTGCTGTTGCTCTTATTCCTCTGACCGCTAAGATGAGACACACACGTCTGCCCGGTTATTTAATGAATGAATAAATCGAGAAAGGATTGCAGCAATCACGAAATAATTAATTAAAAGCTTCGAAGAAATACCTTCATTTTACTTCATAAATATGTGCAATGCGTTTAACTTAACGGTTCTTTCTAACGTAACTTTCTAGTGCAGTGGATGTAGTATTTTTTATTTTTTAAAATTCCTTTTTATAAGATATTGCATTTATCTCCTTTTCTTCAACTTGCTGTTCCTTATAACCGTTTCTTTGTCGCTAGCATGCCGATGTCTTACTGCGCTCCTCATAGCGTAACTTCCTGCTGCACGGACCACTAACAAACAGGCTGAGTTTTGTACTGATTCTTCTTGCCATATGTCTCTCAAAAGCATCGTCCAGGGGTGTTTTTGCTTGGGTCAAAAGCTTGTCTACTTCCTCCTTGTATTGCTCGGAGCTTACAATTTTGCTTCGAGGCCGTGGTGTGCTTTCTAAACTTTGTTGTTTAAAATTGCTTTTTCTTTAACAAACAAACTGGAGGTTGCAATGTAGTCTTTTATTTGCCTTCTACTCTTTTTATATATTCAATGACTTTCGAATATCTTTTTTCTATGTTCAGTAATGTATAACCCTTGGCATACATCAGAAATCACATATCTTTCGTAATTTTCCTATTATGGTGTCTGGATTATGTTACCCATGTTTCGCTCCCATTAAGAATAGAAGACTAGATATGGCTATTGTTGACAATTTTAGCTTGGTTCCTTTGTCTTCTTTAATTCCCAGTGTTCTTTTGATAGTCCCAAGATAGACACAGTACGCCATACAGCTTGAAATTTAATTACTTTTGGCTGTACATCAGTATTCATCAGACCAGTTATGTTGTATCCTAAATATTGGAAGTTGGATACGTGTTCAATGGCTATTAATTAGAATGAGAAAATATGCAAAGTGTTGAAACCCGAATATATTTAAATAGACATTGGCGTAGTAAGCTCCGTTTTATTAGGTCTCTTCAGCTCTCCCTGTATCTACCGCGCTCGAGTCAGGAGATTTTCCGGTCTGTAATTCCACTTTCGTGATAAGGGAGAAGGAAAAACTCGTATGTCAAGGTCCGACACAGATCCAGGGAATCTGTGACAGCTATGATCCAGGGTCTCCTTTTACTTTCTCGTACACTACGTATCTGAAGAGTGCACATGTAGTGCACAGAAACCTATGTAGTGGTGTAAAATCTCGATATTGATACTTAAAGGGAAATAGTTCTGTGGTAACCGTATTCAAAATACTACATTATGAAACGATGATGTAATGATGGGCATTAATACACGAGTGTGATATTATGATATGAGCGAGGAACGAGCGAGTAATATTACGCGATTATTAACTATTACATTGAGTTTAATACGGTACTATTTCTACGACTCATGGTAATTTTTATAAGTCAAACATTTACATTGAATCGTTTCGTGACAATTGAGGTGTAGGAGGATTAGGCCAACCTCACCAAGCGGACAGCTCCCTCCCATCCTATCACAGGTGGCTTTTATTCACAGCACTAGTCAAATAGGATCAAACTGAAATTACGAACCAATTTATTTTAAATAATATTCCATGTAAAAGAACAATAGAAGAAATTTAAACTGACAAGCATAATATAATATTAAATGCACTTTGAATGTACACACTCAAACTAAACATTTAGAACGATTATCAATTATTAATTCCTACACACTATTTGAGCAACACCCGAGTGAGCGGATGTGCGGTTCTGTCACTCACGGCTAGACCACTTTCCGTGCACTAATCGAGATATATGAGGTGTCATTCGACGCGTCTCGATCTCCTGATGGAGAACTGATATTTTAGTTATAGATCTAAATAGATCTACATAGGGGGCGTTGATTAAACTCCAGTACCCAAAGGCATGTTTCGTTCAATACGCCATAATTTTCTTCCATGACTTTGGCAACATTGATGTTGACATCTTTAAGTAGACAAGTGAAGTTAATTTGAACAAGTGAACGCGTGACATATTTAATTTTATTTTTTTCCGTAGACCTATTGCCATATTTTTGAAAATAAATTTGTAAAAACCTACGAACAGTATTGCCTTGGAACGCATTAAATGTTAAGAATCTCCTGTGAATATGAAGAAAACAAAACTGTAAGTAGCGTTAGAGAATGAACTAACGTGTTTATGTTCGCCATCTTTCATTTATGTTCTTAAGTGTACAAATACCAATTTTCAAATGAATGTGACCCAGAACTTATTCTCATTAACCTTAATTAACACATTATTCACATAAACATACAAATCAGTCGCCTTGTAGTGTTTATATAGATTTGCATACAAAACGATTGATAGAGCAACCGTAAAAGTGGAAGTGAACGCAAATTAGACTGATTTGTGGAGTTTTAATCTCTTCAAAACAATAGGGGAGAAAAATAGGGAAGTGTTAAGCAAATCTGGGGAAGAATCAAATGTAGTTGTAGAAGAATTTGCGACAGAATTTTCGGAACGAATTGAGATTGATCATATAGATTATTATTAGGATAATAATTAGGATTTGAGAATACTCAGAAGAACAGCTTACAGATGATCTTTGTACATATTATTAAAAATAATAAAAAATGTAGCAGCTGGGCTGATCGGGAGAATAGCTACCCCCCCATGTCAAGGCTACATTAAGTCACATACGTTTCTAAGCAAGTGTTTTTTCCATTCAAATAGGTTTGTGTGTCTACTGAGATGGAAGGTATGAATTATCTTAAAAGTGAGTGTTCCCTTTAAAATAAATTCTCTTAAAAGTGAGGGAGGTATATAATACAACGTGAGCGCCGGAGCGACAGCGGAGGCGCGAACCAGGTCTCGAGAGCGAGGGCCGGAAGGCCCTCGCGAACGTAGCACGTTGGATCCGTCGGGTAGCGACGTGCGGTAGCACGTCGCGGCCCACTTGGTGAAAAAAATGCGTTGGTTAAAGAATTGTGTATGTTATAAAATTAAATTTATAGCGTGAAAAATACGAATAATAAGTTCACTTAATGAGAGGATGTTGCTACGGAGATTTATACGAACAGGGGGCTTTGGAGCAGGGGGGTAGTTGTAGCTGTACTAAACTGTGACTAAGCACATCGTCAATACTTTCAATTATTTGCTTACGACAATTATAATTTTGAAAATGCAATATTACCAGTTCATATCCCGAATGGAGGTTACTTACAAAGCCAAGAACGTTAGGAATTCTTGAAATATTATCAGTTACTACGATTCATTTGTAGTCCAACGACAGACACTACAAGAACAAAGCTATGCACGAAAGAAATGAAGTATGAAATAAATTTTGAACTCATGAAAACACTTTTAAAACAGTTTACAACTTTGGCGACGCCACATTCAACTAGTTATCCATACTTGGTTTGTAAATTTCTCTCTGATTGGTCAAGAACCTGTATCATAATGAAATCTGTATCGTAATGACTATCATTATGCAACAGGTTGCTGCCATCAAATGACAGAATTATACAATGGGAGTAGAAAAAAGTGTTTTGTTTCAATACGACTATGCGAGTGCTCGTCTGTTCGTCCATCCGAACGCCCATAATAATCGTCTCCTATATTATTTAAGTAGTATTCATACCTTTTACGGCTCTCACACGCAACCAATCTTTATAAACGAGGTCTCTAAAGAAAGAGCATTTCACGGAGACGTGACGAATTGCACTCTGACTTTAAAAATGTGAAGGTTCTGTTGAAAAGAAGAAAAAAAAAACGCTGCACTCTGCTGCATTCGTAAATATATATTGTTATATAACTCTCAAACAAAGTCTTTTCGGGCATTAAAACTGATAATTTCGAGGCCAACGGGCTCAAAGAAATGTTCTTCATGCCGTAATCTATAGGATAGATATTTTTGGACATTCTATTATTTTTTCTGTTCCAGAGCTTCTCGATACTATCCCATCCGTTCAGAGAAGTGCATAATCTGAAAATGTAGGTATAATTAAACTAATTAATTGATATTCTAGGCGATTAAATTGCACGAGTGTACCTCTCAATTCGGTAATAAAGTAAAATAATATTCCAAAGAGTAGGGTTGTGCTTGTCCGATCCTGTATTTTTGCATATCCAACTTTAAGTAGCTTTCTCTACAGTAATAAGCTTTTGTTATATTTTTGTGACTATTAAGGAAATCAAAATTTGTTTCAAACATCAATTTCATTTGCTATCCAGGAATCTCTCACCAATTTGGCATCTCACCAGCCGGGACAAATGTTCCCAACATGCATGACAATGTAGTGCATCTAAGTATGATTGTGTGGAAGTAAGGGGTGAGTACAGGAAAAAAAAGAGGAAGGATCGATTGCGCGTGGTCCGTGGCCCATCTGTTAGGGTACTGTTCCGGCTTTCGCCTGGTATTGATAGGAGAAACCGATAGGAAAAATACCCATTAGCACTGCCTGTCGCTGGAATTCTCGTCCAGACAGTGGCTGAACTCGATCTAGGTAAGTTGCTAGTGGCGAAAATCGTGCCACCGTCGGGATTCGAACTCTAGAACCGTCCTGCCTGAGTCACTGTTGGACATCAGTTGATGGGTGTTGCCACAGTGGGTGGGTTTGACTGGGATTGTGAGAATGTGAGAGTGTGAGGGTTCCTTCGTCTCTGTACGTATACATGCACATATATTTGTATGTATGTATATTTGTGTAATATGTAAGTTTATTCATTTATATGTTAGTGTATATGCATTTTAATGTTTAGTATAGGAATGTAAATGCCATCTGCATATATAGGAAATGACAAAGTCAATTTGTTTGTTTATATTTATTTTTTATATATTATTATTTTATTTGTAATTGTAATTTGGTTAAAGAGACTAGCCACTGTTGCCGGATTGTACACATTTATATCGTTATATTTTAAAACAACATTCTCTACGGGTTTTCTAGTTGATTTGGTAGTATTTTTATTATATTCCACATTGCTTTTGTTTTATTATTTGAGTTCAAAATATCCTGATCGTTTTCATCATTTTAGCTTGTCTTATGACTTTTCGTAACAATTTAAAGTAGATAAGGTAATCTTGAGATACGTCATGACGTTTAGAAATGAAAGTAAGAATTCGCTCGTTTTTACAAGATGTCCTAATCCCTTGTGTTATCCAAGAATTGCTTTTCCGTGAAATATTTAATATTAATTAATGCATTCTGCCACCGGGCATCATCTGCCCAATTGTAGAATAAATATCTATCTATCTATCTAAAAAAAGTGTGGGGAAATTTTTGAGGGGGTCCATGTTAATAAAGGGATTGATTCGGTGTCAATCGCATAATACGAACCAGCAATCAGAAAGTTTAATCAACATTCCATTGATTACAAAAAATGTTAAACTCGAAAATTAATAGTTTTCCAATAGAGCGCAACAAAACATAATAATTAATTACAAATTCGCACCTCTTCTTTCCTATCCGTCACTCATCCTTAGGATTAGGAATGTGGCTAGGCTGGTACATCCGATGCATTACACCGGACCCCCAAAGTAAGGAGCCTTTAATAAGAATACCCATGGACGGATATAAGCAAAGAATAAAACAAATCGCACTCCATGCCTATTTTCTCGAAAGCAATGAATAGAAACGCAGCTACTCCGAAACGGAAGAGTCTTCTATTATTGAAAATATAGTTATATACCAAAATATTGGTCGACAAAATTATCTTTGAGGCATTTACGTGCTATGATTATGAATGCTGTATGTTAAAGAGAAAACTGAAGGAGATCGATGAAACAAACAATTGTTTTAAAAGGGGTTGATGAAACAAAAAGGTAGGAATTCCCGCTCTAGGCGTACAAGGTGTAGAGACGAATGGGTGATACAGGCTGAAAGAGCCGGTGGTTTAGAATCAGGGGCCCGCATGGGAGCCCAACAAGGAAAAGAGCAATGCCACTAGAGAGGTTATAGCAAAAACACGCGCTGCAAAAGGCGTTTTCTATACATTCCAACACTTCTTGTTTCAGAGAATGTATTGACCTTTAAGAAGAAAGAAAATCTGCAAAATAATTTTTAAATTAAAGTGATGAAAAATGTTCAGAAAATTTTCTATGTTTACAAGGGAAAATGTTTATAAATTTAGTTTGCAAAGCAGTTGGTAATTGTATATTACGCAATGAGTTTAGAATGTTATGCTTTATTGCGTAAGTAAATATTTTGAAAACGAGTAATGTTGGGAGCGAGTTTCCAAATGTGTTCGAACGCAATAAAGCAACATTATGAGTGAGTTACATACGCTATTTTTTGTATAACACCATTACAAAATTATTAGAAGGGATAAATGATTCCTGAAGATGGAACTTGATTATATTCATATGCGTGATTGTATGGAAATGGAGTCTATTTCGAGGAACTTCTGCCACAATGCTGATTGATCGTGGAGGTGACATAACCTTTCTCAAACGCCACGGAGGATGTCATTCATCTACTGTTGCAGAACAGTACATTGAGGAGGCAGTGGGTAGTAAGTTGAGAATCACCAAGACAGTTGCAGGGGAACGTTAAAAACTCCCACTACAAATGGAAGAACTATTTATAAAATGTCTATGTTCTCTTTTAGCAATGTTTCAAATTGTACGTTCAATTTTCATTCATTAATTGTGTTTTTAAGTTATGCATAGTTTAATTTTTCTTAATTTTTATAATGTAATGTATTCCATTAAATTGTTCTTATGTGAAAATAAAAATACCGAACGACCGGGAATTGTCCGATGACGTATGTTATTTTATTGAACTAGTTTCATAATCGTCCACTTTCTGTACGATTTCCCGCGCCATAAGAGATTGTTAATAATGTTGGTATACAAAAAAGTTTGTTTTTGGCCACGAAATAAAGCTCTGGTTAAACAATTGCTCTACAAAATGACAAAAGTTTTTGATGTGTTATGTTCATTGTGCAATAATGATATTGGGAACATGGCACAGTAAAAAAAATTGAATGTCACAGTAAAAATGAGTGATTATATTTGTGTAAACATTTTTAAAAAGTTGAAAAATTCAAAAAATCTTTGAAGCTTTTACTTACTGAAAATCGATCAATTTGGCCTCTAGAAGTGTTTTAATAAGAAATACAATTTAATTAGCGAGGAAATGAAATTTTTCAGTCATGTCAAGGAAACAATCCATTAAAAAACTTAATGTGAAATGTATTAAAAAACAGGAAAACTGATGTATAAAATACAACAGTTTATTGTGATTTCTGCTTTACAAAATGCCATAACCCAAATCGTACAATAAACAAAGCCGGGGTAGACCAACTAGCCAGAAGAGAAAATCCAAGTCCCTAGGTGATAACAGTTTCACCAGTAGATGTACAAGTTGTGAAGCTAGTCACTAACAGTTCCAACAGAATAAACAAAGTTCTTTGCGTGTTCGGCGTAACGGCATCAAGAAAAATAACTATAGCGCACTCGCTCACTGTCAAAATTTCCGGGAGCCAGGCCGCCCATTATGTACGTGTCGCCGCTGCTAGCCCAGACTCGTTCCGAAAACTTGGTTTTTGGTGGAGCGAATAATTGCTACGTTGAACTGTGCGCTTAAAAATAGAGCCTCGCGCCGTCTTGCGCGCGCGCCATCTTGAAAGCTACCTGCGCATACAGCGTAATGAGATTGATTTCTGTGCTGATTGCTGTTGGAACCGGTTTACACGCTTCCTTTTGGCGAATGATTCTGTGACCTATACAAAATGCGCGCATGCGCAGAATCGTTTCTGATTTGGAAGAGCCGCTGTGCACATGCGAACGTTTGCTGAAACTCATGAAAATCTTCCTCGAAAGGAAGCGTACAAAATAATCAATTGATTCTTGAAGATGGGAGTAACTGGATCACGTCAGCGGTGACATTGTCTATTTCTGATGTTCCAATATAAAAATGTAATAATAAGAATGACATTCTTGTAATTATCTATCTATCTATTGAGTCCGGGATACCTTTCCTGTTTTGTCTGAAACAACTATCAGGATTTCTCGCTACTACCCCGCCTCAAGGAACATTTAATAATAATAATAATAAATAATTTTAAAATTAAGAATATAATTAAAATAATAATATAATTAAAACTCAATCTTTTATGCTTATTCGGTCTTTTGCAGCACTGAATCAACGTAATTTAATTTGACACCGTTTCCTCCCATATCATTAATGCAAAAAGTTAATTTTGCAAGTTACTAAAATCTATCATCTCCCTCAGTAATATGTTTTTAATCAACCAATTCTACAAAAAATGTATTAGAACATTTTTTCAATTTAAAAACAAGAACAACTTCAATTTAAAAATTTGGAGACATATTGGAAAAAATGTAGTGGTATACCAGAAAATGCAATTAATGCACAAACTTGAGTTCATTTTCCCAGTAGTCTTTCTAGTTTTCCAGAAAAATAAGAAGAAATTATTTGAAGTACTTATACTCACAGATGCAATAACTAATAAAAAATCTATAATGCAAATACAAATATTAACATCGTAAGCAATATTTAAAACAAATTATATTTGTGTGCTTTCCAAACAGCGATAGGACACACCAAACCGACGTTTATGTAATGTCATTCAACGCATCTACCACTATCCGCACAAAAAGTTTAAAGGAAAAACTTTGAGCAATTTTTGAAATAAAAAAAATATTTTACTAAATCTTCTAAATCCATGAAAATGAGAAAAAATAATAGTGGTTGATAATTTTATATGGATAAAAATGTCTATTTTCAATAATGTAGTTGTATCAGGTGACAAAAAAGTTAAATCAGTCTAATCTAACGAACAATTATAGAAAAAAGTTGGAAACATTTTATTAAAAATTACGGAAATGTCCAAAGAAGTAAACTGCACAACCAACAGGCAGGCAGTGACGGACAGGCAGTGACGGACAGGCAGAGACGGACAGGCAGAGACGAACAGGCAGAACCGAAGAGGCAGAGACGAACACACGGAGGCGGACAGACGGACGCACGCTCATTTGAACGGTGAAGAGGCAGACAAGCAAGACGGACGGACGTTCAAAGAGAGGAGGTGCCAGAAGGCGGACTTTAAGACGTTTTGAAATAATAGATATATTAATGAGAAATTAACCCAAAATGTGTGTTTCGGGTTAAAATCTCGAAATTGATTTTCCGTAGCATTACAGCACTTTCTGTAATAATATTTATGGTACTCGTTTTATACCTACATTTAGAAGTCAGTAAACTAGTACTGTTACAAAATTTCAGGCTTTCTCACATTAGATAATTTCCACATTTCTTTGAGTCTGGGTTCGACATTCTCCTTTGCTTTACCCTCTTCCCAGATGCTATATAGTCACGTCTAAGAAACCAGGAGAGGTGGCTCAGGACATCAACTGATGTCACTGCAGTGTCTTTGACCAGAACGTCCTACGTTCGAGTTTCGTTAGTACAGGGAATTTGACATTAGCTACATAGTTACGTTGAATTCAGCCACTGAGGAGCATTCTAGCGGTCGGTTGCTCTGATCGTTTGTTTTTTTTTCGTGGTTTCTCCTGTAAACACTAGGCGAATGCCGGAACAGTTTGACCGTCCCTCAAAATTGATACTCGCCGATCGATCTGAACGAACTCAAGGCCCTGTGAGTTTGAGATGGATAGTTTGATTAAAGGAGATGTTTTAAATGTACACTCAACAATATTTTTAAAAAATTTCAAAAATGGCTCCGACGTTTGCATCCTATTACTTTTCGTCTCGTACATTTTTACTCTTTGAATTTCTTCAAATTGTTCGAATAGTTTTGGCATCTTCCTTCAACTATAATATTACAAATAGAAATACTTTTCCTTCAAAAATCTGTTTTTAAATTACCGATCTTTACATCTTTTCGAGAACAGATTTACACTTTTTTTAAAAAATATGAGTAATTGTCGTCTAATTTTAGGTGAATAACAAAATGTTTTAAAATCTCAAAAGTGGCTCCAATTTGCTTTATATTTTTATCGAATAGAGCAAAGGAGTAAAAATGGTGTAGGAACTATTTTGTGCAAGTTCTCAGTGTTTTCTAAAATTACAAAAATTAATATTGATGATATACTTTTTAAAAAATGTAATATCTTTAAAAAAAATTATATCTTTTAATGAGTAGGTCATTCCAAAACTAAAAATATCCATTAGTATGTATTTCACGGAAAAATTTAAAAAAACTGCATATGGAGTTACATTATCGAGAAAAATATCTCCAAGAAGAGAATTCTGTCTATGTTCAGAAGAGGCAAGTGCTGAAAATCGCATCACTGCATTTATCGGTAAAATAAATAAAGTGCATTGGACATGTTCAGTTTTGCAACGAATTCATGGAGATGTTTAGTTTTGGAATGTACCTAATAGGTTATGTTGAATACTGGAAAATATTTTATGGGATATGAATCATTTATGCAATTCTTATTTTCATTCTTATTTTTCTTTTTTTCTTATTTTCATTATTTTTATTCATGATCTATTAAACACATTTATCACAGCTGTGATTTATTAAACACAGCAAACAGTTATAAAAATCATTCAAGTTTTGTGTTAACAACTATATTAAAATCTGATATAAAACGAGAATAATAAGCAACTTAGTCGATAAAGATTATACTATTAAAAATGAATTTTATTTTTAAATACCAAATGGAAAATTAAGTAAAATATCATGTAATGTCTATTACATTTTTATTAGTGAAACTAGTTAAAAATATAAGAGCATTTAAATGGTCAGTCATATTAATGCAGCAATCATAATTAGTTATTAATAAATGTCAATATCGCTTATCACCTACTAGATCTAGATCTTCGCATTCTCTCATTTCTTTATTACATGCATTTTCATTTGCATTGTTACTTCTTCTGTGTGTTTGCATGTTATATACTTTTCTCGTCCCCGGTATGTTTCCTTACACGTTCTAATATAACTGTATGTAATAATTACCTATTAAATAAAAATAAAAGTTCTAATATAACTTCAGTAAATTTCGTATCACTTTTCACAAGAATCACAAGAATTTCGCCATCCATTCTCGCATATAATGACACTGCTCGACTGAATATTTTTTCTCGTCAAAAAAAAACACAACAATCAATAAGAAACGTAGCCCATATTTACCCATAGCAGCACCTATATAGTTGTATGCAGGAAGTTATGGAACGTCTATGCTAATGGAGATGTTAAGTTTAGGAACGCATCGTTATATTCATCTCTGCACTAGGGAATCTGTTCGGTTTTGGAACTCTTGTTTTTATATTTTATAATGATTACGACGGAGATTAGCAAATTATCATTATCTCATTTTTTGTTGATAGTGGATATGCTGAGTTTGGAAAATCACCTGCTCAAATAGTCAAGTACAACTTTTGGAAAATATGATTAATAGTCGCGTAATTTTTGCATGCAATTAACGCAATTTATAAACAAACACTCTAAAAACGGTTCTAATTTTTCTTTAATTTTTACTCGGATAGAGCAAATGTCGAGGCAGATCTTAACTGCCTTGTCATTTGGCGAACTCTCAATATTTTTAGTAAACTCTCAGTATTTTCGAAAATTGCGTAAATTCAAAATTGCAATAGAACAAAATTGATAATTAAGAAAACTCGATAATGAATCTCTTCTTTACGAGCACATCTAGAAATACTGTAAATGAAAATCTCTGAATGCCTCTAAACTTGCAAATGGAATGGTTGAAGGCTTTTTAAATGCATATAATATAAGGCAGTTTTGCTGCAATGCAGGTGGAATACTGGTAACGTGAATGGCATATTAAGTCTAAGAAACTGATTTCCAACCCAACACGGAGAAAATGTTTGCTTATTGGAAAAAAAATATCCATTTCATGAAATATTATTATATAACATACACACTGGAAATAATTGAATAAAGAATGTGGTATTGTAGCATCTCCAGTTTTCACCTAGTAACATAGTTTACAAATCTCTATATTTATAATTAATTATTACACCTTTGTAATTTTAAATGGCATCCTGTGTTGTTCTACACCATCAGCCATGATGATGTAACACGCTTTGAAACCTCCAGGAAGCTAGTAAATTGTAATTTTTATTAAACCGCTCCAACTCTGCCCTACTGCTATGCCTACTAGTGGTCTCACAAAAAAAAATCACAAACCAATTCTTCGCAGTAGGCAGCAGCCGCCCCCAAAACGAAAGCATGCGGTGCCAGAGTAATGAAGTGGTCAGCGCGGCTCTCGTAGACAGAATTCGCGATGATGATGACGATGATGATGATGATGATGAAGCCCTGATTGCGGGACAGGCAGCTGGCTCTACTAGTAGTCACGCAAAGTAACACAAAAACCACAGTCGTGAACTACTGTGTCTACGGGTTGTCTACTACTGTCTACAAGTGGTCTACAACTGTGTCAACTTGTGGTCTACTAGTGGTCGCACAAAGCAACACAAGCCAATTCTTCGCAGTGGGCAGCAGCCGCCTCCAAAACGAAAGCGTGCGGTGTCGGGGTAATGAAGTGGTCGGCGCGGCGCTCGCAGACAGAATTCGCGATGATGAAGCCCTGATTGCGGGGCAGGCGGTTGAATTTACTAGTGGCCGCGCAAAGTAGCAAACAAACCCTAGCCGCGGACCACTGTCTACTAGTATGTGTATTGGTGGTCACAACTATGTCTGCAAGTGGCTATACTGTCTATTAGTGGTCGCGCAAAGCAACCCAAAATACACAATCGTGGACATGGCCTACTAGTGGTCGCGCAAAGCAACACACAAACAAATCATCGCAGTGGGCAGCAGCCGCCTCAAACAAAGCGTGCGGTGTCGGGGTAATGAAGTGGTCGGCGCGGCGCTCGCAGACAGAATTCGCGATGATGAAGCCCTGATTGCGGTGCAGGCGGTTGAATTTACTAGTGGCCGCGCAAAGTAGCACACAAACCTTAGTCGCGGTCCACTGCTTACTAGTGTGTGTCTTGGTGGTCTGCTACTATGTCTGCAAGTGACTTACTACTGTTTATTAGTGGTCGCGCAAAGCAACCTAAAATACACAATCGTGGACTACTGTGTCTACTAGTGGTGGCGCAAAGCAACACACAAACACAATCATTGCAGCAAGGCAGCCGCGTCCAAAATAAAAGCGTTCGGAGTAGGGGTAATGAAGTGGTCGGCGCGGCGCTCGCAGACAGAATTTGCGATGATGAAGCCCTGATTGCGGGGCAGGCGGTTGAATTTACTAGTGGCCGCAAAGTAGCACACAAACCTTAGTCGCGGTCCACTGCTTACTAGTGTGTGTCTTGGTGGTCTGCTACTATGTCTGCAAGTGACTTACTACTGTTTATTAGTGGTCGCGCAAAGCAACCTAAAATACACAATCGTGGACTACTGTGTCTACTAGTGGTGGCGCAAAGCAACACACAAACACAATCATTGCAGGCAGCAGCCGCGTCCAAAATAAAAGCGTTCGGAGTAGGGGTAATGAAGTGGTCGGCGCGGCGCTCGCAGACAGAATTCGCGATGATGAAGCCCTGATTGCGGAGCAGGCGGTCGAATTTACTAGTGGCGCGCAAAGTAGCACAAACCTTAGTCGCGGTCCACTGCTTACTAGTGGTGTCTTGGTGGTCTGCTACTATGTCTGCAAGTGACTTACTACTGTCTATTAGTGGTCGCGCAAAGCAACCCAAAATACACAATCGTGGACCACTGCGCCTACTAGTGGTCGCGCAAAGCAACACACAAACACAATCATTGCAGGCAGCAGCCGCGTCCAAAATAAAAGCGTTCGAGTAGGGTAATGAAGTGTCCGCGCGGCGCTCGCAGACAGAATCCGCGATGATGAAGCCCTGATTGCGGGCAGGCGGTTGAATTTACTAGTGGCTGCGCAAAGTAGCACAAAACCTTAGTCGCGGTCCACTGCTTACTAGTGTGGTCTTGGTGGTCTGCTACTATGTCTGCAAATGACTTACTACTGTTTATTAGTGGTCGCGCAAAGCAACCCAAAATACACAATCGTGGACCACTGGCCTACTAGTGGTCGCGCAAAGCAACACACAAACAAAATCATCGCAGTGGGCAGCACCGCCTCAAACAAAGCGTGCGGTGTCGGGGTAATGAAGTGGTCGGCGCGGCGCTCGCAGACAGAATTCGCGATGATGAACTCGGGGCCCCGGCGGGGTCTGAGCCGGGGCCGCGCTTTCGGATGGGGTTTCCCGCCCGGCGCCGGAACCACGGCGCGACACGGCGCGCTGGCCGAAACGCCGCTCTGCGCGGTGCACCACAGGGCTCGATTCAGTCACTGAATATGTTTTCGGGCACCTCAACCGTTAAAGTCATCAGTACCGTTAGAGTAGTGAGTGTTTTATATTGGCGGTTATATTTTCGGGCACCTACCGTTAGTATCGGAGTGAGTGTTTTATATGGCGGTTTATTTTCGGGCACCTCACCGTTAAGTCATCAGTACCGTTAGAGTAGTGAGTGTTTTAAATGGGGGTGCAGTGTTCACTCCACACGATGGTGAGATTCGGTGCGGTCCACATGTTATTGGATGAGAATTCCGTCTCCAGAGATCTCCTCTTGCAGGCACCGCCCCACCGTGCATGTGCATGACAGATCGATTCATTGATTGAATATTGGTGAACCATAGAGCTCAATTCATTCAGTGAAACTGTTTCCAGGTACGTCAACCGTCAAAGTCATCAGTACCGTTAGAGAAGAGAATGCTTTATGCTGGGAGGTAGATGTGTTCATCCCACACTCGATTGTGAGATCCGGTGCCACTCTACATGTTGGCTAGTTGGGAATCCCCACCTCCGGATATTTCGCTCTTGGAGGGCACCGTCCCAGGCGTGCACGGTGCACCACAGGGATCGATTCATTGATTGAATCTCGGTAGACCACATGGATCAATTCATTCAGTGAACCTGTTTCCGGGCATGTCAACTGTTAAAATCGTCAGTACCGTTAGAGTAGTGAATGTTTTATTCCGGAAGTATCTGTTGACATAGCATTCAAGGGTAAGATTTAGTGCCGAACTACATGTCATTCCGGGCACGTTACAATCTGTTTTCAAGTACATCAACAGTTAAAGGCATCAGTCTCGTTAGTGTACTGAAATTTTTATACGAATTGGTAGCCGTGTTCATCCCACACTCGATGGTGAGATTCGGGGCAGGTGTACAGTGGACTTGGAGATATGTCGCATCAGGTGTCTCCCCCTTGCAGGGCACGGCCTCAGCCAAACTCGGTGTACCACAGGGCTCGATTGAATTATTGAATCAGTTTTTGGGCACGAAAACTAAATTATTTAACTAGGTGAAAACTCGTGCTGTTACATTACCACATTCTTTATCAAATTATTTGCAATGTCTATACAATATTATAATATTACCTGAACTTGCAAATTATTTACTTATAGGCGGTGATCTTCCCCAGTTATATGTGAGATCCGGCGCCGACCTACACCACTGTTTGTGGAGTGTTTCCCAACAAGGAATCACCCACCAGCGGTTCACCGCCTCAACCCAGGCAAGTTCTAGGCTCCCGACTGCTCATCCAACATGTGTTGTAGTGTAGTTCATGTTAGTGTATGAGTGTGTACGTGTGTGGGGAGGATAGGACAAAGAAGAAGGAAAGATCGCGCGCGGTCCGTGACCCTTTGTTAGGTACTGTTACGACATTCGCCTGGTGTTGATCGGAGAAATCAGAAACTGATCGAAGCAGACGCCGGTAGATATAAATAATAATAATAATAATAATAATAATAATAATAATAATAATAATAATAATAATAATAATAATAATAATAATAATAATAATAATAATAATAATAATAATAATAATAATAATAATAATGACTTTATTTATGTGGCGAGACTCGGGCCATCAGGCCCGCTCTTCCGCCTAACCACGTAATACATAAATTTATAAATAAGAATTGAATTAAGAGATACATTTAGTAAATAAAAACAAGTAAACAATAATACTTAGTAATAAGTAAATAATACAACTTACAGATGTCATGCCCTGGGCTCACAAACGCGACAAGAATACAACGTCCCAGCATTTGCCTTAAGCGACCGGGGAAAACCAGGAAAACAAAGGAAGTGTGCATGCTCTTCAACATTGAGCAACAAAAAATATTTTAAGATAATTTTAAAAACAAACAAACATTACTGACTCTGGAAAACTCTAAAGGTTTGCCCGAAAATATAAATTCTGAGAGATATTAATTTAGCAATACGTATCAAATGTTGACAAAATCTCAAATACATTCATGAATCATAAAAGCAATATGAGAATGCACACAACCACCCGGCCAGGACGACGGTTTATGGCCGATTTTAGATTTCAACATCATGTACCAAGGGAAAAGACGCATTCAGTCAGAGCCATGACAAAGTTAGACAATAATGAGTTAGAAAAATACTGGTAGATAACACAAAAACCTTCTAACCCTATAATATACTTAATTTAGACTAATTATACTATTGTTAATTAAATTAAGAACTAATTAAGAAAACAAAGAAAAGAAAAAACTGTTAAAAAGTCCTATAAAGATATCTCCTCCAGAGAAAGGCTTATATCGATTTATGTAGCGTGTCGAAAATCCTGCCACTGTCGGGCGCCAATCAGAGGTACAACAGTGACATTATGTGGTGTTTTGAGTCGGCTAAGTCGGTCAAAGGGTTCAAATTCGAATGGTTGCGATTCTGGTCCATCGATCTGAAATTAGGAAATCTAAGAGTACAGCGAATAAGACGGTGAAAAGGGTTCCAAACCCAAACGATAATAACGATGCTCATATGAAAGAGAATACAAAATTCCGTAGATTCACAAGGAGGACTATGGAGACAGGATCTTAGAGAAGTCGGCAGCTTAAATACTCGTCCTGTGCATGGCAAGTTGTGTAGGTAATGTGATTTGATTTGATTTTTTCGTGTTTCCGGGCACGTCAACTGCTTTGGTCATTAGTCCCGTTTGTGTAGTGCATGTTTTTCTCTCGGAGGTGGCAGTGATCTTCCCGCTGGATGGCGAGATCCGGCGCCGACCTACCGTTGGCAAGGGGGTTTCCAACCAGGACTCTCCCACCAGCGGGGCACCGCCGGGACAAGCTCTAAGCTCCCAACCGGCCTCCCGAAGTATGTGGTAGTGTAGTGCATGTTAGTGTAAGTGTGTGTGAGTAAGGGGAGAGGATAGGACAAGGAAGAGGGAGGACAGATCGCACGCGGTCCGTGTCCCGTTTGAAGGGTACTGCTCCGGCATTCGCCTGGTGTTGATCGGAGAAACCACGTAAAACTACCGATCAGAGCAGTCGGCCGCTAGAATTCTCCTCCAGACAGCGACTGAATGTAGGGAATGTGTATGTTATGTGCCTAACGTCGAAAATCCGTTACCTCCTTCAGGACTCAAACCCAGGCCATCCTGGTCAGAGATTCCGTAGGGGCAACAGGGGTTGGGAGGACATATGTCAGACGTTGTGATTTGAATTTGTTGAAAGAACGCAAAACACACGGAATTGAGGGAATCACACTTGAGTTTTAGGATGTAGTGCTGTTTGTCGGGAATAACTTAGTGCTTCCCATGCTAACCTATCCTTATGTAACATCATGAGTTACATCAATTCTTGTACTGTTTTTCCTCTTATTTTTTGTATTTGCTTTCATTGAAACACTGAGTAAGTAAATGAATGAGTAATTGTTGTAAGACGTGCCCAGTAACAAGATTTTCTGAATTACATTATTAAGAACACTTTTTGTTATTTCATTTTAGGAAATTCTGAAAATTATTATTATTATTAATTAATCAGATAATATTATGCTTTAGTTTTAGGCACGAAATAGAGCAGAATTGATATTTAGCTTTGTACTAATATTTTGTAAGAACAAAATTCACAAATGAAACAAAGAATACAGACAATAACACGATATTGATTAATAATACAACTGTAATTTGATTGTTTGGTTAATGTGTATGAGTGTATTGTTCTACAAAATATGTTATTGATCTCATTCAATGCCATGCAGAACACAATGCTCTTAGTGAGTAATTTTGAAAGATATATTCTAATATAGACGGGTCTTAAGATTGCGACGTTCAGTTGAAAGATGCAGAACTGTTCCAGCTCTTCGTCTTGTGCCGGACAAAGTAAAATAGAATTTACTTTGTATATGTTTACTACATGTAACAGAAATATAGAATGATTTCGATTTCTATTATGAATGATTAATGTCATATTGATGTTTCTGTTTTTTGTTACTTCGTCCAATTAGATAGATAGATAAAAATTTATTCTACATAGATTCTAGATAGAAATTTATTATATTACATGTTAAAGTTCAGGTGATCGTTGCAGACTTTTGTCCTGTGGTATCTCTTTAATTTTTAATTCTTATCAGTCGCGTACCTATGTTATTTTGATATTCGGACAACGAAAAGAGAGGGCGTTAATGGCCTAGAATAAATCGCAAACTAATTGAAGGAAAAGTGTATTTATTTAAGAGATTGAATGACTGATATTTTGGGGCGCGCAAACTGGTAATGCCATTTGCCACGGTCATACTTTTGGAGGGTACTTCCACATCGTATTGTCACGACAACGGATTGTCAAAAGCATTAGATATGTCTCATGGTTCTTGAGTTTGGATCACAGTAATGAAAACAGACACTTTACATTGCTGACGTTTCGACCATTTATTTGACCTTCATCAGAGCTACAGAACAGGTAAAACGTTTATGTACAAGAATATGTATAGTGCACCATTTCTTTAGAGATAAAAATACAATTGGTTTGTTAACAATATATTCGTTTTTTACCTGTAAGATTACGTCGTACAGTCTACATGTCCTTATTAGCTTATATCACAGTTGAATCCAATATGACTTATTTGATATATAAGGAAAAAATGATTTAAATGTAACGAGCTGTAATTTTTTAACCACCTGTCATTAAACGCTATTTCACAAACAAATCCATGTACTTCAGTTGCAGCTGTCCATTGTTTTACTTCGTTTTCACCAGGATCGCTACCTTTATTCGGGCACATCCATAACTAGTCAAGAACAGGCTGAGCTGCACTACTGTATAAATATGTTTACTGTGGTTCCAATAGAAACCATTATTTCTTTCGAAACAATCATGTAAAAAGTGCAAAAATTCGTACGCATCCAACAAGTAGGTGCCGACTGAGGTGGTTCAACGCATCAACTGATGCCATTGCTGTCTCTAATAGGGGAATCCCAAGGTTGGAGTCCCAACGGCGGTAGGATTTTTGACACTAACAACAGAGCTGGGTCGAATTCAGCCGCAGTCTGGAGGTGACTTCTAGTTACCGGCTATTCAGATTGGTGGTTTTCCATCAATACCAGGCGAATGCCGAAGCAAAACACTAACAAACGGGGCAACTGACCGCGTATGATCTTTCTTTCCTCTTCCACGTCCTATCCCCAACACATCCCCCCCTTTACACACACACACACAAAATCACACATGTCGGGAAACCGGTCGGGAGCTTAGAGCTTGTCCAGGCTGAGGCGCAGCCCCGCTGGTAAGAGTCACCTGACAACACGACATGCAGGGTGGCGGCATCACCTGACAACACGACATGCAGGGTGGCGGCAAATCTCGTCACCCAGCGAGAAAGTCAACAGTCACCTCCCGCAATAAAACACACCTACAATTACGGGACCTTACGGGGCGTTTACTCAATTACGGGGCGCCTGAAACAAAAATCCATCCACCTAATAGGTGACACTTGTTTCGTCCCTTCAACGCGCTTTGGGCGCACTGCCCGCGCACGTGGTCCGGAAGCAGGGAATTCCCGGGTGGCGCGGTGCGAGCGCGGGCCGTGACGGCCGCCCAGCCCGCGGCGAATCGCGATCGAAAGTTCCCCCCGGGGATCGAACGCGGGAGCGCGTGTGCCAGCAAGCGGCGGACCCGACAAGTGTCAACCAACAGTCACACATCACCGCTCAGTCAAGGGCGGCGTAGCGCAGGGGTCATAAGCGGAGCTGAACGTCTTACACCGAAATAATTGGATCAATGTTAAAGAGATATTATACGCGCACGTTTTCTTGAGCTCCGGAATACCTACCCCCTACTCGTTTGCTTGGTTGGTTGGTTTTTTCGTGTTTCCGGGCGCGTCAACTGCTTTGGTCATTACTCCCGTTAGTGTAGTGCATGTTTTTTCTCGGGAGATGGCGGTGGTCTTCCCCCGCTGGATGGCGAGATCCGGCGCCGACCTACCGTCGGCTAGTGGGGTTTCCCCCTAACCAGGACTCTCCCACCAGCGGGGCACCGCCCCAGTCGGGACAAGCTCTAAGCCCTGACCGGTCTCCCGGAATGTGGTAGGTAGTTCATGTTAGTGTGAGTGTAAGGGAGAGGATAGTACAAGGAAGAGGTAGGAAAAATCGCGCGGGATCCATGGCCCGTTTGTTAAGGTATTGCTCCGGCATTCGCCTGATGTTGATCGGAGAAACCACGGAAAACTACCGGTCAGAGCAGCCGACCGCTAGAATTCTCCTCCAGGCAGCGACTGAATTCGACCTACCTGAAAGGCGTGTCGAAAATCCTGCGGCCGTCAGGACTCGAACCTGGGACCTCCCGGTCAGAGGCGCTGCAGTGACATCAGTTGGTGCACTGAGCTACTGCTCCCGGTCAACTCGTTTGCCAACTTTATTTGAATTAAGAATAAATTATATCAGCGAACGTTGTTGACAAAATGTGATAATCAAATATGTTCGCTCCCGTGTAATAGACACTATTTTGCATCGAAAAACAAACTACAAAATCGATGTATAATTCTTTTTGTCAAAATAACCAAACTTCCCACTCCTCTCGTAACTAGCGAAGCGAGGGCTCAAGAAAACGTGGGCTGTTAATAGGTAGACTACCGTAATATCTCATAATCAAACTAGTGGTGCTTCAACAGCGCGTATTTTTTCGTATATTTGTAAATTTGCCATCTTCGAAAATTCAGTGTTCAGCGGAAATGAGACTTGTGCCGTTCTTTTAAGCAGCCATTTATCTATCCGTGAAAAAAAATAAAGAAACACTTTCTGAGCGGTTTTTGAGAAAAAAGTTAAATTGTTTAAAAATTGTCTATACTTCCGCAAATTACAGGAAAACTACACGTAATTAGAAACATTGAAGAGGAATATATTTAAAGATTCGTCTTTACGGAACAGATTTCATTAAGGATAATCTCTATTTCAATATTATAGTTGTAGGAAGGCACCCCATTTTCGCAATTTAAAGAATTGCATTTCAACGGACATAAGATATGCACTATGCTCTTAAACGTCCTTAATGGTATCCGAAGACAAAGTTTGATCAAAAAATTTGGTGTCATTTTCGAGAATGTTATAAAAATGTTTCTGAGGCTTCATGTAAAGAATCCACCAAAATCGAAATATCCGTTTGCAACTCTCAAAACTTTGAGTTCATTCAAATCGATGGGGTAATCTCAATTTTGAAGAAAATTGGTTGAACGGTTTAGGCGCTAGCGTTGACCACAGAGTTACGGACGGATAAGCAGACGTTTTGTCGTCAATCGATTTCGGGTATCACGGTTCCAAAAAACATGGATTCTTGCTACATTGCGTGTTGAGAGGTTTTTTCTATATTTAGCAACAGAATTTATCCACTTTTCTGATAGAAGGGCGCAGCAATAAGAGTTTTTCCACCGAAAATTGGGCGTTTTCCGGCGTACGATTATATAACTTTCTCTTCTTACGAAGTACCTTCGTAAGGGCGAGGAAATAAAAAAAGAATATTATTTTTTTTCAGGTCATCTATTTAATTTTAATTTAGTAAATCAATGTTTCTTCTTGATTGTCAATATGTGTTTGCAAATAAAAGGATCCAATTTTTTAATGACAATCTTTTTTTTTCAGCAATTGCACAACGTTTCGTAACTTTTTACACTAAGCACCTGATGATGTTAATTTTAATTTGTTTATTTTCTTCGTTTGTACAATCACAGATCATATTTTGTTGTAAAATGATCAGCTTTGATGAATGCAGTTACGCGATCGAGTACATAACATATTAAATTACAAGATACATAGACAACTGATGCTGTAAATATGCTACAATGTCTCTCCATATATAATTATTATTTAGTATACTTCTACCTGTTCTGCAATACATCTTTACTATGAAACTTTCATCTTGAAATACCATTAATAAACTCTAAAGAAGAAGTAAAAGAAAACATGAAATTAATTTCAAGCGATGCAGTTTTATCTTTTGTCGTAAAAACAAAAGGTGAAATTGGATACAAATTTTCCAAACACTAATAAAGTTTCCTAGTAATGCATTTTCATTAATTTCGTTACTGTAATTAGACTTCGGATTATTCTCTGCACAAAATGAAAATTAATTCTACGGGTTTTTCGGGAGCTTCAGGAATTGATTGATTGGTTTATTCATTGTTCCGTGCACGTTAACTGCTATGGCCGGTAGACCCGTTAATGTAGTGAATATTTGATTCCGGCAGATTGTTGTGCACCCTCGCTCAGAGTCAAGGTCAAGTTCCCGATTTCCCGGCGTCTTTCTCGTCTATGTGGTGGAGTATTGTGATGTGTGTATGTGTGTGTGTGTGTGTGTGTGTGTGTGTGTTGTGCGTGTGCGTGTGCGTGTGTGCGTGCGCGTGTGTGCGTGCGCGTGTGTGCGTGCGCGTGTGTGCGCGCGTGTGTGCGTGCGCGTGTGTGTGCGCGTGTGTGCGTGCGCGTGTGTGCGTGCGCGTGTGTGCGCGTGTGCGTGCGTGTGTGCGTGTGTGCTTGTGTGCGTGTGTCGTGTGCGCGTGTGTGTGTGTGTGTGTGTTTGTGCGTGTGTGCGCGTCTAAAGAGAAAGGATAGGGCAAGGAAGAGGAAGGAAATATCGCGCTCAATTCATGAGCTGGTTTTGATAGGAAAAATTTCGAAAAAATGCCGATCCGAACAGGTGTTCCTTAGAATTCTTCTCCATTGAATAAATTGAACCCAGCTATGTAGCTAGAGTCTAAAATCCACCTCAGTCGGGTCGCAAACCCTAGGGCCTTCAGTCAACGGTGTAGCTCAGCCAACTTCGTTGCCGCTCGGGTTGGTTGGTTGGTTGGTTTATCGTGTTTCCGAGCGCGTCAATTGCTTGAGTCATTAGTCCCGTAAGTGTGGTGCATGCCTTTTTCTCGGGAAATGACGGTGATCTTCCCCCGCTGGATGGCGAGATCCGGCGCCGACCTACCGTCGGCTAGTTGGGTTTCCTAACCAGGACTCTCCCACCAGCGGGCACCGAGAGGAAGGACAGATCGCGCGCGGTCCGTGGCTTGTTTTGTAGGGTACTCCCAGCCGGGAAGCTCTAAGCTCCCGACCGGTCTCCCGGAATATGTGGTAGTGTCGTGCATGTTAGTGTAAGTGTGTGTGTAAGGGGAGAGGATAGGACAAGGAAGAGGAAGGACAGATCGCGCGCGGTCCGTGGCCCGTTTTGTAGGGTACTGCTCCGGCATTCGCCTGGTGTTGATCAGAGAAACCACGGAAAACTACCGATCAGAGCAGCGGGTCGCTAGAATTCTACTCCAGACAGCGACTGAATTCGACCTAGCTGAAAAGCTAGTGTCGAAAATCCAGCCGCCGTCAGGACTCGAACCTAGGACCTCCCGGGCAGAGGCGCTGCAGTGACATGAGTTGATGCACTGAGCTACCGCTCCCTGTTTGCCGCTCGGGAGCGGTGGCGTTTTGGAAAGAGGCAATAGGTGTAAATAAAATTACTTTCAATTCACACTAATAATAGAATTCGTTCCTTTTCCTGTCTAATAAACAATTCGATATAAATGGCCGGACAAATCTGGATTACTACGGGTAGTGTTAGTATAATAAAGTGGTAGTATAGTGATAGAATATTATTAGTGAATTTATTTTAAAACTATTAACAATGATGTAATTTTTAAAGTATATATATCAAACTTTGCTGCGAATTTAAATACAAATTAATCAATGGGTTCGACTATTGAAAAAAAGCTACACTTTAGAAACTGATGAAGACATAATATATTGGAATTTGTGGTCACACTGGTTGGACCTGCTCTGGTAAGAGGTTTACCAATAACTAAGTGAACTATCCACTGGCAACAATATTCCATGATCGAGACGAGATTCCGACTTTGACCAATTTTTACTATTAATTAACTCAAAAAATCTCTAATATGTTCTAATTACATATAGTGCAACTCATTTTCGGGTATTCTTACTTTCCGAGAATTTTCAATACAATTTCCGAACAAGAAGTAGAACGATTGCGGATTAGAAATAAAATGCCACGATATCTTCAACTTCCAAGACTTCCAGTCAATGCTTCCTTTCAGCGATTGGACTTTTTGGATGACCAGCATTAACGTTGGTCCGGCATCGTAAATATGATTCAGTTTTAGGTATATTCACTACCGTCAATGAGAGGGTTTTATTTCATTGTTTTGAACTGAAGGATTCAAAAGCCACAAACCTCTCCCCTGATCAGAAAACACATTTAGTTGATTTTAGATACAGCTTTATCTAGTCATGACGCCATCAGTAGTTGAATTAGAAACCGTGAACATTTCAAATTTACACTGCATACTTCAAATTTATACTGCATACATTTGCTGATTTGTAAATTTCAGATTTTGGAAGGTCTGAAGCCTTTGTAAGTGAGATTTGACTGCTGAAGCGCAGATTGGACTTACGTAAGTGAGAATGGTTCTGATCAAAGCTTTGTAGACGTGGGTACCAGTTTGAATTTGGAGGGGAGAAGATAGACATAAAATTGGGAAGAGTTGGTGAATTAAGTGGCTAGGGCAAATCTATGGTGGATATGTGCTTTCCAGATTAGGCGGCGATCAAAGTAATTCTTAATTTCTTCCTTGTATCGATCGTTGTTGTTCTTGCCCTCCGTCACTCTGAGAAGGTGTTATTTGTTATCGATGCAGCGTTTCGACACTGTTTTACGTTATGCGGGATGGGCTATTCCAGAATTAACTATTTGACAATCGCACCACCTCAATACATGTTTTTTTCAATGATAGCGAAGAAGAAAGGTGCAAGGAAGGATCGCATGCTGTCTGTTGTTAAAGGTGCTGCTTCGGCATGCGTTCGGTTGATTGATATATTGTTAGTGATTCCGGGCGCGTTAACTACCCAAGTCATTAGTCCCATAAGTAGTGCATTTTTTCATCGGACGGTGGCGGTGATCGTCTCTGGATGGCGTGATCTGGCGCCAACCTACCGTTGGCTAGCAGAGTTTTCCCCAACCAGGTATCTCCCACCAGCGGAGCACCGCCCCAGCCGGGACAAGTTCTACGTTGCCGACCGGTCTCCCTGCATATGTGGTAGTGTAGTGCTGGGATATGTAAGTGTGTAAGGGGTGTGGATAGGACAAGGAAGAGGAAGGAAAGATCGCGTGCGCTTCGTGGCCCTTTTGTTAGGGTACCGCTCCGGCATTCACCTGGTGTTGAACGGAGAAACCACGGAAAACTACCGATCAGAGCAGCCGGCCTCTATAATTCTCCTCCAAACAGCGACTGAAGTCGACCTAGCTGAAAAGCTAGTGTCGAAATTCTGCCGCCGTCGGGACTCGAACCAAGGACCTCCCGATCAGAGGCGCTGCAGTAATATCAGTTGAAGCATTGAGCCATCACTCCCGATGGCACTGAGGAAGTAGGAAACGAATGAGTATTTGTCCTCTAGAATTTTTCCATAGGAATAGCATCATCCGAGGGGTACCAAAAATCCGAAAATGTGTGTATCAAAAATCCGGATCCACTGATCTACACACTGATCAAAAAAATATTCGGTTTGAAATCCATTGAATATACCAAACCTTTCAACCGATTATACTCACAATTGCAATCATTCATAGCTACTCTTTATTGTTTGCTAGGATGTTTCATGTTATGTTTGAAATTACTCATAAAAATTTACTAATTCCTCCCATTAAAAAACCAATTTTCACAATGTATGACATCTGTCCATGTTTTTCTATAATATTGTAATGTATCTGTGAGATCGAAGATTTTGATATTACAATACGGTTAAACACGCATGATCTTTTGGAGATCTGATTATCCGGGTACCCTTCCAGTGATCATTTACTTGTAATCTAGGCAACTATTTTCAATAATTTACATGCCAAGCTATGAACATGCACAAACGTGTCCGCCAAACGGCGTCATTGTCAGCACAATCCATATTTCAATCGTTTTGAGTAAATGAATGTCAAAGTATCATCTATCTGTCTATTCAGAGATCTCTAAAGCTACAGTAGCTATTTTGTACAGCAGTCATTTTGTTTTGTCCATATAGTGCAGCACTAGTACATTCTACTTGTAACAGAATCGGATAGAAACTTGTCACGCTAATTACTCATTGCCTTGTCTCAGTTGGAACTTTATAATTCTAAATGTTGGCATAGTATGCTTTCGCTTCAGAGAATATGGCTTTGTAAGATTCCTTTAATTCGTTAAATAAATGTTTCAAACTGAACGCAGTGAAGTAAAACTTACTCATCATATGAACGCGGTGTCCCAAGCAATTTTTTAGAAGTAGAAAACATCTGTAAGAGTATACATTTTTGACAGTTTAATTTCTCAACAGCATCCGCCACAAGAAAGGTCTCATGTTTTTCTTTGTCCGTGTCCTGTGACGTTTGCAGGAGTAGCAAAAATGAAGTTTCATTATGACGAAAATTAAAATATTAGTAATTAAAAATGGAATGGGACATTCAAGTTGATCCTCTCCCAATTTACATTTTATTGATAATAATTTTTTTTTCAATTGACACTCTATGGGGAGTTCTTTTAACAATGTTTAAGCCTATTTCTAGGGACTGCCACAAAAACGGCCTCCATAGTATCTATCCGTTTCCTGTGACACTTGTAGGATGGGAGATAATTAAGTTGATCATAAGGGAATATATTAAGAAAATATTTAAAATATACAATTTGGAACATATTAAGATGAAACTTTAGTTCTTGAAATTCCTTTTACTAAAAAGAAACACAACCTTAGCAATTATTCATTTCCAACCTTTAATGCACAATTACAAAGCTGTAATATTTTATTTAACATACTTACAATGCAAATTGTAACTTTTCTATCACAAAAAAAATTTAAAATGAAGATAGATCACACTTTCCGCATCTATCTGAAAATATGTCGATTATTTTAATTTAATTATTTTCATCATAAAAAAGTCTCCATTGTTTCCCGGGTTTACTCTGTATTGCCGGAATATTTTGCAGTTACTGAGTTAGCTCAGTACCAACATTACCGTTGTCTTTGTAGCAACCTTTACAGGGAAGTTATAGGATTCGACACTCGGCAGTTTCCCTAGGGTTGACACTAGCTACACATGTAGCTCAAATTAAACCGCTGAATGGATGAAAAATCTAGCGACCGGTTCCGCTGATCGTAGTCTTCCTTGCTTCCTCCAATCAATATCAAGTGAATGCCGGATCATTTGAATCACAGAACCCTGTCAAACGGGCCCCAGACCGAGCGCGATCTTCCCTTCCTCTTCCTTGTCCTATCCTCACCCCTTACATACACCGATATATATATATATATATATACACACACATACATACACACACACCTGTATATCTCTCAGGTAACGAGTCAAGATGTCATGGATATTTAACATCAAGAAGACGTCCGTGTGCACGGAATAGATGTTTGTAAGGTGGGTCACTATAGAGACGGACAACTTACGCCTTATTCTTCTTTCACTGCCATAGACTTATTTGTGCGTAGGCTAGTCTCCAGAAGCCCCTAAAGCCTTCTTCTGAGCCTTATCCTGAACATATATACCCAGGGTAGTTTCCCATTGTTTCCTCAGGGGCGCTGGTGCGTCAATTTTGACGTTTGATTTGAATACCAGAGAGTGCAGGCCTAGATACAATATCTGCAATCTTATCCGGTTATTCAAATCGAAACTCTGATTGGTGCTAAATTGCTAGAGGATTTAATTTTGCCAGGATCGGTCAAGTGCCTTTGATGGGATCTGTTTCACATGCCGACAAGCGTCCGCATGCATGTCGTCGATTCTTGGCACTTCAAAAAGAAACCAACTTTGACCGGGTTTGAACCCACGAACTTGGGATCAGTAGCCCGGCATGATAACCATCAAGGCCGGCAACATACACTGAAAAATAAAAACCAACAACTACAATGAAGGTAGACGTCTTACTGAACGAACAGAGGTTTATAGTCTTGGTAGATGAACGAAACCTTCTATGTAGTTAAAGATGGGATATGTACTGAATCTGAAGCGGGGTTAAACGTTTAAAGTATTGATAGGAATAATGTGTTGGAGTGTTGGAAAGATTCAAAGATTGGGAATACAATGCTTTAACGTCTTGTGGATTTGAACAAGAAGATGTATGTTTGGAGGGATAGAGAGAGACTTTAGATATATTTAAAGTGCTATTAGGATTTGGTTTGTATTTCTTTCAGTTGTTAATTGTGTACAATTGTTATATTTAATTTTTATTCTTGTTGTGAATAAATCTTTTGGAATAATTGGAAATGTTTTTTACATTTAATAAAACAGTAAGTAGCCATTGTTTAAGTCTACGATGTTTGCCGTAGAATCATCGGCCCTACAAACAATTAAATGGATATTTCTGTTTTTTCTATTCATGAATTTGATACACATGCACAATCCATCACAATACAACATGCACAACACTCACGAAACTAACAACCACCGCAGTTAACGCGCCTGGAAATACCAATCAATCAATCAATCAAATCAACAACCTGTAATTGATCTTGGCTGTTCTGTTGATGCCTAGTCAAAGGCAGTGTTGCCGACGTTTCGACCAGCTTGCCGTGGTCTTTCTCAGGGCTGGTCTGCGAACCTGCTTTTGTCCGCCCGGAACAATCTGCTTTTTGCCCGCGTTGTTTGGCGTTTGTGCCCACCGCACGCCGTCTCCGCTCCGGAAGCAGGGAATTCCCGCGGGCGGGTTTGGGGATGTCGGGCGTGACGTGCGCTCGATCAACGCGTTCCAAGATTGGAGGGTCCGGGAGCGGCGGCGGCGCACACAGGAGTTTCTTGTTAGCGGCGGCGGCGGCGCAGGGATCGACGGCGCGCCGCGACGTCAGCCAACGCTCGCGACGTGACCCCCGCGCCGTCCGCCCACGCGCCCCCTCGTCACACCCCGCCATGCTCTGCATCGCCACGCCACACTCAGTACCTTCCCGCGGCGCCACACTTGGAATGCTGCGCTCCGACCCGACCCGACCCGACCCGACCCGACCCGACCCGACCCGACCCGACCCGACCCGACCCGACCCGACCCGACCCGACCCGACCCGACCCGACCCGACCCCACCCGACCCGATCCACTCCGACTCGCATCGATATATAAATGGGTATACAAGATGTTTGGTATATAAATCCATAATTGAACTACATTTTGATTACTGTGCAACAATACAAGTTCGAGCCCATAAAAGTGAAATTAAAAAACTTCAGACACAGCAAAATAGAGCCCTGAGGGTAATAATTCAATGCAATAGATACACGCTAGTACTAGACATGCTAGACACTCTGCAATGTATTTTAATAAAAGAGAGAATTCATTACAAGACGCTAATTTTTATTTTTCAATTAATTAAAGATCATATACCAGGATTTAAAAAACCAAAGAGTGAAAGATAAAACAAGGGAAACAAGACAAGCACACCATTTAGTAATTAATTTCAGTAAAACTGCACAGGACAAAAATATATTATTTGACAAAGGATTTAAATTATATAATAAATCACCGCTAGAAATAAAAAAATGATGAACAAATTAAAAATTTAAAAGAAAAATTATAAAATACATCAAAGTAGAAAATTCTTTTTGTAAATAGTTAATAGAGTATACCTACATATATAAACAATCTATGTAAATATGCATTTTGTATAACTAATAGGCGAGAAGGCTAAATAAACCAAATCTATCTATCGCCACTCTGGGCTCTATCCCACCCCGAAACACCCCAACCCGCTCTACAGGCTTCTACCTTCTACAGGGAGTTATTTGAGTGAATATGTATGCAATAATTAAATGAAAAAGCAAAACATCTAAAATTCAGATTTTCATTTAAACTCAGTATTAATGTCCCGAAAAGGACACGAGCTTTGTGGTGACTGGAGGGGTCACGTGAGAACAAGTGGAGACGTGCAAGAAAAAAGACAGGGAGCAGATAAACTGGTGGTGCTCAAATTGTTTTTTTGAGCCTTATTCTAAAAACATAGTTCGTTTTGGACCTTGTATTACATTGTTGGACATTTTATCTTTTTTACCTCTTTCTCATGCTTCCTCTTCGTAGCATGAGTAGTGCAGAGCAGTACTTCGTAGCAAGTGCAGAAATACCAAGTAAAAGTAAATATTAAATTGAAAGGAAAAGACAGAAATAATCTTTCAGAATAAGGCTGAAGAAACTTTTATCTTCAATTTAATCTTAACGCATAGCACAACACTAGGCCCATAATGCTCTAACGCACAGTTTGGATGTTGGTCCCTTGAAGTTGAGTTCCATTATGACGTTATTTTCATTTTCAAAGCAATAATTTACAACCTGGAATTTTATCACGGATTCAGCTGATAAAATATTATTTAAAACGTCGCATTAAATAACCATATTCTAATGCAGCGAGCGATTGCACTGGGTTATTGCAAAACCTTATCCCTGAACAACTCTTAATCTTTGCAACAATTATCACCATTTACAGCATTCATTACATATTCATTCTTTTTACCTTGTGCCATATCGCTAAGGGGATTGACAACCAAATTATAGAGGACAGATACTCGAGTTTTAGAGGTAATTATGGAATGATGAATAATTTATTTATATGATTATAGGGGGTATGTATCTGTCGATATTTACCTCCCATGTCAGAGTGAAAACAAAAACTCAGCCAAGATCCGAACCCACAACATTGGTACACAGTTGTGCATCTGTCTGAATTATTAGGCCAGTCACGTTATAAGTGTTTCGTTTTCATTTGAATTAAATCAGAATTTTGGGAATAGCTCTCTGAACCTATTTGTGGATATTAAAGTTTACAGGTTGTAAGTGATGAGTTACAGATTGGGCCTGTAGTGCCATCAAAAACAGAAGCGTTTGCCATGATGCCAATCAAATATTTTTGTCAGTTTCAAATACTTTTCAAAAAAAGGTTTGTCTAATTTTAACGTCCACAAATGTACATTATTTCATTTAACGAATTAAGAGCGTAAATGTAAAGGAGAAAAATATCCATTTCGACAAAATTTAATAATGTTCAGTGGGGAATACTTTTAAAGGCTTGTTCCAAAAAATGGAATTATGTAGAAAAAATTTCAATATAAAATTCAATTTTAAGTTTTCAAAAATGATGAAGAGACACCTATCTCAACACTGTTAAAATAATAGATTCTTTATCCATTCCAAAAACCATTAAACCTGTGCAAAGCTTAAACTAACAATTTATTATTCATATAACAATTAACAGCGAAAAATTACATAAGAATATTTAAAATATACAAAAAATTCGTCTTTAACATAGTATACCTAAATAATGATTTGGTTATAAGAAAATACACGAATGCAAAATGGAATCTAAAATAACTGAATGCAGAAAAAACGACTGCAGATTTAAAACATTGTGACGATTTGTCAACGTTTTTTGACGATTATTGTTGTGAGGTAATGTGCCCCGTAACAAGCGTTTGGTTGTGATACCATGAATTTGTCATTGAATTAATTGACTATTCGCTAAGTTTGGTACTTTTTCATGAATCTTCAAAAAGGCATGAAAAAAATTCATTTTGGAATGAAATAGTGGAGGTTACTGTAAAGCAGAAGTTTCCAGAGAGAAGAAAAACTATTTTTTAGAAACATTGAAAATACTTTTTATGCATGTCGTTCTTTAGGTCACATATTTGTATGGGGCAAAGGTGACTCCAAAAAATATTTAAGGGGCAGCTACTTGAAACATTAAAAGAAACAATGTTTTCATTTCATTGTTTAAGGCAAATAATTTATACACTATATTCAATCTGTACATTTTAACATCTAAATAATTATTTATTAATATTTTAATTAGTATAAATTTTATACTAAAAATTATTTGAATGATAACACTAAGGAGTTTAAAATATTATATTTTAAAAATATATTCATAATAAAATAAATTTTAATTTCTAATAATAAAATAAATTCAGCCCTATTGCGCCATATTTGTAAATGATTAACAATATTTTTAATCTCGTGCATGTTTAGAGTGGAGCATGCTGCCATGTCCCCCTGAAGCTGTCCTTGTTAAGTTATGTTTGTTTACTTTTATATTTACAGTTTGTTTGTTGAGGAATATAATACATTAGCACAATTATCAAATGAACGATTTAGAAGATTTCCTTGGATAGTAACAAGTAGCCTTTCTCTGCAAACATACAACCACAAAATAAATAAATCCATGCTCTACACGAGCTTTAAACCCACAACTATGACTGAAACTTATCAACTGACATCTCTGCCTTCTCAGTTAGTAGAATCATAAAAGGTAATTTTGTACAACGATTATCTGTCCATGGCATCATATGCAAGCTCTGTGTTGTCCTATGTAGATTTTTGGTATTTAAATATTAGGAATGCAAGAAATGTAAAAAATGGAAAATTATAAGAGAAACATTTATTGTTTTGTCGATAATATCCCTTTCATCTTTTTTAAAACCTTTTATCTACGGGTTTTGGAAACTTTTCTTCTTACCTGAAATTAAATATTAAGTTGTACAAATGCCCAATAATAATGAACATTGAGTTAACATTAAGCAGTGTCTCCTGCACCATTTTATCGTTGTTTGTTGTGTTTCCTCTAGTATAACTCAAAATGCCCCCAAAATTACAGAATTCAATTAAATAAAAACACTTAATGCAATATTTAATCACTAGAAAGTTCTGGAGAGTCCATTTGGTCACGATAGGCACTTAAAGAGGCAACATTAAAAATATATATTTCATTTAATAATCATCTAGCTTTATACTCTATTTACAGTTGATTGTCTTGGATATTACACTAAGATGCAACCGTCTAAGGAGGCCTTGACATTTTACTCACCTTTCTCCAAAAAGAAGGTGAATCTTTTTTAATTGATGCAGTTTTCATTGTTACAAATATAAACTTATTTATTTTGAAATAACACTACGTTTTTGTTATGCTAAAAACATCAATATCTCTCCACAATTAATTTTTTTTGGCAAAGAAGGAGACTTATTTCTCCTCCATTAAAGTGTGAAAAACATTTATTTTAGAATATTTTTTGGTAAGTTTGGAGCCTTTACCATACATACAGACATGGGAGCCATTGAAATGTACGATTAAGAACTTTCGAATAAAAGAAGGAGAAAGCTATTTCAATCAATTATTTACCCATGAATCTATTGTAATCCGTCGGCTGGCTTACCTCCAATTCAACGGAAAGAAGTTGGTCCAGCTCGTCTTGTTAGATGGAGTTGTCCGATGTCCATCACCAAATTTGGCCGAGAGTTTACATGAGCACACGGGAGTTGTTTAGCAATTGAAGTTGCAAGGCATACTGGGCATACTCGCAGAGGATTGCTCTCTTTATATGTTGAGGTTTGGCCTTCGTGTATCACGTGATTCGGTGATGCAATAACACCGTGTTGCATGGTATGGATGTTGTGCATTCATCTTTATAAGTAATCTTGTTGGATGCATTTTGATGCATGTTCTTGCATCCTTCATATGTCCTTCCATCTCCTTTGTCATCTCTTGAGTCTGATAGAGTCCTATATAAGAATCAATATTCACATTGCAACGTACATCAATAATAGAATGGATAGAAGAAAAGTTGTGGCGGTTGTTTTATCTGGTGTTCTTAGCTCTTTTTCTTGATAAGATTATCAATACTATTTATTGACTTTTTAACCTCCCATTAGCAACTAACACAAATTCACTGATGATATTGACCTAAAATAATGATAAAGAAATAATAGGACACATCTCTTTCAATAGGATATTATCAACAAACATTTTTTCTTCACTCGATTCAGTATATTTTTTCAACAGTCAACATTCTAACCCAACTTCACAAGTTGCGAAATTGATGTGACAACTAACAAGTTGGCCAGTCGAATACTCATCAATTGCTGTCAATAATCACAGAACCTGTACTCCACCTTTTCCAGTAAGTAAAGCTGTTATTATTCAGCATTCAAATTGCAATGAACGTGCAGTGCATATAGAAAGCCAAAACAGCATTTCTCACGATATTAATAGTAATGTTTCATTCCGACCATAACCTACATTGAATTTCTTAAAAAACTGTTCCCGAGGCGGCCCCTATCACATGCAACTTCCCTCGTTAAGTTGTCTAACACATCTAAGCGGGTACTTGTTGATCGAGTGACTTGCTGCAGCCGTACCAACTTTACAACTGCCGCTGGCGTTACCGCTCCTGCCAGTGCCGTAGCTGCCATCACTGCCACCCCTGATGTCACGGTCATCCCTGAGAACCGCCCCCGCTGCCATCAGCATCGCCATAGGCCACAGTCACTCCCATCGCCCTTTTTTATCGCACGAGGCTCTTCTTGGGTCCGTCTGAACTTGCAGTTGCACCGGTTTCCTGTCATCCACGCGTTGGAGTCTCCGCATGTCAGACAAATATGGTACGGCAAATACTTCTCAACTCAACGTTATGCAGACTCATTTGTATACGATGTAAATTGGATAGTCTTGGGAAATAGATTTGTGGGAGGTTGTTATAAATAAAAAAAATAGATTTTTTTCTACACGAATTGCTGGAAATACTAAACACTACTTCTTAAATAATAGTACTTATATATTGAAACTAGGAAAAAAAATTTAAAAATTTTAATAAAATTGTTAGTAATAAAAACAGCACCAATTTTCACTACCGATAACGAATGTAACTGAACAGTATCAAAACAGAAAATTACGAAGAACATAAGATAAAAAGAAGAAAAATAAGTTTTTAAGACTGTGATCAATACATTTTGGTGGGTTTTTTTACAATGGTAGCACTGATTATAATTTATTGACGATCTAAATCATTAGCTCGCACATTTTAACGAATATTTTTCCTAAAATTACACAATGTTTTAAAAGACACACTATTTGGAGAATATTTCAATTACTGACATTTTGTTTCGTACGCTCAACGTTCTTTACATTTGTTTCTTACGAATTAATACTAATACTGTATATTCTGCAGTAAAGACTACGCAAATTCTGCAGTCGGACTACCAATATTTCCAAAATTATAGGCTACCTGCTATTTACCACGGGTTTCTGGGGTATTTATTTATCTTAAAATCTATCAAAGAGTCTCGGCTGCATACACTCTTCGCCCGACACCCCACACGCCCTGTCAAGTCTACCATGACCGCTCCGACATCCCGCCCCGCCCCTTCCCTTCCGCTCATCACGCCCCACTCCTTCTTCTTCAACTCTTTCCAGGCTTCCTCCTCGTTCTTAATGTTCTCCTCAAACCCCTCCTTCCGGTCCTCTCGCTTCTTCCGTTACTTTCTCCATAAACTTCTTTACTCTGCTCTCTCGGTCCATTGGCTTTCTCGGTTCATTGGCTCCTCTCGGTCCATTGGCTTCTTTCGGTCCTTCCCTTCTCTCGGTCCTTCCCATCGTCTCGGTCCTTCCCATCCTCTCGGTCCTTCCCATCCTCTCGGCCCTTCCCATCCTCTCGGCCCTTTCCATCCTCTCGGCCCTTCCCATCCTCTCGGTCCTTTCCATCCTCTCGGTCCTTCCCATCCTCTCGGCCCTTCCCATCCTCTCGGCCCTTTCCATCCTCTCGGCCCTTCCCATCCTCTCGGTCCTTTCCATCCTCTCGGTCCTTCCCATCCTCTCGGTCCTTCCCATCTCTCGGTCCTTCCCATCCTCTCGGTCCTTCCCATCCTCTCGGTCCTTCCTATTCTCTCCGCCCTTCCGCTCGTCTCGCTCATACTGCTTCTTTCATTTGTTCGCGTTGAAATAATCATATTGGGAGAAATCATTTTAAATATAAAATAGTTATTCAACTTTCTTCATTTATGTTAATTTTTATTTGGCAAATTGCCTGATTAATTTTTTCACACAAGGAAAAGTTACCACAGTATTATTCACAAAATTATTAAAGAACCGGTCTGTTATCAGCCAGTCACTCTAACTGCCTCACAGTTCCTCTGTCTACAAGTCAACAGCAAGTGAAATTTCACTTATTGAAACATGTGAGGTACATGCTTCTAGTTCACACTGACAAATAAATTTTTCTTTTAACTTATAATTGAAATTACAGCCTCTGATTAAGGTTCTCAATAACTAACCTTTCCTCACCAAGGACTTTTCTTTCTACAAAACCTCTAGACCATACAGGTTACGACGTGTAACAATGCATTTGCAGTATTCTTAGTTTTCTATTTGCGACCGCCTTGAAGGCAGCAGAATACTTGTCGACCTCGAGTCTCCCCTTTTCTGATTGGGCTGACAATTCATAACCTAAATGTCGGTGACTTTTCTCTCTGGCACCTCTGTTGCCAGATAGAATCTCCTACTCCTAATTAATTTCGTTAAATATGTTGAAATTCTGGAAAAACTCGTCGCACGGGCGAATAACACCAATCTCAAATAATAATAATAGTAATAATAATAGTAATAGTAATAATAATAATAATAATAGTAGTAATAATGATAATAGTAATAACAGTAATAATAATGATAATAGTAATAACAGTAATAATAATATAATAGTAATAACAGTAATAAGAAATAATAGTAATAAGAAGAAGAAGAACACCGTATGAGACACCCCAATGCAGCAATTGAGCATGTCACTCTTCTTACATCCCTAGGACAAATGGTCGTAATCGACATACCAAGCCTCTAGGAGAAACAAATCGACGGTCTAAGGCAGGATTTCTATTAAAAAAAACCTCTTGATATGTTTCGAGTTATTTGCAAAGCTGACATTGATGCAACATCTCTGCGCCTCACAGCCATTATGGCCCACAATGCAAATCAGTAGATGACCAGAAAGCACAATCGAAATCGAAAGCAAGTTATGGAACATATGTACCAACTGGAACACGACAGTGTTGATGAGAAGCAACCAATCTTTGGCTTAAGAAAGGAAGTACTTTTGGAGAAACTACAGGATTCATGATGGTTATCCAAGACAGTATTACCAATCAAAATGTACAGAAAATTCATTCAAAAAGAAACAATCTCTGATGACAGGTGTCACAAATCTAAAGTTGTCACCGAGACTATTGAACAATTACAGCTCCTCCCACCTCTTGCGACTACGGAATACACGAAGAGACACAACGATGATGACACAACATTGAAAACAACCATATAAAACAATATTGGGACCGTGAAATTAGAACTCATGTCACTACCCCAGCAAGTCTTCATGTTATTCTGCTGTTGGACAAACGGAAAGAAGTTCACTTGATTGATGTCGCAATTTCACTCACTGACAATGTTGGCACTACATACAGCACAAAAATAGCAAAGTACAGAGACCTGTGACAAAATTAAAAAACTCGGGAAAATAAAGAAATCACTATCCGATCCATAATAACCTCGGCCACAGGAATTATACCCCAATCTACAAAATCTCAAATGAAAGAATTGTATGCAGCAGGAAAATTAGTGATGAGGCAAAAATCTGTGATTCTGGACACGTGTCATTTACTGAGGAAATCATGAGTCATGAACTCGAACGTGAATGTAAATTGCACAATGAGTTTGGTGAACATTTATTGAACTAGAACATGAACAAAGCCAAAAGTACAATTAAAAATTAAATTTTATTGTGTGTGTTTAGTTAGTTGTATATATTTTGTATATATTTCCTTATTTGTTCACTTGTTTTTCTTAAAATGCCTACAAATATAAATATGTAATACTAGTACCTGTAATGTTATATTAGTAATTAATCTCTTGAGCCCTGCGTTTCTTACCTTGGACGAAGCACGGTGTCTCGTTACGAATTTATAATTGAGAATAAATGATAATAATAGTAATAATAATAATAAAAATAAGAAGAAAGAAAGAAAGAAAGAAAGAAAGAAAGAAAGAAAGAAAGAAAGAAAGAAAGAAAGAAAAAAAAAGAAAGGAAGGAATCGTCGAGAGAAAACAACTCCATGGACAATAAAAAGAATGGAGAAAGTGCAGATCAATTAAGGTCAATCATATCAAGGCTTAAAAGGGTAAGAATGGAGCCAGAGTCGGAAGCAGTTATATATAGCTGGTCAAACTCAGGCGTTACGAACACCACATTATGATAAAGCGGTTCTCAAGATTTCCGAAGATGCAAAATGTCGCATCTGTCAGGAACAACTTGAAACCATTGATCATATTGTCTCAGCTTGTCCAATTCTCGCAAAGACCGAATACATGAAAAGACACTATTGGTGTGTAATTACCTCCACCGGCAGATCTCTAACTCCTCGAAGTTCCAAGCACATGCTCCTAGTGGTATGAACACTCTCCAAAACCGGTGACGTCCGGTGCAAAAACACCAGGCGAATGCCGGAGCAGTACCTTAACAAACGGGCCACGGACCGCGCGCGATCTTTCCTTCCTCTTCCTTGTCCTATCCTCTCCCCTTACACACACACTAACATGCACTACACTACCACATATTCTGGGAGACCGGTAGGAAGCTTAGAGCTTGTCCCGGCTGGGGCGGTGCCCCGCTGGTGGGAGTCCTGGTTAGGGGGAAACCCCACTAGCCGACGGTAGGTCGGCGTCGGATCTCGCCATCCTGCGAGGGAAGATCACCGCCATCTCCCGAGAAAAAGACATGCTCTACACTAACGGAACTAATGACCGAAGCAGTTGACGCGCCCGGAACACGAAAAAATCAATCAATAATCCGGTGCAAAACGGGTTTTCTGTGTACAATATTGTACTGATTCATACTGATCAACAAATTCAAACTGATAGCGCGATAGCGGCAAACAAACCGGATATTTGATCCAGCATTTGGAGAAAGTCGTTTCTACTTGTAGATGTGGCTGTGCCATGCGATCAAATCGCCGTAATCAAAGAGGCAAAGGAACGTCTTAAATACGTAAAAAGAGTTTGAATATCGAGATCAGCCGAATGCGGGGCGCACAGGGAGTCTCAATAGTTACCGGAGAAGTGGGATTTTTTCCGCAAAATTTGGGTAAGAACTTGGCTAAACTCCCAAGTCATTCAAAAGACTGGGATGTTCAAGAGTGTGTGACTATGTACAATATTGTTTTATTAAGAACAACCCGCATTTTGCGCAAAGTATTATAGATGCACTAAGTAGATGTAGATGCGCTAAGTATTGTAGAGTCCCTAGATCTACTTCATAGGAAGTTCGCAGTAACCTGGAGTAGATTTTATATTCAACCAACTTGTATTGAACTATAGGAATATCAACAAAAACAACAACAATAATAATAATAATAATAATAATAATAATAATAATAATAATAATAAGGGGCTCAAGGGGCGTGATGTGAACATCAATGAATGCTATAACCTCTCACACCCAACTCCACTCTCACCCTTCACGCGGGGAGCCCTGTTCAGTCGTACTTGTCTCAAGGTTGTGGTATCCAGCCCCTTCAGCGAGACAATCGACCAACTAATGAGAAAAGGAGGTCCTGGTAGGGCTAATAGAAGGTAATTCGTACTGGCCACAGTTGTCCTGTAAGTAGGAGCCTATCAGGATGGTGCAAGTCAGCCAACTGGACTTGTACCTAGAGAGTCGGTGGAGGAACCAATTAAATGGTCAACAGCGGTTCTCAAAGCCTGAGTGGCTACAGTTGTCCTGGCAGTAGGAATAAAATGCGCCCATTAAGTATGGAGACACGTGCTAGAAAGAAAGCCTCGGAAAAAATGCCGCTACCCGAGGAGCGTCGGGGCGCCCCTGGAGCCATCGCTGGGGGTGACAGTATGCGAGCCGATGGTGACCAGGAGTTGAGCAGGCGGGCCCTGGTCGGGATACCCGAAATGCGACAGCCTGAAAGGAGCGAACCCACATCGAATGCCTCCCGCTGAAGGTGTTGCGCAGGTGTTACAACCAGCGCAAGGCTGCCAACACAGCGCAGAAAATGGCCAACGGCTGTTAATGAAATAATGCGCATCTAATACCGGATCACAAAAATTGACACAGATGTGACTGGATACAGGCAGAAATTATATAGAGAATTTCAACAGAGTTTCCCTGAATATTCCGTAACTGAACAAAGAGTGTCTGATCAGTATCGAGTTATTTTACGTAATAATAATAATAATAAAAAATATAGTAATATCAACATCGACAAGCTCCAGACGACCATTCAAATCGCTATGTCTCACCACCAAAAATATCATCCACATTTAAGTTTTGAGCGTTTTTGCGTCATTCCCAGTCCTGCCGCTAGAGTTACTTGATCTGCAGCCATGCTTGATACGGTCGCGATCATACGACATCTTCCATCAGGACCAAGAAAGACGCAAAAAGTCGTGCCGAATTCCATCTCGGAGACACCTCCCACAGCTGCGACATTAAAAGAAACAAGTATAGAAACGGGGCTGGAAGGGTGCGGATTCGGAAGTGTATGAGTGTGGATACGAAGATGAGAGTCGTGGGAGGAGGTTTGGTACGGGATGAGGGAGAAGGCAGAGTTGAATCGAGCGGGGTGGAGTCGAAAAGGGGTGAAGAAAAGGGGGGAGAGGAGTGAACGATGGCGAGGACGAGAAGAAGGCGGAGGGGAGGATTAAACAGTCACATAGCAATTCCAATCTGCTATCCAGAGAACAATAATGGGGGGGGGAGATCAACGCCGGATCTGAGGATAAGTTGGAAAGGCACTGAAGAAATTTCTTTTTGTATTTAAGATGTAATAACACTCTTTATCCAGTGAATTCGGTCTAAGTAGCTAGTGTCGAAAATTCTACCACTGTCGGGACTCGAACCTAAGACGTTCCGATCAAAGGCATTGCAGTGCAAATATGCCCTGCTCCCAGTTTAAGGCAGGAATGTAGGTTTGAGGGGGGGGGGGAAAAAAATTGGGGGGGGGCTGGGAATGAAGCTAAGGTCCTGAGCAGGGGCGAGAGCGGAGACGGACCGTGGTCAGACACAAGGACGCAGATGGGGCACGGATGAGAGCGCGGGTGCGGGCGGGGTGCGGGCGGGGGCGGGCGTGGGTGCGGGCGGGGTGCGGCGTGGGTGCGGGCGGGTGCGGGGCGGGTGCGGGTGCGGACGTGGGTGCGGGTGTGGGTGCGGGTGGGATACGGGCGGGAAAGCGGGCGGTGCGTGGGCGGTGCGCGGACGGGGTGCAGGCGGGAGCGCTGGCGTGGCGCGGACGGGGCGTGGGCGGGGTGCGAGAATGAGGGCGGACGGGGCGCGGGCGGGACGAGGGCGGGGCACGGGCGGGGCGCGGATGAGGCGCGGTCGGGGCGCGGGCGGAGGTGCGGACGGGGCGTGGGCGGAGACGTTGACGGGGCGCGGACGGGGCAGGGGGGGCGGGCGGGGCAGGAGGCGGTCCCCGAGGCCCGGAAATCCCCAGCCGGGCGTCGTGCGCCTGGTGGGCGCAGGGATCGCCCCCAAACGCCCCCCGGGCCCCGCAGCTCTTTTTGCCTCCTGCTTCGTTTACTCCACTCGGCTCCGTCCACCGGGAGAAGTGGCCCAGTGCTTCAACTCATGGCCCTGCACTGCCTCCGACTCGGAGGTCCTAGGGTCCCAGTCCCGCCACTGGTAGGGTCATTCACACTAGCTAGATTGAATTCAGCCGCTGTCTGGAGGAGAATTCTATTCGGCAGAATGCTGTGATAGTTTTCCGTGGTTCCTTGGGTCAACATCGGAGACTGCCGGAGCTGTACGCTAACAAACGAGCCATGGGTGCATCGGGTTCATTCCTTACTCTTCCTTCCCTTATCGTCACTCCTTCTTTCACACACATGTCCTACACTAAGAGCTTCAGAGCCTTTCCCCAGCTGGTGCGGTGTCTCGCTTCTCTGCGCAAAGTGTCTCCCCCCCCCCATCTCGCAAATCGCCGTGAAGGCCGCCTCCGGATCGCGTCATCCAGCGATAGAGGAACACTGACACTTTTCGTAATAAGAACGTGCACTAAACTTACGGGAATAATGACTACAGCCGTTGACGCGCCCGGAAACAAGAAATAATCAAGCTTTTCGTTGTTATTTCCACAGTGGTTCCTTCATCTCCTTACATCCTTTCTTCCACTGTTTCCTACGCTATAGAGCCGATTCTTACCTCACGTCCTCCAACTGTTTTGTTCAAGTTCTTTTTCTCTTAATTTCTTACCCCTTCCTTTTTTTCCCCATAATTTCCTCTTCATTTCTTTCTATTTATCGTCCGTCAATGTATTTTCTCTGTCTCTTCTTTCTCAAATGGCTCCTTTCCATCGCACATTTACCTCCCCTTTGTCTTCCGCCCCCACCATCTCCCTCCTTTCCTCCATTCCTTCTTCCACTCATCTTCTTGTGTCATTTCAGTTGACTGCTTTTCCATTGTCTTTTTCTTTCTTAATTTCTCCCTTCACTCTCCTGTATTTACAACACTACATAACACATTTTCCTCAGAATTCGCTCACGTTTTCAATTAGTTTGTTCCCACAAGATGTTGATTCGTATGCGTTGTCACCCTAAAGGAAACAGAGTTATGGTTGCATTCGTATTCAGAAGAATTAAATATCTGCACCATGTTCAATGCAAAGATAAACATTTACTTCATTTATGGCAATTTATTCCATTTAGACTTTGGCTATTCTTTGGAAAGTAACAGATGAATCTGCTAGATGAGTTCGTTGTAAGAAGCCTCATTAATTTTCATGGATCAATTTATTGAGATGGCGACAGAGGTTAAGGTAATGTAGAAATATAATAATGTTGCATAAGTTGGTGGGAATGAAAGTAACGAGTATGTTATATAACGGATTGAAACAATTGGAGACTAGTGTACAATTGGAGGCACGGCAACTTGGACGTCAGATCTGCATTTCATTTCCATGTCTTCTTTGAAGTTCCGCATTTCCATTCTAGTGAAGGTGCGAATACATTCTCGAGGTTATGCTACTGGTCTGCTTCTTATTTTAGGTGCAAGATTAGTATGCTGGTGTGCGAAAATTTTAAATCCGGCTATTGCAGAGAGAGAGAAAGACCACCAGCTATCGGCGCTGTTAGAAAGAGAACTAATATTATGTAATCGAACTACTTCCAATACTTATAAATTACTACCTGCACGACGTGAGGGATGTGGCCGGGTTCGTGAACAAAAAGAAACAAATGCTATCTCCGGGTTGAGACGTTTGATAATCGCCTCAAAATAAGTACAAGTGTTGTGATGAACAAAAAATAACCCACACATATTTTCTATCATCAAGTTATTAAGCATTAAAAATAATATTCCGTCTGGGATCGAACCTGCGTCCTTCACCGAGAATCGTTACGTCGTCATAATTCTCGCGGTATTTTTAAATGAAATAATTACGAAACAATTATTAGATATTCATTTATTAATTTATCAAACAGTCAAACGCCCAATACAAAACAATTACGTACTCTGATAAAAACTATCATTTCGCCACACAACTTCAAAACAAAACTATTCAAAGGCTATCAACATCACTCTTTTAATTTTTTAATTTCTCGACAGAGCAAAATCAATATCATGCTTATTTGCTATTCTACACATTCTGTTAATTAGATCATTAAAAACAAATTAGTTTTAGCGAATGGCAATGCATATATGTAGTGCTTCATTATTATTTTGTGACTTCTGGGAGGAATCTTCCTACAAACTATTGATAGTTGAGTATGGCTATCAACGCTGTTATTTAGAACATTATAAAAGAACAAGAAGTCATTCAAATCTCGATAGGAGGAGAGATAACAAATATGTAGCCAATTCGCAACCCGTTCATAATCATGGCACAGACTCTAATGCTCTAAGTAAGTAATAATTCTTTACGTCGAAAGACCCAGCAGAGGTTCGTGACACTAAGATTAAGTTTGATCGAGGCAATGATAGTGGCCGAATCGGTTAATTGGAAACGTGTGCTGTCAAAAAGACCTTCCATAGATGAGACGTATATGTTTTATTTCATATGTCACAACTACATCCTTTTAATTTAATACATCAAAATGCTATCAGACTGAAAATAAATATAAAATCGTATACATAAATACACGTAAAAATCACTCAATTATATGTAACAAGAAAACCCCACAAATGTTTCTTGACTATACATTTAGAAAATAATTCACAAACGACCAAAATATCTATTCTGTTATGTTCCATTTTCTGACGTCCTTTGAAGAAAAAATCTAAGTGCGACATAGAAAAGAATAAATAGTACAATTTGCCGCAGTAATATATGAGTATAGCTATACCGCGCTTTTGCAAGACAGAGGAATTACAAAGTGTGTAAATCCAGACACTTTTCAGTTTGTGTACGCACTTCCTACTGACGCGTACACGTTACTTAATTTTATGAACACGTTTGAATTGTTTTCTGATTATAGTGTGTTTTTGCGCAGTATTGCATGATCTTTATTTGGATGTGTGCCATTCTAATTTTAGTAGTATTGCCCAGAATTCTTCAATTCAATGAAAGTAACAAATTATGCTACAACAGACACAGGATGTCACCAACTCTTTAATATTAACATCTCGATTTTGGTTAAAGCGTGACCTGTTTTGTACAGTGTAGCATTTGAAGGGTTTTGAGTAGAAAGAAAATAAATTACAATGAATGAAACCCAGTTATTAACATTTACGATTAACAGAAGACTTCATGTGTCTAGTGTGTCTTATCTTACCTAACCAATGCCCTTAATTGTATCCTATATATTACATAAGTACGCAATTCGTGAGTCTATTCGTAAGTTAGTCTACCTATTGTGACTTAATAAACCCATTTTCTGTAATTATCCATAATTACTAGTGGTGCTAAAACAGCATGTACTTTGTCGTCCATATTTTCACGCTATATTAGGCGAAAAGTACGCAAATTTTCGAAAAATTGTACATGACCTTACTTCATAATCTACTATTAAGGAAATCATTTCATTAAGGAAAAATCCCTATCTTTAATATTTCAGTTGTCGGATGACCCCGAAAAACTTTTGCAATTTTCGAAACATCAGGACTTTTCAACAAAAACGAGACCTTCACCATTCCCTTAAACGTCCTTTACACTATCCAATAACAAAATTTAATCAAAAACGTTGGAGACATTTTTTTTTTGAAAATTTTGAAAATATTCCAGGGGCTTGGAGAATATAAATTATGGAGAAAATCGTTTGAATTGTTTATGCACTATCGTTGTGCACAGACGGACAGACGAAAGGGCAGACAGGGTTTTACTGTTAATTGACTTGTGAGTATGAAGGACACACAAAACATGGATTCTGGCTACACCATGTTTTGGAGGATATTTTTCTAAATTTAGCAATTTTTTCTCGAATTTATCCACACTTTTACGACCAATACCCTGTAATAAGAGATTTTCAGCAGAATATTCACTAGTTTCTTCGCGCAGCATTACATAAACTTTCTCTCTGCTCCGTAGCAAGAAAATAAAAAATTTTCTTACGTTCTTTTGATTGCCATACAAATTAATAAAATAATATCATATTTAAAATAAAATTATGGAAGTTAGTTTATACAACATTAAATCTTGATATCACGTGGTACAACGTTTCGGAGATTTGTGCGTCTCCATCTTCAGGTACAGTTCTTGTGACAAAATACATAATATTATAAATGAATCATCATTAGAATGAAGACATCATTACTGTATAACTTATGTTATCGTAATTTAAATGTAGTAATTATTTTGTATGTATATTCAAAAATGAAATTTTGAATGTATAGTCAAAAAATATGCCTGGAGGGGGCGTGGCGCCGTTCCCTTGCCTCGGAGTCCTGACGGCGGCAGGATTTTCAACGCTAGCTTTTCAGCTAGGTCGAATTCAGCTGCTGTCTGGAGGAGAATTCTAGCGGCCGGCTGCTCTGATCGGTAGTTTTCCGTGGTTTTTCCGATCAACACCAGGCGAATGCCGGAGCAGTACCCTACCAAACGGGCCACGGACCGCGCGCGATCTGCCCTTCCTCTTCCTTGTCCTATCCTCTCCTTACACACACACACCTACACCAACATGCCCTACACTACCATATAATCCGGGAGACCGGTCGGGCTTATAGCTTGTCCGGCTGGGGCGGTGCCCCGCTGGTGGGAGAGTCCTGGTTAGGGGGAAACCCCACTAGCCGACGGTAGGTCGGCGCCGGATCTCGCCGGGCGGGGAAGATCACCGCCATCTCCCGAGAAAAAACATGCACTACATTAACGGGACTAATGACCAAAGCAGTTGACGCGCCCGGAAACACGAAAAAACCAAACCAAACCCTTGCCTCGGATGGTCCCCTCGGTCTAGGCGCAGTTCCGGTTCGACGCCCGGTCGCTTCTCCAGGTCCCGTCGGTGTGTGGTCGGGCGCCCCTTTCCAGCGGATTCCGTCATTGCGGTTTTCAGGCTCGGTTCGCCCCCCCCCTTCCCCTCCCTTCCCCCTCCCCTGGTGGCGCGTGGCCGCCCGCGCGCCCCGGGCGGCGATCGGCGCGATGCTCCGCCAAGAAAACAGGCGGGCGCTGCGCACGCGCTGACGCTTTTTCCCTCCGGCGCAGGCCACGCCCCCTCGCTCGCCACGCCCACGCCCACGCCCGCCGCTCCCCGCCCTTCCCACCGGGGGAGGTGGCTCAGGGCAGCAACTGCTGTCACTGCACTGCCTCTCACCGGGAGGACCTATGATTCGCGTTTGTCAGCTAGGCGATTTCGGGCGCGTCAACTACTATGGTCATTAGTCCAGTAAGTGTCGTGCGTGTTTTGTCGGTGGAGGTGGCTCAGGGCAGCCACTGGTTTCACCGCACTGCCTCTCACCGGGAGGTCCTATGATTCGCGCTTGTCAGTTAGGCGATTTCGGGCGCGTCAAACTACTATGGTCATTAGTCCCGTTAGTGTCGTGCGTGTTTTTTCTCGAAGTTTCCAGTGGTCTTCCTCCACTGGATGGCTAGATCCGGCGCCGACGGCGAATGGGGTATTCCTCAACCCGGTATCTCCCATCAGCGGGGCATCACCTCAGCCGGGACACGTTCTTAGTCCCCGACCTGTCACCCGGCATGTGTGGCAGTGTGGTGCATGATAGTGCAAGTGTGTGTGTGTGTGTGTGTGTGTGTAAGGGGTGAGAATAGGACAAGGAAGAGGAAGGAAACATCGCACGCGGTACGTGGCCCGTTTGTTAAAGTACTGCTCCATCATTCGCCTGGTGTTGGTCGGAGAAACTATTGAAAACTACCGATCACAGCAGCTGGTCGCTAGAATTCTCCCCCTGAATTCAACCTAGTTGAAAAGCTAGTGTCGATAATCCTGCCGCCGTAGGGGACTGGAATCTAGGACCTTCCGGTCAGAGACGCTGCAGTAACATCAGTTGATACACTAATCTGCAGCTCCTAGTCAGCTAGGTGAATTCAACCGCCGTATGGAGAATTCTACTGGGTGGCTGCTCTGGTTTCTCCGATCAAGACCAGGCGAATGCCGTTTACAATGCCGAATTACGTCCGACGAGTCACGAGTTACTCGGCGGCACTCACGTCATTAGCTTCAAGGTGGAGGCAGTGAGAACGTGGTTCGTCACCGATCCTTCGGCGCGATTATGCGACAGTCTTGGTTTCGATAGATAGATTTATTATTTTTAGATATTTATGTAAAAATGGTAGGTTTTTGCAACCTGGTGGCAGAACACAATAAATTACATATAATGAGGAATATTAATGCAATGCAACTTTAAATTATTTTAAGATTATGATAATATTAATAATAATGATAATAATAATATATAAAAGTGTTAACAATAAGAGCAATAATAACAATAATATAATTAATTCTTCTTTGTATGGCTGGCACAATTATTAGAAACTATTAAATACACGACTTCTACTTCACTTCATTTCACTTTACCACATTTGAACTTCACTTCTCTTTTATTAAAAATTTGATTATAAATTTAATACAGCAACACGTTTAGTAGTAATTATCACAATACTAATAATAACAATAGCAATAAAAATAACAACAAGAATAACAATAAAAATAATAAAATAACTGCTATATTAAACCTAACTTACTAAATTAATAAAGTTTACAAACATCATTAGTTAGTTTACTTTTAAAACTTTCAAAACCTCGAGGAGAGGGGTCCAAGACCGTCGTAGACAACTTATTCCAGTCCGCTATTGTACTATTTGTAAAGGGAAAAATTCCAACGTCTGTTCTCTGTGGTCTAGACTGAATTTTGTGCTTATGATCCCCTTTATTAAAGTACGAGGTCTACCGAGTTGGATGTAAATATCTTTCCAAGCTGGATAACCGGCATACGCTATATTTAGGGCACAGAGTCTTGGCTTAACCCTCCTGATTTGTAGAGACTCCCATTTTACTTTCTTACGATTGCTTCGGAAAGTAAATTTATACGTTCTTCTTCATACTCTATTCAAATATTATCTTTTGTGAATTTCTGTAAGGTCCGATCCCACCTATTAAAATCCGACGGGTAGCATGAATCCCCCGTCAGGTTGCCTAGGTTCCGGCTGTACTCACGTCGACACGTTCAAGGGGTGGAGGCAGTCTGGGGCCTCCAGTTGGGCACTTGGTTTCGCCGCGGCAATGCCCGACATTCATGAGTAATTAAAAAGGGACTTGTCCCGGCACATGGTCAATAGCGCTTAATTTTACTCCGGTACTAGGCTACAAAGCTGGAGTCTCTGAGCTGGCAGAGTGTTCCTTTCCTGTTCTTTCAAAAACGGAAGTTATGTGACCCATCTACATGGATCCACATTATTATCATGATGAGCTTTCTTGGGAGGGTATAATCAGGGTAGTTTCTCGTTGCTTTCCTACTTATTATTATTATTATTATTATTCAGGCTGCAAAATAGCTTGTTTTGGGAAGACAATTATTTAAGAACTATTTACCTCAGCCTAAGAATTATTGAGTATTGAAGACGTTGTCAATGTTCACTTGTCTGGGCGAAAAGAAGATTCTTTTCCGTCGTAATTCGGGCGTACAACAGTGTCAAGCAAGGCTCCGCGCCAAAACCTCTATTCACGGAGTCTGCACGGGTATACGATAGACAGCTACCAATCGTCAAAAATCTAATTTTTCAATGCAGTCAAGATGTGAATTACCTAGACGTTTTACTGACGAGGTGATCGTTGTGTAACCACTCGGCTGAAGATTCTCAAACAATTGACTTTCGTGGCGTCTTATTTGGAAATGCATCTGATTTCAGAAATTGTTAACAATACAAAATTCTATCCCTGGTCGCTTCCCAGTAGCTGGCGCAATCTCGCGAGCGTCTTTGCAAGCAGTTCAACTTTTCAAAGTAGTTTCAGTTCTTCAAAAGAGTCTCATACGAAAGACGTGTTGCCTTTCTTTCTGGAAGCTCGCCCGGGGTTTTTACAGGAAAAAATATAAGTCCACCGTGGGACGTTTAAAATGTATGCCCTTTGCTCTTAATTAGCGCTAAGGAATTGTTATAAATGACTGAATACGGCGCCAAATTTGAATTAATTTTGGGCACATATATGCCAACAATTATTATTATAACAATTATTACATTAGTAATGATGTGGTAGCGTTATAATGAGGAGTGAAAGAACTAGGATGATGGTGGGAGGTGAATGATGGGGCGATGGGAGGTGTTCGTGGGATTTTTGAATCATCCCACCACTCGCCTCACGGCCAAGAGAAACCACGGAATACCCCGGTCGGGGTTGCCGGCGTGGAGATCAAACCGGGACCTCCCAACTGCGAATCTAGCGCGCTACGCACTCAGCCACTTCGCTGGGTAGAGTGGCCCCACCCAGACTTCATTGGGGAAGTTCACCTGAAGGGTAACTGTGTTCCGGCGGGATCCGGAGTCCGAAGGAGTTCTTTCACAGGAAGGGAGTGCGGATAAAGGCCGAAGAGCCTCGGCTGCCCTCCCCGGGAGCAATTCTTCTGGTAGGACAAGTTAAAGGGTGGGGTAGTAGCCCACGCAGAGTATATGCTCCCCATTGTCCATCGCACACCCATCACCGCTCACCCGCAATGTACATTGCTCACCCCTCACCTCAGTCTCCATCACTCACCACACACCGACCGCCGCCCTCCACTCACCGTCCTGGCTTGCAACTCCTCTATCGCTTACCACTCACCGCTCCGTCCATCGTCATCCTTCACCGCCCATCGATCACCCCTCACCGCTCAACCCTCAAGGCTCTCTGGCAATTGATCACCCCTCACCGCCCACCCCACCCGTCACCCTCTATCGTTCATCGCACGCCGAACATTGGTCATTTCTCACCCCTCTCCGTCCGTTGTTAATCGCTCATTACTAAATATCGGAGTTTTTGGTACTAAAGAGTCGTCTTTTAAGCGGCTAAAAAGGTACTGAAAATGTCAAGCATAAGGAGAAAAAGTCAATATTATAAGTTACATACAAAATAAAATGAAAAATTGTTTGTAATTTTTGTATACACAATTTTGTAAACTTCAAATCCACAAAACAAGTACGTATATTTTAATGTAAAACTACATATTTACAACTCTTCTATATTTTATTCTTAATAGTTTGCATTAACCAGTAATATTTGCATAATAAACTATCTGGGGTCAATGAGGTATCTACCACAATAGTATTAATTATAATTTTAATATGATTACATTTAGCCAAACACGTGTTTCTGGAACACTCTTCCCATCCTCAGTGGTTCCACAATTTTAAGTACATGTACATGTTAATGTACATGTACATGTCAAGTATATGTTAATGTACTTAAAATTGTAGAACCACTGAGGATGAGGTGTGAACTTATTACAGATTAATGATTTGTCGTTCATCCTCACGCTAATTGCCTGATAGTTACAGGCTGTTTTCAGGGGATAATTTTGAAATTCAGTTTCACTGACTCATAATTTCTCAATCACAATAAATAATTGATACTCCCCGCCTGAAAACTCACTAATGAAGAAAATATCAGTTTCAGACGCATAAACAACTCTTCCTGTGAACTAACTGAAATGTTAGAAACCACCTATATACGTCAACAATATCATAAGCCTCTTAGAATACAACAATTATAACAAGAGTAAATTAACAAACAGTTCTCTACAAACTTTAATAATATGAAACCAACACTCATGTTCAACATCATATCTGGTTTCACGGAGGTCATTGTGAAGACCTACGCATAGTAGAATATCATTTTTACAGAAAACATGTAGAACCCTCATATAAAAATACACAACCAACCAATCTCAGAACGAGATCCAACAATAAAATCCCATCTCGCTTATCTTCTCACTATTTGTCAAACCCTCCACCCACAAACCGCGTCCTCATTTCATTTTCGTTCCAAACCTCCAACACTCAGAATCATACTTCAGGATCATTTTTTGTGCGAGTACCAATTTAGTGAGTTATATTAGTGATTGTGCTATCGACCTGGACTACTCTTCGGATTTTGGACTACCTGGCTTCTCTTCACGGACTTCGACACCCGGCTTCATCCTCGGCTTCTCTTCACGGACTTCGACACCCGGCTTCATCCCTGGCTTCTCTTCGCGGACTTCGACACCCGGCTTCATCCTCGGCTTCTCTTCACGGACTTCGACACCCGGCTTCATCCCTGGCTTCTCTTTACGGACTTCGACACCGGCTTCATCCCTGGCTTCTCTTCACGGACTTCGACACCTAGTTTCATCCTTGGCTTCTCTTTGCGGACTTCGACACCCGGCTTCATCCCTGGCTTTTTCTCACGGACTTCGACACCTGGCCTCTTCGGATACTACGACTCGGACGTTAACAACGCCTCTGAGACTAGCGGAGAACTGAACCGTGATCGACAACGGCACCTTTGGCCTGACTAGGCCAAGACTACCAGTGAACCTACAACCAGCTAAGGGTGAGAGTTACGAACCTAACTGGTTTAACAGACTACACTTCTGGTGAAGGAAACGCGCAGCGCTGCAGCAGCAGCCGGCAAAAATGGAACCATTGGGACAAAAGTCACTTGCCGATAAGGCCAGCCATCACCAGGAAACAAACAATGCACGACGATCGGCGAAAGAACGATCTTACCAACACGAGGGATCAAAAAAGGACAAAACTACTGCATGATGCCCGCGGTATGTCAGACAGTGACATGGAAGTAGTGGACGAGCACCCCGTGGAGCCGCGAGGCAAAGGCAAGGGCAAACCCACACCCAAGGCTGGACAACCAGGCAGCAAGGTTGGGGAGGAGGGCGAGGAGGAGAGGATGGCGAAACCTACGAATACCCTACAAAATTCGCGCGCACTCCCCTTCCATCACTACCTCCAATTATTTCCATGAATAATCGCTTCTCGGTGCTTCAGGACCAAGGACAGGCATCAGGACCAGGACCTTCCGGTACAACAAACAACCATGATGACAACACAGTTGACGCACATGACACTAAAAACCCCATCAGATCGACTCCCGGATTAAAACCCCGGATCGGAGCCTACCACCTGGACCTCAACAAGATCATAGACTGTAAGACCCTTGTGAAAGACCTAAATGAATGGACCAAGAACAGTATTGACGCACGTTGCAACAAGGCCCAATTGATTATACAACCAAAGACAATGACCGCCCACTATAAAGTGGGACAAAGGCTTGAGTTTATTAAACAGGACAGCAACATACGCAAACTTTACTTCTTTGACCAACCTACCTACTTCTATCACCGTGCAATAGCTGCTCCTAGAGAAAAGTTCGTTATCAAAGGATTACCCCCGAACTTAAATACACAGGACCTACTGACTGACATACGCGACACATACAGCTTTCCCATATACCATCTGTCAGAAATGCAGAAAATGGAACAAGACAAAACCATAAGACACCTAGGACTATACGTATGTGAGACGGACAAGGACCTGATACCGTCAATAAAGGAAACTATGAAATATGTGTCATACTATAGTATTAGGATTGACTCTTACAAAAATAACAACAGGATCCCCCGCTGCAACAGGTGCCAACAATTTGGGCACACCAAAAATCATTGCTCCAGGAAATGGGTCTGCGGCAAATGTGCAGAATCACACGACACCGTCTTCTGTACCAGCACCCTTATAAAGTGTGCCAACTGCTCACAAAACCACGAAGCATCCTGGCCCAGCTGTGCAGCTTTCCAACTCGCCAACAACTCCCGACTACAAGCAATCGCCAGACTAAGAGACAGAAACAGTAATCGCACCAACCAGCCCCCACCAGATTTCTCCCTATGAATCCTTCCCCGGACTCGACGGCAGAACCTTCGCGGATACTACTGCGAACAGAACTGACAACCAGGATTCTTCGACTACAACTGGCAACAGCACCAGCAACACCCTAAAAGACATCATCGACTTCATCAAAAACAACAATATTACCAGAATCATCCAGATAATAAAAGACATTATCAATATTTTTAAAGGACCCGAGGACATACTCACGAAACTATTGACTGCTGCGACAAAAATATGCGAACTGTTTTAAACAGGCAGAACAACAGACAACACTACTTAAGACTAGCATCCTGGAATGCACAAGGCAGACTACACGACAAAAAAGCTTCAATCAGACAGTTTCTTGACGACTACTCCATCGGGGCACTTCTTATTCAGGAAACCTGGTTAAAACCTAACCAACCTTTCTCCATTCCCAAATTCCTCATATACAGAACAGACCGGCCAATAACCATGGGCGGAGGAACAGCCATCCTAATCCGGAATACGATCCCACATACCATCCTCCCGACTCCCAATACCTCTTTCGAAACTACCTCCATTCAAATAGGAACAAAATTAGGACCAATCAAAATCGTTTCAATGTATAACAGACCTCACAGCAGACTGAAAGCAGCAGACTTGGACCAACTAATTGACAGACGCACACCCTCTGTTATAGCAGGCGACTTGAACGCTAAACTGACGAACTGGGGTGCAAGTACGACAATCAACCGGGACGAGACCTACATAACTATCTTCTAACCAGACCTACCTTAAACCTTCTCGCACCTCAGGAACCTACCCACATGATAAACGACGAACCAAACGACATCCTCGACCTCGTAATCCACTCCACATCCATCATCGTCACGAATCCCTACCCCCGGCACGAGTTAATATCAGATCATCTACCAATAATCTTCACGGTTCATATAACGCCTTACTCTCTAGCCCCGCCCATTCACCCTCCTCGCACCATAGACTGGAAAAACTTCAAGCATCTCATATCGAAAAGATAAAACTCCTCCATCCTCAGTACCTGCCAAGAAATAGATAAAGCCATAGACCACTTCAACCATCAGATCAAATCCGCCATCCGCAAATCTACATTATATTCTTCGCCACATACTTCCAAAACCTTCCGAATGAACTCCTAGACCTCATCAGACAAAAAAGACGAGCACAAAGACGTTACTACCGAACTAGACAAAAAGAGGCAAGACCATTTACCAACAATTCAAACGTGCACTCCACGACAAATTGACGCAACACCACGGAAATACTTGGGACAAGACTATACGGGACGCAAATTTAAAACACCCTGACCGACTATGGAAAATAATTAAAACCATGAAGGCAGCCCCACAACCTATCTCTCCCATAATGCAACCAGATAACACCCTCACATACGACCCCAAGGTCATTGCCGAAGCCTTCGCCCAATTCCACTCCTCCAAATTCCCAGAAACCAACCCGCACTACTTTCATCCGCTATCCTTAATTTCTTCAAAACCCCGCCACTTCCAACTGCTCAGCAACAGTTGTGGACTTTCACTGACAACGAAATACGAGACGAAATTCGACTTCTTGACCCGACAAAAGCTGCAGGCCCCGATGGAGTTCAGACGGCGGCACTAAAACATCTGACCCATAATGCGACTCACCATTTGACTGTCATTTTCAACTCATGCATACGCCTATCTCACTACCTCTCCATCTGGAAGCATTCTACCGTCATCATGATCCAAAAGCCAAACAAAGACCAAAAACAACGCAGCAGCTACAGACCAATCAATCTGTTACCCACTTCTAGCAAACTATTTGAACGACTTTTACTCAGACGAATGACACCACTTCTGACTAACGTATTACGAAAAACACAGTTTGGTTTCAGAGAGAATAGGTCAGCGGTACTACAGACCCTACGACTTGCCCTAGACGTTTCAACATCCCTCCAATATCCATGCGACGTCCCTGCCTTGTTTACCGACTTTAGCAGTGCGTTTGACTCAGTCAACCACGAGATCCTCCTTCTCAAAATAAAACCATACATCCCAGAATTCTTTCAGTCTTTTCTGAGAAATTACCTCTCCCTCCGCTCCTTCCGCGTACGACACCTTTCATGCTATTCCTCTTCCTATCCCATCCAGCCGGCGTCCCTCAGGGCGCTGTGCTGTCTCCTACCCTATTCAACATCTTCATTAATGACATACCTGTACCTCACAATGTAAATGACTATCTATACGCAGACGACCTGGCATATACTGTTACCAACCACACGACCAAAATGGCAATATGGAAATTACGACAAGCCGCTAACCTTCTCACAGTCTGGGCCAGAGAAAACCAAATAACAATCAACGCATCCAAATGTCAAGCTATCATATTTCAATGGAAAGAGCAAATCCAGCAATAGCCCCATTCAAATTAATAACGTGGACATTCCATGGAAGAAAGTGACGTACCTTGGACTGACATTCAACTCTAAACTACTGTGGACGCGACACATCAAGGACAAGACCCAAAAAGCACACCGGACAATCAACGCCTTACTGCCCATCATGACAAACAAGAACGTTAAAGACAAAACCAAACTTTACATATACCATACGTACATCAAGCCAATAGCCACATACGGCGCTGAAACATGGGCCTCGACTTTTCAATCAAACTATAACTTGCTGACCAGACTGGAAAACAGAATAATCAGACTGACTTACAGACCCGCACCTGACGACTGCTACCTCGACATGGACAACCAGCAAAAAAAAAAAAACAGAACCTCCCCACAATAGGAAGCGCCACCCGCTTGACATATTCACCCTACCTCCACCTTCTCCCACAATATAGCTACGTAGACCATACGACCAAGCATCTGGACAACCAGCACTTACATTCACGACTTTTCAAAACTTCTGAAATGGCATACCTCTCTACTAAACGACGTGAGTTCCATAAAACCCAGAAATGTCCCGTTTTTCCAACAATCTCCATACACCATATACAGTTTTACCAACCTTAAAAAAAAACCTATCTCATCCCACAATACCCTCCCTTTAACAAAATAACCTCTCTAAATCCTAGACCTAATAAATTAACCCATCTTTTCATGTCCAAAACATCACCCATCCATTCACGCTTCCCATACGCCATTCTCTCCTATCACCAGTTCATCTGGGGGATGGAGAGTTAAGATAGATTGTTTTTTGCACCATGTTTAAAATCACACACATGCTGATGAGTACAATCTCTGTACAGGCAGCACGACGAAACACACACATACGCAAACCTCCAACTCATATCCATCTTTTACTCGTAAACCCAACCATAACTAACCAGCACCAAACAACACAAACTCCACGACAATAATAATAATAATAATAATAATAATAATAATAAATATATTAACATATTTTAATAGCAATCGTGGCTCTACAACTTACTAACAACAAACTAAATCTGCTAAATTGGAATGCCATCAGCATTAACATTAAGCAAGCAGAATTATCGTACAACCTAAAACCCATAGAGATCAAAATAGCATGCGTTCCTCAAACTCATTTAAAACCATAGAAAACATTACACTTACCAGGATATAATGAAACATACCCCTAACTGCTACAATTATTGGGCGATTCGTCGTAACCCGTTTCCAAATTTAATAACATGGGCGCCAGGAAAAAGGTTACGATAATATTTTAACATTATTACTTGATAAAAACTGTATTATCCCCTATGGGGCGTCAGAAATAATCGCTATTATCTATTAATAGCCGATTACCCGATCTGCCATCTATACAGATGGCGAGGAATCTGAAAACAGAGATTATTTGATCTAGCTACTTATTAGCTTGAATTGGCCAATGAAAATCATTTTATCTTTCTTTCAAGAGAAACTTAATGTTTATTTCCTATCAAATGCAGCAAATTAAAATGAAAAAAATTTACATTGAGAAACTTTCTTAGTCATGACCTGGTTCGAACCTTATACGGCGATTCTGGTCTTCGCGTGCTCTTGATTGGTGCTAGCTCGAAGAAACGTCTTCCCTTCTTTTATTTGAAGCTCCGAAATTCCGAAGTCCAATTACCACGAATCTACTTCTCTTCTTTGAAAACGAACACCGCCGATTCACCGCTTCGCACCCCTCAAATATTTGTTCCAGCTCCACTATATTATGTCTGATGCCCGTTCTGACCGTATAAATATCCAGTGCTTTTTTTATTACACCGCGAAACAAATCTCTCAGTTCTATCTTCCGTTTATGGCAAGAAAATAGGCAAAGTCCGGTATCGTTTGTAAACCGCATACACTTATAAGTTCAAGAATGATTAGAGTTCACTCGCAAAAAACACTCCAGTCTTATTTTTATGCACAGCAAAATGTTCGGAACTCGACACGTTCCCAAATCTTAGAAGTATCACAAGTTCACTTCTGGTTCTGCCACGAAAATATTCAGAGTCCGAAAATGTTTCTCAAGTCCGATTCTTACTCCACCACATGAAAATATTTCAAAGTCCCAACACGTATTGTAGACCCCCGAAATTTTTATAAGTTCTAACATGCACAAATTAATCTATTCACGAGCGAACTGCTCACCGTCACGACATGCACCGACAGAATCTTATCCTCCTTTTACAACCACAATGCCTCGCCTCTCTTTTATTTCGACAAAATGCCCAAACTTCCGTTTTATTAATCAGTCGACGCTTCTTCAACCAATACCCAAATCTCTTTTATTTCCTCCTACTCGCCGTCACCTCCACGGTCAGATGAATGTTTGTTTATCCTGACAACAACCACGACGTCGTTGCTAAGGTGCCATATTGCCTATTATTTGCCCTAACCATTTCGCCCATTTGCGACAAATATACTGCAATAAACCTGTCCCCACATTGGTATGTCACAATAACAATCACAGATCAGACAGAATAAACTCAAATGGAGGCAGTTTTTTTATTATAATAAAAAATCTGTGCCACCTATCCAAATTAACTTATCCCATACCCTGGAACAGAAATGATAGCCATTAAATTTCCTCCAGGCAACCGAATAATAACCCCCATAGAAGCTTACAAACCTTTCAAACCAAAATTCACAACACGAATTTTGCATCATTATTTCAATAAAACTCCAAATTAAAAAAAGGTTGCAAACCCCCAAACTGCATATCTACAACTAACTACAATAATAACAGACTTAAAATTACATCTAATCTCTTCTCCAGAACCAAAACCCAACCAAAAAAAGGATATTCTGGATATTACAATTAACAATACACAAGTCAACTTCCACAGTTCTCCCATATTGAATTGAGACCACCTTCTAATCATTAACTCAACCCAACAATATCCCTCCCTCACATCCCCGCCCACGCATTAAACATACCCATTAATTAGAAAACGGTTGAAAAATAATCGTTAACAAAACAACACAAGTTAAAATATTAAATACCCCACTAGAAATCGTAAAAGCAATCTCGCAAATATTGTAATTAACGAAACGAGTGGATAAAAAGAGAAGGGAATTGCACGAGTGGTATTTTCAATTATATAGTGACGATAAGAGTGAGTTTCCTTTTTTACTAGCAGCGCAATTATACCCCTTTAACCAAGTGTTTAGTTCAATATTTTTTTCGTTTACATTTTAAATAAATTTGAGAAATTCAAGCACATGTTTATCATTCGAGGCATTCACTTGATGACGTATTGCTTCAGAAAAACTATTTTAATGGGCATTGTATTGTACACGTATGATCACAATAGTGACTTAGAGGATAAATAAATGTTTAGAATTGGAAGATACTGAACATATTCCGGAAAAAATATTATAAGAAGATGACAAAGCCATGATAACATTACGTCCAACTAACGTTTACTTCACTAATTTTATTTATTCATTCACGGTTTATAGGGATTGATCTAGGATAGATGTATACCTTGGAGTGACCTGTGTCATAGTCACTTAATTAAACGATTTTTATGCTTTTTTCTGGATTCTGCTTGGTAATGGTGGAGATTAATTGCACGGTGTAGCTTTAATTGCAAGGGTTCAATTAATGTAGAGATAATTAATGATTATTAATGTAATTAATGAGTGTATGTAGTTGACTAAATAAAAATAACAATCATTAACACAATTAAATCCCTGCAAGACAAGTCTCTCATCCAACACGAAACAACAGAGAACCATTTCAAACTTAATTAAATCTAAAAGCAAAACCAGAAGACTTCAGTGCATCACAAAATCTATTCACCTTAAAAAGGAACTAAACCTTCTTATCACAATAAATTACAGAGCAATGAACGATTATAACCACTCCACCTCTAATAAACTAATACAGTCATTGAGTACAACAAATAATTCGTAGGTATCTCCTCTCTGTGTGGCACTGCTCCAGCAGGAATAAGCTGTAAGCTCCCTACATGTATAGTTATAAGCTGTACGCTCCCTACATTACAGTGTGTGTGTGTGTGTAGAGGGAGGGGATAGGACAAGGAAGAGGAAGGAAAGATTACGCGCCCGTGTGTTAGTATACTTAGTGTGTTAGTATAAACCACGGAAAACTACTGACCAGAGCAGCCGTTCGCTGGAAAAGTCTTTTAGACAGCGACGGAATTCAGCGCATGTGGCTAGTGTCGAACATTTTACCCCTGAACGGCAGTAATGCAGAACAGGAGGTAATAAATAAAAAAATATTAGTATCACAATTAGCTAAATTTTTAGCGTAAGGATCCATCGAGTTTGTGTCACTAAGCCCTCTTTCACCTCTGCTATTCATGTTATCTGGACAAGTGTTACTGATTTGTGAGTTTGAAGGTTGAATAGGAGTTACGCCGTTGGCAGCGGCATTGGTACTGACCTCGTATCCTCTTGAAGCGGGATTTTTGTACCTTGCTAATGTTTTACGTACTGTGTAGGGAGGTTGAACACGAACGGTTTATGAGGCTGGCTCCCTGGTTGATCGCCGTAGTTGTGATGTCCATCCTGTTGGACCTGCGTTGCGTCGAGTATTCATGGCTCCCGACGTCTTGTACACAAGCGCCATGGCTCTAGCTATCTTTTGGCCGAAGCCAAGGCCGGATGAATTGGATTCACAGTTAATTAATAACAATAATTTTAACCGTTGATTTGTAAAACACTTGATAGATTGCACTTCACAGTAGTAGCACAACGCACTCGATCCGCTGCGAGTCGAGGTTGACTCCGAACTGCGATAAGAAGCCCGATGTGCATTCGGCAGCTGCTCGGAGCGAACTGTAAACATCAAACGCGTGCAGTGCGTACAAAACATTATGGTTTACTTGTTCGTTGCTGAATCAAACGAAAGTTCTGAATAATTTAAAATTTGCCTTACATCAAAAGCGAAAGATGCATAGTACTCGACAGTTGTCAATATGGCATCAGAAAAAGAAAACACAGCATATTTAATTACTATTGAATAATCGTAGTTGTTTCTACAGAATGAAAATATCTTTTGAAGTTCCTGCGGTAACTCTCGGAAAAGCTAACATGGCTACGCACAGATTGTTTCCAGTAAAATCTCGAATAAATATCTGAAAATGACAGTAGTGAATTTGACAGTTTGTGGAAAAGAAGTGTGAATTGCGTCGATGAAACAGTGCATTTAGGTTATTTGCCTCTATTGCCGTAAGTAGGATTTCATTAATGAAAAAACTAACATTTGAAAGATGTTAGCAGATGTTTCTTATACATGTATTACTACTAGTAATACTATTACTCAAGACGCATACGTGTCTCTAAAAATGTAATATGCTAAAGTGAAATAATGATGGAAATTGTAAATTCATGGAGACATTACAAAATTTCAATTTTCAAATGAATTGAACAAAACAGTAGCAGCGATAGTGTAATGGTTAGCGTATCGGACTTTTATACCCTAGTTCGCGGGTTCAAACCCGATCGAGGCCGTGGATTTTTAAGGGCGAAAAAATCCTTCGTAGTCTTTCGTTCGGAGGGGAAATAAAGGCGGCTGTCCCATGTGCGTAGATTTACTGCATGTGAAAGATCCTCAAGCCAAAATGAAGCCTCTGAGCTAAATTCAAATTTACCTGTTTGGTCGCCCAAATACCTTCTTTCCCCCTAGTTCCCACATAACACCACCTTTCTCCCCTAGTAGGTGAAAGGAGCGTAGCGAAATTTGCGTGGTCAGACGGAAGGCAGGTCTCATGGCCTGAGTCTCGCCACGTAAAATAAGGCAATTCAAAATAATGTTTTAATTGAGCTATTTTTATTTAAGCATTATGGCATTAATTGATTGCATGTTAATTTTTAATTTAAATAAATCAAATTTATAAAAAACTATTATTTGTTGTGTTGGTAGCGGAGCGAGCATAAAAGTATTCAATGGGCCTGCACGGGCATAAAGAATGCAAAAGGCTCGCGAGAATATTAAGAATACCATTTCGTGTTTTGTTTCAGGTCCACGAAAAACACAGTAATGAACTAGTAATTATTGCAATTGAAAGTATTAATTGTTTCAAATGTTTCACAAATATCGGTAACACTATGTCAACTCTACCCATTATGATATTATTGATAGAAGCCTGGAAAAATATCGCTGGCACTACTGCCCGCCCTTTTTATTTACTTTCTCGTCATTACGACGGTACTTGGTAAGAAGAGGAAGTTATTGTAATCATGCGCCGAAAAAAGGTGAACTCTTTCCTTCGTTTAAGAGTAGTACAATCTGCCTCACTGAGTTGTGGCTGAACGAGGTCTAGGAGGATACACAAAATCTTTATGGTTTTGGAACTTTTGACTTAAAACTCTTTAGACATCAAGCCATCACTGTTCTAATAATCGAGCGGTGATAAAAATCCCGAGTGCCTTTGGCCTGAGATCATTAGAACCAGTTAACACCTGTGATACATGCAAGATTTTTTACCTAATTTTAATTATTCAAATTTTCTTATTTACTAATTAACAAATGTTCACTTACTCGATTCGTTTTTCATATTTATCTCATTATTCCTATTCATAATTCCCTACATAGGAGAACATGTAAAATCATTCAACTGTTTTCATATTTCCCGCGTAACTACGATCCACTCGATCCAGGTAAGTTATGCACTGCACATCGAGCTCCATATTGAAAGAAATAAGCTACAACGTATCAGTCAAAAAATAAAAACTATTTATTTTCCCACCAATTGCTTCCATGTAATTCTTATGCACCAGTATGAGGGGAGTGCTCGTTTCAGGAAACTGGCAAAACGTTTTATTCCAATGTCCCAGCTCCAGTACATTAGGCATAAGTGAGCATTTTTGTACTTTTAAATTCTGTGGTGGCAGCGGAGATTTTGTGGTACTCCATGATAAACTATCTGGGGTCAATGAGGTATCTACCACAATAGTATTAAATGTAATTTTAAGATGATTACATGTAGCCAGACACGTGTTTCAGGAACACTCTTCCCATCCTCAGTGGTTCCAAGTAACACAGATTAAACGCATAATTTCATGGAAAGTCGGCAAAGTATGAAGCCATTTTGATCGTACGCTGTACGAATTTTGTACTTTTTTCTACAAAACTTTCCCCCTCCTTTCCACCAGCATCAAACTTAAACATCATTGGAACGACGCAGACACGACTCCTTATTGCTACCGTGTGTTAAGAGCTCAAAAGCTTCTAATATGCAGAAGGCGTACATGATACACCCTTTTATACATACATTTATTTATCCATTCACACTTCCGTCTACACATTCATCTCTGCAGGCATCATGGTAAAAACAAATTATTCGTCTTAAATACTCTTAAAAGGATTTTAGCCCAGAAATCTTTACCACGAATTTATGAACTGATTCCAATATTTTTCTTCTGTACTACATATAACCGAGGAAACGTACCGAGATATGGGAACAGCACCCTACATGCAGTGTAACCGAGATGTATAAAATTGAAAGATTTTCACAAGAAAAAAAGTAGTTCAAATTCGACACTTTTCAGAAACAACAACAACAACAACTTCATATCATAGAAGTGAATAGTGATAAATCGATGGTTTTACTTTCTCGTATACGTACGTATATACGGAGTAATATACATAGCTTAGAGAAAGTTAAAGTATGTAATACTGCGGAAAATCGATTTAGAGAATTCAAAGGATATACACACGTATTGGGGTCCCCTGATACCCAAAAAGTGATTTTTTCAAAACGTTCGTCCGTTTGTCTGTCCGTTTGTCTGTCCGTCTGTCCGTTTGTCTGTCCGTTTGTCTGTCCGTTTGTCTGTCCGTTTGTCTGTCCGTTTGTCTGTCCGTCTGGCCGTTTGTCTGTCCGTCTGTCCGTTTGTCTGTCCGTCTGTCCGTTTGTCTGTCCGTCTGTCCGTCTGGCCGTTTGTCTGGCCGTTTGTCTGTCCGTCTGGCCGTTTGTCTGGCCGTCTGTCCGTTTGTCTGTCCGTTGCCGTTTGTCTCCGTCTGCCTTTTCTGTCCGTCTGTCCGTTTGTCTGTCCGTCTGTCCGTTTGTCTATCCGTCTGTCCGTCTGCCCGTCTGTCTGTCCGTCCGTGAACATTACTAACGCCAAAATCATATGTAGAAGTTTTTCCAAATTGAAAGAAACTGTCCATCTGGCTCTAATGGAAGCTTTAAAATTTTGGAAAAATTCTTATAGTAAAATACACTTATAAAGGTAGCATAGATCTGATTTTCACTGTAAATACTGAACTTTTGATAAATGTAAAACGTTACTACGAGAAAGTCTGTGCCATTCTGTAGCACAAATAGTTTGCATTTAGATGCTGTATATGTTTGGGAATAGAATTATAGTCAAAATATTACTTCGTTCTCGATTTACTAATAAATGATCAAAGTATTCCGGACTTGTTCGGTTTTTGCGCAATATATTAATAATTATAATGAAATCTTCATTTTTCAGCAAAAAAACTATATTGTTAATAAAAATATAATATAAAAGTCATCATGGAAATATGAAATACTGAGAAACGTACACCAATGACCAAAATTCAATCAGTTTGATAATGCAATCTGCCGTACGATTGTGATGTGTGCTTCTTTTATCCTCTCTATGCCCAGTCATTAGTAAGCAAACTCTACAGGACTCACCCTCAGACTCAAACTTTACAGGTATAAGAAACAGCATGATCTAGGACCTAGAACCCCACGGTCAGAAGCATTGCAGTGACATCAGTTGTCCTGAGCTACCTCTCCGCATGAGGAACAATTTAGAAACATCGATGTTAAAAGAGGAGGACGAAAAGATAGAAATTGGGCTATTACAATAAAAAAAGATAATGCAAAATTGTAGTGCATTATCTTATATGCATATATGTAGTGCAAGAAAGAAAGAAAGAAAGAAAGAAAGAAAGAAAGAAAGAAAGAAAGAAAGAAAGAAAGAAAGAAAGAAAGAAAGAAAGAAAGAAAGAAAGAAAGAAAGAAAGAAAGAAAGAAAGAAAGAAAGAAAGAAAGAAAGAAAGAAAGAAAGAAAGAAAGAAAGAAAGAAAGAAAGAAAGAAAGAAAGAAAGAAAGAAAGAAAGAAAGAAAGAAAGAAAGAAAGAAAGAAAGAAAGAAAGAAAGAAAGAAAGAAAGAAAAAAGGACGCCTGCGCGCGGTGCTTCGGGCCGGCGCGCGCAGGCGCGAGCTGGCCTGGGCCGCGGGCGGGCGGGCGGCGCGGCGCAGCCTGAGTTTGGGGCGTCCGGCGCCGGGGCGCGGCGGGGGGGAGGGGGCCTTGATCGTGACCCCGATTTGGAGGAGGCCGTTACTCGAAAGCCCGCTCGCGGCCAAGGCCCCCGCCGGCCAGCTGGTGGGCCTCGCGCGCGCCCGCGGAGGCGCCGGTCGGGCGGGCAGGCAGGCGCGCGCCGATCTGGATTACTAATTTCTACAGAGCGGATTTCGCTAACCCAAAATATCGCCAAAAATGGTCAAGAAATGCTCGCAGCACTGGAACGACCAAGGGCGTCATTTTGACGACTACAACATATTCTAGGAATGTTATCTTTAATAAAATGAACAGTAGACCATTGTGATTACTTGACTTTAAATGTATTTATGATTTAAAATATGTGTGAAAATTTCGAAAATGTTCACCTACTCGAAATTGTTATATCGATGGATTTATCTTAAACGCCCGACAGCCGTCAAATTGACTGCTTCTCAAAAGCTGCTAAACTGTGCGCTCTGTGTGTCAACTTGTTTTGTTTCATCTTATCTCTCTTCCGAAAACCCATGGACGCTCTCTTTTCAAGAAAGATTAGTGCAGTAAAGCATTAGTGTCCATCGTATCTAAAGTGTCGATGCTAGAATTAAGCGATGGAATGAAACGCTATTGGGACTGTTATCTTAGAACAAAAGGAAACTCACGACTGAGTAGCCAAAAATCACATAATTATTTGATGTCAATTGCATACATTCTTCTAATTAGTGCAATCAATTAATAAAAATGTTAACTGGAGTACTATCTTTATTTGCGTGTATAAATTCTCCAGAAATTGCCAATCGAATACATGAGCCGTCAAAATGACTGCCCGTGAGCATTCTCCGTAAATGTAAAGTCCGGGCGTTCTAGTCTTAAAATTGCCCTCAAAGCAAAGCAAAATAACGCAAAAATCTTATTAAAACCAGTTCAGATGGACAAATCAAGTTACGGCGTTCCTGATGTAATCGAGGCTTCTTCCTTTCGTTCAAGTGAAGTCAGCTTGCAAACGTTTCATCTGAACTGTTCTTTACCAGGAAAAAAACAAACAAACAAACAACGAAATCGGCCATACTGACAATGGATCTGATAGGCGTCACAAGAACCTTAGATTACATACAGCGGCTGCCACTACAATTTCTGAACGAAGAAATTGAATAGGCTACTCAGGAATTCTGTGGAGATCATTTCTTACATCTTCTAAATATGATTAAAACCATTAAAATGATATTAAAGTTAATGAAACCAGCAAAAAATGCTTTACAACTAATGTGAAAATGTAAAAAAAAAAAAAAAACCACCTATTAGTCGAAGAAAAATTCAAAAAAGTCATACAAAAATGGCTAATTTCCTTTTGTCATAACATAAAATTAATGTCTGTTAAAATCAGCCTCCCACTGATTTCCAAAGCGCGCAGAAATCGAAAAAACCTAGTCAGCCTCCGGACATGTGTTATGTGTCTTAGTTTCGTTAGACACGGGAATTCGGAAAAATACAAAAATGATGATTGATTCATTAGTGATGCCAGGAGCGTCAACTGCTAAAGTCCCGTAAGTGTTGTGAATATGTTTATCGTGAGAAGTGGCGGTGATTACCCCGCTGGATGGAGATATCCGGCCCTACTCGTCGCCTTGCGGGATTTTTCACCAACCCGGTATTCCCCACCAGCGATGTAGGGTCGTATTTATGAAGCTCTGCCAGCAGCGCTCTTTGGGGCCTGCCATCTGGGGGCTTACTAGGAGCTCAAGGGGCGACTGGAATTGGCTGGGGGCTGTTCATAAATCGCAAAACCGAACACTGGCAGTTTGCTAGGCCTGGCAGGCCCCTGGCAGAAGTTTATAAATACGGGCCTTACTCCCCAGCCACGACAAGCTCTAAGCTGGAGACTGGTGTCCCGACATGTGTGGTAGTGTGCTGCAAGTGTGGGTAAGTAAAGGGTCTAAGGACGTAAGTGTGTGTAAGGAACAGAAAATAAAGATCGCACGTAGTTATTAGAATTTTCTTCTAGACATCGGCTGAATACGACTCTGCTATCTAGCTTTTGTCGAAAAATCTTGCCACCGTCTGGAATCGAACCCTAGAACCTCCCGGTCAGAGACACTGCAGAAAGATCAATATTATGCCCTGAGTCACTTAAGCCGGTATAAAAACAATGAAAGAGTTTCAAATTTTGACTGAACAATGTAAACATTCGATTTTGTTATGAACTTCGCCTTTTCTCGCAGTGAGCGTACGTAAGTTTTCATGTTCAGGACGTCATTACTAACAACTGAAACCAAGGTTCCAAGGTAAATACTGCTCGCAGTTACATACTTGTTATTTAGGTCTTACAATACGTAACTATAACTGTTATGGTATTTTTGGTATGTACAAAAAGATACTGTTTATAAACCGTAGTATGTTACTGCCTTATTCTTCAAGATTCATTCAATTTATTGCTGTTTTACACTCCAGTACTTTTTTATAATATTTTTCTTGAGCTCTGTGCTTGCTACTTTTTGGAAAACCATTTTCTGTATTTTTGAGGTTTTGACCAGGCCAGTTGTTAAAGCTTATTTCCGAAGTGATATGACTCCAAGTAATATAGTTTTTCAGAAAGGGAATCTACCCTGCTCAAATTCAGCCTTATAGTTCAAGATTAGAGTCAATGGTTTTCGGATACCGTTAAACAAAAGAAAAAGGCCAATTTTAAACAAACGATGATGAAGTAAGATGTGAAGAATGTATTGTTTCGAAGAACACGGTAACAATAAAAACGCAGGTAGATTACTTTGCAAATAATTCTTTAACTTTGTATTTTACGTTAGATCGCACATTACCACATCAAAAGTGATAATTTACCACACTACAATTTTTTTACCGCGCTTAAATAGTAAAAGTGCATAAAGAAATACCCAGTAAAAGTGCAACAACTTTCATGAAAAGATATTCATCAGATGCCCTCTTCGAAAAATGAGTTACTTAATTTCTTGTGCGATTTTTTGTTAAGCGACTGAGTTGTATCTTAAAAATGTTATCAAATGGGTCAAGCTGCAAAGAGAGCGATTTCGATATCCCTCCTAATCGGCTCCCCTTGAACGATTTTAACCAAGTGATATACCCAAAAAGATTATAAAATTAGGAGTGAATGTCACTATACAGTGAATAGATCGCAGATTTCTTTTATTAATAAAATGCTACAAAATATACCTTGTTTCAAATGCGCTGCTAAAATGGAAACGGGAAGATGGCGTCGTGCGCAACTTCACATGTTGAGACAAGGAAGAGCAATGTTGGTCTGCTTGAAACGTCGTGTTGTGTGATCATTAAAATGATTTTTTATGACTATCTAAGTATTGTATTTCATAGGTTTTTTTTCCCAGAACTATCTTTTTAGGATTATTGATCCATGAATATACTAATCAGTATTATAAAAGTATTCAGGATTACTGATCCATGTAAAGACGTTGGTAAATATAAAACATAATGTATATTCATGGTTATGCAGTATTTTCTGTCGGAACTTTTCTACAGCTCTTCCTTCAGTGCGATGTCATCGCACAGGTTCTGCTAGTTTACAACAATAAACTACACATCCACACATGTTGAATAGAATGTGCCTTATTTTACAGGGCGAGACAGGCCATGAGACCTGCTCTTCCGTCTGACCACGTAAATTTTTCTATGCTCCTTTCACCCTTGGGCGACGAAGCAGGCGATTTGAATTTAGCTCAGAGGCATCATTTAGGCTTGAGGATCTTTTCCATGCAGTAAATCTACTAACATGGGACAGACGGCTTTACTTCCCCTCCGAAGGAAGGCATACAAAGGATTTTTCTCCCCTTTAAAAATTCACGGCTTCGATCGGGCTCAAACCCGCAAACTTGGGTATAACAGACCGATACGCTAACCATTACACCATCGCCGCCGCGATGGTGTTGTTGGCGACATGTTGGGAGGCCATCGGACCTTAGAGCTTGCACCTTAGAGCTTGCTCCAGCTGATCGAGTTACCCGCTAGGAGAATTTCCCAACGCCGGAAATTACAACACAAACACCTCCGGAATAAAACATTCACTTCTCTAACGGGGCTATTGATCATATTAGTAGTCGCATTCGGAAACATCAATCAATCAATCAATCAACAATGTAATGAAACTAATGAAAATTTTAACCTGTAGCTAAAATTACTGTAGTCTAAAAGGTGAACTACCTAAGAGAGTTTGTATATTGTATGTTGTTGACATACTGGGATTTAAGAATATGCACTGGGCAGACAGAAAGACGGTTCTGTGAATGAAAGTTCAATTGATTGATTGATGACAGATTCCGGTGCATTAGGAGTATAGGATAAAAGGCAATAAATTTTGGCTCTTATCCATGTTGTCCTTCGGAATAATACTTCCTGCCGCGACAACATGGAAACGATAATTTGAATAATTGTATTTCCCACTGAATTCTAGAAGACGTGCACAGGAAATGAAGTTACATTTATATTTATATCCAGAAGCAAAACAAGAGTCCATCTCAGCATTTGCTCAATGAATCAGGGAAACTAGACGAAAAACCTGATCGAGATGGGTTTGTTACCAACGTTGTTTACCTCAACATTGTTTTTAATACTCTTAATTCGTAAGATTTTAGTAATTAAAAATCTGGATTTAGACTGTCTGCTTCCAAAGCTAATATTATCTTATCTAAATGTTATAACAATTGACATGCGTAAAAAGCGTTTAGATATAAATTTTTTCCACCGCAGTTCTATCGCAACTTACTGATAAACGCAGTTCACAAGCTAACACCCCAGGAAAACATATCCGAACGTACAGAGAATATTTTACAGCTGTGAGAATTTACAAAGGCTAATGTTTATGAAAGAACGAAATATAAACGGAAGTCTTTACAACCTAATAGCAAGAGCATATTATCATCCCATTGCCACACCACACCGCATTTACCAGCAACAACCACTCCCAACGGCGCCAAAACCTGGCAAACATTACTCTCCGTACTTGAGTTTGACATACTTAAACTGCTTTTACGACCGAAGTGATATTTGTTACTCTTTCAATAGAGGTCAAACTATCAGCCATAAAAACCATAAGAAACTCCAAAGCAGAACCAGTAAAGTCTCCATGACAAAGGCTTTTGAGAGCGTACTTACGCAGCCGAAACATGCCTCTGAAACACGTGCGTAAAGGCGTTACACCTTTAATCCCACGGCTGTACATTCAGACACCACCCATGGCGTGGGGCGCAATGTCTGTTGTGTTTGAAGCGCAGTCTAGACATCGTAAAGGCACGACCCAATGCTCATTACTGGTTCTTGTGTGAATGTATGGAGCGAGGCAGGTGGCCTTCAACTTCATCTACTACTGCAGTACATTATCAAATTAGAAAAATATGCAAAGAACGGATGTTGCGAAAATTTTGTTTTTCGTAATCCAGAACGCTTTTATGAGAGACGTTTACATAGGTTTTTGTCTCTTTTTAAGTGGAAAAATGCTAGGAGAAAATATTCATGTAAGATACCCTTACATTGTTATTGTTCTCTTTGACTAGATCGTGATTGTTTTCTAATGTGTATATATCTAAATTACTTGGGGTTTCCGTATAAAAAAAAACTATTTTCCACTCAACCAAATTTTGTTATTTTTGTTTTCAATGGAATGTGCGATAACAGGAGATAAATTAAAAAATTTAAGATAGTGATCTTGAGTTGTGTTATCGCTGGCTTTTAATGCTAAGGTCGTTCAAATATAAACCAGAACTTCGTTCACTTGTCTGGCGTATTTACGTGACCGGCACGGCGTCCTCGGGAATTTATGGTGGGAAAATATGAGTGCCACGCACATGGTCCTCGTACTCACGTCTGCCATTTCAGTATTATTAGATCAGAAAGTATCAGTGTCCGTTGCGAAAGGTGTAATTATTCGTTTTCTCGCCAGTGTAATGCCTTTCACTGCAGGTGTTGTACTAATAGCAGTGAGTGCAGGCAATTACAAATGCTTCCAGTACAGGATGCAAAAATATTGAGTTCGCAGGGAAGCTAAGTTCCCTGGAGGAGCGTGGTGGTGAGCGAGGTTTCAAGAACGGAGACCAACTCCGATGAAGTATGAATTAAGTTTAATTGAAAAGTAGAGCTGCTGAGCAGCGTGAAGTGAATACAGCAAAGTCTCTGGGCTGTCTGCCCGTTATCAACGCTAGAGGATCCTTATATAGGAAACAGGGAAATTTATGAGGCCATTATGCCACCCCCGCCAAAACTCTACATGTCCTGTAGAAAAACGCAATAAACTGACATTACTGTCTGAGGACTGTTGCCCTTTTGAAGTCACTGTCTCATATGTTTCTAAACATCTCCGTATTCACAATCTGAATCCATGTTAGCGTTGACAGCGGTTTTGGGAGCCTTCTCATAAATGTTTTTCAGATAAGCAACAGAGCGCCTGCTCCAGTTGCAACCCTCATTAAGATAATTTTTGAAAGGCGATATTTCTCTCGCGTACACTTTTGAGAGAAATATCCGTTGCTTCTCTTACGCAATACTTCATACAATAGTACGTAGGTGCGTTTACCATTACACCAGCAAAGGTATGAAATTGAACGAAATTATGAAGGGATTCGCTGAAAAGCTAGTACACACACTTACACTAACATGCTTTACACTACCACATATGCCGGAAGACCGGTCCGGAACTTAGGGCTTGTCCCGGCTGGGGCGGTGCCCGCTGGTGGAAGAGTCCTGGTTATGGGGAAACCCCACTAGCTGACAGTAGGTCGGTGCCGGATCTCGCCATCCAGCGAGGGAAGATCACCACCATCTCCCGCGAAAAAAACATGCACTACACTAAAGAGACTAATGACCAAAGCAGTTAACGCGCCCGGAAACACGAAAAAATCAATCAATCAATCAATAAAAGGTATGTGAGCTCATCTGAAGAATGTTTGCCTACAATATACATCACACTCTGTGGTCTGCTTACCGGTTCATTTGCTCCAAGTGTATTTTACTGAAGACAATCCTTCTGAACCATTACTTTAAGTAAAAGGCACAGAATTAATAAATCCCACCGAATTACTGCCTGGTTTAATTACTGCTTGGTTTAATTTAAACAAAATATTGAAGCCAAAAGTATTTTCATTTACCTTGAAATACAGCTCCATAATGTCTGCGACAAAAGCAGTGTATGTTGGAAGGGAGGAAAATATTTTAAAATATTGATGGATTTGCAATAATCTTTTATTTAAAACCGTAAGAGTTTTGTTCAAAAAGAAATTTGAGCTCTGTTGAAACACGTTTCGTGATAGTTTTTGTAAATGAAATGGGCTCTAGATATTATCATTTACTCTTATTAACTGGTTTGATAATAAAATCAGTAAATGTTAATGATATATTAAAATTAATAAATTGAACATTTATATACAGTCATTTTGTTCCGAATATACTGAACTTATGATCCCGCAACAGCGTAGGCACACGTAAATGCCTGCCATCGCTGTAACACCCATTTAATGCAGCTGCAGCTGTATTGGCACTCAACCAAAGTCGCTCTCCGTTGGCCTCTCTCTTGAGATAATTTAAATGAGAACACTTTAAGTTCAAACACACGCAAATGTATTGTTCATGAAATCATAAACCCATAATCAATTGGTACCTTCTCCGCTTCCGCCGATATCGTGTTACTTTCTATCGAACAACCGATTAATTTGTTGAAGTACTTTCCCAAAGGTCTCGCCTAACTTCCAATATCCTGAAGTCGCTACCAATTGAGTTTTAAAACCAGAATGTCACTAAGGGTAGGTTGTTCATGCCATAGGATTAAAATTTTCGATTTTCGTTTCTTCTGTGATATTTTGAATCTTCAATATTCACTTAACATGGTGAGAGTTTTGAGATTTTTGTTCCTAAAAGCTTGAAAATGCCATTTAAATGTCTAGCCGCGCAAAGTGCCATGCCCATTTTATGTTCCCTGTCACTTTACACTAATTTTTAAAGTTTTCGAAGTCTTTTTAGGGAAATGTCTTTCAATGTTATATTTATAGTAGTGTGGTAACACTACCTCGCGATTATCATTTATTTCGTGACATTTTTGTCAACATTGTTTACGTTAATATCACGCGTTGTAACCTATTTTTTGAGTGGTTTTGTAGTGTCTCAGTCACTACAAGACACTATTATAGTACACTACTACCTAGTTACTGGGTCAAAAAGTCAGAAGAAGAGGTAGAAAAATTGTTGAAAAGAAGAAAGATTGGAGGAACAGAGTAAAAGTTCAGAGAATGATGAGAAAGATGCTAAAGAGCCGAATATGTAACAGATTTGTTTAGAGTTATGTTGTTACAAAACCTGCATTTCCCGAAAATTATTATTTTTTGTCTTCATATACCTTTTTCTCAGAAACTATCGCACATAGCTCTATGAAATTATACCCTTATGTATTATGATTTTTTATACCCTTATGTATTTGTCATGATGTGAAGAATTCAGTGATTCTAAACTCAGATATTGAGTATATTTACAAAAAAGTTTTAAATAATAGTATGTGCGAAAAAATCGTTGAATCGTTACAAAAACAAAAGAACATTTTTATAAAATGGCGTATAAAATTTTAAAGAGCTTCATAAAATAGTTTTAGAGATAAAGATACTACATAAATACAACACAATTAGCATTATAGAGATAGGCTGCATAACCTCAAATTAATATTTCCGGCCTACATTAAGGGGTCCGTTCCCTCTCCAATTCGATCCAGTCTCCTTCAATAAACTCGCGTCCATGGTAACCGAAGCTACGTCCTTCAATTGTCTCTTTTACTACGAGTTCATACAACTCGTACAAATTTATATTTTTATTTCATAACACATTTGTTCACTACGTCATTTTTACGACAAACTACAGTACAATAGAGAGTTTTTCCATATAAAGTGTGCATGCACCTTAGCGTATACCGTATTTGAGTCTTTGTACTCGCACCCAATCGAACTCTAGGTAAAGACAGAACTCTAAAAAATAGCTTAGCTCACTATTCTACTAGATTTAGCGAGTATCTTATATCGAATTCTAATTGATCATTCGATCTTGCGTGTAATATGGAATTTGTTCTCAACTAATGGGGAAGAATGTCCTGATAGGGTATGTTCCCATGACGCAACCACAAGTTGGTGGCATTAATCTACAAATATAATAATAATAATAATAATAATAATAATAATAATATTGATAATAATAATAATTTGGCTAGTCCTACCGGTCACGTGGTGCAATCCTTAAAAAAGATCAAAATAAAATAACTTTTGCCACGTGTTGCATACACTATATTTTAGACAGTCATTCTCACTTTCATTTTATTTCATTTTTCAAGGATACAGATCACTTAATGATACATTAAGGTCACTAGTAGCTAATGCGGTCAGACGGAAGAATTCTGTTTTCTTTGTTGCGCTCACAGATTTACCTGGACATCTGAGCATAGTTTCACTTTTAGCACTACTGAAAAAAATTGAACTTTTATCACGCAATGTATGGCCTACAAGAACCGCTTTTACTAAAAGCTGTCTATTTTTTTTCTGACGGAGAGATGGTGGCTTTTTGTATCGCAAGTGTTTGAAAAAGAGTGAATAAAAGTCAATGATAATTTACCCGCACGTTATGGAATGTTTCTATTCCTGAAACGTGAATTGTTAAGTTAACATTATATACATTCGAACATTTCAATAATTACAACTGTTGTATTTACGTAAATGTAAATGCGTTAAACTGATCCAATGGAAGTGCAGAACTGGTTGCGTGAGCCTCACAGAACGAAAACATTTTCCCCTATGGCTTTTATTCAGCTTGCAGCCGGTCTCGATGGGAAGCATTTTCGACCGTACACTACATATCAACCCACATGCAGGCGCCTCTGATAAGAAGTACACGTATTACACGAGACGCCAGGGACAGTCATACCCAAAGAGGGACTCGAACCCATAACCCTTCGAACCGAAGCGCTGAATCGATACACGCTCTTAGCCACCTCTACCATCGAGGCTTAAGAATTAAAGCATTATATTTGCTTCCCCATTATGCAGCTTTCGGAATGGTCCTTAAATGCTTCTCAGTTTTAATTTCTTGGCAATTTCTTGCCGTTCCTTGGTGACCAATATATTCGCAGACTCCACAGCTGGAAGCACATGCATACTTGACGTTCAGTTTAACAGACAGGGGTTGGTATTTCCTCTTCTTCTCAGCAACAGTTGCTACAAGCCTGCCATCAGTAGAGACCGCAACAGCAGTGATCTATGATGTTTCAGACATCTTTTCAAGCAGAATTTGATCTATTTGCTTCCACTGTTCGATCAGCGATGAGTATACTATCCCAAAGAACTCGCGCTCATTCTTGATTACTTGCTCTTGTTTGCTCTGGTTGCTCACTCAATACGAGGTCGTATCACTTGGCAAGGGTCGGGTGAATTACTTCGACGACTCAGTTAGGTCTTTTAAGATATTCTGTTGGAGATAATCCGGGTCATCCACAGCAAATATCCTAAATGCCAACTACCACTGTAACCTCGTAGCTACATTATTTATTTATTTATTTATTTATTTATTTATTTATTTATTTATTTATTTATTTATTTATTTATTTATTTATTTATTTATTTATTTATTTATTTATTTATTTATTTATTTATTTATTTATTTATTTATTTATTTATTTATTTATTTATTTATTTATTTATTTATTTATTTATTTATTTATTTATTTATTTAGTCAAAAACCGTTAAAAACTGTATGTGACGTATGGGGGAGAAAATCATCTGCGCACGCTTTCTTGAGTTTCATAATCCCTTTCCAACAATTTAACTATTAAAAGTTGAAAGATGAAAAATAATAGTAATAATAATAATAAATTTAAAAAAGCGAGGGATTAACATTTCAAAAACTAGATATTTTCGTTGCAAAATTATAGAAAACTTATTTTTAACGGTGAAGTAACAAACAGATTTGATTTTTCTGTATTGTTTACAAAATAGAAACTCACCCTAAGCTCTACTACCACTACAAGCAAAAGGAAAGTTCAACAAAACTTGCGCAAAGTGAAACTACATTTACGTCCAGAAGCAAATCAAGGGGCCATCTCAGCATTTGCTCAATGGATCAGGGAAACTGGACAAAAACCCGATCGAGATGGGGGTCATTGACCCGTACATTATTTGTTACAGACATATTGAGTCTTTTTTAAATTATATAATGCAAATGTAGACTAATTCATTATACTATATCTTGTACTATACTATACTTGGCAGAAATCATGCTAAACAAACGATGTTTATCTGTTTGTGGAATTCTCGGCTGGAGCAGGCACCTCTGTGAGTAAGAAAACATCATTTATAACTGTTATTATTTTATTGTTATAGTATTTTTTTATTTACGAAGGTTAAATTTCTTGATTTGACTGCGTTTTTGATATTTTTGTAATTCTTGGAAGGTCCTTTGGTATTTTAGACTGACATTTATATTGTATCCATTTTTATTGTGAATTTTTATTATGCTTTTTTTACATTTTTGTTACATTTTACATGTTATTGTAATGAACCTGACCTTTCCTTATTAGCTTTTACGCTAGCTGACGCGACCTGGGGCCAACGAGACTTCGGAACCCTAGTTGCGCACTTACACCCCACACGACGCGCCGTTGCACGCGGTTTTCTCAATAACTGTCCTCCCCAATCGCACCACCCGCCGCGCAGGACGGCGCGGGGCGGGGGCGGGGAGGGGAGGGGAGGGGAGGGGAGGGGCTGGGCGGCGGGCGTAATGCGAGTTGAAGCCGCGGAGCTGAGACGTCGTAAAGAGACAGCCGTTTACGAGCGTCCTTTGGTCGAGGTCTCTGCGACGCAATTCGCCTCCGCAGCGTCAGCCGTCACCGCCGCCGCCGTCGCGACGGCTTCCGGCGCCCTCCAGAGGACGCCGCCGTCTACCCGCCGTCCGCCGGGCGTCCTCCATGCTGGGGCGACGCCGCCCTCGGTTCCTCCGCACTCATCATGGTGACAACGATGATTATGAATGGCACGTTCGTCACGACTACGCTGATGAATGGCACATTCCTCGTCATGACAACGATGATGAATGTCACTTCATGATGACAAGGATGACGAATGACACATTCTTCATGATGACAACGATGATGAATGACACATTTGTCCCGACAACGATGATGAATGACATATTCATCATGATCTCAATGATGATGCTTCATGATGACAACGATGATGAATGACACATTTGTCCCGACAACGATGATGAATGACATATTCATCATGATTCAATGATGATGAATGACACTCGTCACACTACGCTGATGAATGCACATTCCTCATGATGACAAGGACGATGAATGACAGATTCCTCATGATGACAATGACTGGGAGAGGCATCAACTGATGACAATGACCGGGAGAGGCATGGCTCAGGGCATCATCTGATGCCACTGCAGTTTCTCTGATCTGAAGGTCCTAGGGTTCGATGCATGACGATGGCAGGATTTCCTCTCTAGCTGGATAGCTAGGCTGAGTTCAGTCGCGGTCTGGAGGAGAATCCCCTCTAGCAGCCGGCTGCTCTGATCAGTAGTTTTCCGTGTTTTTTCCAATCAACTCCAGGCGAATGTTGGGGCAGTACACTAACAAATGGGCCACGAACCGCGCGCCCTTTTCCTTCCTCTTCCTTGTCCTATTCTCACCCCTACACACAGGTACCAAACACTACACTGCCACACATGCCAGGAGACCCGTCGGGAGCCTAGAGCTTGGTTCCCCGCTGGAGGGAGATACCTAGTTGAGGCATACCCCGCTAGCCGACGGGAGGTCGACGCCGTCTCTCGCCAAACAGCAGGAGAAGATCACCACCACATCCTAATGACAAGCAAGCTTCACACTCACCGGAGTAATGACCTCAGTAGTTGACGTGGCCGGAATCACTAACAAACAAACAAACAACGAAAGGAAGACGGAGTCGCAAATACGTCGGCGAAACATGGACAACGAACTGCACTCTGCATGTAACAATGAAAATTTCGAGTCCCAAAAATTACTGTCTCTGAACACTAATATTAGCTGCTTGTCTGTCCGGGAAACGTCGCATCCTAGGCACAGGTGCCAACGTGTCGGTCCCCCATTCTTCAGGGAGAAATGGGCCCCGAGGAAGATCGTAGAATTCCAGCATTTTGCCCTGAGGAAGGTCGCGGAATGGCGGCCGGAACGTTGGTACCCGTGCCCAGGACGCGGCGCTTTCCCGGACAGTCAAGCAGTTAGTGACTCGGACCGCGGAAGCCTAGGCTTTCAATCTTTATATTTCCCTATCCCTAAAAACTTAAGGACCAAATATGGCTCCTGCATGATATTCACTACTGGAGTGAACATTTTAATGATCGTATATCAGCCTAGACACAAGAAAATTAGATTCACATTTCGTGCACGAAAGCACACGAGGAAACTAATGCAACAAATTTCAAACTAACCAAATGACACTTCTTGAAGATTACAATCCCTAGCTCGCATTAGGCTCCCGATGTATTTTGAACAGGGGTAGTATGGTACTAGTACGCACGCGCACTGCCTTTCTTTTCCTGTCTTGATCGCGCTTTAAGGGCCTTCGATTGCACAAATGTCTCGCTCGAAGTCTGCAACAGACAGAGATGACGCATATGACATGCTGAGGGCGATGGCTATGAAGTGGCATTGAAGTAGCCTATTGGTAGGTAATGTAGTAGGCAACGAGAGCTGCTAAGTAATAGAGAGCAATAGAGAATGTGACGTCAGTAGAATAAGAGGATTGAACCTTTCAGAACGCAGGACGTCATATCAGGTGTCATATCATATGTCATGCTGAGGGCGATGGCTATGAAGTGGCATTGAAGTCGCCTAGTGGTAGGTAATGTAGTAGGCAACGAGAGCAGCTAAGTAATAGAGAGCAATAGAGATAGTGACGTCAGTAGCATAAGAGGATTGAACCTTTCAGAACCGACGACGTCATACCAGGTGTAAACAACATGATTCCGCTTCTCTCTCTGATTTTGCTCATCTTGTACACTCAGGTACCACGTCAAAACGAGCGGCCCCCGCTGCTATGCTGTTTCTTGCTTCTATGCATAGCCCCCAAAACCTTTCAAATGAGTATGTAGTTTAAGCAAAGTAATTTAATTCACAGTGTGTTTTTTCACATAAAGTATGATATCATTACCATTTTTTAGTAGTCCATGAGCAATAAATCACTAGGGGCGAATATTGATGACTTAAAACATCGCCAAAAATTATAATAAAATCTTTTCAATTGTTTTAACACTAGAACGTCCGTTGCCGTCATTTTGACGTAACAATATATTCAAGTAACTTTATCTTCAATCAAATGAACAGCAAACCATTGTGAATTCTTGACTTTAAATGTATATATGATTTAAAGTATATGTGAAAGTTTCAAAAATATTCATCCACACTAAATTGTTATATTGATCGATTTATCTTAAACGCCCGACTACCGTCAAATTGGCTGCTTCCCAATAGGTACTTAACTGTGCGCTCTGTGAGTCGACTTGTTTTGTTTATATTATCTTATCTCTCTTACGAAAAACCATGAACGATCTCTTTGTTGAAAAGTATTTGTGTTCATCGTGTGTTGATGTTAGAAGTCGGAGGTGAAATAAAACGCTGTTGGGACAGTTATCTTACGGCAAAAAGCAACTCGCGAGTGAGGAGCCAGAATTTTCGTAATTATTTTGATGTCGATTGCGTATATGATTCTAAACACTGTAATCAATACATAAAAATCATAACTTAAGTACGTATATTTATTTCTGTGTATAAATTCTTCAGATATAGCCCACTGAATACATGAGCTGTCTAAAAATGACTGCCCGCGAGCATTTTCGGTAAATACAAGATCAGGGCATTCTAGTATTAAAAATGCCCTCAAAGCAAAGAAAAATGACGTAAAAATCTTATACCAGTTGATATGGACAATTCAAGCTACAGCGTTACTGAAGTAATCGAGGCGTCTTCCTTTCGTTCAAGTCAACTCAGCTTGCAAACATTTGGTTTGACTATTCTTTACCAGAAAATCTCTGTCTTTAGTTACCCCGAAATCGGTCAATCTGACAATGGCGTTGATAGGCGCCACAGTAACTTTGGATTACATACGAAAACAGCTGAAATTACAATTTTTGAGCGAAAAAATCGAATTGGCCTCTCAGGAATTCTAAGAATCACATTGTTGCATTTCGTAAATATTATTTGAAGCAAGTACAATTAAAATTATATTAAAATCGATGAAATTAGTGCAAAATGCTTATAAAAGTCGGGAAAAGGTAATAAATGACTTATAAGACGAATGACTAAAAATCTCACCATTTCCTTTGTCATAACATAAAATTATTGCATATACTTAAAGACATATTGTAAAGTGAAAAGAAAACAAATCGTGAAATCCTCCCCTTAGTAATCACTATTTGGAAACTAGAAGGACATGTAGGCAAACGGCAAAATTTTAATTTCTTGATTCGAAAACCATTTTTCTTCGTTTATTTCATTTCTTAATAATCGGTGCCAAAAATAACAAAAACTAAACAAAGAACATAAAAACGAATCAAAACAAAGAATTATTGACGATTATAACAGGTAAATATAATCGTCCCTCCAGCAGAGCGGGTGGCGGTGACGGTGCAGTCAGACAAACCAACTGGGTTTTCATTTCTTGATTCCAAAACCATTTTTGCTCGCAAACAAAGAACAAATAACAATTGCTCGCTCGTGGCACATAGCGAAGTCGCTAGCCTTTCACCACTGAGTCCGGGTTCCGTCGAATCTCATGTGAAATTTGTTCCAACAAAACGAGTTTGGCCGCTTCACAAGGGCTAGTCCAACCCCTGTGAAGTGTCCTAAACCCTTTCCTAATTCCTTCCCAATTCTGGCCGCTGGGTAGTGACGCAGGGGCGCGTAAAAAAAAGAGGCGCGTACGCGGAGATGCTACCTGGCGGTCCTCTTTGACAACTGACGAGACAAGACAAGACATAAAAATACAGCGCCTTCCGGATAGAGGGATAGATAATGGAGGATTACTCCGCGCTCAACGCCCGACCATGGGCGAAGAGACGCGTTGCGTCAATAAGTTGCATTAAGGGCGCAACGAATTAAAAAAATTCAAGAAGCAAACAAAGAACGATTGACGATTACAATGCGTTAAGTTTCCCAACTCTCCAGCAGAGCGGGTGGCGACGCGACGACGGTGCCGTCAGACAAACCAATAAATTTCAATTTCCTTAATTTCTTGACTACAAAAATATTTTTTGTGCGATTATTTGAATTTATAAAAAAAGGTGTCAAAAATAACTAAAATAAACTAAGAACATAAAACTAGGCAATCAGCAAACCATTGACGATTATAACCAGTAGGTTCTCCCCACTCCTCCAGTTGCTGGCGGCGGCTCTGTAATGATGCAAGACACACAACCACCTGAATCCAAATCCTTTTCATTTCTTGATTTCTAATCCAGTCTTTCCCGATCATTTGATTTTTTTAAACCACTGCCAAAAATAACAAAAAATAAATAGAGAACAAGAACTAGGTAAATAATGAACGATTGACCTCCCGGTAGCTTACTGCATCAACTGATGCCACTGCAGCGCCTCTGACCGGGAGATCCTAGGTTTGAGTCCTGATGGCGGCAGGATTCTCGACACTAGTTTTTGAGCGAGGTCGATTTCAGTCGCTGTCTGGAGGAGAATTCTAGCGGCCGGCTGCTCTGATCGGTAGCTTTCCGTGGTTTCTCCGATCAACACCAGGCGAATGCCGGAGCAGTACCCTACCGAACGGGCCACGGACCGCGCGCGATCTGTCCTTCCCTTCCTTGTCCTATCCTCTCCCTTACACACTCACTTACACTAACATGCCCAAACAGCCGGATCTCGCCATCCAGCGAGGGGAAAATCACCGCCATCTCCCGAGAAAAACATGCACTACACTAACGGGACTAAAACGGGACCAAAGCAGTTGACGCGCCCGAAAACACGAAAAAAGCAATAAATTAATGAACGATTGATGATTATAACCGGTAGGTTCTCCCCATTCCTCCAGTAGAGCTGGCGATAGCTCTATGACGAGGCAGACAGACAAACTGAATCCAAATTCTTTAATTTCTTGATTACAAAACCAGTTTTTATCGATTATTTGATTTTTTTAAACTGTCGCCAAAAAACAAAAATAAACAAAGAACTAGGGGAAACAAAGAACGATTGACGATTATTATCGGTAAGTTTTCCTCATCTCTCCAGCAGAGCGGGCCGCGAGCCAGAGGCGGCGCGATGACGGTGCAGACAGACAAACAGACGGGAGGCGTGGGCGGACTTCGACAGCGTCCAGACGACCACCAACGCTGCATCACCGCGTCGGCGCCTTGTCAGAGGTCAGGAGGACTGCAAGGTCACCAGACGGCGCGCCGAGGACGCCCTGAGCGCGCACCGGAAGACAACACAGGGTGCGGCGAAATAAATGGCCTCACTGCACTTGGCATTCCCAGACAAACGTCTATTTTTTCATCTATTAACGCCATTTTCTTGTAGTGTCATACACTGATTAATGAGTAGGCTGGTCTTCAAAATGGCCTTCTTGTGAGACTTAATCCTGGGCAAGTTTGCCAGGTTACTAGGGCTACTAGCAAGATTGCTAGGGTAGTTTGCCAGGTTACTAGGGCTACTAGCAAGTTTGCTAGGGTAGTTTGCCAGGTTACTAGGGCTACTAGCAAGATTGCTAGGGTAGTTTGCCAGGTTACTAGGGCTACTAGCAAGATTGCTAGGGTAGTTTGCCAGGTTACTAGGGCTACTACAAGTTTGCTAGGGTAGTTTGCCATTGCTTTCCTTAGGGGCGCTAGTGCACCAATTTTGACGTTTGATTTGAATACCAGATAAAGTAGGTCTAGATACAATATCCGCAATCTTATCCGGTAATTCAAATCGATACCCTGATCGGTGCTAAATTGCTAGAGGATTTAATTTTGCTAGGATCGGCCAACTGCCTTTCCTGAGATCTGATATGCATGCCGACAAGCGTCCGCATGTACACCGTGTTTTTGGTTCCTCAAAAATACCCAGACTTCGACTGGGTTTGAACCCGAGAACTTGGGATTAGTAGCCAGGCATGCACTTTCGTACCACGTGATACAGAGTTACTATCAAAGCCGGTTTATCTTTTGACGTGAACACGCGAAATAAACTATGAACGCATTTCGTCGGTTTACGATATCTAGGGAAAAGTATTTATCTTTTTCTTTCTGGGGCTTTTATCCAGCTGACAGCTGGTTACCCTTTACGTCTCAATGGGCGCATAAACGACCGAAACTAGACACCAACATACTTGCAGAATCCTCTGATCTGGGGTTGGCAGAACGCGAGGTCCTTCGCAACAACACATACACATGAGATGCGGGACAAACAATCATGCCCAAGGCGGGACTCGAATTCGTGACTCTTTGAACCGAAGCGCTGAGTCGGTACACGCTCTTAGCCACCTCGGCATTCAGGTCGACCAGAATATTTATACTGCCTAAAAGTACGCATTTTATCGCTAGAGACTTAAAATACAAATGGCAGGGGCGAACTCAATGAAGAAGAGGTGGCTCCTCCATCCAGAAATCAACGATACACATTCAAACTTATAGTGTTTACTAATTTTCTATACTAACAAATGTCATTTAATATATCATTTTTTTTAAATTTATAACTAACAACTACAAGTTAATATGCATTAACGTTATAATACATTTTGTACTCAGCATAACCGATTATAAAATGATCAAGTCGCCTGCACACATAACTCCCCCCCCCCCGACAAAATTCTGGTTGCGTCTCTTCCTACTGACCTACCTATTTCTAAAAATACCTAACCAGGACAAATGAAACCACAGAGAAAAAATAAAATCGAATAATAAAATCGACCTTGGACTGCAATGAAGTTTTAAGCTAAAAACTGTATAAAATAAAAATCTGCCTGCGTACAGAATTAAATAAGAGATACTTTTAATGTACTATGTGTGACTTTAACATTACAGAATGTAACAGTTGAACATAGTTTTTCATGCACCGAGGGCGTTATAAGGGTTCTAATTATCGCGCGGCGACAAAAAACACCCGAGTGCATTTTGCGCTTTCGCTGCCCCAGATCATTAGAACTAGTTAATGCCCATGGTATATACGTTCTTTTATTTTTACCTAATTTATTGAATCAGATTTTATTTACTAATATACTACTTGTTAAATTGATTCGGTTTGTCCTTTCATACGTAATTCCCGTTCATTCTCGTAATTCCCTTTCATAATTCCCTCTCATAATTCCCTCTCATACTTCCCTCTCACAATTCCCTCTCACAATTCCCTCTCACAATTCCCTCTCACAATTCCCTCTCATAATTCCCTTCAAGAACATGCAGTATAATTCAACTGTGTTCATATTTTCCTCGTAACCATGATCCTTTCGATCCAGGTAAGTTATGCAGTGAAAATCGGGAACCGTACCAAAGACAATAATAAACAATAATTTATCAGTAAGAAATAAGTAATTTTCTGTATAAAAGGATCATAAGGAAGAAGTTAATAAATATTTTTCTTTTAATATTTTTCGGTAGCATTTTACTTTTAAATTATTCTTAAAAAGTAATTTATCTTTAATTCACACCGCATATTCATGTAAGTTGTGGAAACCGTGCGAACAAACCGCACTTTGTAAATACCCATTTTATCAAATGAGACTTGACGCGTGTTGAGGCTCAAATGAAACTAACTTGATAGAGCTTGTTTGGTATATATTTGGGTGTTGTGTTGTCTCAATTATTTTGTATCTTATGTTACTGCATTATTTTGTATTGTGTAACTGTATTATGTCCTTTTGTTGTGTTATTTATATTGTATCTTACGCTATTTATAGAAGTATTTGTGCGTGAATATATGAATTTTAATAGGTAAATCCTGTAAACAAAAAATTAAAAAAAAAAAAAAAAAGAATACCTATTTTAAATGTAATTACAGCTTTAAAGATAATAAATCTAAATTAGAAAGGCCGTGAACAGTCCAATACATCATATACGATGGGGTTGTTGCTAAGCTTTATTTAATAAATACCAGAACTTTCGTCTGTGCGATTAAATTCTACAAAAACCATTAAACTGCCAATTTAATTTTTACATTTTGCACTTTATTGTCATTCATGTACTTCGGCTACTTAAAAAGTGTAAAACTAAAATGAAAAGCTGGAGGTTCCATAACGTCTTAAAATGAAGACAATTAATAAAGAATCACAAGTCAGGCCCCTTACGAAAATATTGAAATCGGGTTTAAGGGTCAAGACGCACTGTTTTCGGTTCTTTGACCGGGAGAGGTCGCTCAGGGCATAACTGTATCATGTAGTGCCACTGAACGTGATTGATTCAGCCCCGAGGTGGCGGATTTTCGACACTAACTCGTCACCGAGGTCAATTCAGTCACTGTCTGGAGGAGAATTTCAGCGGTCAGCTATTCTGATCGGTAGTTTTGCGTGGTTTCCCCGATCAACACCAGGCGAATGCCGGAGCAATACACTAACAAACGGACCGCGCGCGATATTTCCTTTCTTTCCCTTGTCCTATCCTCTCCCTTACACACACATATACTTACATTCACCACGCTACCACACATGTCGGAACACCGGTCGGAAGCTTACAGCTTGTCCCGGTTAGGGCGGTGCCCCGCTAGTGAGAGATGTCTTATTGGGAAATAACCCACTAGCCGTCAATAGGTCGCCGACAGAGCTCGCAATTCAGAGGGGGAAGATTTGGTTTGGTTTGGTTTGGTTTTTTCGTGTTTCCGGGCGCGTCAACTGCTTTGGCCATTAGTCTAGTTCGTGTAAAGCATGTTTTTACTCCTGAGATGGCAGTGATCTTCCCCCGCTGGATGGCGAGATCCGGCGCCGACATACCGTCGGCTAGTGGGGTTTCCCCTAACCAGGACTCTCCCACCAGCGGGGCACCGCCCCAGCCGGGACAAGCTCTAAGCTCCCGACCGGTCTCCCGGAATATGTGGTAGTGTAGTGCATGTTAGTGTAAGAATGTGTGTAAGGGGAGAGGATAGGACAAGGAAGAGGAAGGAGAGATCGCGCGCGGTCCGTGGCCCGTTTGGTAGGGTACTGCTTCGGCATTCGCCTGGTGTTGATCGGAGAAACCACGGAAAACTATCGATCAGAGCAGCCGGCCGCTAGAATTCTCCTCCAGGTAGCGACTGAATTCGACCTAGCTGAAAAGCTAGTGTCGAAAATCCTGCCGCCGTCAGGACTCGAACCTAGGACCTCCTGGTCAGAGACGCTGAAGTGACATCAGTTGATACACAGAGCTACCGCTCCCGGTCAGAGGGGGATGATCAGCGCCAACTTCGCGACAAGAAACACGCACTACACTTACGGTACTAACGCCCTTAGCAATTCAAGCGCCCGGATCACTACAATCAAAGGAGTTCTAAGCGTTGGTGTGTGATTTGCAATGTGTGTTGTAGTAATGAGAATTGCAGTCGTGCCTGCTCATGTCTTTGTAGCATAATCTAAAAAATTCTACATCGTTCGTCTAAACCCTTGGGGGATAACTCCCTTTTCCATGATTGATTGTTTTGCGTGTTCCGGGTCCGGGTGCGTCAACAGCTGTGATCATTAGTTCCGTAAGTATAGTGAATGCCATTTATCACGAGAGGACGTGGTGTCCTTCGACTGATGGATAAATAATATTGCCCTGATTTGTAGTAGAATATAAGGACACCAATCACTTGGTAATGGTGTAAATGCCAAAACAAGTATTATCCCACTCAAATCGAAGGTCGAAGTTTTGTTTGTGCGAAAAAGAGAAATGTCCACATAATTAGGGGTAACGTTATCAGTGAAAGAGTACGTGTACTGAAGATAATCGGCGATTCAGTAGGGCGATAGAACAAGAGTATAACAATATTTACCTTCATTCATTACCTTGTGCATCATAGAAAGCGGTTTGACTTTATTAAGATGTCCTTTTCAATTACAGGACGTTTTTACATGGGGAATAACAAAAATTTGGCCTCGTTAATTTGAAAACTAGCATGGAACGTGCAAGTGAATGGATGGAGCTTTTTCAAAAGTCAATAATTAAACCTAAGTCTTTTGTTGTTGTCTACGTTGAAGAAAGTTTGGTATGAAACTTGAAAGAATGTCTTAGAACGGAAAGAGTTTACTACGTTCTAATCCAAGAACACTGGGTTGAATTTGAATGCTAAAATCGACATTCAGCGTTGGAATAATGGCATTGTTTACAAACTCGGAAGTCAAAGCACACGCTTTGTTAGGACAACCGATCAGCGAAGTTTAATATTCCATGCTTAGTGTCGTAGCGTTATGCAGATGAACACGGCCCCGAACACATTATATGCGAAAGGTGTAGAGAACATTGGATGGCCGTGATCTTATAGAAGGGCGCATGAAATCATTCTCTAGAAAAACATTGAAGCGAACACACGTAAGCGATTGGTGAGGTGCGAACGGATTTTCAGCATAGGCTGGGTATTATGTAAATGATCGGTTTGAAGTTTGAGGGCTTGGTATTGTTTAAATATATATTAAATTGTAGTTGGAAATTTTATTAATGTAGTAGTTAAAATTTCGAATTAAAATAGACTCCGTGTTTCGAGGGGATGTATATTAGGGTAGCTCCGTAGATGGAAGAATTTTCAATAGTAGTTGAATATAGTCAGTCGCGAGTAGGTGTTTCATACGAAACACAGATAGGGAAAGTCGCGAATACGTATTAATTTTGTGGGAAATATTAAGTCCCATTAATAGCAAATATTAAGGACATTTGGAACATTTTTAATTTAGGCAAGGCCGCGAGAATTTCTATAACAAGGATAACAGGACAAAATTCTGCTAGTCAGCCGAGAAGCCATCTATCAAGATATTATAGTAAGTTACGAACTATATTCAAACCCGTACGGTGTTTTAATGTTCTAATTGAAATAATTCTCATGAGATCGAAAGAATTTGTAAATATATAAGAATAAATGTTAAATTTTTATTGTTGAGAAGGGCTGATAATTTATGAGTTGCCATCAATCTAATAATTGGTTTCAATCAATAGAACTTCCAGAAATCGTGATTCTGTATAAAATTGCATGTCCGCATGCAACAGGTAAGGAGTAATATGTTGTATGTCGAACCCATGGTTACGTTGAGAGTAAACTTAATAATTTAGTGTTAATATCGAGAGAATTTGTGAGCATAGCAGCGAACGGTAGATATAACAATATTAACAATAGCAATGGAAGTAATTGCTTTCATAGTGTTAGATGTTTGTTGAAATATGATCCAGATTTGGCAATTGTAAAATTATCAGAAGAAAAGAGATAATATCACATTATGTACCTCATGTTTTTATGTTCAATGTAAGATACAGTAAATTCTAGAAATATATGCCATTTGAGACCATCTAAGAAGTGTCTTTCCCCGGACAACATTCAATGGCAGTCTCGAGGAAGCAGAAATAACACTCTCAGAAGAGGAAGATACATGTCTACAAAAAGGACAGTGCTACTACAAGCCTCCAGCTTATTCGGAACCAATACCACTATCACAACCAAAATTCAAAGATATTCAAGTCCTGAAACTGTTCTGTGGCACAGAATCAAGAGCGTTTTTTGAAACCTTAGTGTCCATAGCGCAGAAAAGCAGACGGGAAAAATCAAGCGCCGTCAAAACAAAAATACAGAAACAAACCAGAAATACAATTAAGTAACGAAACTGACAAAATTAACTTCGCGGATCACATAAATTCTTTATTCTCCTTATAAAGAGCACATGTTTTTCATTTTCTTTTGTAATAGAACTCGAATATTCATCCAGATAAAACTGGACATTCTCTGTTTTTCTCAAAGAAATTGGAGCTTGCAGATGTTAAAAACTATTTGCAGAACGTATTTTGACAGACACATAAAACCTTTGAAAAATCCTTCAATGCTATTTAAAGGTCAAGGGCAATTCATAGTCGCACTTGTAGGAAAGAAAATATTAAGTATAAGAAGGTACTTTTGATAAGGAAATTATTATACACATTTGGTATTCATAGACGATACTTTTAATAAGTACAATGCCAGCAGTGCCGCGTGTCTGCTCGTCTGCTTTCACTTGAAACCTGCCAGAAGCGCTCCATCAAACTGGCCGTGAACTACGATATGCACGCGCCCGTGAAGTAACTTAACCTGAGAGTCGGTTGATCCTAATTCATAAACCCAATTAACCTCACAGTTTCTTAAATAGTGCCAGTATCTTAAAAAAGACTTAAACGTGGTGAAATCAGTAAATATCTATTAGTTAGAGGTGGTTTTAGCCACCAATGTTACCAAAGAGTGTACAACAAAAGTCTTAATAAAACGATATTTTTTCTTAAATTGTTAATCGTTGTGCATTTTCAACGGGTTTTGCATGTCACGTAAATATCGCTTGTTGCTACAAAGAAAGATGCCACTGTAAAAACCCTTAAAATAATGACTTTATTTATGTGGCGAGACTCGGGCCATCAGGCCCGCTCTTCCGCCTAACCACCCTTATAATCTCTGAAATAGTCGTCCATTCCATTTCTTTCAAATTACGACAATTTTCCCCGCATCAAGAGAGGCTTCACTTATAGATATAAGTGAAAGTTGGACCTTCCTTATAGTTATAAGGATTTTCTTATGTGGATGGATAAGTTGCTACTATGAATTGGAAATCGTTATAAGAAACTCCTTAAGGTTTTCCTTATTATAAGTCACGACTATGAATATGGCCCTAGTATTTGTATGAAAATGTTCTAGATTCAGAGATATTAGTCTTCAGATATTCAATGTTCGTTATTCTTATATCAAACTTGCGTTTTGTGACATTCCCTGTTCTTCCCCTGTTGTCTACTAGAACAGTTCCAATTTATACGACTTCATCTGCCCAGAAATAAGCTTTCGTCAAATGGCGATTCCATCAGTCTCGTATTCAGTTCCGGTTCGATGGCCTAGCGGCCACGGCGCAGCGCTCGCCTCAGCCGCATATGGGCGCTGCTGGGGAGCGAAGTCCTCTTAATTGTCGGTGGCCGCTGCCACGTGGGTCCACCTCCTCATGCTGGTCAAAATTTCCACTCTCCCATAAACTCACTCCGGAGAGGCGGTCAGAGCATCAGCTGATGTCACTGCAGTACCTCTGATCGGGAGTACTAGGTTCCACTTCCAAAGCAGGCAGGGTTTTCGGCACTACCAACATAGCAATGTCGAATTCAGTTGCTGTCTGGAGGAGGAGAGCGGTCGGTTGATCTGATTGGTTTCATTGATTGATTGATTGATTGATTTTTCGTGTTTCCGGGCGCGTCAACTGCTTCGGTCATTAGTCCCGTTGGTGTAGTGCATGTTTTCTCTCTCGGGAGATAGCGGAGGTCTTCCCCCGCTGGATGGCGAGATCCGGCGCCGACCTACCGTCGGCTAGTGCAGTTCCCCTAACAAGGACTCTCCCACCAGCGGGGCACCGCCCCAGTCGGGACAAGCTCTAAGCTCCCGACCGGTCTCCCGGAATATGTGGTAGTGTAGTGCATGTTAGTGTAAGTGTGTGTGTAAGAGGAGAGGACAGGACAAGGAAAAGGAAGGACAGATCGCGCGCGGTCCGTGGCCCGTTTAGTAGGGTACTGCTCCGGCATTCGCCTGGTGTTGATCGGAGAAACCACGGAAAACTACCGATCAGAGCAGCCGGCCGCTAGAATTCTCCTCCAGGCAGCGACTGAATTCGACCTAGCTGAAAAGCTAGTGTCGAAAATCCTGCCGCCGTCAGGACTCGAACCTAGGACCTCCCGGTCAGAGGGGCTGCAGTGACATCAGTTGATGCACTGAGCTACCGCTACCGGTATCTGATTGGTAGTTTCCGTGGTTTCTCCCATCAATAGCAGGAGAATGCCGGAGCAGTACCGTAGCAAACGGGCCACAGACCGCGCGCGATCGTTCCTTCCTTTTCCTTGTCCTATCCTCACCCCTTACACATGCACACTTACACTAACACGCACTACACTACCACACATGCCGGGAGACCGGTCGGGGATTTAGAATTCTTCCCGGCTGGCACGGTACCCCTCAGGTGGGAGATACCTGGTAGTGGAAAAAACCCCCGTTAACGGACGGTAGGTCGGCGCTGGATCTCACCACCCAGCTGGGCAAGATAACCGCAACAAAAAAGCACCACATTTACGGGACACTGACTAGTGTTGAGCCTCGGGATCACTGTCTAAAATAAACCTGACAGCTCGAGTCCCTACAAATCCGTGGACGGGCAGTTCAGGGACATAGGATAAATTGAAAGGGACCATCAGAGTGGACGATTCTCGAGTGACTGTCAAATCGGTGCTTCATTTGCGCTCATTTTCATCGTTATCTTTGTTTTGGGTGAGCGTAACAGAAATAACAATGTAAAATGATAAACAAAAACATTGGTTGTATATGCATAATACTTTCATACACGTTTCCTATGTCAGCTGTCATTTTCTTTAACAATACAGTCTTGAACATTTTCACACTTCATTTATCTTTAATTAATTTAATAAAATGACGCTTCTTTTCTAACATTGTCAAATAATTATTTGATTACGAAAGAACGTCTTCATAAGACATTGCTCTCGTAAAATTTCCTTCAGAAATTTCAACAGTATAAACTAAGAATTGAACAATAAATTTGAATCTACAACATTGAATTTGTTCGTGCTGTTAATGTCGCACATCTCTTAACCTTGTATTAACGAATTCATACAGTAAAATATGTGAAATAATACACATACAGAAAATAACATATCGCTATTCTAAACAACTTACTTGCACCTGCCTCTGTCGCGATGTCCACAAGGTACACACATATTCCTTAAAAAGGCAGTGGAATCCACCTTGACATTTTACTCGACAGCAGCGCGAATCAAGTTCATTTGTTTCAATGTCTTTGCATTAACTCAACCATTTCTTGTGGTTATGCATGGACAAATCCGAGGGCAAATAAAAAAGTGATTGGCATGCCCCGATGTTTACAGGGAATGAGTGTAACGGGAATTAGAGATTTTGATATTTCTTAATATTCTATTTTTTTAAAATAATTTTAAATGTCACCTTTGTTGATTTGATTTTTTCGTGTTTCCGGGCGCGTCAACTGCTTTGGTCATTAGTCCCGTTAGTGTAGTGTAGGTTTTTTGCGGGAGATGGCGGTGATCTTCCCCCGCTGGATGGCGAGATCCGGCGCCGACCTACCGTCGGTTAGTGGGGTATCCCCCTAACCAGGACTCTCCCACCAGCGGGGCACCGCTTCAGCCGGGAGAAGCTCTAAGCTCCCGACCGATCTCCCGGAATATGTGGTAGTGTGGTGCATGTTAGTGTAAGTGTGTGTGTATGTGTGTGTGTGTGTGTGTGTGTGTGTGTGTGTAAGGGGAGAGAATAGGACAAGGAAGAGGAAGGGCAGATCGCGAGCGGTCCGTGGCCCGTTTGGTAGGGTACTGCTCCGGCATTCGCCTGGTGTTGATCGGAGAAACCACGGAAAACTACCGATCAGAGCAGCCGGCCACTAGAATTTTCCTCCAGACAACGCTGAATCCGACCTAGCTGAAAAGCTAGTGTCGAAAATCCTGCCGCCGTCAGGACTCGAACCTAGGACCTCCCGGTCAGAGGCGCTGCAGTGACATCAGTTGATGCACTGACCGCTCCCGGGGTGACATTTATGCAGCGCTATGTTATGTTTCTTTCATATTGTCAATATTTGTTGACACCGAAAATAACGAGCTTTTACGTTTATAAATTGCTTCTAGATGGTATAATTTGTGCAAGAGACAAACGAAGCATGACAAACCATAAAACGCCAAAACCCTCTGAGCTGTAACGGGTTGTCAGTGGCCGTGAGCACAGTGTGACGGGCTCTTCCTCTACTATTCAAAACTTCACACTTTGAATCAATAACATCATATTCACGCTAAACCTAAACTGTACCGATGAACTGCGAGAGATGAAACCACTTTAGGTTATGGCGTTAGGAAATGAGACAAAAATAATTAAGATCTCGATAGTTCCGGAGCGGTAGCTCAGTGCATCAATGGAAAACTGATTATCTTTTGAAGGAAACCATTCGTCGAGCCATTTTCCAACCTCCTCGAAATTTACCATTGCGAGACAACGTCTGAATGGCGTCGCGATGGTCCCATGTGTTGCAGCAACTCCATGTTGGAGTTGGTTTGGAGGTAGACATGGAGCTTGACCTTGTAATATATTAGTAAGCCCTGATGAAGGAATTATACGATCCGAAACGTAGGCAAACTAATTGTTTCATTAACTATATTAACCAATCCCGTGAACCACATCCCTTATTCCTCGAAATTGCTGAATGGTTGCTCTGGGAGCGCGTGTCCCAATGATACGAAGCGATGACAATCAGATGGCGCCAGGTCGGGGGAGTATGGCGAGTGCGGATGTCCCATCCAGCGATATCAATGTGTCTTTCACTGGTTTTGCTGTGTGAGACGGTGCATTGTCGTGAATTTTCCGTTCATTCAAATCATTAGGGAGCCATTTACCGAGTTTATTGATCTTCCCCATTGTTCATAAACGTCTGCTGACTGACGTTTAAATTGTCGAAACCATGTTTCACATGTTCTAATAGATGGAGCGTGTTCACCATATGTTTCTACCAGCAAACGATAACTTTCCTCAGCGTTTTTCTTTTGATTAAATAAGAAAATCAATGCGTGCTACAAATATTCTTTATCAGGCACAAATCTCGACGTGATCACTGAACCATACAACATAGACGCAAGTGTTTGGCGGACTCAACTTGTGTGTGTTGGTAGGTTAATGTCAGGCAAATATCCTGACGTAGAGTCAAATTCATACGCTGCGTACTGTTCTATGGCGGCATATCTTATTGGAACCGGAAAATAATTATACATACACCTGATAAACATTCTTGCATGCACTACTCTACCACAGACCAATACTTCGCTTTGCGAATACGAAGAAGAAGAGACAGGGCTGCACTTGCTACTTGCCTGTGTTAGAGCGTAGCAATAGAGACCAAACATGGTGTGGAATTCTTATCTCGACCCCTGGCCAACATAATGTCTGTGCCCAGGGTTGGGCAGTATTTAAATACTTGTATCTAAAAAACGTATTTTAAATATATTTTGTATTTGAAAGCCTGATATTTGAGTTTTTTGTACATGTATTTTCGAGAGCATTTAAATACATAAAATAGATCTATTTAAAAAGTAAATGCTTTAAATACAGATGAATAAGATAACGAGGAGAGTTTCTTTTCGTTTAACTCTGATAATGATGAACCTCATTGAAATAAAAATATAAGCTCCTTTCAGCTGTTGAACTTGATTTCTCTCCATTTTTAAATAATAAATTAAATCATTAAATTAGATAATTTTTAAAACAGCGTTTTTCCTTACATTTTCGCCAACTACAGGTTCACTGTCTGATTTTTTTGAAAAACTATTAGTTTTAAAAGGAAATTCGTTCCGAATGAACATATTTTTGTATTTTATATTTGAAGGAATGTGAAAGTGAATTATAGTAACGTCTTATGTTTGAGTTTATGTGAAAGTGTAAATGGAAGTATTTTATATTTGAAAGATTTTAGTTTTTGTTCAGAAATGTATGACTGTCAATTAGTAATTTATTGTAATTCACAACTACATATAATGTTGCAATAAAAAGTTTAAGCAAAATTATGTAATTACAGTTTTTTGAGTATTTGAAGTACATGAAATACGTAAGTACTTAGCAATTCAAAACCTAATGTATTTTGAGACTGTTGTTGACTCCGGGTATAGTAAAATTGTGAGGACTAACATTTTTGGTTCACTATAACCGAGCCTCACTATAACTGATGATGTCAAAATTAAATAGAATTTCTCAATGACGATTGATTTTTTACCACACAGATACTGACAAATAAATTAACATCACTAACTTAAAATTTCAAAATCTTTATTTGTCCCTTAAAAAGTGCACCAAGATTGAAACTGAAGCAAGCAATGGCGCGTCGCCGCCGCCAGTTGTAGCCCACGCAGGACACTACCTTTGTTTCTGCAGTGAAACTGACGTGAGTGGCATAAGGTCATCAGTGAAGTCCCATTCCGGGTCTGCTACCTCGACCTAAGGCCTTTATCAATTCGAACCTTTGACCGACGGTATTTTTTCAAATTGCCTAGTGTTGGAATTTGTGATCCTGATGCAATATATTATTTTCCAGGAATGAATTAATTTCCTGCACGTTGTATTTCCTACGTTCACTACAGCCGAGGTGCAGGTCACTTAATCAATCTTCTTGTGCTTATTTTTATGAATGAATCGGGAGCAGTGATTTAAGTTCACTACAACCGAGGGTTACTATATTCGAGTTCACTATAACCGGAGTGAACTGTATTTCAATACTTATTTACAAAGAATATTGGCGAACTATTTAAATACTAAATATTTTGTCCAACCCTGTCTTTTCCAACGTATTAGAGACATAAATAGGCTTGCAATCTTAATCGTACAACAACAAATTGAAATGAATCGCTAGATAGTGTCCCACCCGGCTCCCTGTGTCGGGGAGGGAAACGCAGGGGTGCCCTGTCACTGAATACTGAGGTGGGGCGCTCCGGGGCTAAGTGGTAACCCCACGCGCAAACACGCGCTTGCAGGCGCTGGCAACGAGCCCCAGCGAGTCGAGAACAGAATTTGACAGAACCGATGGGCTGAGAGGACGTCCGCCACCCCTCTCAAGAAAGAGGAGGCCGCAGGCGTCGGCCAATAAAGACCAACACGTGATATTGCTTTATATGATTGCAAATAGTAGCTACCCCCGCTACCGATATCCCCGCTGCCGATATCCCCGCTACCGCTACCCCCGCTACCGCTACCCCCGCTACCGCTATCCCCGCTACCGCTATCCCCGCTACCGCTATCCCCGCTACCGCTATCCCCGCTACCGCTATCCCCGCTACCGCTATCCCCGCTACCGCTATCCCCGCTACCGCTATCCCCGCTACAGCTATCCCCGCTACCGCATCCCCGCTATTATAGCTATCATCCCTATCACTATTACCACTACACCGCTCCATTATCAACGCTACAGTCACCGGAGCTACCCTTCAAACCCGCTATCGATTTCCTTCCCTTTGCTCTCTCTCTGCTCCCCCTTCCGCCCCGCGAGGGGGCGCGGCGCTGACCCACCTCACCGGGAAGCGCCCGCGCGGGCGGGAGCAGGGACCCGCGTGTTTAGACGGCGGCGGCGCGAGCGCAGGCGGGGCGGGGGCGGGGCGGGGGAGAGCGCGGCCGCTGGGGGCTCCCTGGCGGGGCGCGCGCCTCCGCTCGCGCGGCGCACGGCCGCACAGTGGGCCACGCACGCCATCCACGGCAGTGGGGACGTTAAAGGAGAAGACGAAGCGGAAGGGCAAAGTAGGAAAGGAAGTAAGAGAACAAGAGACGGAGCAACATTAGGGGGAGGAGGAGGGGGAAAGGGAATCGTATGAAAAAGTAGGTGAAGAAGGAGATGGATCAAAATGAGGAGGTGGAGGAAATGGAAGTGGAGGAGGAGGGGAAAGGAAAATGCGGGAAAAGAAGTAGAAGAAGGACGTGGAGCAAAATGATGTGGAGGACGTGGTTGTGGATTTGCACGTGGGGGTGATTGTGATATTAATTGATGTTTCCGACTACTAAGGTCATTAGCCCCGTACGTGTAGTGCATGTGTTATCACGGGATGTGGCAGTGATCTTCCCCTGTTGGTTGGCGAGATCCACTGTCAACATGTTGTCTTGTGATGTTTTCCTAAACAGATATCTCCTTCCAGGGGGCACCTCTCCAGCCGGCATTAGCTCTAAACCCCCGACTGGTCTGCCAATAAGTGTGGTAGTATGAGAAATGTATGTTTGTAAGTGAGGGGTGAGGTTAGGACAAGGAAGAGAAAGGAAATATTGCGCGCGGTGTGTGGCCCGTTTGTTAGGCTGGTTCTCCGACATTAGCCTGGTGTTGAGCGGAGAAACTACAGAAAACTAACGATCAGAGTAGACGATCTGCTAGAATTCTCCTCGCGACTGAATTCGACCTGCTAGATGTCACATTTTCTGTCATAGTTGAGATTTGAACCTTACGATTTGCCGGTCAAAGGCACTACATTGATATCAATTTATGCCCTGAGCCGCCTCAACCGATATGAAGGTGGTGGAGATGGAGAAGGTGGAGGTAGAAAGAATAAGGGATGTAGCGGGGAAGGTGACGGTGGACGGGTCGGCGGGTTGTGATATTATATGAGTGGTAACTAAAAATGAGTTATTGTAAAATCTATTAACTTGTAAAAAAATCAAATTACAATTTTTTGCACTTGTGAGGTCTATTTTAGAATATGTACAGATTAACTGTTCATCCCATACTCAGGCTTCTTCCAAATGTTTGAAAGAATACAGAAGAGATTTCTAGACATTTGTCTTTTTTGACAACAATGCCATCATGGCTACATCACAATTAATAGAATACGAATGAATATCTCTACATTATTAGCTAGAAAACCTTGACCTCCTCTTTCACTTCCCATTATAATGGGGGATATGAATTGTCCAAATATTCTTCCTGTGTACTAATTTTTAATGAGCGTAGAAATTGAAAGAAAACTATGTAGCCTCTGATCCATGTGATAAGGGTGTATGGTTTCGTTGGAAACACAGAAACTCTAGAAAAATTCATAAACGACGAAACAGTTTAGATTTTGACTGAAAAATGCAAAAGCTTGATCATATTTCTATATCTATTTCAAATTGCGCCTACCAAATGAAATCTCAAACTTAGTGTGTACCAGATTACTAAAATTATCCATTACAATCATAATCGACTTCAACCCCTATTTCAAAGGGATGAGGTGGACAATTCTTGAATATTACATAAATTCTACATAAATCAACTGAATCTTTTTTGTCAATTTTCTATTAATAACTTTAGAATTCTGCACGTCCTTTTCTTTTAAAATATATTTTCTACTTCAGTACAAATCCACTTGAAGTTTTTTGCAGATACGAAAACATCACCATTCGGATTCTAACGAGACTTAAAATACACTTCTGCTCTCATAAGAGAAAACCCATTTATTGCAACTTAAAGTCTCCAATCGGCTCCGTCGATCAGTTTGCATGAGCGTGTCACTATTTGATAGGATGTAATCAACTAAATATTCTTTTTATTTGCATGTGATTCTTGAAGCAAGGACGTCAAGTTTCAGTACTTGATAGTGGTTTTTATGTCTGTAAGTTACATATCTCATTATTAAATCTCTTGACCTTTATGAAACTGAATTCTTGAAAAGAAAAATGTGAAATTTAGTTCAATGAGTCATTCAGCTAAATAGAGTAATTATGCAAAACAATATGATGTTAACTATATCACTTTTTATTGTAGCAGAATATTATGCAATAGAGACAATACTCTCTCTATGTAAAAAATATAAAAAACAATGTAAATAAAAAACTACACTTCGTTAAATCAGATTAGAAGATATATGGCAAACAGATAATGTAGAGTTGAAGAAACTTCATTCAGAAGTACTTTAGGGTTCTTGACAGAATTAAGAGTCCCACCAGTTTTGCTAGCACTATTCGCCAGGTCCCTACTATCACGGAATCGAATGAAACTAAATTTTTAGTCGTAGATGTTGAATCCAGTCTTTTCTGAGAAAAGTTCCATCACTATTTTGTTCATTTATTTTTATTTTTATTTATTTCTATTTATTTTTGTTAATTTTTATTATTTATTTATTTTACGTAAAAAACAGTTAAAAACTGCGTATGACGTGCTATGGGGAAAAGTGAATTGTGTGCACATTTTCAAAATTCTGTGATCCCTACACTCATATACTACTTAAATTTTGGAGAAAAAAAACCTTTTTGAATAAAATATCTTTAAATCTCTTGAACTTTTTGCGGCTCATTATACTCGTCTGAGTAGTCGTTTGGGATATACATTCCAAAAACTCCAGTAAATGCTCTCATAAGTAGACTGTTTATAACTATTGTTTCTTGAAATCCATGTTTCAAGATAACTCCAATTTACTCTTATCCAAATCTAAACTCTCATTGCAACTTGAGAGATACAATTCGAAAAGACATCTCGAAAAGTGTTCTGTGCAGACTATTCTGATAATCACTGCTTATTGAGAGCTAACCATCGAAGTAGTAGATACTTAGATGGGCCATAATCTACCTGTCTTAAAAATCATTAAAATCAGGTGGTCTAGAAGGAGTTGGACATCATAAATCGTTATTTGCTTTTTATTCATACATATGTTCCCATGCATTGCAGCCTTTGGATTTACAGAAATTAACTAATAATTTTGATGAACATGTAATAATGTTACTGATGTTTCAATAACTGTCGAGTTAGATATTGAGGAAATGGGGAAATATCGAAAAAAACTTGAAGCGAAAAAACTTGCACTTGGAACTCAAATTGAAGATGAAGTACAGGTTTTGAATTTTGGTGCCTAGCAGTGACATTGTAGCCCTATTTCATATAGTGACAGGTGTTACAATAGGGTGTATTCAGATTTATAAATGAAGTACTTCTTATATTCCCAGCTATAAATTTAGGGTACGTAAATCACCGCCATAGAATAATGAGGTGTTAACAAGTTGCTACCTGTGCAATACTTCAGACACCGTGATGAAGTGTGCCTTAGTAAAGCTGATTTCATCAGGAAATTACTTAATAAAGACAAGCGTGTAACGCAAAGAAAAACCTAATGCAAAAAAATTACCTTTGTTCTTGCTTTTAACTTTTTTTATGTGTAAATTTTATTTATTAATTTAGTCAAAAACTGTATGTGACGTAGGGAGAAAATCATCTGCGCACGCTTTCTTGAGTTTCAGAATCCCTTCCCCACAATTTAAATATGAATAGTTGAAAGATGAAAAATAATACTTGTAGTAATAATAATAATAATAATAATAATAATAATAATAATAATAATAATAATAATAATAAATTTAAAAAAGCGAGAGATTAACATTTCAAAAACTAGATATTTTCGTTGCCGAATTATAGAAAACTTATTTGTAACGGTAAACGAGCGGATTTGATTTTTCTCTATTGCTAACAAATAGAATCTCAGCCTTCTAACAAATGCTGCACTGCTAACAAATAGAAACTTAATCAAGAATCACATAACCAGGGCTCTAATGACATGTCATATTTTCTTTGGTACATTCTAGACGTGGCTAACTTGTGTCTGTTTTTCTCATGACATCTAGATGATAGAAATGTACAGTTACTGTATAATTTTTTCTTAATCTGCCATTTTTCAATTTTTAGGTCTTTTTTTATCATTGCCTCTTTTTTACGCATTTTAATTCCTTTACCTTTTTTTTGTTACTGAATGTTTCATGAATTTGACAATAACACACAAAAACAAAGTTTTTATTGTATCATCAGTTCATGACGAAATTCACTACTGCTGTGGACTCTGGGTTTGAAACTCTCAAAATTTCACGGTTCTTCGCTAACAAATAAAAACTTACATTCTCGACCTTTCAAAACTGGACGGTTGGAAGATCGGGAATAAGAATTACATGAAGACTTTATATTAAATGTAATTTTATATTAACAAATTTTCTTTAATCTTGTAAAATTAATTGAATAAATACACATTTTCATACAAATTCTTCAGTATTTTTTAAAAAGTTAGGTCATTTTTCCCAAATGTTTAAGTCATTTTATGAGCCATTTTCAAAGAAGGTTTAGGCCATCAGAATTCGCGCCCTGATTATAACAAATAACGCTAAGAATTATAAAATTGTTTTGGAAGATCCTGCTTTTTAAGGAAACATTTTGGCGGAAATCGCTCAGAGATCTAGCACGAAAAGTATAAATATAACGTGGTATATCATCACAAGCACTGAACAATTTCGTCCAACAAACAATCGATTGTCTTGGGTGTGTGAATTGCTATAATCTTCAAATAACTTCCTTTGGAGATGCGGATTTGAATCCCACAACAAGAACGGTTGTTATTGGGTGATTGATTTATTAATTGATTAGTGATTCCGGGCGCTACCTATCCTCCGAGATCTAAGTCCATCGCCAATAGCAATTGTAATTATACTAATTTTGGTGTGTATTTTGGATCTAATTATAATTTGACTTATATTTGACATATATTTCTACTTGATTCTTATTACCTGTGAAATAGAAAATTTATTAAATGGTGTTCTAGAATATCTTCATTGAGTCAACGCTATTAATAATTAAATAAAAATTGGGGAATTTTAATAATTTACAATATTTTAATACATTATCTAAATTTTAATTAAAAAATATACTGATATTTTTTAAAATTCATAAAAAATGTAAACTGATTATGTGATAATCTAACATTTTTTATGAAAAAAATTATTTTTTTTGGGTTTGGTTCCAAGGAGGGAGAAGGAAAAAAAAAAAGGAAGAAGGGGAAGAGTAAGAAGAAAAAAATATAATAAAGAGAAGGAGGAAGAAAAGAAAAGGGGGGAGGAGAATCAAGATAAGCTAAAGGGTGAGAGAAAAAGGAGCACGAGAAATAAGTCGGGGAAGAAGACGCTGATGACGAGAAAGAAAAAGAGGAGGAGGAGAAGAACACGGAGAGGATGAGGAAGAAGAAAAAGAAGTGGGAGAAGAGGAAAGGAGAAAAACCAAGGAAGAGAAAAAAGGAAAAAAAGGAAAACGAGGAGGGAGAGAGGGAGGGAGAAAAAGGTAAAGGGAGAGAGAGAAACAGAGGAAGAGATAGACAGACCGGTAGCGGTGGTAAGTGCATCAACTGATGTCACTGCAGCGCTTCTGACCGGGAGGTCCTAGGTTGGAGTCCTGACGGCGATAGGATTTTCGACACTAGCTTTACAGCTAGGTCGAATTCAGTTGCTGTCTGGAGGAGAATTCTAGCGGCCGGCTGCTCTGCACGGTAGTTTTCCGTGGTGTCTCCGATCAACACCAGGCGAATGCCGGAGCAGTACCCTACCAAACGGGGCACGGACCGCGCGCGATCTGTCCTTCCCCTTCCTGGTCCTATCCTCTCCCCTTACACACACACGTACACTAACATGCACTACACTACTACATATTCCGGGAGACCGGTCGGGAGCTTAGAGCTTGTCCCGACTGGGGCGGTGCCCCGCTGTTGGGAGAGTCCTGGTTAGGGGGAAACCCCACTAGTCGACGGTAGGTCGACGCCGGATCTCGCCATCCAGCTGGGGAAGATCACCGCCATCTCCCGAGGAAAAAACATGCACTACACTAACGGGACTAATGACCCAAGCTGTTGACGCGCCCGGAAACACGAATAAATCAATCAATCAATCAACCAGCGACAGAAAGAGATGAAGAGAGAGAAAGAAAGAGAGACGAAGAGAGAGGAAGAGAGAATGAAAGAAAGAGACAAGAAGAGAGACAAATGATAGGAAAGAGAGAGAGAGGAAGAGAGAGAGAAAGAGAAGAGAGAGAGAGAGAGAGAGAGAAGAGAGAGAGAGAGAGAGAGAGAGAGAGAGAGAGAGAGGAGAGAGGCTACCCCCGCCGCGGCCCCGCGCCGCGCGCGCCGTGCCGTGGCTTCGCCGAGCGGAGCGGAGCGGCAGAGCACAGGGGCGCGGGCGCTGACTCACCACTATTTCGGGCGGGTGACCGGGCGGAGGCGGCGGCGGCGTCTGGCGCAGCGCAGCCCGGCGCAGCGCGGCGCAGCGCAGCGCGGTGCAGGGGGGAGCGCCGGTGCCGTACCGGGGGCGTTGCCTGCGCGACGCGACGTCATCATTAGGGGCCGCGCCGACTTTAAAGCCACTTTGCACTCCAACACCCTCCTCCTCCTCCTCCTCCTTCTACTGTTCATCTGCTATTCTTCTTCTACTCTTTCTGTATTCCTCTTCTTCTAATCATCTATTTTTTTTTTTTTTCCTTTTTTTTTTCTACTTTATTTATTATTTTTCTTCTGCACTTACTTTTCCATTTTCTTCTTCTTATGCTGGTGCTGGTGCTGGTGCTATGCTTCTAGTCATTGTTTTCCACGTTTGCTGCAGGGCAGTCATTCGGGTTGCTTGCTACAGGGCATGAGGTCTGTTTCAACCCCTAGATCGTTCTGACATCTCTGAGAATTCTGATAGACCCTCGTTTCAGAGCTAGATGGGGTTTTAGTTTCACTGGAGGAACTCATCAAGTTTAAGTGAACGAAATGTGAACTAACGGAGATTTGTTGAGTGGCTAGGGTACTACAAGCAAAGGTGTGAATCAGCAGATGAACCACTATAACAAAGAATATAAAGGGTTTCTAACAAGAATCAAATTGGTCCAAATTCACGATATTTTAGGAGGAATCAAAATCTTCATAAAACGGGCGTGCGTAGTGATAAATGTATGGGTTTCCCCATCTAATATCTCTGAATTTATTTAACACTTGCCGAAAAGAAATGTCACAAATATAGGAACAGTTATAGGGAATAACGTTGGCGAAATATCTCAAAATACAGAATTTAGAACTTGCTTCAATTTTGTGAGAGACCCCTCAATGATGACATGTATTCCCTGATAAGAGACATCGGGACGGAGACAAGAAATGTGGTACCAGGATTAAGAAAGATATTCCAACTTTTTACAAAACACTCTTCAAAGAACGTATAAAATTGGGAATAAACTAAGATTGTACATTAAATTCGCACGGAGTCTGCTAAACGTAGGTCGACTTCATTTTAGGAAAATAAATTTGTTGGTGTGAAAACAAAAAAAAATCGTATTTCCCGAAAAATTCAATTTTCAGAATTTGTACCCTATGGAAAAACCAGACCTACTATTTATATATTTATTTATACTATTTATATCGCTGCTGTCTTTTCTGCGACTCTGAACGGAAGGTTCAAGCGTTCGACTCTCGAGGCTGACAGACTTCCGATTATAGAAAAACTAGGTCTTTTGAATTCAGCTGCTGCTCGCAGGAGAATTATAGTGGCCGGCTGTTCTTATCGGTGATTATCCCTGATTTCTTTTATCAAACCAGGCGATTGCCGGGACCGTACACTAAGAAACGGGCAACGGACCGCGGGCGACGTATCCCTATCATATCCGCGCACAAACGTTTGGAGCAATGTTCTTTAATTCAAATTGTTTTTAACTTCCGTCTGTGAATTTATAATTCGTCAAACAAAATTTGCCACATTTCTGTGTCTAGTTTCATATTTCATTTACATTTTTAAAAGCTACTTGGTTTCTACTGACTACTTACAACTTAAATATATTTTTACATTTGTATATAATATTACATGTTTGGTCTTTGTATGCATCTGACATGTGGTTAGGCAGAAGAGCTGGCCTTATGTCCCGAGCCTCGCCATATCAACAAAGGCATTATTATTATTATTATTATTATTATTATTATTATTATTATTATTATTATATTTTCTCTTTTTGTGCTATCCTCTCCCATACACTCACACACATTCGCAAACACATTTTCACTCACTACACTACCACACACGTCAATTGACCAGTCGGTAGTTTAGAGATTGTCCAGTCGCGACGAAGTTCTGCTGAGAGAAATACCTGGAAGGGGAAATCCCCGCTAGCCAACTTGTAGGTCGGTGCAGGATCTCACCAACTAACTGGGAAGAAAACATGACTCCCATAGGTCGATTTGATTTGATTTGATTTTTTCGTGTTTCGGGGCGCGTCGAACTGATTTGATCATTAGTCCCGTTAGTGTAGAGCATGTTTTTCTCGGGAGATGGCGGTGGTCTTCCCCCGCTGGATGGCAAGATCCGGCGCCGACCTACCGGCGGCTAGTGGGGTTTCCCCCTGACCAGGACTCTCCCACCAGCGGGGCACCGCCCCAGCCGGACAAGCTCTAAGCTCCCGACCGGTCACCCGGAATATGTGGTAGTGTAGTGCATGTTAGTGTAAGTGTGTGTGTAAGGGGAGAGGATAGGACAAGGAAGAGGAAGGACAGATCGCGCGCGGTCCGTGTCCCGTTTGGTAGGGTACTGCTCCGGCATTCGCCTGGTGTTGATCGGAAAAAACACGGAAAACTACCGATCAGAGCAGCCGAACTCTAGAATTCGCCTTCAGACTGAATTCAACCTAGCTGAAAAGCTAGTGTCGAAAATCCTACCGCCGTCAGGACTCAAACCTACGACCTCCCGGTCAGAGGCGCTGCAGTGACATCAGCTGATGCACTGAGCTACCGCTCCCGGTATGACTCCCATAGGGAAAACACCAAAGAGACTAATTACCAAAGCAGATGACGTGCTCGGATACACCAATCAATCAGTTGAAAACCGAGATGTAGAGTGTTGAAAGTGGGCTACGATCCCGATATACGCCCTGCAAACGTTCGCAAAATGTGCGGCAAGTTTCCGTAGGACCATGGGCACGACGTATCGTCAGTGCCATCGAAGTGTACCCTGACTCCCTTTCGTTCATAACTGCACAGTGGTTATCATATCGGTCTGTACCCAGTTTTGCGGGTTCAAACCCTATCAAAGCCGTGGATTTTAAGAGCGAAAAATCCTTCGTGCGTATACGCAGAAATATATTTCACGAAAAATATATTACGAAGAAATATATTTCTTCGAAGGGGAAGTAAAGGCGACTGTCTCATGTTGTAGATTTACTGCATGTTAAAGTTCCTCGAGCCTAAAAGCAGTCTCTGAGCTAAATTCAAATCGCCTGTTTAGTCGCCCGCGTAATACCTTTTTTCCCCGCTAGGTGAAGAAAGGAGCGTGGCGAAATTTGTGTGGTCCGACCGAAGAGGAGGCCTGATAGCCCGAGTCTCGCCGCATAAAATAAGACACTAACACAGGATTAAGTGCGATGGGCTCATGGGGTACAGTTTTCCAATATTGAATGTACATTGCACAAGCTCACGAGCCAGACCATCCTAATGGATGAGAAACGTTGTGAAAACCAGATAGATTGCTCCTGAAGGAAAGTCTAAGCTGGGGAGGGGGTACCATAAGGTGCAGATATTGGAAGGTGCAAAAACGTAAAACACAAATACATATCATAGAAATTAGAATCGGGGATAAAGTGATTTTGTTTAGAATCTAGAAACGGAGAATAAGGATTGTCATACTGGAGCGGTATTGCTGATCTTATGCATCTTCAACCTTACCTAACCCGTGCTGGTGCGACTACAAGAAAAGTAGCAACCATGAACCGAAGGAAATTATGAAGGAGGCAGCCGAAATATAACAGTGGAATTAATAAAGCATGTGGACAGCATTTATTTTTTGAAGAGTGATATCCTGCAATTTATGTACTTGTGTATCACGTTTCAGCATATTTTTAGATATTTTTAAACAATTTAATCAGGAAATATTTTTTGATCAATTTTAACATTCAAATAATTGGAGTTAAAAACAAATCATATAAGTGTTGCGAGAATGTTCATTTCCATTTAACCCTACTTAGTCATTCTCAATATTGCCAACCAGCTTTTGCACATTTTGCTCAGCCTAACCTATAAAGCATACGTGTTTTATTTATCGATCACGTGTTTACTTGATTAATTTTTTAAAGTGATCAATCAGAAGACCAGCCCGAATGATCTGAGACTCGCCACTAATAAATATTTACTTTAATTTATTTTTCGATCATTCACGCATTGTTTTTCGTTGAGAAATTGAAAAACGTCCAAAATTGAATATTTTGTTGTGATTAATGGAAAAAATCACAAAACGTTTCCTCTCAGTAACAGAATTTATTAGTTATGTAAACTGTAATAAAATGTAAATACCAATAGTGATTTACGAACAATAAATGTTAATTTTGCCAGAAATTTCAACCGTTTCATCATTTGACACGTTATCGTACGGTTAGGAAGGAGCCACATACATATTTTAAAGCAGCTGTTCATGAGAAAGAGAAGTTTCTGTAAGTAATAAATTACCGTAACTAAACCGATTTTGTAAGTAACTAAACGAGATTATTTCTGTACTATTATAACAAGTACTTGAGGTTGAATATATTTTGCAGTATCAAGAATTCATTCTGCTAGTGATTAGAAGTTCAATAATTAAAAGTAATATTCTTTAAAAATAAAATGCAATAAAACAACTGCAACCTTTACTTCCAAAGTCCAATGATTAGGTTGAAATTATTATTTTTTATTTTGAAATATACTTTTTGTTAACCAAAAAATTAATCCACTCATAACCAATTGTGGATGATTAGTATTAAAATTATTATATATTTTCCTGTCTATACATTTTTCAATGTAACAGACTATTTTTGGTCCTTTATTTTAAAGACAGAAATTGTTTTTTGAGTAACTGCTTTATATGAATATAATATTGCATGTGATGTACGCAACGTTTCGGAAAATAATTATTTCCATCGCCAGCTTAAATGACTTAAAATGGGTGCAATTTGCACCTGACCAGAAAGTTTTGCATTTTGAATTTGCTACGTAACATCGTCGTGAATACTGAGGGTTTACACGTCTTTTGGAACGAGTATTTACAAGTTAGAATTGGGTGAAGCCCCTGTACTGTAAGATCCTAGGGTTTGAGTCCGATGTTGTTTATTAACTCTATGTGGAATTCAGCCACTGACTGGAGCAGAATTCTTGCGGTCGAGAGATATAATGTGTACCATGATTTCTCCAATCAATACGACGGGAAGGATGGAACAGAATCCTAGCAAACGGACCCAGAACTGCCCGCGATGTTTCCTTCCTTATCCCTCCTCTCCCCTTAGCCCACACACACAAGCACACTCAAGCGCGCGCGCGCGCACACACACACACACACACACACACACACACACACACACACACACACACATACACTAACATACAATACCATCCCACACGTAGTTAAAGACCTGTCAAGAGCACAAAGCTTGTCCCAGGTGGGGAGGTGCCCCGCTGGTGGTGATAAATGGTGGCGGTACCCTAGGAAGACAGACTGCAGGGCGGCACCAGATCTCACATTCTAGAGAGGATGATTGATTGATTGATTCTAGGTGCGTCTACTACTAAGGCCATTAGTGTCGTTAAGTGCAGAGCTTGAGTTTACTTCGAAAGGTAATGGTGATCTCCCGCTGGAGGGTGAGATCCGGCTCTGACCTTAGCTAACGAAGTTTTCCCAAACCAGGTACCTCCCACCAGCGGGGCATCGCCGCAAACCGGGTGAAGCTGGCACCTCTCAAGTAATCTCTCGACATGTGTAAGGGTGTGTGTAAGTAGGGTGATTATAGGCAAGGAAGAAAAAGGGAAGATCGTGCGGGTCTGTGGACCGTTTGTTAGGGTACTGCTCCGTCATTCGCCTGGCGTTGATCGGAGAAACCATGGAAAAGTACTGATCTGATTAGCCGGTCGCTAGAATTCTCCTCCAGACAGCGACTGAATTCGATCTAGCCTTCTAGCTAGGTCGAAAATCCTGCCACCTTTGGGACTCGAACCTAGGGCTCCCGGTAGAGCCCTGAGTGACAACTCTTGATTTCTAGCGAGGAGATACACAACAATCTTCTGAAATATAGCACTGTACTTCAGGGGCTAATGATAGCAATTCTAAGCCCGGAAGCCCAAGTATCAAGCGATCACACTGAAGACACTGTGCTACAGCTAATGTGGAAGGGGCGGAAGTGCATTGTAAAGGTTTTCCACACTCTAAATTTAGTAGGTAACATCACAGCAAATTATATTTTAACACGTGTAGGGTGTCGGAAAAGTTAAAACACGTGATAAATGTGGACCATGACGAGTGAGTCGGTATTTTCCCAGTTTGTTCAACAGTACCTTCCGCAGCCTTCTTTACGGTAGGAACAAAGCGGATTATGAGAGGAGCGCTTGGGGATCATGTCAACTCGCACTCAGAATGCAACACGCAACTTCGGAGTACTGGATCGTTTGGTATACCGGAAGTGCTGAAGCACTTCCTGTTTACCGGACGTCCGGCCACACACTAGAACGTCCCGGTCGTCATCCAGGCTTGCCCGTGTATGAGCAACGTGTCCATAGGAAGTGGCACCACCCAGACTTGCGAACCGCACTTGCTCGTGTATGGCCAGTGTGCAACAACTGACATTGCTATAGAAAGTGCAATGGGTCGAACTCTCTCCGCCCGGGCCTGACCTCTCTGCCTGCCGGCGGCTGGCGTGGGCGAACTCAGTAACAGGCGCCCGCAGCAGATCATGCCCATCTTTTCCATGAATGACCGCGTTCGGCGAAACCCTAAAAGTCAGGCTCATCACTCAGACTTACAATCCTGGATTGCAAGTGAACGCTCTCCTAAAGATTAACAGTTGGCGCAGATGTTGCATACAAAGAAGCGCCATGTCACCTTGCAGTCTGAATGCAGAAAGCAACGTCCTAGTTCAAGATCGTTTGATATGTCGTGAGTGTTGCATATCCGTTTTGCCGGACGTCCAACCACAAACTAGAAAGTCCAGATCATCATCGAATCAATCTTTGTGTGACTAACGTTGCAATAGGAAGTAGGCCATCCAGACTTGCAAGCCGATCTTGCTCATGTATGACCACCGCATGACTGCACTACAACTAGTAGTAGAAAGAGGTGGTCCAACCCTCTTTATCGGGCGTGACCTCTCTGTGCTGATACACGTCCGGCCAAGCTCTAAAATGTCCGACTTGCGATCCTGGATTGCTTGTGTATGGCGGCCATAGTTTCATGGGCTGCAGCAGAAGTTAAATAGAAATAAGCACCAAGTCACCTTGCATTCTGCGTGCAGTATGCATCTTTGCAGTACAAGACCGTTTGACATGTAGGGAGTACTAAAGCACCACCAGTTTGCCCGACATCCGTTCAAAATCTAGAAAGTTCGGATTGTCACCCAGGCTTGCTCTATATGATCAACATTGCAATAGGAAATGTGGGCATTCAGGCTTGCGAGTCGTACTTCCGTGCACAACCACCGTGCTACAACTGACTTTGCAATAGAAAAAGGTGCAAAGTGCAACGGGTCCAACCTCTTGTGCCCGATCGTGACATCTCGCCTCCCGCGGGCTGGGTGGGGATTGTGGGTGGACCTGGTAAGCGTCCGCGCGGACATGCACATCTTTTAAATGAATGAACATTTCCGGCCAAACACTAAAATGTTAGTCTTATCACTCAGATTTGCGATCCGAAGTTGCTCGTGTATGGCCACCATAGGATCAATGACTGCAGCTAATATTAAACACAAAGAATCGCCAAATCATCTCGCACTCAGAATGAAGTACAGGATCGTTTGATGTACTGAAAGTGCTGAAGCACCTCCGGTTTCCCAGACGTCCGGCCACACTCTATTAAGTCCAGGTCGCCATCCATGTTTGCGTGTGTATGAGCAAACATTTGCAATAGGAAGAAGCTCCACCCACACTTGCGAACCGGACTTGTTCGTGTACGACCACCGAGCAACAACTAACGGAATAGAAAGAGGCACAAAGTGCAATGGGCCGTAAAATATGAGCATGCTCATATTTTAAAGAAATGAACATTTCAGGCCAAACACTAAAACGTTTCTGATTTGCGATCCGAAGTTGTTCGTGTATGACCACCATAGGATCAATGACTGTAGCTCATTTGAAACACAAAGCATCGCCAAATCACCTCGCACTCAGAATTATGTAGAGGATCATTTGACGTACCGCAAGTGCTAAAGCACCTCCGGTTTCCCGAGCGTCCGGCCATACGCTAGTAAGTCCAGGTCGTCATCCACGTTTGACCTGTATGACCAACGTTGCAATAGGAAGAAGCGCCACCAAGGCTTGCGAGCCGGACTTGCCCGTGTACGACCACCGTGCTACAATTGACGTCGCAATATTAAGAGGCACAAAGTGCAATGGGCCGTACAATATGAGCATGGTCATATTTTAAATGAATGAACATTTCCGGCCAAACACTAAAACGTTAGGCTTATCACTCAGATTTGCGATCCTAAGTTGCTCGTATATGGCCAAGGCTGCAGCTTACTTTAAATACAAAGGATCGCCAAATCACCTCGCACTCAGAATTAAGTTCATGATTATTTGACGTACAGGAAGTCTGACGTACAGGATCGTTTGAAGTCCGGTTTCCCGGACGTCCGGTTTCACACTAGTTAGTCCAGGTCGTCATCCAAGTTTGACAAGTATGACCGACGTTGCCATATGAAGAAGTGCCACCCAACTTGCAAACCGGACTTGCCCGTGTACACTACAACCGTGTGCTACAACTGACGTCCATAGGGAGAAGCCACCCAGAATGCGAGCCGGACTTGCCGGTGCTACAACTGACGACCCCGTGCTACAATGACGCGCAATAGAAAGAGGCGCAAAGTGCAATTGGTCCAACTCTCTCCGTCCGGGCGTGACCTCGCGGGCGGGGGCGGGGGGAGGGCGGGGGGCCCGGCGGCGTGGGCGTCGGGAGCGAGCCGTGCGCGACGGAAACGGGAAGGGCAGCGGGAGGGGCTGGCAGGGCCCATTGAGGCTGCGAGGCGTGACCCCTGATCACGAGGGCGCCCCGGGCACCGCTATGCGCCAACCTGCCACCGCGCGGGGGGCGGCGCGACCACGTCATCGGCGAACAGCTGCTCCGCGCCGCCGGCTTTTAACCGACTGCCACTGCAGGGGAGCATTCGTCTTCTTCTTCTCTGCAAGGGGTAGGGGTATTCACAAAATTCTTCCTTTTCATTATTATTAAGGGCCATTTATAAATGTTTATGGCCTTTATTTCTTGATTTATAAAATGTTATGTTCCGGAAAGTTCCTCCCAATTAATTATTCATTTAATAAAATTAGTTATATGTTTATGACATAATTTAATAATAAATCCGGCGGTACTGGAACGCCGTTACGTCGCGATCCGCCAGAAACCATATATATATATATATATATATATATATATATATATATATATATATTATTTAGAAGTAAGCCACGTAACTTTAGCACCTCCTGTAATTTTTGAAACGTTGAAGTTATTGCAATACAGTTTTCGTTGATGTGCATGAGGCATTGAAGCTAATTGTTATATGTATTCGTTCACTTTTATCAATTGTGTTTTAAGAGATATTTAGGTATCTTTGTTTTTAAAATAGAACTATATGTATTTTTTAGTTTATCATGACGGGCTTAAAAAGACGAATTCAAAGATACATATATTTTCATATGTTAGATAAACAAGTTTTTGAGTAATTTTGATTTATTCCGACACGTATTTAACGGATATTTTCAATGTGACAGTCCACCACACAGACCGGGAGCGGTAGCTCAGTGCTTCAACTGATGTCACTGCAGCGCCTCTGACCTCCTAGATTCTACTCCTGACGGCGGCAGGATTTTCGACATTAGCTTTTCAGCTTGGTCGAATTCAGTCGCTGTCTGGAGGAGAATTCTAACGTTCGGCTGCTCTGATCGGTAGTTTTCCGTGGTTTCTCCGATCAATACCAGGCAAATGCCGGAGCAGTACCCTACCAAACGGGCCACGGACCGCGCGCGATCGTTCCTTCCACTTCCTTGTCCTATCCTCTCCCCTTACACACACACACTTACACTAACACGCACTACACTACCACATATTCCTGGAGACCGGTCGGGAGCTTAGAGCTTGTCTCGGCTGCGGCGGTGCCCCGCTGGTGGGGGAGTCCTGGTTAGGGGGAAACCCTCCTAGCCGACGGTAGGTCGGAGCCGGATCTCGCCATGTAGCGGGGGAAGATCACCACCATCTCCCGAGAGAAGAACATGCACTACACTAACGGGAATAATGACCAAAGCAGTTGACACGCCAGGAAACACGAAAAAGTCAATCAATCAATCCACCACACAAGGTCAGGCAGCGCTCTCTCTGCTAATGCGCGCTCGGGGCATTACAATATCCATTAAACACGAGTCGCAAAACGTTACTAAAAATATTATATCATCATCATCATCATCATCATCATTATTATTATTATTATTATTATTATTGTCACCTTTTATTAGGTCTTCTGACATCTTTTTTACCAATGGGTCGATAGAGAATTGCCAAATGGGGGATTCTATTGGCGTCTATTTTTCGTATGTGTTGTCTCCAAGAAACTTTAAAATTATATAGTTCTTCAATTATGTTAAAAATGCCCAGATCTTTTCAGATATATTTATTCGGAGATTAATAGTTGGGACCAAATTTATATGCACCATAATCCAAGAAATGTAAATGCGTAAATGCGGTAAATGTTTCTAAAATCCGCACTAAAAGTTGCCATGTAAATAGTGGTCGGAAGTTCAAACATTTATTTTATAAAATAGGCAAGCAAAAAGTATTATTCTGGCTAAAGTAAAGTATAAAAATCTCTATCTGCAATTTTACAGTTGTAGGAAGACGCCAAAAAAATACAGACTTTTGCAATTTTCGAAAATTCAGGGTTAACCATGACAATGGGACCTATGCCACCTTTAGAAGTGTATTATTCTCTATTATTACTTAAATTTAAAGAAAACATTTGGAGCCGTTTCTAAGAAATTTTTGAAAATGTCTGGAGGTTTTCATGTAAAGTACTCCCAAATTTTAAAGAATGTTTCTCAAAATTTCAAACTTCAACTTAAGTCAGATCGACTGGGAATTCTTCAATTTGGAAACAATCGTACGTGTGGTTTAGGCGCTAGTAGTGTTCACAAACAGAAGGACGGACGGACGGACGTTTTGAAAAACATACATTTTCGGTATCACCGGAACCCCAAAACGTGTATTTCCGTTGAAATCTCGAAATCGATTTCCGCAGCATTAAATTACTTTATCTATAGTACGAATATTACTCCATATGACATAAAAAATTTAAATAGGCAATACCAGTACATTACAGTGTTAAATAATGAAAAATCACATTTAAAAGGAATTATTGTAAAAATGGTAGTTTTAAAAAAAAAAGTACATAGACTTGGAAATACGGACAAATTAAATATATTCAAACAACTACAAAGCGTAATTCATAAACGTATATCAAAATTTTGATTTTCACTAATAAAGAAACGAATATTTCATTCCATTTGACTTCTAGACTTGGGTTTGATTCGAGCCAGGAAGTTCAGGCAATTATTTTACCTAAAATAAGAAGGCAAAATGGCATTTATATTTACTAAAATATGCATGCAAAACAGCATTTACTTTATCAAACATATGGGTGGAAAAATGCATATAAATAATGAAATATCACATTTAAAAGTAATTAGTATCGTAAAAAAATAATGATTAAAATTATTAACATTTTTTTCTAAATCTAAAATTTACAATAGCTTTTACGTGCAAGAAAACGATATTTTCTTTGTAATCTAGATTCATCACAACCACCTGGTATGTTGGCTACGAATTTGTTTTACTCACTAGACTGTCTCTCTGAAATGCTATTGTTTGAAATTGTTGAACCATTTTGAATTTTGATAAGTCATCAGGGAAATGGGATTATATTTTGTATTCTTCGCACTTGTGTAATCTCCAGCACTAGAAAGAGTATACCATGTTTAAAGATCTCTTTCCTCAAAATGGATCGGAGGTCATGCCAAAACGTAGGATGGGATTCCTAATTTAAATAGAAATTGGATGTTTTATGCACATTCAAAGTTAGAAAACTTACTGCAGGGGAAATATGGATTTGCATTGAAATCTGGTTTCAACTTATTCGGTATGGGACATTGATGACTAAGGTGGCGATATGAATGTATAAATTTTGTTGGAGTTGAGCGTAACTCTGAAAAGAATTGTTGAGGGAAGAATCGTCATGGATCGACGGTTACCATGGACGTGGGGTTGTTGAGAGGAGAACTAGGATGAGTTTGCTAGAGAAAGTTTACCTGAATGAAGTCCTCTTGAATATCCATGTGATATCAACTAGATAAACCTGAAGTATTAGCGATTTCTGGGAAAGATCAGAAGAAAAAAACTAATAGTAGAAACACCTTGAGGAAAGAGATTCCCAAGTGGAAAAAGAAAAGGTAAAATGTCCGGTCCACCTAATTGCCAGTCCAATTTATTTAAATTTCCGGTCCACTTATCCTTACCGTTTAGGTTAATTGGTCCTATTTCAAATGTATAAAACATCCCATATTTGACAAAAACTGTAGGCACAATGATAATGTTTGTTCCCACAATATAAGGAGAAAGCCTCACTGAAATATCATACGAAATTCTCCGTGTATAGGTCAAGTAAATAACAATTTAAAGAAAATTTAAAAAAGTAGACCAGTTAACCTAACCCTCCCCTATATTTTTAAAATTTTTTTCAATAATGTTACATTCAAACATTAATAAAAACTTGCAAAATATTTTTAAAAACTACAAAATATAATGTGAATTGATATAATTTTCTTTATATCATCGAAATTGGGGGGGGGATGGGTGAAAGAAAGAATAGGTGGCCCCCAAATGAACCTAGGTTCAAAGGTCCCGAATGATGTTAAAAAGGGCCTAACTCATGCAATAAAAATAAAGTTTATGAACTAATTGTATAAACTATTATTTTTATTATTCTGTTATTAAATAATTCTTCTGATAGTCTAAAACATAAGATACTGAAAATAATAGAATTTATTAACAGACAATCAACATAATTAGTTACCAATCTAATAAACTATTATTATGCTCTTAGGAATGCGCCGCTTGGCCTATCGGCCTCGTATCGGAACCTTTCCTACTCACAAAATGAAGTGTCCCTTTAACCACTCATATCATAAATAACAATTTCTTGCCTTGACAGTCCCATACCAATGGGCAGGGAGGGTCAACGATGGAATCTAGTGAAGTTTTTTTCGCCCAGAGGTCTATTAAAGGAGACAAGGCGACTCTGTTAGAAACTGGGCCGTTTTTCCTATAGTGTTGATTGATCCAACGAGTATATAAATTGGAACGGTGTAATAATTTTAGTATTTAAAATACTATTTTTTCATCACCTCCAGAATGTGTACTGAAAAAGAGATCATGGAATAGTTGCTAATACTGTTGTACCTGAATCGGTTAATAAGCATAGCGAATATGACAAAAATAAAACTAATATTAATATTATAATTAAATTGGTTTTTAATATAATAATAAATAAATAATCTCCTCTATAAACTATATATATATATAATATATATATATATATATATATATAAAGTCCGCATTGCGCGGTATTAAACATAATTAAAATTGAAAGATCATAAATTAGTTTTAATTAACGTCTAATTATCTCTAAATTAATATTTTGCTCTTATTTTCCTTTGATTTATACCTTACCGAACACTCCACTCCCGCTCTTGTCCCCTCCCCCGAAAAAAACACAAAAACAAAGAAAGAGTTGGTGCTTTTTTTTTTTTTTTTTAGAAAAATGAAAACATACGAAATATCGTTGACGATACAGACGATACAGCGCTGCAATCGAATACGCTGCTGTGGCTTGCAGCTGATTGCCTCGAAAACAATTAAACTGTTTCAATTTTTTTTAAATGGCAAATATTTTTTTTTTTTTGCCTTTTCTCATACTGCACTTACCGACTGAATTCTAAAACTCGGTGTCACTCAGGACACAGATGACGAGCGATGTTTTCGAACATCGAGGTTTCTAATGCTGGTTTAATAACCTCTTGCTGGTTTAGTCATTTTAAATTCGTGGGCAACAAAATTTAATTTGACAGTGGGCGTGTATATTTATTTATAATTAAAAATGAAAACAAAGTCAAGAAACGCATCTCTATGCGCATAATACCAGGCTACGAGGATTATCTCGGCGAGGGATAGTCTGCTCAATGACGGTTGAAACAAACACTTCGTTTGTTCGAACACATAAAAGACAGTGTCATCAGATATTTCGTATTTTAACTTGTACACAATTGTGGTAATGACGTTAAAAAACTTTGGCTTCAATACCTCGATGTTTAAAACATCAATATTACTTTCTCCCTACGGGGTAGAGAGAAACGCTTATTACAGGACTCTGATAAATTGGACAAATCCAGTTGCTAAATTTAGAAAAAAAATCCTCGTACACGTGATTTAGTCAGAATTCATGTTTTGTGAGTCCTTGACACCGAAAAATCGAATGACGGCCAAACGTCCGTCTGTCAACAACGCTAGAGGCTAAACCTTCCAGCCGATTTTCTCCAACACTGATATCCCCCAATCAATCAGTCTGATGTCCCTTGATTCGAAACCGATATTGTAATTTTCGAGGGTACTTTACATGAAGCCCCTGGGACATTTTCAAAATTAAAAAAAAAGTTACATCGTTTTTTATTAAATTTTGCTGTTGGATAGTGTGAAGGAAGTTTGAAAGAATGATGAAGGTCTTCCGTTCCTTGACAATCCAAATTTTTCGAAAATTGCAAAAGTTCAAAATGTTTTCCGAGTCTTCCTACAACTAAAATATTAAAGATAGTGTTTTTTTCCTTAATGGAATCTGTTCTTTAAAGAGAGATTTGAAATAAAGCTACGTATAGTTTTCGAAAATGTGAGTACTTTTTGCGTAAATTGGCGTGAAAATACGGCGGAGAAAATACGTGTTGTTTTAGCATCACTAGATTTTATAGAAATATCCACGCTTTAAAAACATCGGCATCGATGTCGCATCTCGAGTGACAAGTGCCAAACTGCAAGCGGTGAGCAGTGCCTGACTTTGTGCGCCCAATAAAGCTATTTGTAATATTTTTAATAAAAAATGTACGATATTTGTAACCGATGCAAATATTGTGTACGTATGAATAATTGATTATACGTATAAATAATTCCCACGACGATTTTGCTTAAACAAATATACGATATTTCTGTATTCATACCGGAAGCGGTAGCTCGTGCATCAACTGATGTCACTGCAGCGCCGCTGACCGGGAGGTCCTAGGTTCGAGGCCTGTCGGCGGTAGATTTTCGACTCTCGCTTTTCAGCTAGGTCGAATTCAGTCGCTGTCTAGAGGAGTATTCTAGCGGCCGGCTGCTCTCATCGGTAGTTTTCCATGGTTTCTCCGATCAACACCAGGCGAATGCCGGAGCAGTACACTAACAAACGGTAAACGAACCGCGCGAGATTTTTTCTTCCTCTTCCTTGTCCTATCTCCCCTACACACACACGAATTACACTACACTACCGCATATTGCGGGAGACCGGTCGGGAAGTTGGAGCTGGTCCCAGCTGGGGCGGTGCCTCGCTGGTGGGAGAATCCTGGTTAGGGGAAACCCCATTAGCCGACGGTAGGTCAACGCCGGATCTCACCATCCAGCGAGTGAAGATCACCGCCATCTCCCGAGAACAAACATGCACTACACTTACGGGAATAATGACCAAATTATTTGACAAGCCCGGATATATATATATACACACACACACACATATTTCATTAATTAACACTTTCTTTTGTGACAAACATGGAAATATATCTATAAAAGCATTCAAAAGTTCGCCTAACGAAATTTTGAATCCGCTGATGACCTCCAAAAATTGCGCGTCCCAGGCTGAAGCCAACTCAGCGTTGGGTAACCGGCTCTGGCTGTAAGCCTAGGCCTTTTCCCGGCTGGGTGCAAGCACCGGCCGTCACCCACGCGCGCCGTGTGCTCCGAGGCGCGCGATTTTCCTGTCCAGACATGCTGCGGCAGGCGCGGGGCCTCGCCTGCGCCTTGGCTTCCGGGAGGCCGCGTTGCGCTCTGTGGCGAAATCGGATCCGTCATTCCCCAACTCTATACCCACTGCGCTGGATGATCGAAGAGGCATGCCAATTTACCAGTTTGTTCAGTTTGCACAACTTAAAAGAATTAGTTTAACTTAACACCTTCGGGTGGTGTTTTCATTTCACAATTGAAAAAAATGTATCTGTGCTTTGCAAGTTCAGAAAGAAGTGACATTTTTAACACAATTCCAAGAACAGAAAACTACAAGAAAAAGTATTGACTAACATATTTATTTAATTTTTTGTTACACTATTACAAAATTAGGTTGAGTTATTCTTAATGCGATAAAACAAGCCTTTTTTTAAATTGGTTATTAAGGTCAACAATTAAAACAATCAATCAAAATCCAATAGTCGTCGCTAATGATGGTGATGCGTCACCATCATTAGCGATGACTATTGATTTTTGATTGATTGATTTTTCGTGTGTCCGGGCGCGTCAACTGCTTTGGTTATTAGTCCCGTTCGTGTGGTGCATGTTTTTTTCTCGGGAGATGGCGGTGATCTTCCCCCGCTGGATGGCGAGATCCGGCACCGATCTACCGTCGGCTAGTGGGGTTTCCCCCTAACCAGGACTCTCCCACCAGCGGGGCACCGCCCCAGCCTGGACAAGCTCTATGCTCCTGACCGGTCTCCCGGAATATGGGGTAGTGAAGTGCATGTTAGTGTTAGTGTAAGTGTGAGTTGTGTGTGTGTGTGTGTGTGTGTGTAAGGGGTTAGGATAGAACAAGGAAGAGAAAGGAAAAATTGCGGGCGATCCGTGGCCCGTTTGGTAGGGTACTGCCCGGCATTCGCCAAGTGTTGATCGGAGAAACCCGGAAAACTACCGATCAGAGCAGCCACCGCTAGAATTCTCTAGACAGCACTGAATTCGACCAGCTGAAACGCTAGTGTCGAAAATCCTGCCGCCGTCAGGACTCGAACCCAGGCCTCCCGGTCAGAGGCACTGCAGGTGCGGTGCCATGCTGGTGGGAGAAACCAGGGCGAACAAACCCTGCAAGCCGTCACGTAGTTTGGTCCCGGATCTCCAGGTCGCTGTCTGGAGAAGAATTCTAGCGGCCGGCTGGTCTGATCGGTAGTTTTCCGTGGTTTCTCCGATCGACGCCAGGCGAATGCAGGAGCAGTACCCTAACGAACGGGCCACGGTCCACGCGCGATCTGTTCTTCCCATTCCTTGTCCTATCCTCTTCCCTTTACACACACACACACTTACACTAACATGCACTACACTACCACATATCCCGGGAGACCGGTCGGGGCTTAGAGCTTGTCCCGGCTCGGGCGGTGCCCGCTGGTGGGAGAGTCCTGGTTAGGGGGAAACCCCACTAGCCGACGGTAGGTCGGCGCCGGATCTCGCCATTCAGCGGGGAAAGATCACTGCCATCTCCCGAGAAAAGAACATGCACTACACTAACGGGACTAATGACCAAAGCAGTTGACGCGCCCGGAAACACGAAAAAATCAATCAAACCTAGTTCCTTCCAAATTCTGGCCGCTAGGTAGTGATGGAGGAGCGCGCAAGAGAGAGGCCGGATCTCGCCATCCAGTGGGGAAGGTCACCGCCATCTCCGAGAAAGAAAAAGACATGCACTACACGAACGGGACTAATGGCCAAAGCAGTTGTCGTGCCCGGAAACGAAAAAAACAATCAATGGCACTGCGCCAGCCGAGACAAGCTCTAGGCTTCCCCTAATGGCCTCCCGACATGTGATGTAGGGTAGAGCATGTAAGTGTGTGTCTCTAAGAGGCAAGGAAGGCAAAGGGAAGAGGACGGAAAGTTCACACGCAGCCCGTGGTCTGTTTGTTGGGATACAGCCCCTGTATTCACCTGGTATTGATCAACCCACGAAAACCTACCGACCCAGAGCAGGCGGTCGCTAGAATTTTCCTCCAGACAAAACCCTGCAACCGTGCCGTTTGGGAGGACAGTCCTTCATTGTCGTCAATTGTCCTCTCGTCCTCCTTTGTATTTCACATGTCCTCCTTTTAGTAAATTTTTAACATTGGTTGTCATTTATTTCGTCACATAACCACTGCTACGTTGTATCTTTTAATGTTTAATTTAGAATAGAAAAAAAGAAATGCATGCCTGAACGTGTCTCTATCTCGCGACTAAAATAAGAAATGAAACGCTCAGACCATCTTCATTTGGATTTTGTGAATGCATCTTTTCACTTGAATTGCAAATAGAGATAATAAAAACGGAGTTCATGTTAGTCCAAATTAGTTAATTATAAAAGAAATGTGTTGACGCGTTTTTTTGTTTGTTCATTTACTTATCGAGTGTCCTGCCTTTTACACGAACATTGATGGCAGCCCTTCTGGGGACGGAGCGCGATGGGAGAAAGATGGTAGGGTGTGGATGAAAGCGGGAGATGGATGTTGCGAGAGGGTGGCTCGGCGGGAAAGTCAGGCGGACGACACCGAGCGTTGCTCAGCTAGGGCACAATGAGATTATAATTACAGGCGACTCCAGTTCTAGTGAACCCTCGGATATAGTGAACCCTCGGCTATAGTGAACTAAAGGCACTGGTCCCGTTTCACTAACATTACTAATAATCGGTTATAGTGAACCTGAACCTCGACTGTAGTGAACGTAGGGAATACGTCTGGAAATTAATTGGATCTCTTATGTTACTACGCGATTAAAAGGACCTTCAGAGAGGTGGACGCGTTCCAACAATGCAAGAGGCATTGAAAGGCGTCGAGAATGTATTGCGATATTTAGAGAAATGGCGTACAGAAAAAGTATGAAAAGAGACTAACTCTGTAGAAGGATTAGAGAAATTACTAATGAAAAATGCACCAAGCAAACAACTGAAAATAATTTATTTTTTTGAGGACAAATAAAGATATTTTATTTTTAGTTCGTACTTTTAATCATTTTAGCTGTTCCTCCTTACTAATAAAATCAATCATTTTGGAGAAATTCCATTTAATATTGACATCATCGGGTATAGTGAACCTCTGGTATAGTGAACCAAAATTGTTAGTCCTCAGAAGTACACTACTCTACTTTTCTTGTGAGTATCACTTACCGGGAGGTACTAGGGTTTGGCCTCGCACGGGGGGGGGGCGGACGGTCGCAAGGCCCGAAGCTCTTAGTAGTGGAGGTAAGGTCCACTCGGACTAGGATTGCCAACAATGCCTATGTAAGGGAGGACATTTGAGAAGACAAAAACGCAAGATGTTGCTTTTTATAAATATTTAATTTAAATTAACATCGACTCTATTTCTTTCATCTTGCCATTTGCGATTCAAGAGAAAAATTCTTAAAAATGGAGAGAGCGTTCAGAAAAAGGATATTTATATTTTTTATTCTAAATCACACAATATGAGATACAAGTAGGAGGTGTTTGTCATGTAATAAAATAAGTGTCTACAAATATTAAAACTTTACTAAAAGAAAGACATTTGAAATAACAAGGAGAATAGAGGACAATAGACGTCAATGGGAGACTATCCTCCCAAATGCAGGACGGTTGGCAACCTTAAGTCGGAGCCAAGTTACTCGAGCGGTACTCACGTCGTAAGCTTCAAGGAGGCAGTGAGTAGGTGGCTCGCCTCCGACCTTTCGGCGGGATTGGGCGTGGGGTTCGTTAACTGGCATTCACTGTGCAGCCGACGGCGAATCTTAAACCCAAATATAAAACACCAGACGGGGAGCATCAATCCCCCTGTCAGGTTTACCTAGGTTCCGGCGGCACTCACGTCGATAGCTTGAAGCAGTGAGGAGACGGGTTTCCGGCCATGAGCCCGTCGGCCCTTAGCCCGGGTGACCCCCAATTCGGTACTTGGCATCGTCACCGCAGTGGCCCGATATTCTGGGCGTAGAGGAGAACTTGTCCCGGCGCATTGTGGGTTGCGCTTAATTCGACTCTGGAACTGGCCTGGACAGCTAGTAGTTCTGAACTGGCAGGACGGCTCGACCCAGGCATTAAATGGGAAGGTTCCCAAGATGGTTAACTGTGTTCTGGCGGAATCCAGATACCAACCCAAGGACGAACGTGTGACGCCTGCGGCGGGGATGGGGCGGATAGAGGCGCTAGCGCCTAGGTGCCCGCTCCGGGGAGAAATACCCCTAGTAGAACATAAAATGCGGGTAAAGGCGGCTCACACATTCCGTATTCGACGAACAGCGAGCAACCGCTCGCCGCATCCCGAGTAGTGTGTATGAGTTGCTTGCTATTTGCCGAGCGGCAAACAGTCGGTGTTCGCCTTAAGGCGGCTCCACACATTCGGTATTCGACGAACAGCGAGCAACCGCTTGCCGAATCCGAGTAGTGTGGATGAGTTGCTTGCTATTGGCCGAGCTGCGAACAGTCAGTGTTCGCCTTAAGGCGGCTCCACATTCGGTATTCGACGAACAGCGAGCAACCGCATGCCGAATCCCGAGTAGTGTGAATGAGTTGCTTGCTATTGGCCGAGCTGCGAACAGTCAGTGTTCGCCTTAAGGCGGCTACACACATTCGGTATTCGACGAACAGCGAGCAACCGCTTGCCGAATCCGACGTAGGGTGGATGGGTTGCTTGCTATTTGCCGAGCGGCGAACAGTGTTCCCTTAAGGCGGCTCCACACATTCGGTATTCGACGAACAGCGAGCAACCGCTTGCCGAATCCCGAGTAGTGCGAATGAGTTGCTTGCTACTTGCCGACCAACGGACATTCGGTGTTCACCCTACTCACCGCGTGTCGGTCTTTAGGCATATCAAAGAGAGCGAACATTCGCCGAACACGTCAGCTGCTCGGGATTGGGTGAGCACTAGCTCGCTGCTCGGCGAATACCGATGTTGAGCGTCTAGTAAGCTTTTAACTGGTACTAGGGTTTGGCTCCTCTCCATGGGAGGATTTTCAATACTAGCCAAATAGCTCCGTAGAATCTGTCTTGTGAAGAATTCCAGCGACCAGCTGCTCTGATCTAATGTTCCATGGTTTCTGCGATCAAGACCAGGTGAATGCTGGAGCAGTACAAATTGACCCCGGCCGCAGACGATCTCTTATTCCTCTTCTCTGTACTATCATTGCCCCTTTTTTACGCTCTCATGCACTTCACTACAGCCATATGTAGTTAGCATCGCCCAAGAAACCAATCTCAACCAAACATATCCAAAATGAAAGGGTAATTTTGGCCTCTATGTAAGAAATTGTTACATTCTGTGTTTTCCGGAAACTATGGCGGTACAAAGAGGAACAGTTAACATACCTTCTTATGACCGACTAAAAACGACACAAAATCCTCAGAAAAATGTGTTTTGGAGTATTCATGCCGGGATATTTTTTCCCCTGAGAAAATACTCCGCTGGGCACAACGTGCTGTGTATTCTTTGTGATGTGTTTAAGTTTTTACATTTGTAGGTAATTTTAAAGAATGCTTCAAAAAAAGGCCTCACATGTCTGTATGATGCAAGACTTGTCTGTACAAGAATGAAAGAAGTTTCGTCTTTGATATTAAGTTTACCTGTTTGAATGAAAACTCTTCAATGGAGTATACCCAACAACATCGACATCGGGATATGATGTAATCTAACAACTCACCATTAATATCACGCTCCTGCTAGCTATTAACTTGTAAGTACGGGAGAGATTACCCTACGCTATTAAGTAAATGACGATAATTTGGCGAGGAGTCAGGTAACAGGGTACGTAAAATGTTATGTGTCAAGTATCAAGAAGGTTACAATTATTTAAAGACTAATAAGAAATTTTGAGTTGTATTTTGATATTCAAACGTATTGCAATGGGAATTTCAAGTACAAACGGCGTTCAGAAACATTTAAAAAAAGTAACACAGATGTGTGATAATTAGTAAATATACCTTAAATTACAGAAATATGTGACATTCATTTCAATATAAAACGTTTACTTGTTGTGACAAATACCTTCCATAAAATTCGAACACTATATTGAGAAATAACTTCTTTGAAAGTAAATGAATGGATTCCATTGAAGATTTTTCACATTTTAGTTTTCTAAGGTCAACTTTCCGATCGTAGAAGTACGGAATACAGAAAAACAATAACAAAATCCGATAGCATAAAGTTGCATTTGGTAATTCAAAGCAAAAAACATCAGGCAAAATGAATTCACAAATATAATATAAATATAATATTGGTTTGCCTGAGAAATTTGTGCGGAAATTTAAGTGAATTTGTTGTTTTTGGCACTGCTCTCTTATTTATTTAATTGATATCACGAACCTTCTACTACATTAATATACTTGAGTTATCACGTATGATGTGCCAAATAACAAGATATTCTAAAGTATATTGATGTTTCATATGAAGACCAGGAAAAGTGAGCACATTAAAATTGAAATCTCTTAATAGAACAGAAGAGATTAACTGACTGACACAACAACATGGAGCAAAAGTAACGAAACTAGAAGCATTTGAGGTATGTGTAACATTCCTACAACATGTGAAGTGTTGAAATATTTTCTTTGTAAGTTTATTTTATTTATTAATTTTACATTAATGGAATCCACAATGCTATGTACGGAGAGGAATTTGAGAGCGGTAGAGAGAGGCGGAGGCATGTGAAGAAGGAAGAAGAGGAGGCTAAGATGGGTAGAATGGGGAAATGAAAGGAAAGGGGTGAAGAGGGATGAGGAAGTGTGAAGGGAGTGAGGAGGGCGAAGAGGATGAAGAGGAATTAGGTGGACCGAGAAGTGACGGAAAGGGGGGAAAGAGGCGAAGTACGGCAGAGACGGTGAAGAAGGGTGAAGTGGCGTTGAGTGAGGAGAAGAGGGCGGAGAGGGAGGAAGGCGGGTGAAGAGAGGTGAAGTGGAGCAAAATGAGGTGGGCGATTTTTTTATTTCATTTTGTTCACGATATCTCAGATCTTTTCATAACAGAATGTGAGAAAGAATATTCAATGCCTACTGTATACTCTCACTCACAAATATTTTCATTTGAGCAAAAGAATTTTATCTTGTAAATTTGGACGCCGTTGATTTTCCACATCCAACACAATAACGAAACAAAATATGTCGGCTCTAATGGACTGTACTTACGAAATACTTGTAACTTCAACTGGATCTTCATGTAATTACATATTTTTTGTCTTTCTATATCAGAACTCAAAATTGAGAACTTTGCGAATCCTGGCAATACTAGTAGAATGTTCAAATTTTTTGTTACATATTCGTTATATCATATATATATATATATATATATATATATATATATATATAGTTACATCATTTATTATTATTTTCCCATACTTTTGAATATTCTAGCAATCTTCTTGAAATTTATTTCTTAAAAAATTTTTAATGAATTTTCAAAAACAGTTTTTAATTTTTTTAAATAAAGGAATTGGAGCTGACGATGCGAGGTGCTCTATTGAAGACGCGGTCAGATTCACGTGGTCTGTTTGGCTTAACATCGTCCGCATTTCATGTATATTACGAGTGCTGAGAATATTACTTTAGGATGGGAAAGTATTATTTACGTCATATTTCTTAATCTGTAGTCCCAATTTTGGAGAAATATTGGTTGTCGCATATGTGTAGAATTACGAATGTTACAGAGATTGTTTGTCAGTCATTGACTTCTCATGTTCTTCGATGGTTATCATTGTTCTCAAAATTTAAAATGTTCAGTTAATCAGAAGTTAATCAGTAGATACGCAAAGCAATATTTATTTTTAAATTGGTTAAATAAATATCCTTAATGTAATTTCAAATTTGTAAATTTATTTCATTTTAATGAATTCTCTAAGTAAGACGTATTTTGATATTACATACTATATCGTTTCTTAAAATTTTGCCACACTTCTTATCGTTTTCACTTCATATTTGTGCACATTGTTTTCTTTTTAAACTACGTAATTTTTCCACCCTTCTAAAACCATGACACTGATGGATAGTAAAGTGGATCCCCCAGCCACTTGAAACCGGGAGTTTAACATTTTTTGCTAATTCTCTTTTAAAGAAATACTCTAGATATATGATTTAGAAAATGTTCTGTACTTGCTTCATTGCGACAAGAAAGCCACGTCTATTTTTTATGACAAGTTCATCATCCTCTAATCGAAAGCCTAACTGTTCTCTATATCGACAGATAATAAAACAATATTGCGACATATTTTAGGGCAGGCCTGACTGTAAGAGAACGCCGGAGTTTCCATTGATTGATTTTTTCGCGTTAAGTGCTTTGGTTATTAGTCCCGTTAGTGTAGTGCATGTTTTTCTCCGGAGATAGAAGAAGGAAGAGGAAGGACAGATCGCGCGCGGTCCGTGGCCCGTTGGTTAGGGTACTGCTCCGGCATTCACCTGGTGTCCGGAGTTTCCATAAAACGTTTAAACATGGTGGCGGTTTTCATTATTTGGTAAAAAAGCAATGTGTTGAAAGGCATATCTATCACTTATACTTGGATTTATGTACACCTGCACTTGACGTAAATTAGCTCTTACAGAGTCATCCAATCGGGAGCTTACACGTCACTACAGTGACAATTACACGTCACTACAATGACGTCACTATGGTGACGTTCAACCTCCCAATTGAATGACCCCGTAACAGCTGGTTTACGTAAAAAGAAGCTCTAAATAAATCCAAGAGAGGTTTTAATATTGAAAGTCCTAAACATGAAACCTTAGCTGTTAAGGTTAGAGGAGTTACTCCTCCAAACGAAGATAGACCGAAAACGCACTGGGGTGTGTCGTTGAGTCCCAATTCCCAGGGAAATGTTATTAAATAAGAGTTATTACACACGAGTTCCATTTATGCACATGCTTTTTAGCTGCTTGTCAAAAAGAAAACTATTAGGGCACCTAACTATTTTGCTTTCTTAATTGATACTTTCGTGATTTCGGGCGCGTCAACTGCTAAGGGTGTCCCGTGGTTTCTCCGATCCACACCAGGCGAATGCCAGAGCAGTACCCTACCAAACGGGCCACGGACCGCGAGCGATCTTTCCTTCCTCTTCCTTGTCCTATCCTCTCCCCTTACACACACACACTTACACTAACATGCTCTACACTACCACATGTTCCGGGAGACCGGCCGGGAACTTAAAGCTTGCCCCGCATGAGGCGGTGCCACGCTGGTGGGAGAGTCCTGGTTAGGGGGATACCTCACTAGCCAACGGTAGGTCGGCGGCGGATCTCACCATCCAGCGGGGGAAGATCACCGCCATCTCCCGAGAAAAGAACATGCACTACACTAACGGGACTAATGACCAAAGCAGTTGACGCAAACACGGAAACACGAAAAAAATCAATAAATCAATCAACTGCTAATATCATTAATCCCGTACGTGCAGTACATGATTTATGTCTGGCGAGGGACGGTGGGCTTCCCCGGGGGATGGTGAGATCCGGCGCTGATCTACAAGTCCGCTAGAGGAGCTGTATCCAACCAGGTACGATCTCTCCCATCAGCGGGACACAATCCTAGCCAAGTCGAGATCTGGCCTCCCCACATTTGTGGTAGAGTAGTTCATGTAAATGTAAATGTGTGTAAGTAAAGGGTGAGGATAGGACAAGGAAGAGGTAAAAAAGATCGCGCGTGTTCCGTGTCCCGTTTGTTACGGTACTGCTCTGGCATTCGCCTGGCATTGATCAGAGAAATCCCCAAAAACCTCCGATCAGAGCAACTGACCCACTGAAATACTACTCCATAGAAAGGTTAAATTCATTCTAGCTATGTAGTTTGTGCTGAAAATGCTGCCCCAATCGGGAATCGAACCCTAGGACCTCCCGGTCAGAGGCCTTGCAGTGACATCAGTTCATGCCCTGAGCCACCTAACCCGGCACTCTGTCTAGCATTGGCTCCGTTACATGGTTCCGTGTCGATCGCAATTAATAAGTTGCACCAAACCGTCATCACAGGAGAGGATAAAAGCCAACATTATTGTTTCAGAAGTACAGAGGATTTTAGATCGGAGAACCCATGAAAAAAGTACCGATCAAGGAAGCTGGCTGCAAGAATTCTTGTCCAGACGCGATTCAATTCGACCTAGCTAGTAGGGTTGCCAACAATGTTCATGTAAAAGGGAGGACACTGGATAAAAACACGTAACAACACTTGTCTTTTTATATTTTATTTACACTAACATCAGCAATATTCCATTGGCTTTCCATTTCTCCAAGTGCAGATGCTCACAAAATGCAGATGAAGATGGAACACTTTTTTATTTTAGTCGCTAAACAGTGACAGTATCATGCACGCGTGCGTTAGTGTACAGTAAAATTATATTCACGTTTTCTATTCTAAATTAAACAATAAACAATACAACGTATGTGGTAAAATAAATGAAAACAAATGATAAAAATTTAATAAATGGAGAACATTTAAAATAGAAAGGAGAACGGAAGGACAACCGACTTCAATAGAGGACTGTCCTCCCAAATGAAGGACGGTTGGCAACCCTACTAGCTAGTGTCGAAAATCCAGCTACAGTGGAGACTCACACCCTATTATCCGAATAAAAGAAGAATGTGGTTGACAGTTCCCGGTAACATGGTGACGTCAGTTCCGTAACCTAGGCAACAGCGAATCAGCAGTATCGCCATTTGTCCGATGGTTTCACGTTTGAACTGCGAAATGAGTCGCGTATCCGGAGTGCTGCAGTTTATCGGCTGAGCGTCGTGTTTTGAGCTTACAGTGTCCAAGTGTATTGTGAGAGCGGGAATTCAGATAATTCTTATAAAGGAATAATTTTAAAATGTTTGTGTTTTTAATATCCAGTGACCACAAGTAAATATTTACGAAGTGTGGCAAACTACCGTTCAACAGTGCAGTTTGGGAATAATTGGCGAAGGATGAGAAAATGTAAGTACCTTATTTATTTTCGTTCTTTTACGTGTTACGATTTTTCCCGATTTCTCTCAGCTGTTCGTTTTTGGCGCAGCCCGTGGTAGAGCGCGCGTAGCGGCAACGCCCCCCCCTCCACACCGAACGTCAACCACGTTCTTTTATTCGGATAGAACCTCCCGGTCAGAGGCAGCGGCCCGTTCCGGGTTGGCCACCCCTGACCTAGACGACGACGGCGGCGGCGGCGGTGGCTGTGGCGGCGGCGACGGCGTGCGCGCGTGAGCTGGGCCGGGCCGGGCCCGCCGCCGCAGACGGGCGAGAGAAGGACGCGGGCGAACGGTCGTGGAGAAGGGGGCGGGGCTGGGCGGGGAAGGGGCCGTGGGGCGGGGAAGGCGGGCCGAACCCGAACGGCCTCCAGCATTTAAATGGGCCGGGAGGGGAGGAGGGAGGGGGGGGGCGCCGCGTGGCGCGGCGCGCCAGGGCCACGGCGGCCGACGTCGCTAAGCGTCGCGACGCCCCCCCCCCCGGCACAGTGGTCGGAAATGAGACCACGTGGCGCACGCCCCGGGAGAGGTGGCTCAGGGCTGTCCTACGGTTCGAGTCCTGACGGTGAAAGGATGTTCGACACTTATCTAGGTCGATTTTTTGACGGCCTGATCGGGAGCGGTAGCTCAGTACATCAATGATGTCACGCAGCGCCTCTGACCGGGAGGTACTCGGTTCGAGTCCTGACGGCGGCAGGATTTTTGACACTAGCTTTTCAGCTAGGTCGAATTCAGTCGCTGTCTGGAGGAGAATTCTAGCGGCCGGCTGCTCTGATCGGTAGTTTTCCGTGGTTTCTCCGATCATCATCAGGCGAATGCCGGAGCAGTACCCTAGCAACGGGCCACGGACCGCGCGCGATCTTTCCTTCTTCTTCCTTGTCCTATAATCTCCCCTTCACACACACACTTACACTAACATGCACTGCACTACCACATATTCCGGGAGACCGGTCGTGTGCTTAGAGCTTGTCCCGACTGGAGCGGAGCTCCACTGGTGGGAGATACCTGATTCGGAGTACCTCGCTAGCCGACGGTAGGTCCGCGTGGCCATCCAGCGGGAGAAGACCATCACCACCACCTCCTAGGAAAAACAAACACTATACTTACGGGGTTAATATAAGTTGACGTGTTGTGAATCATCAATCAATCACATGGCTCACACAATGCCTCTATATTTGTTTCGTAGTTCAAACCAACACTTAGAGACTAGCTGTATGTACTTTCCGCCCTCATTTCGCCCGATGCAAGAAGATTGTTTTTATTCCAATGGCAGAACTATTATATAAAATATTTACATCGTTCTTCAATTCAAAATATTTTCTATTACAGGAGAATGAAATTTTCTGGTTATCTAATTGTATCAATCGGGTTGTTGCAATCTCTTATTGCTAATTCAGCTAATATTGGCCAAGGCCGATAGGTAGGGTCTCCAGAGCTCAAGAAAACGTGAGCGTATTATATAATAGCTACACTCCGATTTAAATGTAGTACCTCCTGAAAGCTGTAAAGAGAGGACATCGCAGTGGCGTAGCTAGGGGGCAGGGGCGGGCAGGGGCGGGGAGGGGGCTATTGGTTCACCGGGCGCAACGCCCCGGTGACACCAATTATAAAATTTATATTTCGACTTCTGTAATTTTAATGATTTATTTAAAAACTATATATACATATTAATTAATATTATAAATTAAATCATATATACTAAGGAAGCAAAGAAAAAATAAATTAAACGTAAACTATAAACAGTGATCCCCAATTCTTCTGTGGTCCAAAGTCTCGTTTCGGCGATTACTTTATCTTATCGTTAATCTTGATAAAATAATCACAAACTACCTTTAATATCGTGCAAATATACTTGTATTTTTATTCAATAATGTTTACAATTTTCAGATATAGATATATTTATATTTAATTGGGGGGTTGACACCGTTTTTCGCCGGGTGACACCAACTTAAGCTACGACACTGAGACGTCGTCTCCTATCGGGAGCTCCCACACCAAAAAAGAAAGTCATAATGAAGCTACTGATAAGATGACAGTGCCCCCCTCTCCTTCCACTTCGTGACCCTTAGGAGAAACTACATTTAAATCGTACAACAAACACCGGAAGTTGGGTAGTATTTTTTATTGCTTCTATTTTATGACTTAGGACTCAATAGGAATCACTTAATTAATATTCTGGATTTGTTTTAGTAGATTTTCATTTGAACAATTTTAGCTCTGATTCTTATTTTTCATAAATAATCATTTTTGAATTTTTCGTAATTTTTTAAAAATTTATTAATTTAAAGTCGCATCAACATCTGGGTCATTAGCGACCACTATTGGAGTTAACGTTATGGTAACTGTGTAGATGAAACGATACGGTGATGAACGATACGGTGATGATAAGGGACGGACACAAATACAACCATGCCAAAGGCGGGAATGGAACCCGCGATCCTTCGGTCCCGTGATCGCTACGACACTACTGCCTCAGCGATCTCTGCCACCGAATCGGCTTTTCGTCATTATTTTGCTCTTGTTCTGCTGGCATCTATCTCGATTAAGCTGGAAAAATACCTACGAGCCTGGACAACATGAAGGCACACGGGCGTATTTTGCCTTTCTGTGAGAATGCAGGCCTTAGAGCCAAGTGGCCTCTCCCTCCAAAGCTCCTAATATTTCCCCGCCTGCCTGCGCTCTTTGTCGCAACATAGCGCTCTGTACCTCTCTCTCTTTCTCTCTCTGTCTCTCTTTCTCTCTCTGTCTCTCTGTCTCTCTCTCTCCTGTCTCTCTTTTGTCTCTTCTCTGTCTCTCTTTCTCTCTCTGTCTCTCTTTCTCTCTCTTGTCCTCTCTCTCTTCTCTCTCTGTTCTCTCTCTCTGCTCTCTCTCTCTGCCTCTCTCTGTCTCTCTGTCTGTCTCTGTCTGTCTGTCTCTCTCTGTCTCTCTCTGTCTCTCTGTCTGTCTGTCTGTCTGTCTGTCTCTCTCTCTCTCTCTCTCTCTCTCTCTCTTCTGTCTTTCTCTCGTGGGTCGCGCGGTAATTCAAAAAAACACGATGATGCCAGTACAGATTTTTGATTCTTTTTCATTTATGCCGAAAGGCTTTGTTGCTCAGGAGGAATCCAATCCTACTTTTCAGTATGTCTCCTATTTCTTATGAACAGATGTACATTATGTACCTTGTCGGTGCTGGCGATTACACAAGTGCGAAAAGCGAAAAATATATTCCGTTTCATTTATGTCATTCAATACTCAAAAGAGAGTACAATGCATTTCAAAACACAGCTTCGCGAACAAAACAAATTTGTAGTAATTACACGGGAAATCAAATGGAATCAATTTAAAAGAAAAGTTAGTTTTCTTACGTAGTGCTAATATAAATTTTAGAGTTAAAATAAAAATGAGAATCATTTTAATTATTATTTTTTAAATATTTTCTTTAAATTAAATATATCATTTTTACATCCTTTTACACCCTTACTTTTGGAAAAAATAAATGCCTTTTGCATGCCTATTTTAGTAAAAAAAATGCTCTTTTGCCTGCCTAATTTAGAGAAAATAAATGCCAGATCTTCGGAACTCTGATCATAACCAACATTAGAAGTTGAATGTTAATTACATATTCATTTCTTCCTTAGTTAAAATTAGGTATGGGTCCTCGATACTTTCGATACCTCGATACCCTCGACACTCGGGTGGTATCGATAGCGATCGATATTTTCGGAAAATGACTCGAACTTTTTCGATACTTTTCAATTTTTATGCCATTCCCCATCTCTTCTGATTTAAGAATATTGTCTTCTTTCATCTTTCTCCTATTTTCCTTCTGTTATCATCAACGAAGTGTCCGTCTGTTCAGATTCACTTACAGTCGTTAAAATTAGCCAACGCTGCAACATACGGGCGCCGTGTCCCGCTCTTTAAGTCCCCATCTCACCTGTGAGCATCTCTTGAGATGGCACGCAATTCGCGACCAATTTAGCTTTGGGAAAACGCTTCCTTGGGAGCTCCGGCAATCTAGTGGCGATAGGCACAATAAGCAATACTCGATGACGGCGTTTCATCCCGGGAACTCCCCTCCTCAGCCCACCGCGGAGACATCTGACGGAGCTCTTGAGTTCAGTTCTGCGTTTTAAAGTGACCGAAAGACGACTATTGCTGTACCACTCTCAAAAACACCTTCCACTGCGCGTGCCCGAACGTGGCCTCTCCCTCCAAGGTCCTAATATTTCCCCGCCTGCCTGCGCTCTTTGTCGCAACATAGCTCTCTCTCTCTCTCGCTCTCTCTCTCTCTCTCTTCTCTTTTTCTCTCTGTCTTTCTCTCGTGGGTTGCGCGGTAATTAAACACTGCGAGTTGGTGATAAACTGATGAGTGAGAAGGATCAGACGGAAGGCAGCTTATGTGTTTCTACAGTAGGGCTGCCAAAGGTCAACAGAAAATAAGCCGTGTCTTGAAGTAGAGTTTCGGTCTCCAGTCCCTGTTTGACCGTGGCTAGTGAGCAATGAGAATGTGTTTTACACAGTAGCTACTGTTATTCACAAAAACCGAATTATTACAAATAATTCAAAAATATCCACTGAAAAACGATAGGTCGTTAATCAAATAATCATTGAACCTGGCCACATTCCTCTCCGCCTTCCACCATACCATCCAGATCTAAATCCAATAGAACTTGTTTGGGGATTTATAAAAGGGCGCTAAGGCAGCAGAAACAATTGAGTGCATCCTTAAAAGAAAAGGAAACGTTTTGCAGAGAAGCGTTTGCACAATTCAGTGCTAAACAGTGGAAGAAATCCTGCGAGCGTGTGTAGGGAATAGAGGCGCATAATAATTCAGATAATGTGACGGACCAACAAACGATGTATTCATTTCTTTGGACACTCCTGGGATGCGAGTTCCTCTTTTGACGAAGAGGCAGCGATGACGAGTGACGGTCAGCGCGATCGCTGCGTCTTGCAGTCGCCTCTCCTTGTCGCCTACGCGCTTCCTTATCGCCAAAGAGGAAATCTCAGATACCACAGGGTGGGGGCAGCCTCCGAGACTTTACCAAAGGTACGTCCGCCATGATGGGTTTTTTTCTTTTTGCGAGCGGTTCAGTTAATTCATTCCATAACCAATATGAGTGAAGTGTGGAATTATTTTGAAGAGGACTCGGAAGATAACAATCGAGCTAATTGTAGAATATGTAAAAAAACATTTTTGCCTGGTGAAACATCACACAATACTAGTAATTTCAAAATCATGTTACATCAATACACCGGGTAGTATTCAGCTCCACCGAACACAAGAGAGCCAAGCCAAATAATGCTGTACCGGACGTTGGAAACGTCGCAGATCGTACAAGTGAAGTGGTAGAAGTTAAAGCCCATGGTCAGCCTGTCAAGGTCCTCGAGTTCCAAACAAATAAACAAACTCGCTGAGTTTTTGGCCACAAAGAACAAATTTAACCAGGAGATAACCGTTCAAAAGCAATAACAAGAAAATTTTTAAAGATAATCAACTGATCAGTATTATTGAAGACGATCAAACAAAAGGTTCTGACCATCAGGGAAACGGTAATTAAGGAAATCGTAAATAGCATTGGTTAGTAGAATGAACCTTGCCAAGGCTGGAGAGGAAATCATTTTTATTAATAAGTAAATATTTAAGTAAATCAACAAATAAGCGAACCATTAAATAAATATTGGTACATTGAGGGGTAAATGGGAGTTGGTGACCGAGAAGTAAGCACAGAGGCGACAGCGGTCAAAGACTGTAGCGAGAATGAGTGTCGTCCGCGCCAGGAAATGAAAAAAGGAATCATTTACAAAAAGGCTGAGGGATTTGCGTAGCGACTCGTATTCTAACGACAGGCTTTTACCCATTTTTGGGGTGAGTACTAGAATTCGAAAAGTCACAGAGTCTTTATTTTGACAATAACATAGAACTTACAATATTACATTTCAACATGATGGGCAAAATAATTAGGGATACCCTAGAAAAAACTGTGTGTGATCACCATCAGCTTTGTATGCAAAAACAAAATTGTCAGCAGTGAGAGGCAGCTTCCTCACTCAAATTAACATGCAAGAATAACAAAACAAAGTTTTTAAACATAATACTTCTGTGCACTAACAATAGTTATATTCATTACTATATTCATAAAACATTCAGATCTAAACATATACCACAACGAACTTGATACCAAAAAAGTATAATATTACTGTTCAACGGTCATCAAATAACATTTTGTAGATTATACAAGATTTTTCAAGAACAAAAAATCGAATGATGTATTTCACTTAACTATCACAAGAAAATCGTCAATGTTGTCTTGCGAAAAAAGCCATTTTCTTATATACCCTAAAGTTAGAATGCTTTAGGGTATAGGTATTGTAATGGCTTAATGGCCAAATAGTATCATTGTATTAACGTAATGTACTGTAATGTATATTTGTAATAATTACCTATTGAAATAAAAAAGTGCAGTACAGTACAATACAGTACAGTACAGTACTACAATTTTATATTGTCCTACAAACTGAGGGACTCTATAGAACAAGGTGTGATCCCACATTGATCTAGTTCAGAGATATTAATTGTTTTACTATATATTTTACAATAAACTCAGTTCACTTTTAAACTTGTAAGCACTGTGCACTTGCATGAAAGTGCATACTGAATTTATTTAAAGTGGGTCACATACCTTTAGCACCTCCTATAATTTTTGAACGTTAATTATAAGATATTGAGGTAAATTAGTGTTTTCAAAAATTTTTAGTCTATTATGACGACCGTTAGAAGACGAATCCAATGAAATGCATATTGGCATATGTTAGAAAAGCATTTTTTGAGTAATTCTGATTTTTTGCGACTCGTCTTTAACGGATATTTTGCTCGTCATGATAGACAAAAATATGTATAGTTTCGTTCAATAACATCAAAGTTATCTCAAAATATCAAAAAATACAAAGAACAAATGATAAAGTAGTAATTAATACATATATTAATTATGCAATTTCTCCATGCATTTCCGTGAAAACTTCATTGCAATAACTTCAACCGTTCAAAAACTACAGGAGGTGAAGTTACGTGACTCACTCTATATAATGTATTACTCTAAAATAATAATGTGTTAATTTGAAGTTTTATTTAATGCTAATGATAGAATTTCACAAAAACGTGGAATAGCCCCTTGTACTAAGACCTTCAATTGTATGTGATACAATTGTGTGTGTGTAGACACAACACATTGTAATTTTCTTCCTGGAGCTTTCCCAGCACCAGGACCTGCCGAATTGGGCTATTCGCGGCATTCTTCGATCACCACCAGGCGAATACCGGGGCAGTACCCCAACACAGGGGCCAAGGACCGCGGGCAATCTTTTCTTACTCTTCCTTGTCCTATCCTCACACCTTACACACACACACACACACACACACACACACACACACACACACACACACACACACACACACACACACACTAACACGTACTACATTACTATACTACCGGGAGACCGGCCTGGGACTTAGAACTTGCTGGGCAGTACGATGGGAGATACCTGGTTGAAAAATATCCGGCTACTTGACGGTAGGTCGGCGCCGGATCTCGCCATGTAGTGGGGCAAAATCTCCTACACATCCCGATGAAAAAACCTGAACCACACTTACGCAACTAATGACCTCAGTAGTTGACACGGCCAGAATCACCAAGAATCAATCAATCTGGCACTGTTGGCACACAAACCAAGGACCTCTCGGTGAGAGGCACTGCAGTGACATCAGTTGCTGCCCTGAGCCACCTCTCGCGGCGTGCGTCTGGAAGTTTCCCGCAACATCCGCGTTCCCACGCGGCGCCTCACCCCACGGGCGCGCAGACCCACGGGCCGGCGCGGGGGGGCGGGGCGGACGCGCTCTCGCACGTGACCGGCGCTTATGGCCGTTAATGCGCCCATCCCATAAAGCGCCCGTAATGCCCTCTGTCGGCCCCAGCGCCAGGCAGCGGGCGCGCGGTGCCGGGCGGTTACCCGGTGGTTAGCCGGCCGCGTGTTCCGGCCCCGCCGGCGTCGATCGCCTTTCCTCGTCCGGGACTCGCTGCCCCGCCCCCGCCCCTGCCGCCGCCATCACCACCGCCACTGCCTCGGCCTCCGCCCCCACCCCCACCTCCGTCCCGCCCCCGCCTCCGTCCCGCCCCCGCCTCCGTCCCGCCCCCGCCTCCGTCCCGCCCCCGCCTCCGTCCCCCCCTCCGTCCGCCCCGCCTCCGTCCCGTCCCCGCCTCCGTCCCGTCCCCGCCTCCGTCCGCCCCCGCCTCCGTCCCGCCCCGCCTCCGTCCCGCCCCTGCCTCCGTCCCGCCCCCGCCTCCGTCCGCCCCGCCTCCGTCCCCCCCGCCTCCGTCCCCCCCGCCTCCGTCCCCCCCGCCTCCGTCCCCCCCGCCTCCGTCCCCCCGCCTCCGTCCCGCCCCGCCTCCGTCCTCACCTCGCTCCGTCCCTACCCCGACACCATCCCTGCTCCGCCACTGAACCCCACCTCCCACCCCAACCCCGCCCCACATCCACCCTGCATCCTCCCTGCCACCGCTCCCACCTCCACCACCACCCTGTCTCGGTCCCCGCCTCTGCCCCACCTCCGCCCGGCCCCCGCTTCCTTGCCGCCCCTCCCTTGCCTCCGTCACGCCTCCGCCCCGGTCCCCATTTCCCAACGCCACGCCGCGCAGCCGCTAGCGCGGGTGGGGATTCCGCCTTGCCGCTCCGGGCGGCACGCCCTTCACTTCGACGGCAGGGCGGACGCGCCAACGCCACGCCGCGGAGCCGCCAGCGCGGGTGGCGATTCAAGCGAGCCCCGGTTCATACAAGGATTGTCCTCAGAAGGAGCCAAAGAGACAGTGCGCTTAATAATAACCAAATCACACCCACGAGATTCTTGTAAGCCTCTCTTTATTAATCTAGGAATTTTACCATTGCCTTATCTGTTGATTTTCGAATCAGTGGTTTTTGTCAAAAAGACTTGCTAAGGGCGGGATATATTTCAGAAATGCCGATGTCCATAACTATAACACGCGTCGTAGTAATAATATCCAGTATGTGACAGTATGAACAGCTAAATACAAAAATTCACACATGTATATTATTTTACAACACTGTGCTAGATGATATAAAACGATTAAATCCGATATAAAAGTTTAAATCCCAAGTAAAATCGTTCCTGCTGTATAACTGTTTCTACACAATTAGAGAATATACTGAGAATCAAAAAGAAAGGAACATTAATTTTAACAGTGATATTCAATGTATTATTTACCATTTGAGCTGTATAATTTTAAATAACCTGTAAAATATCATTTAGCGCAGCCGCAGGGTCAATGATCCCCATTTCCATTAGGTTTTTCGTCGCTTCCCTGATCCCTTTAGTAAATGCTGAGATGGCTCCTTGTATTGCTTCTGGACATACATGTACCTTCATTATCTGTGCACGAGTTCTAGAATTCAGTTGGAAATATAGTTATTCAAATGATCGTTCTCCATATTGTCGTGGCAGGAAGTATTATTCCTTGACGAGGGACACGATGAGGGATAAGAGTCCAAATTTATTGCTGATATGCCCTTGAAAACATATTTTATTACATCGGAGTGAATACTTTTGTTAACAATCCTTGCACAAAACGCTGTTGATACCTGATGGATATGATTACTACGTGGAGTGTTATTATGGAACCACCACCACCAGCTTTGTTGACAACTTGGGTCCTTGAATGCGTGGGGTCTTCGCCACATTCAAACCCTACTCTCTGCTCAACTGAAATCGGGACACATCTGGCTAAGACATGTACCAAGGTGCTGATGAGATGACTCTTAACCATCTAGCCCTAAACCTTTTAGACAATAGCCAAGAAATATCTCACCTCAAAAGAACCTCCCCTTTGCAACTTCCTTACCGCTGTAGTATTTGACATTGACATACACAAAACAAAAATAATTCTCCGTTTTGTGTTCTTATTATTCTAATATTTTTTTTTCTCTTTTATGTTATAGTCTTTGTATATTGATCCTGGAAAGTTCCAATGGGGGACTTTTCTGTAATTTATTGTTTCATTGATCATTTTATTTTGAATTATATTTACTTATTATTTCGAATTGAAATAGATTGTAAATTTTCATTGTGTTAATAAAAAAATTCTGACTAAGACCGATTTTGCAGTCGTTTAGGGTGCTACCGATATCACGAGCTCAGGAGACGCTGCAGACTATGTCTTGTGTAATATTCCATGATTCCCCAAGAATAAGGCACAAGTCAAAGAATAAATAGAAAATGCATAACATTAACATGAACTGTAAAACAGATGAAGGCGATGTCGCGTAGCGATAGTTTTGAGAAGTAAACGGAAAACGCGACAAATTCACAATTGGGACAAGATAGGCAGTAGCGTTCATGTAGCGAAGTCGTTTGCAAGTTATTTGAAGGAAATCGCATCACGCGTTCGAAAGATATGAACATTTTTGTATAGTATAAATTCCAGCTTGTAAACAGACATGATAGCCATTGTTTGCTTTAAGGTTCAGTAAATCAAAAGGTGTTTGTGGCGAAAATTAAGAGAACGCGTGAAGCAATACAAACAAAACTTTAAGAACCAACAGAATAAATCATTTAGAAAATTATGGTAACAGTCGCAACGTTGGGAAACTTGAGGCTACGCCAGAACAGAAAATGTGAATTAAATTAAATGATGTAATATTTTGTAGGAGAAGCAACAGCGATCGTGTGATGTTAAAAGAAAAAAAGAGCTGACGATCCGGACACAACAATGACGTGGAGAGCGCGGTCGAAGTAGCTTGAATACGGATGCATGTTGAAACGCTCCGCAAAAAATTTTTATTTTAATAGAAAATTGCGTTCAGTTTGTGAATAGAGTGAAATATATCGTGTTTAGTAACTGTCGAGTTAATGGAAAGATAAAACGTGGAAGAGATATTTATATATTTCACGAAAACAGTGTTCGCGGAACACTGTCGCCATATTGTCGGTCGCAGTTAACAAAAACTAGTATAGTAATTAGTGAGTAGTTTTAATCAGGGATATTCTTCATTTAAAGTAAATTTGTCGTTAACAAACGTTGTGGAAATGGATGGATGCTGTGGGAGATGAATTAATGGATGCTACGTGTATACTACGGAGGTGACATGGAACAATGGCGTTACGCGGATGGCCGATTTCTACGAAAGGAAAGTGCAATAACTTTGCGTAATTTAATAGTTCAGATAAATGGGAAGAAAGAACAGACTAGGTTTTAATGTACAAGACCAAGTTTTGCGGAAATAATAATAGGCTATATTCAGACAGAATAGGGGATGCGCATTCAAGTGTGAATGATTTGTTTTGTTTTTTTGTCGATTGTGTAAATAGTAAGTGTGAATGTGATTTTATGTATTTCAGGTATTGTGTTTTGTTGTTTATTGTATTGCATTTGTGTATGTTTTTGTTGTTATGTCTCCAGCGGAGTGTGGAGAGGGTGAAAACCAGAAAGAATAAATAATGCCGGACGTATTTGGTTCGACAGTAAGCCATATGATATGATTTCGTGATTTTGTATTAAACAGTGACCTACGCCCAAGTGTCCAAGTATCTCGTTAGGCTCCTGTACAGGCCAACCACAGCCTCACGCTCAATAGTTTTATAACATTGAAGGAGTAGCTAAGTAACGGGCACAGTTTTAGATAAAGGAGGCAAAAGTTAGCAGGGCATAAATTTGTATAGATTTTATATAGAGTAGAGAGATTCAAGGTATAGTCGTTTTATTACGTATTGTCGCCGCAACGTAGTGCGGTTACATACAGATTTGGGATAAGTAGGCAAGACGTTCCATTACACTTGGTATTAGCAAAGGCACTCGATGCCTTCGGGCCCGGAACGGTAGCTCAGTGCATCGACCGATGTCACTTCAGCGTCTCTGACCGGGAGGTTCTAGGTTCGAGTCCTGACGACGGCAGGATTTTCGACACTAGCGTTTCAGCTAGGTCGAATTCGGCTGTCTGGTGGACAATTGTAGCGGCCGGTTGCTGCGATTGGTAGTTTTCCGTGGTTTCTCCGATCAATGCCAGGCGAATGCTGGAGCAGTTCCCTACCAAACGGGCCACGGACCGCGCGCGATCTGCCCTTCCTCTTCCTTGTCCTATCCTCTCCCCTTACACACACACTTACACTAACATGCATTACACTACCACATATCCCGGGAGACCGGTCGGGAGATTAGAGCTTGTCCCGGCTGAGGCGGTGCCCAGCTGGTGGGAGAGTCCTGGTTAGGGGGAATACCCAGTAGCCGACGGTAGGTTGGCGCCGGATCTCGCCATCCATCGGGGAAAGATCACCGCGCATATCCCTAGAAAAAACTTGCACTACACTAACGGGACTAATGACCAAAGCAGTTGACGCGCCCGGAAACACGAAAAACCAAACCAAACCAATCGATGCCTTCGGTGCACTCGATGCACTGGCTCTTCTGCTGCCCAGTAAACTTAAATTTTGACGCCCGTTCCTAACGAATAAATTCGTCGAATGTCTCACATTGATGTCTGCGGTTATTTCATTCAGAGTTGCTTGTCTGCTAGCACTGACAACTACGGAAACGCTCCTGCACTCCGGCATAAATCGAGTTCGGTCGCTGTCTGGAGAAGAATTCTTGGGGATGGCTGCTCTGATCAGAAGTTTTCCATAGCTTCTTTGATCAATATCAGACGAATGCCGGAGCAGTTCCCTAATAAATGGGCCACGTACCTCGCGCGATCTTTCCTTTTTCCTTGTTCTATCCTCACCCGTTACACACACACATTCGCTGCAATACTACGTCCCGGCTGGGTCAGAGATCCGATGGTGGAAATACCTAATTGGGGAAAACCTCGCGTAAGTTAATCTAGTGTTTTTACAAATCTTTAATGATTTCAATTACTACGTTGATACCTGTAGTCTTTGTTTACTTACGCGAGGTCATCTGCAACGTCAAAATTACGGATACTCTACAAGTAAGTATTAACACAGTACAAATATGAACAAATAGAAAATGCACGTAATAAAAATATGAAACTTATGGGTTTATTTGATGAATTACTTATTAAAGACATAATTATTGAATACACAACCATCAACATTTTTCCGCTTTCAATGCTACAGAGCTCACCTTTCGTTTTTATGAAAGTTTTGAACCAGTTACCTCTTCGAATTTCTTCCATCCCTTGCTTCTTTAAATTATAAACCTGTGAATGTATTAAAAATTAGACAGTGTTCTTTAAAATTTCTTCCTTGTACTCGTATTAGTTTTGCAATTACATTCCATATTGTTTTTAGTGTGTATTCATTGTGTTCTTGTGTATCCGATCTCAAACTGACTGCCCAATTCTTCAAAATGTTCGCAATTTCTTGTGTTGTATCTTCTCCTAACACGTAGCTTTACTCCTTACAAACAATTTTGAAATTGTCTCCAAAAGTATTTTTTTTTTAAATTTTCTCTGTGTTCTCTGGAGTAATATGTTGAATAATTTCATTTATTTCTTGATCGGATGAATCACCAAATCTTTTCACCTTTTCGTACATTAAGACAATGGAAAATCGCGCTTAGATGTAAATATCTGGGGATGGATAATAACGCCTCCTAAGGTGGATGAATCACAGCTAATGATTGGGCACTGAGGAGGTGATAAAAAAGATAAGAAAAACTGATAATTCTTCAGTGAATCTTTGTCAATATCGTATGTATTTTTAAACACTATTCGTCTCAATTTCTTGAGTGGAATAATCTAGATAAAATATTGATTATTACGTGTTTTGGGACGTGTCAACTGCTATGATCATTACTCCAGTAAGTGTAGTGTGTGTTTCGTCGCAGGAAGTGGCATTGTTCTTCCTTGCTCGTTGGTGAGATCCGACGTCGCCTTACCCGTCTGCTAGTCGGGTTTTCCTTATCCACGTATCTCCCACAACCAGAGCAAGCTCTAAACTCCTGACTTGTCTCCCAACATTGATAGTAGTGTATTACATGTAAGCGTAAGTGTGTGTAAGTTAAGGGAGAGAATAGGGACAGACCGGTAGCGGTAGCTCAGTGCATCAACTGATGCCACTGCAGCGCCTCTGACCGGGAGGTCCTAGGTTCGAGTCCTGACGGCGGAAGGATTTTCGACACTAGCTTTCCAGCTAGGTCGAATTCAGTCGCTGCCTGGAGGAGAATCCTAGCGGCCGGCTGCTCTGATCGGTAGTTTTCCGTCGTTTCTTCCATCAACACCAGGCGAATGTCGGAGCAGTACCTTACCAAACGGGCCACGGACCGCGCGCGATCTTTCCTTCCTCTTCCTTGTCCCATCCTCTCTCCTTACACACACACTAACATGCACTACACTATCACATATTCTGGGAGACCTGTCGGGAGCTTAGAGCTTGTCCCGGCTGGGGCGGTGCCCCGCTGGTGGGAGAGACCTGGTTAGTGGGAAACCCCACTAGCCGACGGTAGGTCGGCGCCGGATCTCGCCATCCAGCGGGGAAGATCACCGCCACATCCTGAGAAAAACATGCACTACACTAACGGGACTAATGACCAAAGCAGTTGACGCGCCCGGAAACACGAAAAAAACAAACCAAACCAATAGGAACAGGGCAGATAGCATTGAAAATTCTGCCACCGTCGGGACTCGAACAATAGTCTTCCCAGTCAGAGGCACTAGTGTCATCAGTTAACGCCCTGTGCCACCTGAACCAGTTATATTTTAAGTAAGAGAATGTCCTCAGGGATAACGCATGTTAAGAAATAAAGATATTTTTAGCGTGAGATCCGATATATCATTTTCACTGATATTGTTATTAACATAATTCAGTGCATTTCAATTCACGTGGGCAATTGCATGGTTGTTTGCTTTAATATGACTTTTTCCAATCTTGAACTTGAGACAAGATCCATTAATAATCATTACTGCCAACACTGAAAGTGAATCCTGGAGTAGGCAGCGAAAGGAAATTCCAAAATCCTTCTATTAGGGAATTCCAACGCCACGTTCTACTTCATTTCCAAGGTCATCACGATAGTCGTTACCTACTCTGGTCAACAAAGGAAATTACGCACGCGTATTCACGGTCTGTAATAGCAATCCGCAAACCAATTACTTTCAACGTCTTGACAGACCTCAAACATTATTATTTTACAACTTATAATACTGAATTCGAGAGCAATAAAAACTACTGTAAATACAAATAAGATTTTAGGACAATCAGAAAATGAACATATATTTATCAGTGCACACGGATTTCTGGTTTATAGCATATCAGTGGATAACATAGTGAAGAAACAATGGACAACACATAACGGTAGTTGCAATATTGCACTGCGTTATTGACAATCACTTTAAAGTTTATACAATAGTTCATAATTTTAAGCTTTATTGCATGAGTACATATTTTCAAATTTGTACGAATGCAATAAAGCAAGATTATAAGCATGCATTATAAATAAATAAGAGGACACATTTCTTGTGACATCTCGGATACTTGACATCTGTGCGAGAAAAAGGTGTACGGCTGTTCCGTTCACCGCTACCATCCCACGATTCTCTCGCCGCGGCTGACTGAACGTGTGATGATGTAATAATTCGCGTCGTAAAATGACAATACCTCATTCATACCGTAAAATTTCTGATTATGAACGATTTCTTGCAACAGAAAAGGTTTATAATGCTGGTATACAAAAAAGGGATTTATTATAAGGACAGCTTATCATCCGTGAAATACCGGGGAGCGCATCAACTAATGTTACCGCAGCGCCTCTCACCGGGAGGTCCTAGGTTCGAGTCCTGACGGTTGCAGGACTTTCGACACTAGCTTTTCAGCTAGGTCGAATTCAGTCTCTGTCTGGAGGAGAATTCTAGCGGCCGGCTGCTCTGATCGGTAGTTTTCCGTGGTTTCTCCGATCAACAACAGGCGTATGCCGGAGTAGTACTCTGCCAAACGGGCCACGGAGAGCGCGCGATCTGTCCTTCCTCTTCCTTGTCCTGTCCTCTCCTCTTACACACACACTTACACTAACATGCACGACACTACCACATATTCCGGGAGACCGGTCGGGAGCTTAGAGCTTGTCCCGGCTGGGGCGGTGCCCCGCTGGTGGAGAGTCCTGGTTAGGGGGAAACCCCACTAGCCGACGGTAGGTCGGCGCCGGATCTCGCCATCCAGTGGGGGAAGATCACCGCCATCTCCCGAGAAAAAACAAGCACTACACTAACGGGAATAATGACCGAAGGAGTTAACGCGCCCGAACACGAAAAAATCAATCCATCAATCAATCATCCTTGAAATAAAACTTTTATGTTCTAGGTCAATATATTTTAGTGGTTATGGCTTTATTACCATTTAGTAAATATTTTAAAAATAATTTTTTTTTTTTTTTTTTTTTTGGAAATAAAATAAAATTTTTATGAAAATTTTAATACACAAAACGTTTCGATACTGTAAAATTTTAAATAACAAGTAAAATGAAACTGCTGTCAATTGTTGAGTAATTGACTCGAGTTTCAAAAATATTAAGAACCCTTGCACCAGCAAGATTTCCTAACCTTAATTATATTTTTGAATTAACGAATACTTTTTATTAAACTACGACGATCAATAGAGACGTGTTATACTTAAAATAGTTTCATCCACTTTGATGTTCTAAAGTGAAACATTAGAAAACTGAAAAAGAGTGTCCTAACAAATGTTAGAGCACTCAATGTTGTAATATTCCAAGGCCTACTATTAACAAAATTCAACACTTCAAAGAAAATTTATTTAGTATAAACTTGATTACAACATTGGTTCAATTATTTAAATTAATTCCCGCAGATGAAGAAGATGAAGATTGGATATTATTTTCAACCTTTGAAGTATTTTCTCCCATGATTTTAACGGCTATGTCTTTTCTCTTTTCTAGCGTTGCCTTCTGCTACGAAACTAAACTTCCATCCTCCGTGACTTTTCAACGTATGTATATGAGCACCTGAGCCAGCTAACAAAGAAGCAGATGATCTTAGAAAGCAATGTCCAGTTAAGACTTCAGGAATTTTTAGTCCAAGATACATACCAAAATTTTTAGGAATGGCCACAAATGTATTAAGCGAACAGATTGTATTGTATTTCCCTTTTTAATTTACAAAAAAGCAACATGATTTGTTTTTAAGGGTGATTTTTTCAACGTGTCTAACAATTAAATCCTTCGACATTTTCTCTGTAGTAAAATTCTCTCATTTTCTTAGTTTTCGTATTTGAACTTCATTTTAAAAATGTATTATTGTCAACTACATCTTTTACCGTCATATTTTTAATTTATTCTCTTAGACAAGCTCCAATTATCCCTACAATTAATGGTACCTTCATCATTAAATAATTACCGTCTTTGCTTTCAGTAAAAATCTATGGATATCTTCTTTTGCAAATATTCCCAATTTCTTGGCACATATCGTCATTGTCTTTTAAGAAACGCGACCAATTGCGTATACTTGCTGATATCAATATTTTTATTTATTAAATGTGTTCGTAGCATGAAGTAGTGACCCCACATTGAACTGGACTTTATTTTTCAATTTTAAAAGTGAAATATGCCAGCATAACTTTTTCAGAAATATCGGAAACATTTTTTCTCTACATCTTTCTTCAAATATTTTATATTCTATCTCGTGAGACATTTTTTACTTTTCTCGTATTAAAAAATTCAGAGCATAAGTTGCTCTTCTTTTAATTTCACATCCATGCTTATTATCTCAATAATATTTTCTGAAACAACAAATAATTCACATGCGTATACCTTTTACTTTTTTACACGACTCCTTTTCTCGTTTTTTTGTTTTTTTTGTCTTTAATGCTGAAATCACCCATGGCCTCCCACTAACCTCGATCAACAAAATACGTCACATGAGTTGGAGACATTTCTCAGAAGGAAAATTGTCAATATTTCCGATATTTGAGTTTTACAAAGTGGATAAAACGTTGTTGACATACGATTCGTAACATCTTATTACAATACTTGATTGGTATCAAACTCGGCCTAACGGCTTCGTTTGATAATTTTCTAATCACGTATTGTAATAAGATATGTTACGATACTGATATCGTAAATAACTATTACGCACCTCGGCCAAAAAGTAATGATTTTCTGGCAGATTCGGTTGCGCTTCTTCGTACATTGGGTAGTAAATTACTCTTAAACAGTTCATTTCAGCCCTGCTTCATAAACCATTATTACCATTAAACCCATATTACAATGCAAGATCAGAAAGTGGATAATCACACTTTACGGAAGAAATGCCTGATCCGGAATTTGGAAACGAGTAATAAACACCTTTCTGTTATGTGACGTGCTATAGTTTTTACGTATTATATACTTTTTCGCATGAAATTAACGTAACATTCTAGAATATTTACCAAGAATACAAAAGAGGACCTACATTTTATAAAATATGACTTGATGTGTTATTCAATAATGGTTGACTTCGTTTAAACAACTTACGGAGGTCCCGTTCATCAAAATCATTCAAATGTGACACCCAAGATATCAATTTCCTTCATAATTTTAGTGGCGGTGACGCATTCATCATGTTTGAGATGGGAAGAAAAAACTTTGCAGTGTTGATCAGAAACGGATTAATTTGTGTGAAATAATAAGAATATACGGATTGTCAGAACGTATTGCTGAAGCAGTAAATATATTTTTGTCTCTTCATTCGGTTGAGATATGAACACACATGTACTGGACAATTTCTACTGCCAACTAATTTCAAAATCGATTAAAAATTTAGTTTCATCTTGCCAGATACCCATCTACAGGCAGTCTTCTAACACTGATTCAGCATCTACCATCAAGACCCGATTTTACCCAAACATCAATGATCGATATTTCGATACATCATCAAAAGAGTTTCGATGACAATGAAAACATCGACAACAAACTTTGATGTTCAAAACATCTATGTTTTAAATATGATAAAATAGGGCGTATTTTCCCACTCCTTTTCCTATATTTTATTGTTCAGTCACGTATAAATAAAAGATAAAACTTTATAGAATGTAAAAAAGAGTCCTTATCTCTGCCCCTGAAACATAAAATATATTTAAAATTATAATGAAGTGAGATGTCGTGACAAACCCCCAAAAGTAGTTCTAAAGAAATCTCTCCGTTTGACCATCGACAAGAGTGATCGATGTCAGTGGCTGTTGGTTTTGGGCAAAGCACAACAAAAATGTTCTTTTATTTTCAAAATACTTATATTTGTTGGAAAATATATGGATGCGAAGAAAATATCGAACACAAAACATCGATATATATCAATGTTTCTGATCGAAAATATCGATGTTTCAAAAACATCGATTTTTTTGCCATCCTTAAACACACAAGTACGGTAATCAAATAATAAAAGAATACAGCATCATAACCCTTCAACTTTTCCAATATGATTCCTTAAACTCTTCTTTCGTACACACACTTGTTTTCTTTTTTCGATCATTCGCTTGATTCTAATATTTAGCTGTACACATCCCATGAATGCCATACGATTCATTTAATTAATTATTTTGTGTTTCCGAACGCATAAGCTGCTATGGTCATTGTTTGTGATTTCTGACGCGTCAACAGCTTAGATCATTAGTCCCGTAAGTATAGTGCACTTTTCCTAGGGAGATGGCGGTGATCTTTCCCACTGGATGGCGAGATCCGACGCCGACCAACCGCCGACTAGCGGGGTTCCCCCCTAACCAAAACTCTCCCTCCAGCGATGCACGGCCTCAGCCAGGACAAGCTCTAAGCTCCTAAGTCTCCCGGCAAGTGTGATAGTGTAGCGCATGTTAGTGTATGTGTGTGTGTAAGGGGAGAGGATAGGACAAGGAAGAGGAAGGCAAGATCGCGGGCGGTCCGTGGCCCGTTTGGTAGGGTACTGTTCTGACATACGCCTGGTACGGATAGAATAAACCACGGATCAGAGCAGCCAGCCGCTAGAATTCTCTTCCTGACAGCGACTGAATTCAACCTACCTGAAAAGATAGTTTCGAAAATCCTGCCACCTAGGATATCCCGGTCAAGGACTACCCTGATCGGGACAAGCTCGATGCTGCTCATGTGTGTCATAATATAGGTTATACACAGTGTGTGGTGTGTGTGTGTATCAAAGGGATGAATGTAGGAGAAGGACGAAGAAGGAAAGATCGTGGGCATTCCTTTCCCCGTTTGTCAGGGTACTGCTTCGGTATTCGTCTAGTACCACAGATCACAGCAACCTGATACCACGGTTCCACCGATCAGAGCAACCAGCAGCGATAATTTTCCTCCAGGCGGCGCCGGCGGTTCAAATAGATATAGCTATGTAGCCAGTGCCAACCAGATCCAATGAAAGGCAAGGATGCGTAGAGGATATGCAACATGTTTAACGTGCGTCTTTCATTTTTGCACATGCAATTTTACGCGGTAAAGACGCGTGGTGCGCACGAAGCCTAATGAAGTAAGTTTCTAAGAAGCCTGGACCGCAGCGACAGGTCGAGGGGGCGTGGCGGGGGCATGCACAGGCCATCGTTCTCCGCGACGTGGGTGGGCTACCTCACCCCTTCATCCTCGCCCCTCCCCTTCTCCCATCAGCCGAACGTGTGCACTTGAGGCACGCCCACACATTTTTGCCTTCTCGATCGCGGTTTTTACAGAAGCATAAAACCGTTTCAATTTACTCTCTTGGGGTTGTATCTGGAAGTATGTGAACACACTGGGAAAATCGATTTCACAAGCACAGAAAATAAAGCTAGTGGTGCTACAACAGCACATACATTCCCACGTTTGATGGAATCAGCTACGTAATATTGAAATATTGGCATAGCACTATTTATTTTACTGTCCCTCATCACATAACTGGAGAAAATTTAAAGAAAAAAATTGGAGCGTTTTTTTGAGAAAAAATCGTACATTTCAAACGCAAATTACACGAAAACGACTAATTTTTTTTTAATGGACATGACCTTTTTTAATCAGAGAGTTTTGCATAACATACTTTGTCTGAGGCAAAAATCTCTATCTTTAATTTTGTAGTGTTTTTTTTTTCAATTTTTGATAAATCGGAGATGCCCGCCCAGGCCAAGCGCGTGCGGCGCGGGCAGACCTGTGCAGATAAGATCGATTTTGAAATAAGGTCATCTACAATCTTTCAAAAATGAGTACATCTTGCGTAATTTAGCGTGAAAAAACGGGCGAAAATATATGCACCGGTTTGGCACCACTATTTTTTTAAGCATTGATGCTTTTGGAAAAATATATCAATCTAAAAAAACCGGGAGCGGTAGCTCAGTGCATCAACTAATGTCACTGCAGCGCCTCTGACCGGGAGGTCCTAGGTTCGAGTCCTGACCGCGGCAGGATATTTGACACTAGCTTTTCAGCTAGGTCGAATTCAGTTGCTGTCTGGAGGAGAATTCTAGCGGCCGGCTGCTCTGATCGGTAGTTTTCCGTGGTTTCTCCGATCAACACCCGGCGAATGCCGGAGCAGTACCCTACCAAACGGGCCACGGACAGCGCGCGATCTTTCCTTCCTCTTCCTTGTCCTATCATCTCCCCTTACACACACTTACACTAACATGCCTACACTACCACATATTCCGGAAGACCGGTCGGGAGCTCAGGGCTTGTCCCGGCTGGGCGGTGCCCGCTGGCGGAGAGCCCTGGTTAGGGGGAAACCTCACTAGCCGACTGTAGGTCGGCGCCGGATCTCACCATCTGGCGGGGGAAGATCACCGCCAACTCCCGAGAAAAAACACGCACTACACTAACGGGACTAATGACCAGAGCTGTTGACGTGCCCGGAAACATTAATAAAAAAATCAATCTAAAAAAACATCGAAAACAAAATATCGATGCTACTATATTTTATCGATGTTTTAAAACCGCGTGTGTTTTTTGCCATCCCTAAGTGGCCGCCCAGGCCGTGCGCGTGCGGCGCGGGCAGACGTGAGCGCAGATCGAGGCCGCGGCGCGGCGCGCCGGCTGCTCTGGGAGTGGCGCCAGGTAGCCAAGCGGAGGTCAGGCGTGTGCGACCCCTGCCCGCCCCCCACCCCTTCGCCGGCGCCCGGGCCCCAAGCCCCGCTACTGCCACCGTTATCCTCTTCTTCGCCACTCGTGCTTTCTAAACACATCTCTTTCATTCCACACGCCTGTTTCTTATCTTGGTTTACTCTTCTCGTTAAGCACTCGTCAAGTCTATTCAGCTTTCCTTTACTTCGTTCGCTACGAGTCAAACTACAGTTTCATCGTCATAAGCCACTCTTTCTTTCTTCTCTTATTTATTTAGTTAGTTAGTTAGTTTACAGGAAGTAGAACAACTGATTATGCCTCAAATGGGTTAACATTTGGATATTATTATTAATCCCTAAATAAGTACATAAAAATCCATAAAATATACATAACACAAAACATACATGAAAAACTAAATAACCAACAAAATGTACATAATTACATGGTAATAGAAAATTACGCAATTTTCCGTTTCTACGTTCAAAATTTGCTACTGTCTTTGTTACACCCACTTACGCTACTGACGTCAACACTTTTAAGCATTTTTCTTTTCTTTTTTTTTAATTTATATGTTTCCTGTTCAATTTTATACAATTCTTCGGATGTTGAATAAAATTATACAGAACTTTTTAAGATTCAGAATTTATATCACAACTATTGGTATTATGATTTTATTTTAATAACATATTCGAGTAAAATTATATTTTAATAATTATTTAGTATTTTTTATTATAAATTATAAATCTCTTTCTTATTGCTCTATGTTCCTATCAATGGATTTCTGTACTTCAGTTAACTTTCCTGCTAAAATTCGTCACAACGTTGTTTGCTGTTGTTGAGATAGTTGTCTTCTCTTACTTCCAAATACTTAATTACCAGGGCTACTAACCTCTCCTTTCTTTCCATATTTTCTCACGTGAATTTCCACTTTCTAACCCCAAACCTCTCTAATGTCATTTTCTGCAACTCCTTTTGAAGAAATGCTAGTCAATTCGTTTTCAATCATGTTCTCATTTTACGTATGTTTTAATGGCTTACGTAACGTATTATCTCTTATTTCTAATTTTTTTCTTTCGGTGGTTTTACGGTCACATTCATTTGAGTTTTGCCAGGTAGCGGCGTTGCCAGGCCTAGTCCTGTTTCATTTATTTCCACGCCTGCGGTAAGGGAGACATATGGCGAGCGATACACATTCCTGTCACCAAATCTAGCATGCGTGGCCTGTCTGGGCAATTCACAAATCTTTTAATTGTTTTATTTTAAACATCAACCGGGGTCTTATCCCTGCTAGCGTTCAACTTGTTGCTCTTTTCTGCTTATCATCTTGTATATTTCCATCATCCAATTTCAGACCTTTCCAACATTGTAACTGTATTTCTCGTTCAGCATTTATCCAAATATTTCATATGTTCTGAATCACTCGTCTCCCAGAATACACCTTTTTCAATTTCATTATCATTATCACGACCTTTATTTTCATCGCATTGTATTTATTTTACCAAATTATTTTTACTGCCTGCTTTTCTCTTTTTTATTTACTCCTATTATTTCTGCTCATAATAAATTTATTTCAAAGCAATATTTCACCCATATAGCCGATCTCCCAACCGAAGAGCTAAATTCACCCGACCCGTCGGCTGGACATGCGCGAGTAGAGTAAGTCAATTTGATCTACTCAATTTGGAGATTTCTTTTACTGAGTATCTGAACGTTACCATCTGAAGAAGAAAAGCTCTTGGAATCACCGTCAACGACTCAACTCTTTTCACACGTCGCGACGACGCTATTCTGGAATATTTTTGAATCTCAAAAAAGCGAAAATTGAGAATACATGATTTATCGGTCAGCAAAATGCGGAATAACTCTTTTTCTCAGACATTATTGCAATTGCCGTTTGGAGGGAGATATATTGCTGTTTCATGGATGGAGAATTTGATGCAATAATGTTAATTAACTTTTCTGATTTCCAGAGAATCCATTTTAAAAACTAAGGTTCAAAGGTAATAAATATTGTTTTAAATTAATTTGCACCCGATATAGTATCTTACCGTCAATTTATGGGAGGCAAATTCAGTTGTGCGAAAATTAAATTGAGCTATCTTGTGTCAAACTTTTTTTTTTGTTGTTTCTTTTTTCGTTACAACTGTATTATAGAAAAGGCGACTAGTGTCCCATTCGCATTATTTGTTTGTCGAAAAATATTCGCTTCTCGACTACACTCGTTGATCACTTAGATCTCAGCGCGTTGACATTGTCAGCCACACCTGTTTTTACTCCGCTACTACTCAACTTCTTCACCACCAGTGCACCCAACCCACACACCACCAGCAGTAACACCACTAACCAGCACACAACCACCGCTCCCCACCGGGAGCGGTAGCTCAGTCTATCAACTGACGTCACTGGCGCTTCTGACCGGGAGGTCCTATGTTCAAGTCTTGACGGCGGCAGGTTTTTCCACACTAGCTTTTCAGCTAGGTCGAATTCCGTCGCTGTCTGGAGAACAGTTCGGCAGCTCTGATCGGTAGTTTTCCGTGGTTTCTCCGATCACCACCAGGCGAAAGCCGGAGCAGTACTCTACCAAACGGGTCACGGACCGCGCGCGAACTGTCCTTCCTCTTCCTTGTCCCATCCTCTCCCCTTACACCCACACACACACACACACAGGTTTTCAGCTAGGTTGAATTCAGTCGTTGTCAGCAGGATAATTCTAGCGGCTGGCTGCTCTGATTGGTTGTTTTCCGTGGTTTATCCTATCAGTACCAGGTGAATGCCGTACCAGTACCCTAACAAACGGGCCACGAACCGCCCGCGATCTTTCCTTCCCCTTCCTTCTCCTGTCCTCTCCCCTTACACACACACTTACACTCACATGCACTACACTACCACATATTCCGGGAGATCGGTCGGGAGCTTAAAGCTTGTCCCGGCTGGGGCGGTGCCCCGGTGGTGGGAGAGTCCTGGTTAGGGGGAAACCCACTAGCCGACGGTAGGTCGCCGCCGGATCTCGCCATCCAGCGGGGGAAGATCACAGCCATCTCCCGAGAAAAAACACGCACTACACAAACAGGACTAATAACCAACGCAGTTGACGCGCCCGAAAACACGAAAAAATAATCGATAAACCACCGCTCCCACCGTCGAGCTATCGTGGCCACCGCTTCACACGTTGGTTGCTTCGCTCGCAACATGCCACCCACACCTGTTTAAGAGCTGCCATCTCCGCTGATCACCGTTCCCACTGCCTCCACGACCGCCGCGAACCCGCTCGGCTCGTCCCCCGTTTAAGGCCTCACCCCCGCCACCGCCGAAAGCGTAAAAACAAATTGAAGCAGCATCGGCGGCAGCAGGACCACTGGCGGCGGTGGCGGTGATTGGCTGCGAATGGGTGACGTAACCGCGACGCCGATAAAGGTGCAATGTCCGGGGTTCACGGCTCGGAGGCAGCAGCGGCGGAGGTGGTGGTGTTGCAGGCGGTGGCGGGGTGAAAGACGCGGCGGTGGCGGCGGTGGCGGCGGTGGCGGCGGTGGCGGCGGTGGCGGCGGTGGCGGCGGTGGCGGCGGTGGCGGCGGTGGCGGCGGTGGCGGCGGTGGCGGCGGTGGCGGCGGTGGCGGCGGTGGCGGCGGTGGCGGCTGAGATGCAGGCGGATGACAACGAGACGGAGGAGAAGGAGGCGCAGGCGGAGGAGGAGATGGAAGAGAGGCGGAGGAGAAGACAGAGAAGATGGGGAGGGGGTGACGGAAGAAAAGACGGAGGAGAAAACGGAGGATAATTTGGAGGAGAAACCGGAGTAGGAGACGCAGGCGGAGGAGGAGATGGAGAGGAGGCGGAGGAGAAGACAGGAGAAGATGCGGAGGGGGTGACGGAACAAAAGACGGAGGAGTAAGAGGAGACGAGGAGGAGGGAGAGGAGGGGAAAGGAGGCGGAGAAGGAAGCGGAGCAAAGGAGGAGGAAACGGAGGGCGGGGGGTGTGGCAGAGAGGAGATTGAGGCGGGGGGAGACGGAGATGTAGGCGGAGATTGAGGGGGAGGCGGAGATGGAAAGGATATGGAGGACGGAGGCAGAGACTGAAGCGGAGACGATATTGGAGACTGAGGCGGAAAGGAAGGGAAGGGGAGTTAAACGGAGAGGAAGGAGAAGAAGGAAGGGGGATGGAATTGGACGGAGAAGGAGAAAGTGGAGACGGTGACGAGGAAACGAGTCGGCCGAGGCTGAGGTGGGGAAGTAGGTGGAGGCGAAGCGGAGACAGAGATGGAGACGGGCATTGAGAGGGAGACGAAGGCGGAGGCGGAGATTGTGGGGGAGACGAAGGCGGAGACGGAGACGGGGATTAAGGGGGAGACGAAGGCGAAGGTGGAGGTTAAAGCAGAGATGGAGGCGAATTAGGGCGGCGCCCGCCGGCCGGGGGCTCGTGAGGGGGCGTTGCGGCGGCGCAGAGGCGCGCTCTGATGAACGGGACGCCGCCGCCCCCGCCAGGGGGTTAACGACTTCGTTTGGGCGAGCGGCCAAGCCGGGCCCAATGGGAGAAATGAATGGAAGCGGCGCTCCGCCATGCACGCACCGCCCTGCGGCTCAATGCGCGTCGGGAACACAACTATTGAAATTGGTTGTTGCCATTCATTTCTTGCGCTCAACTCCAATAATGGAAATCCAGCGAGGCAACGCTTGTTGAAGCGGTTATTCCGTAATGACACCATCTCCAATCTTTGCCAAATGGATGAAGCTCGTCTGTTGATGCAGCGTGTGCCTTTAACTTCGTTGCACGTGAAAAAAGTGGCTTTTTATCTACAATCTAAGATGGCGATTTTCTTTTTATTTCCTCCTCCATTTACTTTTATTCTGTTTAATAGCAGACAGAGACGCTGATTTTTTAAATTAACAAGTTTAGTTATTTTCATGTCACGTTATTTTTCGTTTATTACTACTGTTCCACTTGGAGCGATGGACATTGAAATACTGGAGGAGTATGTAAAGGTAATTTTATTTATGCAGCTGAAGCTCTAAGATACCTCGAGAGGGCGGTTTAATGGAATGAGGTTACGGAATTGTTCGTTCAAGGATATACACAACATCTATATATTATGAGAATAAGATGTAAACATTTATTCGCAATCGTGCTTCATGGCTCTGCAATAGACCACTATCACAAGTTAAGAGATAGTCTTGATAACGAAGTTTTGACGATACGTCGTAAAGGCAAACCGGTAGATATTTCAGAACGTGCCTGGACCTGCATAAGTAACCTTCTAGGAAACGCAAGTTGATTTGAATACAGGCGCTGAAGTCACGATGCTACTCTCCGCTAGTTGTGCAGTATAGTTCACAGTTTATAACACGTAACACTCGGTTCGAGAACAAGGCTAACCATACACTTAGGCGAGTACCACACTATTACAGATATACTTTGAGATTTATATTAATTTATTTATTTTATATATAATTTTTTGTCATGACCTTTGTCTTGACGCAACGCGTCTTTAACCCCCATTGGGCGTTGAGCGCTTAGGAGTAATCTTCCGTTATTATGTTTCTTTTAAGTCAATGTCATTGAGAGTAATCCTCCATGACGTAGTCCGTAAGTCGTCAAGAGGACCGCCAGGTAGTATCTCCGCGAACCCGCCTCTCTCTTGCGCGCTCCTCCATCACTACCTAGCGGCCAGAATTTGGAAGGAACTAGGTTTGATTGATTGATTGATTTTTTCGTGTTTCCGGGCGCGTCAACTGCTTTGGTCATTAGTCCCGTTAGTGTAGTGCATGTTCTTTTCTCGGGAGATGGCGGTGGCCTTCCCCCGCTGGATGGCGAGATCCGGCGCCGACCTTCCGTCGGCTAGTGGGGTTTCCCCCTAACCAGGACTCTCCGGGCACCGCCCCAGCCGGGACAAGCTCTAAGCTCCCGAGCGGTCTCCCGGAATATGTGGTAGTGTAGTGCATGTTAGTGTAAGTGTGTGTGTAAGGGAGAGGATAGGACAGGAAGAGGAAGGACAGATCGCGCGCGGTCCGTGGCCCGTTTGGTAGGGTACTGCTCCGGCATTCGCCTGGTGTAGATCGGAGAAACCACGGAAAGCTACCGATCAGAGTGGAAGGAACTAGGGTAGGGTTTAGGACACATCACAGGGGTTAGACTAGCCCTTGTGAAGCAGCTGAACTCGTTTTGTTGGAACAAATTTCACATGAGATTGTCCGGGAATCGAACCCGGACCTCCTTGGTGAAAGGCGAGCGACTTCGCTATTGCGCCACGAGACATTACACAGAGATGACATGTATATTTGTGCCATTGTCATGTCTCCCTTCAACCCGGTTTTAAAATTGCATCATGCGAGTAAATTGTTACGTAGAGAACAGCACATTGTGCACCACATAGGGCCGATCGACTCTAAAACTTCTTTTTGCTGCGCGATTGCAAGGAAGCAGACGTGGGGTGTGATTTCTCCATCAAATAAATATATTTCAAATGTTCTGGAAGCTTCCGGAGTTCAAAACTCCTCGGTCAGTTAAAACGAGAGGGGATTTCGCCAAAACCCGACGAGGCGGCATGTGGCGAGCCAAAAGCGATATTCGCAGAAATCGCGCAAACCGTTTGATAAACACATTAGAGGAAGCAGCGTTCACTGCTGTAGTCAGCACATCCATCAAGGCTTTGAAGTCCTTGGCAGAACTGACACTCGTAATGATTCGGGAATGATTGAGAATAAAATGTTGAAAGAAACATGAAATAAATGGTTAAAATAGTCTCACAAGAAACACAATGACTTAGCATAATTACATTATGTGTATATGTGACACACCAGTTTGTCTGGAATCGAGCAGCTACAATCAATGCATTGTTGGAATTCTGATTCGGTGTTGTTCACGTTCTTATGCGAAGAAATAAAAGAGGTCATTTTCGTCAACATAGTACTATACTACTATGTTGATGAAAATGACTTTTTTTATTTCTTCGTACAATCAATGCGTCGTGTGTCGCGGCATACCACTCCGGCTGAGGTGGCTCAGAGCATCAGCAGACGCCAGTGCCTCTTATCTGGAGGTCATAGGTTCGAGTTTCCACGATGCTAGGATTATCGACACAAGCTAAATAGCTAGAATTCGTCGGCTGTCTGGAAGAGAATTCTTGCGTCCGGCTGCTCTGATCAGTAGTTTTCTGTGGTTTGTCCGGTCAACACTTGGCATGCCACAGAGCAGTACTCTAACAAAGAGACCACGGACCGCGCGCAAAGTTTTCTTCCTCTTGTTTGTCCTATCTTCACCCTTCAGTTATACACACCTACACTTACTTTACAATCCTACAACAAACGATTGATTGATTGATTTTTTCGTGTTTCCAGGCGCGTCAACTGCTTTGGTCATTAGTCCCGTTAGTGTAGTGCATGTTTTTTCGCGGGAGTTGGCGGTGATCTTCCCCCGCTGGATGGCGAGATCCGGAGCCAACCTACCGTCGGCTACTGGGGTTTCCTCCTAACCAGGACTCTCCCACCAGCGGAGCACCGCCCCAGCCGGGACAAGCTCTAAGCTCCCGACTGGTCTTCCGGAATATGTGATAGTGTAGGGCATGTGAGTGTAAGTGTGTGTAAGGAGAGGATAGGACAAGGAAGATGAAGGAATATCGCGCGCGGTCCGTGGCCCGTTTGGTAGTGTACTGGTCCGCCATTCGCGTGGTGTTGATCGGAGAAACCACGGAAAACTACCGATCAGAGTAGCCGGACACTAGAATTCTTCTCCAGACAGCGACTGAATTCGACCTACTGAAAACTAGTGTCGAAAATCCTGCCGCGTAGGATGAACTAGGACCTCCCGGTCAGAGGCGCGGCAGTGACATCAGTGGATGCGCTGAGCTACCGCTCCCGGTTACAACAAATGTCAGAAGACCCGTAAGGAGTTTAGAGTGTGTCCTGGTTGGAGCGGAGCCCCGCTGGTGGGAAAAATCCCGCAAGCCGTCATGTAGATCGACGCCATCCAGGCAAGGAAAGATCATTGCCACCTCTCGCGATAAAAATATGCACTACACTTAGGGGAATAATGAGCTGAGGAGTTGACGCGCCCAATAAGACGAAATAATCAATCAACCAAAACAAGGTTGATGTGTTGTAAGATCCTCGCAATAAAACTTTCTTTAATCGCTTTGAGTTAAACCTTCTTTAGTTGGGAAAGGGGGTTTCTTAATGTAATAGCTAGCGAATTACGCTTCGTTGTTAGGGGCTAGTGTTCGATGCCTACCAATGCATTTGGAATTTGTGGTGGACAAACCGAGCATTCGACAGATGTTGTGAGGCGACCCGTTTTCCCTACCTCTCATACCACTATTTCTCCATCATTCAACTCAACATAATTATAGGTTTAACATCAACACGGTAATCACAAATCTATTATCAACATCATTACCGGTAACACTCATGAACCTCAATTTTTCTTACTATTTGAAGATCACTAAACTCTAAATAAATAAATAACTAATAATTAATAAATAATTAAATAAATAATAAATTATTAATTAATAATTTTAATTAATTAGATAAATAATTAAGTAAATAAATAAATATTCCGAATCTTGTCTTTCCTTGTGATGCCGACGCATCCCGTTTCTGTATACATAGTCCAAATTTCAGATTCAAATAGTGACAAAGATACTGCCAATGTTTTGTAAAGTTTCATATTTTTGCGTCTTCGTATATCTTTATGTATTTTTCCTCACGTTGCATTTCAATGTTGATCTGATATTTCCGCACACTGTATTAAATTTCTCATTTTTTTTAGCAGCATCAATATTAAACACAACTTGAAAGCTAATATTGTTTCATGTAGAACACAATTGATGAGGAAGATAGCTGGTATTCTCATAAATTGCATTGTGTATGAAGTAATATTAGCTTTAATATTCGTTAATTGTCTGGTTTGGAGGCTCGATGTTCAAACTTGAGATTCATTACAAAACATTTTCTCACTTTTAAAAGTTAAAAATGATATTAAGCTCGAAAAATGTTGACTTTCATTCTGCAAGTGATATCTTTTCCAGAAAATTAATAATAAATTTCGCAGTTCGCAGTTCTAGGCGCAATTCGGGTGTGTTTGAATATTAGTTTTTATATAGCACATATATACGGGGTTTAATTCGACCTTTATTCACGAGGGGGAACAGTTGTGTTCCGTGCGCTGCCGCGTTCGGGACATAATTCTTCAGAATGAATAAAGCTCAGGTTAACACCGTGCCATATACAAAACTTTATGTTGGGTTACCCGAAAATGTTTATGCCAACGTCACGCGGGTTCCCAGGCGGTCACCCATCCAAGTACTAACCGCGCCCGACGCTGCTTAACTTCGGTGATCGGACGAGAACCGGTGCTTTCAACGTGGTATGGACGTTGGCATTATCGTTGGACTTTATCGTTTCTCCGGAAATGGTGGGAGATAGGGAACACGTGACATAGAACGGTTAATTTCGGATAGACTTGCGGATATTAAAAGGCAAGAGATCCTGGCAGCAACGGCCGAAAAACGTTCGCTAGTTGCGCAAATTCACGCGAGTCCGTTATGGGGTTGCGAACGTTACGTAAACACACTGCAAAAGGACGCAAGAGGGGGATACGCTTGGTTCAGGGTCGGGGGGTGGATGCAACGTAGATTAAAGGACTCGAATGGTAATGGCATCTGTGTGCTTTGCGGTGATAGGAAGACTGGATCCATATCCTTTTAATTTGCAGTGCGACCGAAACTTGGAGAGGAAAATGGATGGGAATGGAAATTACTACTTCCAACATAGGAACGTAACGCTCGCCCAAAACATTCTAGGGATAAAAGAGCTAACTTCATGAAAGAATTAGGAAAATTTCTCGGAAAGGTTCGGACCACTAGAGAAACGGAAATTAAGGAGTGGGAAAACAGCAGTGGTTAGTACGAGCAGAGCCTAGACTGGAGAGAAATATGTAATAAATCAATAAACTAACAATAATTAAGTTAGTAAGTTATGTTAGGTTAGTAAACATATAATTAAAATAAAAAAAAAAAAAAAAAAAAAAAAAAAAATAAAAAAAAATTTTGTATAATTGTTAAGTATAAGTAGATAAATAAGTCAATAATATATATATATATATATATATATATATATATATATATATATATATATTAACTTAAAATAATTAAAATAAGTTAAATAAATTAAAATTAAATTAATTTAAAACAAGTTAAATAAATTAAAATAAGTTATATAAATTAAAATTAAATTAATTAAAATAAGTTAAATAAATTAAAAATAAATTAAATTAAAATAAAATAAAAGGAAACGGCTAAAATAAAGCACATTAGGGGGCGAAGGGAAGTGGGAATCGGAAATGTTAGGGCAGAGGCGTTGGTGCGGACGATTTTCTGTGGTGCTGTTTGTTTTCAGGTGCGGTGGAGGCCAAACACTGGAAGGAGAATGCCTGACGCCCGCGCCAAATAAATAAATAGTCTAAAACCGGATAGAGTAACATGTACTCGGCTTCTGACGGCAGGTTTTTCCCCTTCAGGGTTTTTCCTCAGCCGTACCTTATGGTCTCGTTTCCGGCTTTGAGGCGATGGAGAGACCATTGGGGGTGAATACCAGAAGGCGAAAGGTTAGAACTCGGTAGAATGTAGGTATTGTAATGGCTTAAAGGCCTTCGGCCTAGCCACATTGGATCAAGTTTCTAATTTGTCTGTAATAATTACCTATTAAATAAATAAATAAATACAAAACTTTATTTTTAAACAACGTTTCTTCTCATGCACACCTACACAACGAGGGACGAGCAGTACATTTGACGGTGTCTCGTTCTGGGTGGTCCCTTTTTAGGTGGTTCTGATTTCAGCTGTCTTGCATTTTATATGGAAGAATGGAGGAATTTCTTAATCAAAGGATACATATTATTTTGAAGATGAATTTCTCAAATTCTAATGATATCATGAATGAAGCAGAAAGTGATGTTTTAAAGTTATTCTCTGATAAATCGAATACGAAGTTCTGCAAATGGAGAAATAACAGGAAAGTAAGAAAAGTTTCAGAAGAAATTGTACTTGCGTATTTTAACTGTAAATGAATGCAAAACTTCATCGTTTGGGGGTATTATTCAATGGTTAAGGAAACGTTACTAGTCAAGGAAAATGTTTGTATCTCTAAGTACGTACGTTCCAATTTATCAAGGTAAAATTGTTGACGACACATTTTTAACTCTTTAACTAATATTGATATTTTTAGATTTTGTAAATTGATTGGATTTTTGAAGAGAGATGAAAAAGGGTACTATAAGGGCCAAGAAGTAGACTTTTACAAAACTTGAACGAAACGTGTTTTTTAACAAAGCTTCTGACAATCAGTATTTATTGTTGAAGATTACTTTTTAACTTACGTGTACGTATTCTCTTAGACTTACGGTATATATACCAAACTTTCTTTCTTCCTCAGATTGTAATGTTAATGGGAGTTGCTGGTGGATGTAGTTATTTTAATCCCGCTCTGTGGTTTGTTTAATCCCGGAGTGATTGAAGTACCCCTTTAATCCCGGGAGTGATAAAGATATGTTAGGATAGGAAAACGTGTGATTAAAGCCGCACTTTAATCACGATTAAAAATAAAATAATTTACAAACCCTGTACCAATATAATGTAAATGTGTTCAAAACGAGTAAATGTGTAAACCTTACCTATGCGTTCCCCATTTTTTCTGACCACTAAATTACGTGTCCGGTGGACTGTCTGCCACTCAGTTTGTGAAGGAAGTCGTCCATCTGTGATCTGACTACCTGTGTGGCTTGCCGCCTGTCACTCTCACAGTCTATCTCCACGCCGTCTGCATACCCACATGTCGTTCGACTTCCCGCCCGTTCATCTGTCTGTCGGATGCTTTATCTTCTCCCGTCCGTCTTAGTTCAGTTCTTAGTCATTGCTGAATTGGTAGTATTGTACAGATGGTATTGCAATTTTATCTTCTCACCCACCCTTTATTGCTACAATAAAGTACTTCCGTAACTGTCATGAAAAGATATCATAATTTTAAGTTCATTCTAATAACGTTCCATACCATATTGTACTGTTCCTTACCTATTATGTTTTTAATTTTAAGTTTTTTGAAATAAAATATATAATTTTACATAAAATTAGTCAAAGTAAATGCAAACTTTTATTGATGAAACACAAAATAAATTACTTTAACATGGCGAGAGAACATAACAACTTTATGCGTGCTTTTCTTCTTGAGTTCATTGTTCACTTTACATTACATTGATTCTTGAGAGGACATTTCATTTTTAAATTGTCAACGCTTTGGAATTTAATCTTGCTTTACCTTCACCACCATTTACCCTACATCAGGGCAATTATAAACTTATTATACCATAACAATACTATACTCATTCATATACTCAAATGAATTAATGCATTTTTATGGTTTAAAGTCAATTAACTACTCAACACTTCATAAAACATTCGATTTTACAATAAATTGAAATCAATATTATATCAAAGAATAATAGAAACAGAATTAGTGGTAATAATACTAACAACAAAAAGGATATTAGTACAAATAATAACAAAAATCTACTTCGAAATTGAGAATATTTTGAAATGCCATTGTATAGTGACACTCCGATGGGTTTCCCACACCAAAATTTATTTAGTCTATTTAATTATATTGATATTTTCGCCTAGCTCTTAATTTGTTACTATAAAAATTAATAATAATTTATCAAATCTCGCCTGAATTTGGAATAGAACTCGCTCATTGGGGATTTCAAGTTTTGAAATTCAGGGAGATTTCTTTTATCGAATATGAAATAGTAAAAGAAAAGTCGCTCCATAGTATAATTTGACTTTATAATTACAAATTCTACCCATTTCATGCGGCTCCCCTGAATACTACCCATTTCGCTGTTGACATAAAAAGAATAAAAACACATACAATGAAACTATAGCGAAACACAAAAATTGAAATTATATTAACTTTCATTCCATATTTCAACACATTCACACAAGTCGACAATTCATCTGATATTTATTACTTTACCCATGGCCATGCTATCTCTAATTATCTCTTACGTTAATAATTATTAAATTTAAATTGCTTCTTCTTTCCACATTGACACTTCGTTTTCCCAATTAACCCAATTCGTCTTCTTACATTAACTGCATGAATTTTCTTTCTTTTGGCTGATCACTGCTCTCTTGACCGGTAAAATCACTGTCAGACTCCGTTCCAATTCCGTAAGTTCCACGACATCTTCTTTGAGCTCAACCTCATGGCATGAATGGGTTAACTTAAGTCCGAAATTCCGCGTTACCTACATTATAATTCCTTCCCTTTCTTACTTCAGTGTTCACGTATTTCTATCCACACTCAACTACCATTTTTAACTAAGTCAACAGCTCCTAGCGAGGAAACTATTCTCTGTGCAACACAAAATACGCAACCATCTATTCACACTTGCTAAGCAAAATACGCTCCCATCTTGCCCCACGTGCATATATCCACACTTCAAATACTATTTTCAACTAACTCAACAGCTCTTAGCCAGGACAATGTTCTCAATATAAATGGGCTACCATGGTACGTTCGACTCTCAACGTAGCCGCGCACGTTCTCTCTGATTAATTGATTGATTGATTGGTGGGTTGATTGACCGTAAGTTCAATTTCGCGAATCTTTGATATAGTCTGCGCATCATGTTCCTTTGCCGTTCAAGCCGCTTCTTCGCATTGACTATCACTAACTGAACTTTATATTGTTTTTGTAATAATCTGCCTTTACTATTTACTACAGTTGTATTCTTAAGGACATGGATTACTCACGTGTCAAATTCAAAACAAAACACTTCCTTCTTCACTTCCCCACGCTAGTTACTTCAATTTCCTTCACCCCTTTATTTATTTCTTGTTGCTCACGGCGTTATCGAACTTCGTTTGTTCGTTTTCACGTAATGATGTCCCCAAAAGTGTCAATCCCACTATAATTCTTTTAACTTTTGTGATGGTCCCAGATGGGACCAGAATTAACCATCATGGTACATTAGCCATGATATTTGTTTTTGTTTGAGATATTTGATTTTATACAAAAATGAAATGAAATAATTTGTGTCAGAAAATGTTATTTATAGAAATATAATTAATAGAATAATTTTATAATGATAATAAACAACAAAAATATATATATATAAGTTTCTTTGATACGTTACAAAATTGTTTCAGGTGACACCAGGCAGAACCATTTCTCTTCGTTAAAGACAGTGAAACCTAACCGCATCCGGTCTCACTAGTGGTTTCACACGGGTTGTACCGCATCTCTTCAGAAACCACATAATTACTTCGTTACAAATAGCCCCGCGTTATATTACACTAATCTCGACAAACAAGGAGAGTTCGTGACCGGAATTAATAGTTTCATGTAAGGAAAGCCGCAACTCGTATTGAAAACGACATATAGGGAGCATCAACGTTCTCGTTTTCACGTATTCTCTAAAGATGAGGAATAATTCTCAAGCGTATTTTTATCTCATTAATCAGTAAACGTTCTAAACCATGTTCAATAATTTGATGGTTTGGGCAAGTTTTGTAAAATGTTGAATGTATTGGCGGCGTTAAGCGTTGTATTGCCAAACGAATGATAATGTAAGGACTCTTATGGTTTAATGGAAACGGAATTGAAACACTAAACGAACTGAAATTAAAAGTGAACAGCTGAATACCTGTATAATTTTAATTATTTATTTGTGAAGCTCAGTTACTAAAAATAGAACATTACAAGCTAATATTAGACAATTATGATTACATAACTTTTTAGAAAAAATTAATTCGTTTATTCGTTTGAGTAAATTACCAAGGATCACTATCTCACAGACGGTGCAGTTCCAAATGGTAAAACCGGTAGCGGTAGTTTGAGTGCATCAACTGATGTCATTGCAGGACCTCTGACCGGGAGGTCCTAGGTTCAAGTCCTGACGGCGGCAAGATTTTCGACAGTAGCTTTTCAGCTAGGTCAAATTCAGTCGCTGCCTGGAGGAGAATTCTAGCGGCCGGCTGTTCTGATCGGTAGTTTTCGTACCCAAATTTCCCTGTAACATGAATGAACGGGAAACGTAGTAATAAATGATTTGCTCGATAAAGGTATTATTGTACTTTCAATAATTTGGCAACTATTTCATTCAACACAACTACTGAGTTTCTGGAAACTGCGTCCCAATATTACGATTAATGAACATTTAAGATCTTTTTCCCCATTTGGATTGATGGATTGATTGATTTTTTCGTGTTTCCGGGCGCGTCAACTGCTTCGGTGATTAGTCCCGTTAGTGTAGTGCATGTTTTTTCTCGGGAGATGGTGGTGATCTTCCCCCGCTAGATGGCGAGATCCGGCACCGACCTACCGTCGGCTACTGGGGTTTCCCCCTGACCAGGACTCTCCCACCAGCGGGGCACCGCCCCAGCCGGGACAAGCTCTAAGCTCCCGACCGGTCTCCCGGAATATGTGATAGTATGGTGCATGTTAGTGTAAGTGTGTGTGTAAGAGGAGAGGATAGGACAAGGAAGAGGAAGGACAGATCGCGCGCGGTCCGTGGCCCGTTTGGTAGGGTATTGCTCCGGCTTTCGCCTGGTGTTGATCGGAGAAACCACGGAAAAATTCCGATCAGGGCAGCCGGCCACTAGAATTTTCCTCCAGCCATTCATAATCACTCTGAGTGGAAGAAATCTCGCTCACGATTTTGTCCTGCGTTCGCAATCTCCGATCTGGTCGTTGTCATGGCTACACAATTTATTCTAAACGTAATAGAATGACTGTGAATGCCTTGAATCAGTTCAGGCGTAGATAACCTGAAGAGGTCAATGACATCAACAAATGGATGTTTCATTTGCTCCCACAGTTGAGTTATGGCATTGTGTACACTGTTCTTCAACATTTAACACAGACTTTGATAGAATGGAAAAGGTTGAATAACCTGAGAACTCCCACTGGAAGAATGATAGCAATCAGTCGAACTGAGGTAAATGGGGTGAAATCCATTGTTTTTAAATGTCCTTTACCTAAAGTTTTTTAATGAACTTTTTACCTTTACTAAAGTAATAGAAGTACAAATTAGTTCTACGTGAAATTACTGCAATTTTTTCATTATTAATTATAATTTTATTTTGTAGCTTAATTAGTAAATTAATTTTCTGTAATTAATATTAACCGATACAATTAAAATATTAGGTTTTAAGGAATTCTGTTGTCATTTGCAGCACATAAATTATTTTAAACAAATACTCCCTAAATATGGCTATTAAGGAATTCGAGAACATACAATTTTGTTTAGAAAACAATAAATTTCACACTGGTAATGTGTTTTAAAAACTTAAATTAGAAACTCATATAAGCTTGTATTTGGCCTATGTAACGATTTTCTTCATTCAAATCATGGGGTATAATCCATTTCCAAATAAGCGAAGAGATTTGAGAGCAAGGGTTCGTGCCGGTTTGCAGTCAGTAGGTCTAGAGAAATTAAGTCTACGTAAATAATGTCTAATATTTGAGATCTAACGATCTAACTTGGTCTACTCTAAAATGTCTCCATAGTAAATGTCTATACATCGCCCTAGTCTACGTGAAAAAATGTCCACACCTAAATGACTACGGGCAAAGGTTGTCACACATGTAAAAATGTATATTGCAAATATGTGTACATATAAAAAGGATCTACGTATGAAAGTTTGTTAGACTTGTCAGTAAGTGTAATAAAAAATGCATGTTTAACTCGAAAAATATATTTATAAAATATATGCAGTACATGATTTGGACAGAGGTTCATTAAAATCATTCACCAGATTCTTCTACTTCTCTGATTGCAATTTCAGGCGATAACTTAATCCGTTCAAGTAGGCGAGAATTTCATTTCGCTGTCTATAGTCTCCATAGCGCGATATCATTATTTCAATTTGCTCCATATTGTCAGACTGTTTTAACAGAATACTCGTTAGACATTTCTGTTAGACTTTAAGCTAGAAAACATTTCGCTGATAGACTTTGTAGTTTAGTAGACTTTTTTTGGTAGACAGTTTAGCTGTAGGAATTTTTGTTTGTAGGCATTTTAGCTGTGAACGTTTAGTCATTAGACTTAAATATAGCTGTAGACCATATTTTAGTAGACATTATTTCTGTTAGATCTTAATACAATTAGACATTTTCCCTCTAGATCTACTGACCTTGAAGCCTCGCGCCGTGTGCTTCTCGTAGAAATATGGCCAGCTGTTTTCTTTGGAGGACGTACTGGCCACAGAGGTTTTACATTGTTCGAAGATAGGGGCCGGTTCTCCTTGCAGTAGGTAGCCATGCGAAGTGGCAATGACCGATCCGAAGACGTGTTAAATTACGCCCTCACATCTGGCCAAACGTACGAACGAACGAACGAAGTTGTGAAAGCAACTGGGCGTACAGCATGAGATCAGAGTTAGATAAACAATCAGAATCAATAATGCATTGAACTATTTGAATTTTCTTTCTGAATAACTTGCAATCGCACAGTTCAATTTCAATTTTTTTCACAAATTGAGATAGTACCATCTATTTCGTCATCAACCATTCTGTTAGTGATTTTTCAAATATTAATAAATGTTGACAAGTTAATGTATAATAAAATTATTATGTTTGTCTTGTCATATTTATTTGTATGGGCATTTAAGGGCCCTTTATCTATTTTAGACATTGCGGCACATAAGTGATGATAATAAAGTACAGACGATGAGATGAAATATCAGAGAAAACCAGCCGGTAGCTCACTTTGATCATCACACATTTCATGTAAACTAGTCATTAAGGACCTTAGTAAGTATGGACTAGTCATTACGCTCCAAACTGACCGCCCTCAAGAAGTTTCTTATAATTATAATTAGTGGCATGCCAACTCCACGAAATTCTGTTCCTTCCATGATGTCCTCGGGAAACTGGTTTGAGAATCTAATACGGCCTTTGAAATCATCTCCTACGATTATTGGTCCGTTGTTTTCTTAAAGTGTCCCTTCCAGAAAAGCAGTGAGTATTTCACGTCTCCCATTGAAATTTTCGTGTCTTAGGGAAACATACCTTATAATATGTGTAATTCGTTAATCCATACTTGGTACAGGATGTTTTGTATGTATGTATGTTTTGTTGTCTTATTTTGAATCTAGTGTTATTGTATTTAAATTATTGGTATTTGTTGTTTTGATTATGGTGTATCTTGTGTTAATGCGTTTGTATTTTTACTATTTTATTTTGTTTTACTTCCATACTTGATGCTCTGGACATCCTGGACTTAAGCATGTCAAGCTGATTTCGTCGCAGAAGCTGATGAAACCATCTTTCAAATTTCTACCAACGTAAATCAACTGTGAAATGCTACGGCAGATGGAGAAAAGGGATATAAAACGTTTGCCAGTGTACCTTGAAATAGGTATAAATCCAGAATCATGAAGGATAAAAGTATTATGTAGAAGACTTCCTCAATATGTACATAAGAAAATGGCGCCTCAGCCCTACCAAATCTTTTTGAAAATTGGAAACCTTTTGCAGGCTCCACTACAATTATAATACTAACTGAACCTTATAAGTAATGGTTTCACACGTCGTATTATTTCACAAGTGGATAAGAACGTGTTTGTTCAATGTTATACTTCTTTCTATAAATTAATCTTCTTCTTTCTAGGGTTTTTATCCAGCCGACAGCCGGTTACCCTTTGCGTCCCGATGGAACGCATATTCGACCATACACTAGACACCAACACACTTGCGGGCTCCTCTGATCTGGGGTCAGCAGAACGCGAGGCCCTCCGCGACAACACATACATACAAAGACAAGGGACAAACAACCATGCCCAATGCGGGACTCGAACCCGCGACCCTTCGGACCGAAGCGCTAAGTCGGTACTCGCTCTTAGCCACCTCGGCCATCCAGGTCAGCCTTTCTATAACTTCAAGCAAAAATAAATATGAGCTGGGAAGCAAGGGTGAGGGAAAACTGACTGGGGGATGCAGTCGGGCGATTCCCTGACAAAGTGGTGGACGGTGCGGTGCGACAACAGGTTCAATGTCTTCTCTCCAGCTAGGAATGGCAAGAACACAACGATGTTTTTAAAACATCGATTATTTCGAGCTAAAATTATCACTACATCGATGTTTTGCTATATATAAATTTTTATATCAAGACAATTTTTAAAAAATTGTCTTGATATAAAAAATATTCTAGGCGGTACGAAACCGTTTACTATTCACAACATTTCTCCATTGTTGTTCAGTATTTTGTAATGATGTAACCAACCAAGTCACGAAACGTCGTGATAATTGTCAATAAATGATTGGCTTTAAAAAACAGTGGATACGTTTTATTGATGTAAATATAACTGACAATCAGGAAGATTTCTTGTATTTTATCTACAAACTTTTAGGACATTTCTCATAAAAAAAGAGGACACTTCATATAAAAAGTTTTAATACAATAGTTTATTTTTCTTAAAGACAAAATACTACTCACAAAACAAATTCGTCAATCATTATCATTGCTTTCAGAATCTCTCAACAGGCCTCTTTCATTATCATTACTGTCTTCTCCATTTTTGTACGAGAGGTATTTTGGTGGTTGAAATCTCCCTAAACTATTAAAAGTTTGGTTTGTTTTGCTTTGCTTTGCTTTGCTTTGTTTTGCTTTGCTTTGAACTTTTGTATGTCGTTAAAGGATGCTTTTCTTTTTAGCATCCTGCTCGAAATATAACACCACAGAGCTGTTGGTAGCACTGTCGCATTTTAAGGAGAAAAGGAGGTAAACGTAGATATAGTTAATCTATGGATTTTGGCGGCTGTTAGGCGAGATAGTTGAAGTTAAATGTCATTTATTTATTCCACAATGAAATGTTATGGTGTCAGGGACTCAAAGCCTGAAAAAAGATCAGCATCCTTCGTATATCATACGTCTAGGTTGCATTTAAAAGTAGTTTTCCCTTTCCAATAAAAAAAATCATTTTTCTTGTAAAATCCACACGAACAGTTTTTATTCAAAAAGAGAACACGTCCGGGGAAAAGAGGATGTATAGTAACTCTAACTAAACTTTGTCATCTCTATATAATAGTAGGTTAAAACGTATGTCGAGTATGTAAAATATTGTTGAGTGGCTAAGAGACTTCGGTTGATGCGACCATAATAAACAAAACAAAAATTCGTGATTTTGCTTTCAATGAAAGCTGTGACCTCATATGTTACTAGCTATTGTTCACCGGTTTTATATTATAAACATAAAATAATAATAAAGTCGTAAAATTATTAGAATGAAAATATCACCCTTTTCTCATTCATTTTCAAGAGCAGCTACAAAACAATACAATCCAAAGATATCCTTTCTTTATCTTCTTCCTCTTCTTCTCGTCATTCTATTTGACCTTTTTTTTAAAATTCATTCCTCTCTGGGTCTACCATTTTTCCTTCTGTTTCCAGGAACCCACTCACAAACCTTTCTGGGCCATCTCCCACTATCACGCCTTTTCACGTGACCATACCATTTCAGCCTTCGTATCTCCACTTCATCTATAATTGACTTTTGAACCTTCATTCGCTTAATAAGCTTCATTTTAATACGTTCCTTTTTAGATACCCACAACTCTTGTCAAAAAAACCATTTGTAGACTCATTAATGTTTCTCTTCCTCTTTCCTTAATTCACATGTTTTTGAGTCATACAGGGTTATACTTTGCATGATGGAGTCAAAAAGTATTTTCTTTGTAGACCTGGATATTTCATTTTCCCACAGCAGTGAGTTTAACTTTCTAATAGCTTGTCGTCCCTGTGTGACTTTTAAAACAGTAGGATAATAATAATGCCTTTATTGATATGGTGAGGCTCGGGCCATCAGGCTCACTCTTCAGCCTAACCACATGTCAAATGCATAAAAGAGCAAACATGTAATATCAAGTACAAATGTAAAAAATAAATTTAAGTTGTAAGTAGTCAGTAGAAAACCAAGTATAATTTAAACGCAACGTATAAAAAGATAAATAAAATATTAAAATAGAGACAAAATGTTGCAAATTTTGTTTGAAGAATTATAAGTTCATAGACGGAAATTAAAAACAATTTGAATTGAATAACATAGCTCCAAATGTTTGCGTGCTACGCGGCCGCCTGGTATTCACCCCTTGCGACTGTGATCTTTTAATACAGAAGCACACCACCTCACTCGCCGCTCGACCCTGGAGGAAAACCCGCTAGTCGGGGAAAACCCACCAGGCAGGCTGCGTCCTAATACAATAGTAACTAAGCTAAAATGAAGTGACAGGTTTTTGGGATGTTTTCCTCAGCTGCTGGCCATGCTGCACGGGATCGTCTTCTGGCTTAAATCCGCCTCTGCTCATATGGATGAAATTGCAATTCCGGCAGTATCAAACAAGTCGAAGAAAATACATTTTCAACAAAGTATATTACGGTTATTTCTAAACATATTAGGCCTCATTCGGAATTCTACCGAACACCAATCAGAGAGCAGCGTGGAAGGCCGATTTCAGATTGTGATGAGGTAGTTTGTGGTAATATCATTTTGTTATTGTAATGTAGAAAACTAATAGTTTTGCGTGAAGTGAATTCAAAGTAAGAATTTGGGCAATTTTTATTGTGACTTTAACTTCACATGCGAATAAACAATTATGTTCCACGAAATACTCGTGAATTTGGTACGAGAGAATCTTCGTTTATACGATGAAGCAAATGCGAGCGCTACTACAGTATCTACTCGCATATATATATATATATATATATATATATATATATATATATATATATATAGAGAGAGAGAGAGACAAATCGATAGATTGATTGATTTTTTCGTGTTTCCGGACGCGTCAACTACTTTGGTCATTAGTCCCGTTAGTGTAGTGCATGTTTTTCTTCTCGGGAGATGGTGGTGAACATCCCCCACTGGATGGCGAGATCCGGCGCCGACCTACCGTCGGCTAGTGGGGTTTCCCCTTAACCAGGACTCTCCCATCAGCGGGGCACCGCCCCAGTCAGGACATGCTGTAAGTTCCCGACCGGTCTCCCGGAATATGTGGTAGTGTGGTGCATGTTAGTGTAAGTGCGTGTGTAAGGGGGAGAGGATAGGACAAGGAAGACTAGTCCTATCCTCTCCCCTATAGGACAAGGTAGGGAACTGCTCCGGCATTCGCCTGCTGTTGATCGGAGAAACCACGGAAAACTACCGATCAGAGCAGCCGGCCGCTAGAATTCTCCTCCAGACAGCGACTGAATTCGACCTAGCTGAAAAGCTAGTGTCGAAAATCCTGCCGCCGTCAGGACTCGAACCTAGGACCTCCGTTGAGGCGCTCGTGCATCAGTTGATGCACTGAGCTACCACTACCTGTACAAATCAATAGAAATGTCGAAGAAAAAGCTAGAAAGTATGGTGGAGAGATTTTTCCACCGTGCTAAAACGGAATCGATCAAGTTTCAGTGCGTTGAATTCTGATTGGTTCAGGCTAAATTACGTTCCAGCTTACGTTCGTCATTGTGAATCCTTGTTTTCACGTGTAAATTTTACGGCTAAGTTTACAGCATTACGTTACGTTTAAGTTTGCATTGTGAATGAGGCCTTCGTCACTTCCTTGCACCTCTACTAATATAAGGCAGTGATGGCAAAGTTCCGCGAGGCTCTGCCATCGCCGCCGCCCCCCATCGCGAGCCTCGGCGCCGGGCGCGCGCCGTTTGTTTTGACGGTAGCCGCCCCCTGAAGGCCCCCACGATGCGCCGCGCGCACCGACGCGGAGACGGAGACAGGGCGAGGCCGGGGCGCGGAGAGGGAGGGAGACGGCGGTGGAGATTCGGTGCTGGCCCGGCCGGGGCCGACCCTCTGCGGCGCCCCACAGCCACCGCCCCCTTCCCCCTCCCCCTCCCCGCCCCCACGCTGCCACCCACGGCCGCCGCGCCGCGCCGCGACGCACGTTGGGGGGCAAGATGCCGAAAAGCTGGTCAAAATATCAAAACTTTATCCAAATTTAATAAAACTTTGTGTACGATGGTTTTTGGGCACGCTCATTACGATTCCAATGTCAAAATTGCAAAAAAATGGGGCCAAATTAAAAACGTCAATTTTTTTTAATGAAATTGATTAAAATTAGTAAACAGGATTTTATGGGTTTTTCCGATGTAAGCATTGCAAAAAACTAAATGTTGGATCCAATACGGCAGATTAAAAAGTGAAAACGTTTAAAAATGTTTTAATTTTGATAAAAACAGGATTGTATTGATGTGCGATTCCGATTACGATGTAAGCATTGGAAAAAATAATAGTAGTAGCAGCAGCGGGGGTATAGCAACTGCAGTGAAATCTCCATTACGCAGCTGAATCCCGAAGGCTCGGACTCCATAAAATGACGGATCCTATAGGGCGGATTAAAAATTTAAAAAACGTGAAAAAATCTCAATCATTAGAATCTTTAGGCTACACGAAATGCAGAATATCAGCTTTTTCTTTGACATTTCGATAGCTAAACAATAGAGATTGAAGCTTTTTCAAATTTCGTCGTAGAACTCTGTGAAAATTATAGCTGATTTCCACTTTAAAGAAAGAAAAAACAAATGAAATATATCATTTTGTTTCAACAGTAATTATTATTTAACTTAAACGTATTTTTTTTAGTATTGGTGTGTATGTAAACATTGTACTTACCATCACGATTTTCGTCCATTTTGAATTATGGAAACTTCTCTAAACCGAAAACTTTTACGTGTTCAAAGTTCGGCTGATTTACGATCTTAGTGTCGTGTAAACAGCTGCTTGCTCGACGGCCGCGTTTCCAATGATGCAGAGCGTCGCATTTTATTTATTTATTTAGTTAGTTAGTCACAAACTGTATGTGACGTATGGGGGAGAAAATCATCTGCGCACGCTTTCCATCTGCGCACGCTTTCTTGAGTTTCAGAATCCCTTCCCAACAATTTAACTATTAATAGTTGAAAGATGAAAAATAATAATAATAATAATAATAATAATAATAATAATAACAACAACAAATTTAAAAAGCAAGGGATTAACATATCAAAAACTAGATATCTTCGTTGCCAAATTATAGAAAACTTACTTTTAACGGTAAAGGAACAAACAGATTTGATTTTTCTGTATTGTTAACAAAATAGAAACTCACCCTAAGCTCTACTACCACTACAAGCAAAAGGAAAGTTCAACAAAACGTGCGCATAGTGAAGCTACATTTACGTCCAGAAGCAAATCAAGGGGCCATCTCAGCATTTGCTCAATGGATCAGGGAAACTGGACAAAAATCCGATCGAGATGGGGGTCATCGACCCCCATTTACGCCTCGGACCTTTCCTAACGCTGGAATTAGACATTCTGGGAACCAATCTCCCCAACGGCTTACTTAAAATTCCGTAAACAAAACTTTTTCCCGACTTTTGGCCAGGTCTTCGGGATGTGGCCCCAATGTGCGACGCCACCGCCGCCGCCTCGCCGTGCCGCCGCTGCCCGCCGCCCGGCCCGGGGCCGCCCGGGGGTAGCGGCACTGGCTCTCGCGAGCGCCCGACGGCGACTCGCCACTCATTACGCCACACGTCGAAGGTTCTACTCCACACTGCTGAGGTGCCTCAGGGCATCCACTGGTGACACTAGAGTTGCCAACCGTCCTCTATTTGGGAAGACAGTCATCCATTGACGTCAATTGTCACCTCGTCCCCCTTTGTGTTTTAAATGTCCTCCTTTTAGTACATTTTAAACATTTTTTAAAATTTATTTTCCCCCTCCAGGGTTTTTTCCTCCTCCTCCTCAGCCGTACCTTATGGTCTCTTTTCCGCGCATTTGATGCGATGGAGAGACCATTTTGGGTGAATACCACAATTCGAAAGGTTAGAACGCGGTAGAATGTTGGTATTGTAATGGCTTAAAGGCCTTCGGCAAAAGTCACATAGCATCAAGTTATCTAATATGTCTGTAATAATTACCTATTAAATAAATAAATGTATTTTATCAGTTGACTAACATCTGCTTCGCCGTATCGTTTATTTTTTAATAGAGAATAGAAAACATGAATATCCTTTTTCTGAACGCTGACACATGCACATGACAAACGCATGCCTCATAACTGTCAAGCAACTGCAATAAAAAAATAACGCTCGAAACATCATTATCTGCATTTTTTGAACGAATCTTAGCACTTGAATCGCATCAACTGATGTAACTGCAGCGCCTCTGACCGGGAGGTCCTAGGTTCGAGTCCTGACGGCGGCAGGATTTTCGACACTAGCTTTTCAGCTAGGTCGAATTCAGTCGCTTTCTGGAGGAGAATTCTAGGGGCCGGCTGCTCTGATCGGTAGTTTTCCGTGGTTTCTCCGATCACCACCACGCGAATGCTGGAGCAGTACCCTATCGAACGGGCCACAGACCGCGCGCGATCTGTCCTTCCCATTCCTTGTCCTATCATCTCCCCTAACACACTGACTTACACTAACATGCACTACACTACCACATATTCCGGGAGACCGGTCGGGAGCTTAGAGCTTGTCCCGGCTGGGGCGGTGCCCCGCTGGTGGGAGAGTCCTGGTTAGGGGGACACCCCACTAGCCGACGGTAGGTCGGTGCCGCATCTCGCCATCCAGGGGATATTCACCGCCATCTCCCGAGAGAAAAACATGCACTACTCTAACGGGACTAATGACCAGAGCAGTTGTCGTGCCCGGAAACACGAAAAAATCAATCAATTATTCAATCAATCAATCACTTGAATTGCAAGTGGTGAGAAGAAAGAAAGAGAGCTGTTGTTAGTCTAAATTAAATTTTTATAAAAAGAAATCTGTTGATCCGTATTGTTGTTTTTATATTTTTATTTCTTATCTAGTGTCCTCTTTTCTACATGAGCATTGTTGGCAGCCCAAGTGCCGCCGCTGCCCGCCGCCCGGCCCGGGGGCGCCCGAGGGTGGCGCTGGATTTCGAGAGTGCCCGACGGCCACTCTCCTCTCATTACGCCACACGTCCAAGGTTCTACTCCAAACTGCTGAGGGCCTCAGAGCGTCATCTGGTGTTACATCAGTGAATTGAATTTAAACTGATAAAACAGATCGAGGACACACACTTTCCGTATCAACTTGGCCGGTACTCCGGTTGCCAATCGTCCTGCATTCGGGAGGACAGTCCTCCATTGACGTCAATTGTCCTCCTTTGTACTTTAAATATCCTCCTTTTAGTAAACTTTTAACATTTGTGGTCATTTATTTTATCAGATGACAAACATCTGCTACGTTGTATCGTTTATTGTTTAATATAGAATAGAAAACATGAATATCCTTTTTCTCAACGTTGACAGACGCATGTATGATAGTGTCTCTGTCTGGCAACTACTATAAAAAAGAGACGCTCAGACCATCTTCATCTGCATTTTGTTAACAAATCTTTGAACTTGAATCGTAAATGGAGAGGAGAAATGGAGCTGATGTTAGTCTAAATTAAATGTTTATAAAAATAAATGTGTTAATGCGTTTTTTTCTTTCTTTCGTATTGTCATGGTTCCTATTATCCTTATCCCCTATTACAATAACAATATATTTCCATCAATCTCTCCCAAGATATTGGATACGATTATCCTGTTTTACTAGCTCGTCATAATAATAGGAAGCCACGTCAACGAATTTATATCCGTGGGTACGCAGAACCGGCCCATACGGGAAACCGTAAATAACACTATTATTATTGCAGGGACTTATTCTCAGTAATTAGAAATAAAAATCTGAAATTTGTTTCCATAGTTGAATAACGACAACTGCGTTTATTTCCTTGTATTATTTAAATGATTACTTTAGCCAAAGAAAAATACCACAATCAATTTTTTTGTTAACGACACCGCTAATTAATACTAAATATTTTGAATTACTTTCATTAATTTATTATTGGTGCACCTTCCGAAATTTACTATACTATTACTCATTATTGGATCCATTTAGCGTTGCTTCCAACCACAATCTCACAATTTTTGTCCTACAATGTATTTTAAACTTGGTCTTGCTACACATAAACAAAAAAAATGTCAAAAAAGTTATCACTTCCCTTTTTGGAGTAGCTGTGCTGTACACTCACGGCCCCATCAGTTTCCACAAACCTTCTGCGACCACACATTCCAATTCCATCCATTTCCTTCACGAATAACTTAGCACTATGCCTCTGACAAAACTGTATATTAGAATTCACGGCGCCTACCACGCGTCTCCGTCCGTGCCTTACGACGGCTAATCATCCTCTGACGACCCTCGACTTTTTCGAAGCGCTTCCTTAAAAAAAAAACAGTCGACGGTTCTCCTTACGCTGTTTATCCTTTCCATTTCCAATTCCCCTCTAATAATTATACACAACTAAATGTTTTAGAAATGCCTATCATTTCCGAAATGTCCATATACTGTTGTATTCTTTTGACTCGTACACGAATATTCTTTCAATTTCTAAATGCAATTTCTCGCCGCTCGTCGTGCTTCCAAAACACTTGACGGCGCTCTCTTCACATGGCACCATTACTAAAATAATGTTTATAATGTTTCCTTTTGCATGACGGAATCATTACAATATCTAATGTCCACCCTTTCACATCAACATTGTTGGCGGCTTAGTGCCACTCCTGCCCGCCGCCCGACCCTGGGCCGTAGAGCCGACCCTGGCCCAACCCCTGAGGTATAGAACGATTTTCCTAAGGATGAGCCAAAGTGACTGTTCGCGAAAACAAGTGAACATCACATGTATTTCGAGAGTATCCCTCCGCCGCGACAGCTGTTCAGTCACGCCCCTTCATAAAGTGCTAATGGCTCCTGTGAAAACATCCCTATGCAGAAGTCTAAGAGTTTCGCTGAGGTATATGCACTACGCGAGTCCGGGAAATATTTAAATTTAATTACGTATGTGGAAAATCTCTTAACATGCTCTCACAATCAGTAAAAGAAAACTGCCACGTACGTAAATAGAAGAAAAATGATTTTAAGCCGGAAACACGTGCACCGGTACGCATCTCGCATTCAAGACTCAGTTTTAAAATAAACATAATATTTATCACACAAAAAGTAAATTCAATGTAATATATAAAGAAAAAATAATTTGTACAGAAGAGCACATTACACTGCACTTCCTAAGATCAATTATTTCTCGCAGCGCACTATATTTTACAATTTAGCCAACTGCAAACGAACGAATGCGGGAAGGGAGTCTAATGGACTCAAGGGCACAACGACCACAGAACCTTCAGTTATGTTGCCAGCACTAGCTGTCACTTTGGATCAACCTTAAGAAAGTCGTTCTATAGCGCTGGCTCTCGCGAGCGCCTGACGGCAACTCTCCACTCATTATGCTACACCTCCAAGATTCTACTCCAAACTGCGGAGGTGCCTCAGGGCATTAACTGGTGTCACTGCACGGCCTCTCAACGGGAGGTCCTTGGCTTCGAGTCCCGAGGGTGGCAGGATATTCGATACTAGCTACATATCGAGGATGACTTCAGCCTCTGACCGGAAGAGATTTGCTAGAAGCCGGCTGCTCTGATTGGTAGTTTTCCGTGGATTCTCCGATCTACCCCAGGCGAATGCCGGAGAAGTACCAGTACAAACTTGCCAAGGACCGCGCGCGATCTCCACTTCCTTTTTTATTGTCCTAACTTCTACTCTCTTTCACACACTAACACATACGCGAACTACACTAGTACATATGTCGGAAAACCAGTCAGATGCTAAGAGCTTCTCCTGGCCGGAGCACTGCCCGGTTAGTGGGAGATACCTGGATGAGAAATTCCCTCAAGTGGACATATAGGTCGGCGCTGGATGTCCCACTTCGCTCACGGGACTAATGATCTTAGCAGTTGAAACGCTCGGTTGATTGATTGATTGAATGTTTCGTGTTTCCGGTGCGTCAACTTCTCTGGTCATTAGTCCCGTTAGGGTAGTGCATGTTTTCTCCTCGGGAGATGGCGGTGATCTTCCCCGCTGAATGGCAGATCAGGCGCCGACGTACAGTCGGCTAGTGGGTTTAGCCCTAACCAGGACACTCCTACGCGCGGCGCATGCCCCAGCCGGACAAGCTCTAAGCTCCCGAACGGTCTCTCGAGATATGTGGTAGTGTAGTGCATGTTAGTGTAAGTGTGTGTGTGTGAGGGGAGAGAATAGGACAAGAAATGGAAAGGACAGAACGCGCGCGGTCCGTGGCCCGTTTGTTAGGGTACTGCTTCGGCATTCGCCTGGTGCTGATCGGAGAAACCGCGGAAAACTACCGATCTGAGTAGCCGGCCGCTAGAATTCTCCTCCGGGAAAACGACTGAATTCGACCTAGCTGAAAAGCTAGTGTCGAAAATCCTGCCGCCGTCAGGACTCGAACCTCATCAATTTATCAAACTGATTTTGCCGCAGAACCTGATGAAGCCGTCGTTCAAATTGCTACCAACGTAAATCGTCTAGGAAATATTATGGCTGAAAAGAGTATAAAAGTTTCCCCAGTACGTCATGGAACAAGAATATATCGAGTATAATGACGAATAATGGTACTTTCTCGAAGGCTGTCTCGAAATTTATTGAACATCTTTCGTAATGAAAATTGTTATTCACCCCACTAGTTCAGAAAGTGTGTCTTTTACTTACAATTAACGTGTGTTATAATGTTGAAGGACAAGACGTTGATAGGAGCCGAGTCCTGCATTATGAAAGAAGTATGACAAAAGTAATTTTGTGTCTTTGTCTTCTGATTTCTTTTCCATGCATCAGAACTGAAAAATATTTTTTAATTAAGAAATAAAACACTCACTGCTCTAAGAAACTTTTTTCAATTATCGTTATACACATCACCTAATAATTTATTTACAATCAAATTATAATTTATTATGTTTTTTTCGTATTGTGCATGAAACTATTTTATCTTCTCTTTTTATTAAAATATTATTTAACTATTACTTAAATATGAAGATACGAAGAACCAGATCATTCTGGCAAAAATTCCGTAAGTTTCTCCAAATTAATTATGTTCAAATTAAATAAATACAGAAATATTCATGATTTATGAAATCTAGAATATTAATATTGCTTTAACCATTCAGTAGTTAAACTTGAAAAGGGAGAAAATATTTTATAAAATTTTAAAAAGTTAACGCTCTTTTATTGTACTAAAAATGTAATATATTCGTTTAATAGCATTAGTACTCTCTTAAACTAGCAAATTTTGCCTAATTTAAGAGTATTAGGGACCAGAACATGACCTTTTTCGGGAAGACGAAACAGTAGCAAGAATCCCCGTGTTTGCTCCAACTTGTAACACAAATTATCTACATTTTCTACGAGAACGTACGATGGAATTCAGAAAACGACCTTCATCTCCATTCATTTGAACTATCTAACACGTCCCGTCAAGCATTTATCGCAGACACTTTTCTGAGCGTTTCTTTCAAGCAGTAACGCTGAAGTATTCATGTTAAGCATTTAAGTAAATTTTCCACATTTTTCCACTGAAATGATTTGCTCTTCTCACAACAGCTCAGCAGATACGAGCAAATTATCACGGGCAAATCGAGGTGCCCGCGACCTGACTCAAGGCAGCACTTCTGTTTAATGAGGTTAGCTGGAAAAATCTTGTATGTAAATTCACTGGTCATTACCGTTAATTTTTATTTTACTTTTTGTTCTCTTTTGTTTCTAGATATTCTTACCGCTTCCGAACACGATCCTCAGAAGACGATCCAACTTAGTAAGTTCCAGGATGTTTTCATTCAGTAAAAATCAGTCCCATTTCTTCGTAGTAAAATGGCATGCCATACTATCGTGTCAATTTATTTCTCAAACTTAAAGTGACTTTCAAGGTGAGTTTTGCATGTACTGTATGTGGTATAAACATTAACCAACTTATGTTAGTTACATATTGCCAACTGTCCCCGTGAAGAGGTCACCATTATTGAGATTTGACCTTCTGTATTCATTTGAAAATAATATTATATTTAATAATTAATATTATAAATGTGATATTTTATTTTTATAATATGAAGAGGCAAGAAGAAAAGAGCTTTGGTCCATTGTGGTCAAGTGTTCATTAGTTTTTATGACTATTTTAGCAAACATAATTTTAAAAAAACTCAAATCTTAGACATGATCTTTTAGAGAATGTAGTGAGTCCAGAAAATAGGACAAGATAATTCAGCTTTGAAAAAAGAAATTAGTTCTTTTAACTATGGAAAATTCTAATGATAAATCCATTACACTGGAAATAAAGTACGTGTGATGATGGTAGGATGTGTTTGATATGTTCTCCTGAGTCGGAACGCTGTTTGAGAGTTTCCGAAGATGTGACATTGCATTCTTCGAAACATTTTACCAAGATTCAAGCAATATAACGCTTAGAAATGTCTTCGTCGCTGGTATTTTGCAAAGGCTGGCGGACTGATGGGAAAGTGCAGACTACGTGTGTGTAATTTTTACTTAAATATTTAACAAAACAATGTGTTTTAACATAAACTTAGTGTGTTGTCTTAGAATTCGGTAAAAAAATTGTATACATTAATGCCGTATTCTTCTTCGTATACAGTCGCCTTTAAATTCGTTTACAGTGAACTCTAGGTTATAGTGAATCAAAGCCACTGGGACCATCCTCATACGTTACAAATAAATACTGGATGATTAGATTGTAGTGACCTCTCCGCATCAGCTGCAGTTGACATAGGAAATATAACTTTATAATAAAAATACTTTGCATTGGGTCCGCAAATTCTATTAGTATGGAGAGTTTACCGGCGGAGGACTTTGTGAGTTATTTTCGTAACATTTATAGCGAATTTATTCAACGCCAAACAGTCAAAAACTGTGTGATGTACTACGGAGAAAAGTGGAAATTTGTCACGGTTTGTTGAGTTCTAGGATGTCCCACCTAACTCCAATTCATATTAAGTTTAGATATAAACACAGGTATCTACGAGCGTTTTTGACAAAAATCGGTGTGAAAATATTCGCTCCGGTATAAGAAAAGCTATTTGTAATGGCCAATCAACTACAGATACTGTGTTTTAGACTTAGTGTTCTACACGAAGAAATCAACTTACTACAGCTGGAAAATGGAGAAATATTATTTGAATATCTACATTTCCTAAAGAAAGCTCAAGAAAGCCTGCATAGGTAGTGAAGTCACATTTATGCATGAAAAGGACTGAGGAAAGGAGTCACTAAAAAGTACTCATCTATAGCTTCTGTGGGAATGCTAATGAGGTGTTGTTGACGTAATAAAATGATGAAATAATTGAAGTAATTTTCGTCAACTTTATAGGTTTATTGAGAGAGCAGGCTTTCGACGGTTTTGCTGTCATCATCAGCCTACAAATAATCTAAATAAAATAAACTAGTGGTGCTAAATCAGCACGTACATTCTCACCTTTAGTAATCATTATGTAATACTATTTATACCATAATTTCTCTCAGGATTAACATATGTCAATAATTTTTTTTACAAACTTTGAACAACGCCTAAAGAAAGGGAAAAGAGAAACGCATGGATATGTTTTAAAAATGTGACACAAAACTTTCTAGAAAACTAGTGCTAAAACAGCTCGTACTTTCTCGCCATTAGTAATGGTTATGTAAGACTATTTATACCACAATATCGCCGAATTAACACACCTCAGTCTTCATTTTGTGTAAAACTCATTTGAAATCGTAGACAATTTTGTGCTAAAATTAAAGTTTCAAGCAATAGATTTTTTATTCAAAACTTTAAATGAAAATCTATTTCTGGCATTGAATTCATTATGTAAGGGATGCAGTGTATTCACGAACATAGCCGATTTTTAGCCCAGTATTCTCCGCAAGCAGTATGCGAGAAAGTAAAACAATTAAAAGTTAATAAATAATACGATACTGTTCGCAAGCAAATGCAAATACATCGAAAAATATATAATAGTAATTATTAAGCACTATAGTATTCAAATATTTTCTAAATATATAAAAGTATTAGTTTATATTAACGCGAACAAAAGGCAGCCGTCATCGCCGCCTTCTGTTATCAGTGTGGCCTTTCAACAATGGGTTACAACGAGCAACAATGAACGCTAATTCGTTAGGGATTCACATTATGCAATTATTATTGGTGATACCACTAGCAAGAATATGGAAATGCATAGGAAAATATAATAAATATAAATATTTTTAATTTCATCAAAAATAGTTATCGGTTACAAATTCAATCGCGAGATCAGCCAGAACGATTGGGAAAGAATCAATTTTGGAAAAAAAATCGGTTGAACAATTTAGCCGCAAGTGGTGTTCACAGACCGACGGACGGTCTGACAGAATGTTTAAGAGGTATTTCTGCCGAAAATTCGCCTTTTTGGCGCATCATTACGTAACTTTCTCTCTACCGCGTTATTCTTGAACATTTCTTTCATAGTTTATTTCTTTCTTGCCTTGCTTTGTTGAAATAAGTTCTTACCGTCTCTGGCATTGGACATACCAATGAATGTAGCTGATAGTGTTATACTCCCGTTCATTCCGAACACCCAATGTCCTTATATATCACCTCAGTACGGGATATGAACAAGTAATATTGCAATTTCAAAATTGCGATAGCCCTAAAAAATATTTGTAGGAATGGATGATTTGATAGTTAGAATTTAGTACAGCTACAAGATCATTCTCAACTAATGCCGGAAATTATATCGAAAATTTCTACAACTACATTTGATTCTTCCCTGAATCGGCTTAACACTTTATATTCTTGTTCCTAATTTTTGGAGAAATTAAAACTCAACAAACTGAGCCTATTTTGTGTTCACTTTTACTTCTGCAATTGCTCTATTGATCGCTTTGTAGGCGAATCTATATAAACATGAAAAAGCTGTTTTTTATGTTTATGTGAATAAAGTACTAGTTCAATTTAATAAGATTTTTGAAAATGTTCAAAAGTTACTTTATTTAGCAGAATTGAAGGAAAACCCTGTTTTGGAGATATGTCATTGAGGGAGAACATTAAACTCCTGATGCGTTTAGAGGTACAGTCATGTGTTTAGAGGTACAGACTTCGAAATGTTTGAGACCAGTACCCATCTTTAATATTTCTATAATACTTCAGAAATTCTGTAATTTTAAAACTAACTTTTGTGTAGACAGGAACTGTTGTTATGTCTCTGAACTATGTTGAGTGTCAGGTTGCTGGGTATCAGAATCGCAGAATTGTTTTATTATTATTACTATTATTAATATTGTTGTTTTATGTTACGGTTATTATTATTATTATTATTATTATTATTATTATTATTATTATTATTGATTCTAATAAACAAAGTGAATCAATCCCATAAAAATATTAAACAAATAGTTATTCCATGAACCCAGACAATGAACACAGATCACATTCAACAAACTTAACTAGCAAGGATAATAATAGCCCTTTGGGGATCGGATTAATCCAACATTTGTCAGCTAGCGTTGTTCTTGGGCATGTGCGCTGTTTTTATTTTTCCCCACGTCTCGGATTAAGGGTGAAATGTGGCGAGAATGACTTATTCTCATCACTGTATCTAGCATACTTGGCCTCTCTGAGATTTTCTTTCGTCACACAGCTGTAGAAACCGAGACGATAATATTTGAAACCTAGAGCTCTATATTAGCCGCGACCGGGAATCGAACCTGGGACCGCATCACGAAAAGCTAGCACACTGACCCTGAACCATCCTAGGGGCCGCAGGGGTATCAAGCAAACAAAAATGAACACACACTCATATAAATCTGTATTGCCATAACATCTAAGGGCGTTCTGAAAGCGTTGCAGCGTCAACAATCAACAATATTCAACAAAACATCACGGCGTAGCAGACAAAGAAAATCGATACTTTCCTGGTGCACGTTTGCGTAGCTATCAGCTATACTTCTCCGAATCCTACGTCAACCTGCAGCAAGTCGAAATAAAGAACACTGTGCCATCGTATCTAAGCGTAGATCAAACGTGCGGTTTGGAGTTGAAAGTCCGAGCTCTCTAACAGTGTTGTCAGGCATATGACGACCGGGTTTTACCCATGTCGTGACCGAGAACATATCTAAAATAGACGCGTAGAGGGATAGAATGTCTAACGCAGTTAAAATTGCAAAGATAGCCAAGAGGCGGATAAACGTTGAGTGATTGCTGCAAGGCGACCGAACTTAAGACTTCCCACAGAGGGAATTCGAAGAAGTAGTTCAAGAACCCACATCACTTAACTCTGTGGATTTGATTGATTGATTGATTTTTTTCGTGTTTCCAGGCGCGTCAACTGCTTCGGTCATTAGTCCCGTTAGTGTAGTGCAAGTTTTTTCTCCGGAGATGGCGGGGATCCCGCTGGATGGCGAGATCCGGCGCCGACCTACCGTCGGGTAGTGGGGTTTCCCACTATTCAGGACTCTCCCACCAGCGGGGCACCGCCCCAGCCGCGACAAGCTCTAAGCTCCCGACCGGTCTCCCGGAATATGTAATAGTGTAGTGCATGTTAGTGTGTGTGTGTAAGGAGAGGATAGGACAGGAAGAGAAAGGAACAGATCGCACGCGGTCTGTGGCCCGTTTCGTAGGGTACTGCTCCGGCATCCGCCTGGTGTTGATCGGAGAAACCACGGAAAACTACCGATCAGAGCAGCCGGCCACTAGAATTCCCCCCGAAGCAGCGACTAAATTCGACCTAGCTGAAAAGCTACCGTCAAAAATCCTGCCGCCATCAGGAGACGAACCTAGGACCTCCCGGTCACAGGCGCTGAAGTGACATCAGTTGATGCACTGAGCTACCGCACCCGGTCGCGAATTTGATCTCTGGATGGATTTCCATAAGATAAATATTTAATTCAATTTGCTGACCCACTATAAATCCTTCAAAAAGGATAAAAAATGCAAAGCTTAATCAGGAAATTTATTTGAAAAATATCGGACAATAACGAGTAGAGACCGTATTTTTATGTAATTACATATTTCTTTCTTTCTCCTTACCGCTCTCAAAATTTTAATCTTAGCGATTTGTCGCCGTCCTGACGCATACCCAATGTTTTCTTACATATTTTACATATTCGGTACTATATTACATATTTTACATATTTCGCTATTTTCTCAAGATATTTTATACTATTAATTTTTTACATATTTGTATGAAAAGAAGTATTTTCAATAAAATTCAGCAAGTTTTCCAACATTATTAGTGGATGCTACTGCGTACTCTCCTCGAAGTACATACGCTACGTGAAGACGCGGCCTGATATCCTCAGTTTGGCGTTACTGCGTCAGTTATATCAGGGTGAGAAGTGCGCATCAGCGACAGATCACTTTCAACTTTAGGTGTGAAAAGTATCATTGATGCCGTGTGTGGCGACCTTTGTCCTTTATATCCAAGAAACTTCAGCGATCGCCGTCATGAAAAATTTCGATGAGAATATTCCATGCTGCAGTGATTGTTTGCTGGTCGTACATATCGCCAGTTTTATGATGGTTCTATTCGTCTATTGTGGCTGATAAATTACATTCCAGGAAAACAATTTGTGAAGGTTTTACTACCGATGGAGTAGTTGTATGGTGCAAGTGTGCATCACTCGTGTTATGTAAATGTATTTATAATTAGAGTATTTTAATATTACTTATTATATCCAATTTTACATATTTATTACATATTCTTACTGTTATCATTACATATTTATGTACATATTTTTCCGATCTCTAATAATGAGGAATCTGCTGAGCTTGCACTATTTCTGAAAAATTTTATCTAAAAAATAAATGTAATTTATGAATGATATCATTTTATTCCATTATTAATTGAAATATATTTTCTTTTTTAGTTATTTACTTTTGTGTGTTTGTAATTTGAGTTGTTATTTAGATTAAAACAATCCCTGTAAGGCAGATATGCTGGCTTGAGGGGGGAAAAAGAGGAAAAAAAAGATTAGGGGAAAGTATCACGTTGCCGTCCCAATATAAGTTGAGTCTCTGCATTTTGTCAACACATGTATTTTTAACTTTTCCTACGTCAAGTGAAACGAAGCAAAGCGAAAAGTAAATACGCGTGACTGCAGGAAGAGTTTCATCGGAATAAGATAAACTAAGGGTCTACGTCAAGAAATTTGATATACACAATATTTACTGAGACGAAGGGATAACATGTTCAACAAAATATCTGTTGTGGTGTGATGTGAGACTGCTTTCTACAAACTGCAGACTTGAAGGTCAGTGGAGAAATAAAGTTTTGACTGAAACGAACCAGGTAATTTCTTAAGTTATCCTTACACCTGTACATGTCTCAAAATCCGGAATTGTGTTATGAATTTTAAGAAAAGGGACTGAAATAATTTTAAACAAAACGAGAATAAGATCAAATAAGAATTAAGATCTAGGATAACAAAACGGCATATATGTTTGCGATATCAATGGTATAAAATACTTCGTAAATCGAGACAGTAAAAAGAATGGGATGAAGATGTCAACAGAATGACATTGATAGGCTGGTGAATGTTAGATTTACATTTCTCGGTTATTTGGTTTCATTACAGAATTTGTTTATATCAATAGGTATATTACGAAGCTACACTAAGATGTTACTCAAATTTCAATGCTGAAGGTGGTGATATTTGAAGCGAAAAAGCAAAAATTGTTCACCTACGCAAAAAACCTTTCGATAAAAAGAAGTTATTAAATCTTCTTACAGGCAACTACATTTCTCACATCTCTAAAAAAGAACGCTCTTGCCGGCACTTTCTCTACTGTCATTTCATAAACCTCCATTCCAAAGTTTTTTCCTGGGTCCAATTACTTCCATCAGAAATCCTAAGCAGTCTCCAAAAAAGTGGACTAAGGACGGATGGGGACGGGGTGAGACAGCTGCAGACTAGAATACCCAATCTACCGGACGAAAGAACTAAACTAGCCCTTCAGTGGTCGCGCTCAGAATTGGAACGCGAGTGGTCGCGTGGACTACAATTGTAACCCATTTCTAAAAAAAATCGTATTAACAATATTTTAAAAACAAATCGTCTCTGGATTCAAAGATGGACGAGTATTTAAAACACTGAACATTTACAAAAAACTAATAATTTATTAGAGCATAGACACATTGTCAATTCTATGAAATGCTGCACAAAAATGCATGTATTATGGTTTAAACAAATATAGTCAAATCTGCGCGTAGATACTTGTTTTGAAAATTCTTGTTTTCTATGTGTGTTGTGCACTTGTTATAGTTTGCATTACGATTCTTAAATAAAGAAGTTTGACAGAATTGTTTAAACATCAGGAAAATCTATTCTGAAGTGTTTTAATGTCAAAATCAGTTGAATATCTCATAGATTTTCTGAATGTGGCACACCCATGGACACAATTTTCGCAGTACTGTCGAGTGATCTTGTATCGTTGATGTCCACAGAGATAACAACATCCACGTTGCCCTCTGATGACTCCGCTGAACCGTCGGCCCTTTCTCGGATTCCCAATAGAAGTCTCCCGTGTGTTCTCATTGCTGTCGTCACATATTTTTATCTCGATTTTCTTTTTCGTTTCTAGTTTCATAAAGAACAAAGCAAGATCCTTTAGAAATCCCCTTCTGGTCAACTTTTCCCTACTGTAGTACTTTGCATAAACATTCTCAGAATCGATTGCAGCGATATTTATGTTGTCCTTAGGTCAAAACTGAAACGCGAGTGTCGCGGGATTACTATTGTAATCCAAGCTGTTTCCGGCGCTTATCACTAGTGCAGCAGTTATGACTTAAGTCATGTTTTGCTATAATTCGATAGCTGAGGCTTTCTACGAAAGGTGCTGAAAAGTCCGTGCCAAAAGTTTAACTGTCGCTGTAAACAGCGAATGAATGGGACTGGATTACAATAGTAATCCATGCGACTACTGAAGGGTTAGTGGTGCTATAGAATGGCACAGAATTTCACGGTTAGTTACCTAATCATCAGTTGGGGGCGAACGTTTCGGCATTGCCCTACTCTCTTCTCAGTTGTTACCTATCGACCCCCAAACTACTTTTCTTCACAATTTCTATTTTTTCGGTCCCCTAATACTAGGATTTGAATATGACATTAAAAACAATGTAGAGAAGCAAAATCTGGTCTCGTAGGCAAACTTTCCGTGAGAAATTTCGACCCAAATGCCCAAATTTTTATTCATTTTTTTAGAAAAGGTTTCAGCGTTTCTGAAAATGCAAGCTTATTCCACTAAAAAAATGAGTTTTTGAATAACTTCTTCAAAAACCGTCTGAAGCACTCGTACTCACTAATCCAACAATGTATTAAAAATCACCAGTAATGTAAGTATTAAGGAGGTGTGTGTGTGTGTGTGTGTGTATATATATATATATATATATATATATATATATATATATATATATATATATATATATAAAACATTTTGCGTTGGTGGCGGTGGCGGTGGCGGTGGCGGTGGCGGTGGCGGAGGTGGCGGAGGTGGCGGGGTGGCGGTGGCGGGGTGGTGGAGGTGGCGGTGGTGGTGGGCGCAGCGGTGGCGGTGGCGGCCGCTGGGTGGGCCTGGCTCAAGTGCGCCGTCCTGCAGAGCGAGCGCTTTTCGAGGAACTGGAGCTCGAACCCAGGACTCGCGATCGTAAATCCCCAGGCGAAGCCTCCCCGCCGCTAGGGGTGTCCCGAAAGCGGATTATCGCTTTCACATTCAGCGGCGAGCTACGGAGGAGGAACTGCTGGACCAGGCACAATTCCTATATTCATGGAAATCTAAAAATAGAACTTAAAAAAAAAGAAAAAAGAAAAGAAAAAAGAAAAAAGAAAAAAGAAAAAAAAAAGAAAAAGATGGCACTTAAATGCTACACATGAAATACTACTATAAGAAGTAACAATTAGAAAACTTTGATAAGTAATAGTGATACTACATATCATTCTGTCGTTTTACTGGAAATGGTTATGAAATGTTTTCTTTATTGGAACACCTCAGCAAATATTAGACGCAATATAACCCGAACAAAATGAAATTCGAAAAAAATATTGGTCTTTAAATTTTGAAAATTCAAAACTGTCAATCAAAATGACTTTCTGCCATTGGATTCAATGTGTTATGGTCTGTTCATGCAAAAATATATTTTATATATATATTTGCCCGTACTGGTATTTAAATCCAAGGAGATATATATATATTTGCCCGTACTGGTATTTAAATCCAAGGAGATAAGGAGCACAAGGCTATAATCTTTCCTTTTCGCTGTGCATTTGAAATATTATTAAAAACAATTTTTATGCGACTTAATACCCCGTGGAAAAAAATTAAAAAAAATATTTTAAAATATTTATAACCTTATACTGAGAAATACATTGAAAAATGTTTTTATACTTTTGGAAAATAACTTTATCTTCAATAATTGGAGGGTGACGAAATAATTTTAACTTTTTGAATTTTCGATGTTCTTGGCGTTGACAAACAGGTCAATAACATGTTATTAAATGAACATTGTTCCATTCGGATAAAATCTTTAAAGAAACACTGGAGAAGTTTTCGAAAAAGGGAGAAGGATTTTTCAAATATGTCCTTAGGTCTTGAAGTGAAGAGTCTCCCAAAAATAAAAGATTCATTTCAAATTCGCGGGCCCATTACATCAGCCCAGACGATCAGTGAATAACCATTTTGGTGTAAAGTGTACAGTGTACGGTTTTGGGGCACTTGTGTTCACTACAGGCAGACGGACAAACAGATGTTACATAAAAAAGACTACTAGATATCTGGGTTCTCCAATTTTGACTACACTACAGGTGTGAGAAAATAATGCACTATGTACAGGAAAGAATGTATCACAGACCCACGAAACTTCTTTCTGACAAAATATCGCCACCATTTCCTGCATATTTTTTTCTATCAAAAGGGCAGATTATTATAAATTTTAAATTTGAATGTTATCCAGAATTAGCGAATAAAAAAATCTAAAATAATATTTCATGAGCCCCAAAACCAGAAATTTTAATGCGCATGTAGACGTTTAATGACCATTGCTACATATTAGAGTAGTAATACATATGAAATAAAACCCATTTGATAAATTAGTGTAGTTTAGAAATCCAAAATTAGAATCTGATAATGGGTTTTATAAAATAAAAGTATTACAAAAGATTTTCATTTTTAAATATCGTGTAATTATCATCAGATATTCAGTGGACATTTATAACATAACTATAAGGTTGTCAAGGTACACTTTCAATGTGAATGAAGTATTACAAAACCCTCTGTAATACACACAGTTGATATTATTGTTTTTCCTCACCAACGACTACCAGTAATTGTACATCTTACCCATTTAGGGTACCTAACAGAAAGAAGAAAAAGCTTTAATACCAGGTAAATCATTAAAGTTTCATGTCAGTAGTGTTAACACACTGAATCTAATTGACTGAAGTCGAACAAGAGACTCCCACGTTTCAATGAGACTTCAAAGACATCCCGTCGAACAAACTGAGGTTGACAGTATACGTGCTTTACGAACCTCCCCAGCAATATCACAAATCCACCAATTATTTCAAGAAGTCTTTTTGCGACTGGCGTCGGACTTCGCAGAACAGGCGTGGGGAGCACGTCTTCTCCAGTTCTCTGCATGAAAAGAACAGGTTCGGAGAAGTGGATCTCTCGGAGACACTTTTAGACGCAGTAACTTGCTCGCCGTAGGGGTCAGAATATCACTGTCGCTTTTTCGTTTTCTTTTCGCGATCGCCTTGCAAAAAACAGGCTTCTCCACACCCAAACAACAACTAAGTGTTAAAGGAACAAATTCTGTCCTTTATACTTTCTAGTCTTCTAATTTCCTCACACGTTATGATTGTTAATGATTAATTATTTTATATTTACTTTTCTAATTTTTTAAAATTACCAGTTCTTTTGCTTATCTGACAGGGTTCCTCAATAGAATATTTGCAGTAACTTAAAAAATCATAAAATGCATTTTTCATGTGAATCATTCTGACTCCTGCCTATGAAAACCTACATAGTTTTACAGCAAGGGAGACAGCGTGGTTAATGAGCAGTATGCGTCTCTTCTAGCATTCTTGTACGACTCTTAAAAATCTTGAGGATAAACGCAAAATGAAATTCTGTCGTTGCAATTTGGTACTCCCGCGTAATGTGAATATCAGATTTTTGATACAGTTTCGCGATTCGTTGTTAGGAATGAAACAGCTCACTGATGTGGTACAATATAACTGAAATAGTCCAAGCTCTTATAACTAGCAATTTGTAAGATTTCAGGAAACCAAAATATAGTCAAATATTTATTGTTTTTGAGTTTTTTAACGGTGAATGAGTATTTTGTTTGCAAATAAACAATGTTAGCCACAATTTTTGTTAAATACGGACTGGAATTAGAAGATGCGGGTAAACACAAGTTGAGAGCGACAATGAGCAGGGCGAGGTGCACGATGATCGGGAGCGGCAATGAGCAGAAGCTGCGTAGAATGGTAGTCGAGGATGAAGAAGGTGGCAATGAGCAGTGGTGTAGAGAAGATAGAGAGAGGCGATGAGCAGTGGTGTAGAGAAGATAGAGAGAGGCGATGAGCAGTGGTGTAGAGAAGATAGAGAGAGGCGATGAGCAGTGGTGTAGAGAAGAGAGAGAGGCGATGCGCAGTGGTGTAGAGAAGATACAGAGAGGCGATGAGCAGTAGTGTAGAGAAGATACAGAAAGGCGATGAACAGAGGTGTAGAGATGATAGAGAGAGGCGATCAGCAGTGGTGTAGAGAAGATAGAGGCGATGAGCAGAGGCAGAGATGGAGGCGGAAAGAAGGCGGAGTGGCAAAAGTGGGGGCGTGGATGAACAATGTGGAGTGAAGTAGAGGGGAAACGAGTAGTGACCAAAAGGGGATAGGACCATGTGATGCAAGGTGGTGAGATGAGGAGGTGACGTTGAGTAGATACAGGAGCCGCTGCTGAGAGCCTAGCAAGGCATTGCCGTGACACATAGCTACGCTGTCTTGTGCCGTAAAAAGAAAAAACAACAAAAACAACAAAAACAAAACAAAACAAAACAAAAAACAAAAACAAAAACAAAAACAAAATTACAAGTGAACATTCAAATGTTTATATTGTTGTTTCGTCCACTTTTCCAGGCTTAGGTGACTCAGAGCATCAATTATGGTCACTGAAGTGCCTCTGACTTTGGATTCGAGTCCCGATGAGGCAACATTTTTGACACAGGCTGGACAGGTCGAGTCCACTCACTATCTAGAGGTGAATTCTAGCGGCCGGCTGCTCTGATTAGTAGTTTTCCGTGGTTTCTCCAATCAACACCAGGCGAATGCCGGAGCAGTACCCTAACAAACGGGCCACGAACCGCGCGCGACTTTTCCTTCTTCCTTGTTCTATCTTCACCCCTTACACACACACACACTTACACTAACATGAACTGGAGCCACATATTCCGGGAGACCGGTCGGGAGCTTAGTGCTTGTCCCAGCTGGTGCGGCGTCCCGCTGGTGGGAGATACCTAGTTGGTAAAAGCCCGCTACCGACGTGTAGGCCGCGCCGGATCCCGCCATCCAGCGGGAGAAAATCACCATCACATCCCGCGATAAAACAAGCCTCACACTAATGGGACTAATGACCTTAGCAGTTGACACGCCCGAAAACATGAATAAATAAATCAATCAATCAATTAATGAATCAATCAACCCAACTTTTGACTAGACGTTGGCACACCACTGCACGAGAGTGTCCATTGCGCCGTTCCTTGTCTCTCACTCGCTGGTGGTTGAATGTGAAATAAAACTGGTTGTGGAAACATCAATCTGTATGAATACCAAGAATTCTCATTATACCTACTGATTTCCATTTCAATTAAATGGACTACAGTTCCCAATTAAAAGTTTCATTTGGAATTACGGGAAATAAATAAATCATGAAGTGTGACAAGCAGTGCTTTACACATGAACAACTGTATGTAGGCCTGCTTGAGAGGCTTCAGTAGTGATAATTTAGTTATTAATTTAGTTTTCCACGAATTAATGCTGTTAATATAGTTATAAAAAAGCCCTAGCGTTGTGGATTCATTAATATAAAAATATTTTCTTTATTAAATTTCTTTAAATTTAAAAGCATTGCACCGAATATCATTGTTTTTCATTAAACACAAAGTATGACCATTGGTGATAAATAGAGACAGGATTTTTATGTAATTACATATTTTTGCTTTTCTACTTACCGCTCTCAAAATTTAAAAAAAGCTTGATGAATCGTCGCCGCCATCCTCAGACAATATCATTTTTTTTCGTTACATATTTTCACATATTTAATACTATATTACATATTTTGCTATTTTCAAAAAATATTTTTTAATCTATAATTTTTTCCTTTTATTTTTTGAAAACGGTTTTAAAAAAATCAGGATTTTTTCCTACAAAAAACCTGAGTGCTGTCGGCTGGAGATGCGCTACATTAAGATGTGGTCGGAGGTTGTTACAGTCCGGTGCGCCTGCTTCAGTTAGCTCTGTGATGGGAAATGGGAGACTGAGATCATTTTCACCTTTAGGTGTGAAAAGTAGTATGGACGTTGCGTGTCGTGACCTTTAACTTTAATTTACAAAAAACGTTGGCGATCGCCGAAGTGTATTCGATGAGAATGCTTCACGCTGCAGTGATTGTTTGCTAATTGTAGGTATTGCCATTTTGCAGGAGGGCTTCTATTGCGTTTAGGTTGGCTGCTAAAGTATGGTCCTGGATAGCGACAGATAAAGCTTTTACTACTGACGGGAATGTTGTGAAGTTCAAAGCGAGCAACAAACTTCTGCTCTCCAAATGATTTTAAAACGTTTGAATTCATTTTAAAATTTGTTTCAAAATTTTTTCATAAATGTCATTTTGAATTAGTTTTCTTATAAATTTATGTGTTAATTAAAACACCAAAGATTAAAAATGAATAGTTAATATTAATAGTAGTTTAAAGTTTATACAAAGTTCAATTTTCAAATAAATAATAGGAGCTGAGAATTTTATTTTTCTTATTAACATACGCCTCATCCTCATTAGTATGCCCATTACTATTATGTAAAGGAGAGTACGAACGTTTAGATGAAGGACTTGAAATCATAGTCCTATTTTGGACGATTTTGTCCAAAAATTATATGTAAAACTCGGTGAGACCTCCAGGCTTAAAATTTGTACCCCTGTAAATTGTGATAAATTTTGGCAGATCGAAGGGTAGTGCAGTAGTTTCAGACTATTTAGATTACGATTCTCAACACTTTTATGTTGGAGTCCCATTTTGCTTTACAAATCTTGCATGAACGTAGGATCTGTTCCTGGGCCCTTAAAGGCATGCTCAAATTCAGCAAAATACATTATAGTTATTCACTAATACAATTAGCTGAATTAAGAAAATTAATAATTCAACCACTGCAGATCCGAAGAAGAATTAATAACTCAACCAGTGCAGATCTGAAGAATTAATAACTCAACCTGTGCAGATCTGAACTGGCAGTGGCAATGGTGGTGCTGTAGTTACCAATCCGAATATGAAAACGTACATACTCGAGTTGCAATGAAAGCTCCGTGGAAAAAAAGATTTTGCTGTTTGAGAACGCTTGCAGAGCATGGTTAGGTCAATGAGGCTACCCTTCGTGAAGTAATCCATCATAGGCCAATATGTATGAGTTCAAATGTGTAACATTTTCACATTGGTTCTGATAATGTCAATTTCAAAGAGAATCGTCCAAGACTTTCACAGCGACGTTTCAAAAGGAATTTTTTCACTAGATTACCAATCTAGATGTGCACATCTATCCGCAAAGGCCCGCACGGTGTATACATTGTTTGTGGGTCCTTTCAAATCCATCTCGAACACATGAAGCATTTCCCATTTAAGCTCAAGCGTACATTCATTTCGGCCTAAGCACACAGGAATACATATCGTGGCAAGCTTGTGTACACATTCCGAACATTAAAGATACAACGTCATGCGCACTCCGTGTATTTTTAATACACACGTCGGCATGTTCAATTCGCGTACATTAACGCACACATCCATTTTCGGGAGGGGCACTAGAAGAAACGAAGGCTCTCTCTGGGTAAGACATTAGGAACTCTCATTATTGCATTGATTTGGTCTCTTTAATCGTGCATCATTTCCTGTGGTGTGCCCTGGTCCAGTTATATTTACTTCCTCGTACACCACTCGGTGGTTCTCGCGTCGTTGGGTGCAATGTGGAGGCAGTGAGAAGAAGGTTTGCTGCCGACCTTTGGGCAGGATTGAGTGCGGTACTCGTCCAAATCCCACGTATAAATGCCCGACAGGGAGCATCAATCCCCCTGTTGGCTTGCCTGGATTCTGGCGATACTCACGTCGATAGCTTCAAGGTGGAGGCAGTGCGGAGACGGGTTGAGTGTTCCGAGCCATCCGGGCGATCCCCATTTGGACGCTTGGCTTCGTCATGGCAATGCCCGATATTCATGAGTCATTGAGGAGGGATTTATTTTGGCCCATTCTGAGTGGCCGCTGAGTTAGACTCCGGTGGTAGCCTGGAGAGCTAGTAAGTCGGAGCTAGCTGAGTGGCCCAACCCAGGCTAAACTGTGAAGGTTCCCGTGAAGGAAAACTGCGTTCCGGCGGGACGCGCATACCAGCTTAATGGTGTATTTGTGCGCCCATGGGGAGGGGGAGGGGGTGCGGGTGGATGCTAGCGTTTGGGTGCCCACTCAGGGCACGAAATCCCCCTGGTAGAAAATGCAAGAGCGGCTACAGACGTTACTAAATGATGTACGTCCGTCTGAAAACAACAGTAGCCCACAAATCATACTCAGGATTTTGTGTTTTTTTCTCTATACGGAGGAAAAAATTATTGCAAACATTGCAGAAATCTCTATAATGAACTCAGCAGTAGACGTTTCATATTTGGGGTGAGTCAGACACGCTGCTCGGCCATACCTAGGGGAAAAATCTAAGAGCTTTTGTTTGGAAAGAAATGTCAGCTTTCTTCTCAGTCCAATTTCGCTCCTTTGCTTTAAATGAAGGTTGTGAGCCTCATGTGTATTGTAGCGTACTACAATTGACTGGTTTCATAGTACAAACACTATTAATAAAATTAATATAATACACGCTTAACTACAGTCATTTGTTCATTAAGTCGTTGGTTGTGACTAGATCTTCATCAAAATGGTCTTTGTTTTGAACGAGCGGTTGTGTGTACGTAAATACACGCTTCAACCCGTTCTTACAGGTGTTTGTCAGTATTGATTTGGTCTAGAATTTGTAAACATTTATTATAAATTACTGTTTTAAATTAAGACGAAAGCAGGTTTTCCTGCTACAGTCCAGTAGAAGATCCAGTCAGATTTTGGTAAATGTCGATTAGAATTATCAACATCCTTTCAATTAGATTTTCAGAAACAAGCATCAATCTGTTTTCACAGGGATTAGGGATTGTTTTGGTCCAGAATTTGTAAACATCCCTCATTTCCGTAATCTTAGAGAATACGTACTCACCATTTTCCCCCCACGTAGCACGGAGTAAGGAACTGAAAAGAGCGAAACCTGCAAAAGTAAAAAAAGCAAATTAAAATAAAATATCATTTTGAACATCACTTTGTGCCTCAAAATGGATGTAAGTACTAATTTATGGGTCTAGAACAGGGCTGTCCAACTTAGAAGAGTTTATGGGCCACATATCAAATTCTAGTTAAGACGCGGACTGCACGGTAATTAAAATGGTTTTTACCCTAACCACTGAGATTATACTGAAACAAATACATTTTAGATACGACTTTTATTCAACATAATTAATGATTAATGTAGTACATAACGAGAACATTAATAATAATTAAATAAAGATAAGATGAATAGTGCAATTGTTCAGTGAGAAGATTGGAGCGTTCAGCTTCAATCATCAAAAAAATTAATGTCCACTTTCAGCTCCGTTTTAGCCAGACTCATTAAGTGACTAAGTGTAGGCCAGCTATCCTACAATACAAGACTTCCAGTAGACCACTAATTTTGAGGGTTTCATCACGTTTATAGTTCCAGTTATGTAATTATAAAAGTGCCAATTGGAAAATTGGTCTGAAACAAAACTATCTCAAGTTAGCACGGGGAAGCGTGCGTTACTCGTGAAGACGATACTGATTTATGTGGCCTATTAATTTCTTTACAGTGTAATCTACGACAATCGAGATGTTTCGAAGGAAATGCTTTTGATGCCCATCTGGGTGAATTTCGTATTCACAATTGCGCAAATGGGGTAGGTGCTTGGAGACTTATAAATCGTACAAAATAGTCATCTTTCGTCGAGTGGAAGAGAAATAGAAGGAACAGCGATCTGATTGATTGATTACTGTTTCCGGACACGTCAACTTCTAAGGTCATTTGGCCCGTAAGTGTTGTACTTGTATTTTCCTCGGGAGGTGGCGGTGATCTTCTCCCGCTGGATGGCAAGATCCGGCGCCGACCTACCGACTGCTAGCTGGTTTTCCCTCAACCAAGATATCTCCCACCAGCGGGGCACCACCCCAGCCGGAACCAGCTCTAAGCACCCGACCGGCCTCCCGGCATGTTTGATAGCGTAGCGCATGTTAGTGTAAGTGTGTGTGTAAGAGGAGAGGATAGGACAAGGAAGAGGAAGGACAGATAGCGCGCGATCCGTGGTCCGTTTGTTAGGGTTCTGCTTCGGAATTCCTCTGATGTTGAATGGAGAAACCACGGAAAACTACCGATCAGAGCAGCTTGAATTCTCCATCAGATAGCGTCTGAAATCGACCTACTAAGTGTCGAAAATCCTGCCGCCGTCGGGACCTCCCGATCAGAGGCACCGCAGTGGCATCAGTTGATGCTCTGCGGCACCACTCCCAGTTGACAACAGCGATCCGCATACCAAGGTACGGACAAGGGAGACGCAGCGAGTGTCGTTGGAAACCGGAGCGAACGCCGCCCGGCCACCGCACGTGCACCGCCGTCGCCTCCGCGCGGGAGGTCCTTTACGTAATATGCAAAGCAGCCAGGCGACGCGACGGGACGCGGCGGAGGGGAGGGGCGGGCAGTGCAGGACGGCGCGTGGCTGGGCTCCGGCCAACACGCACGCACGCACACGCACACGCCGAGGCCCTATGGGGCCAGTCGCGAACGGTGGAAGGATTTTCGACACTGCGGAGGTCGAGTTCAGTCGCTGTCTGATTCTAGCGGTCGGCTGCTCTGATCGGTAGTTTTCCGTGAGAGGGAAGGGGGCGGGCAGTGCAGGACGGCGCGTGGCTGGGCTCCGGCCAACACGCACGCACGCACACGCACACGCCGAGGCCCTATGGGGCCAGGCGCGACGGTGGAAGGATTTTCGACACTGCGGAGGTCGAGTTCAGTCGCTGTCTGATTCTAGCGGTCGACTGCTCTGATCGGTAGTTTTCCGTGAGAGGGAAGGGGGCGGGCAGTGCAGGACGGCGCGTGGCTGGGCTCCGGCCAACACGCACGCACGCACACGCACACGCCGAGGCCCTATGGGGCCAGTCGCGACGGTGGAAGGATTTTCGACACTGCGGAGGTCGAGTTCAGTCGCTGTCTGATTCTAGCGGTCGGCTGCTCTGATCGGTAGTTTTCCGTGAGAGGAAGGGGCGGGCAGTGTAGGACGGCGCGTGGCTGGGCTCCGGCCAACACGCACGCACGCACACGCACACGCCGAGGCCCTATGGGGCCAGGCGCGACGGTGGAAGGATTTTCGACACTGCGGAGGTCGAGTTCAGTCGCTGTCTGATTCTAGCGGTCGGCTGCTCTGATCGGTAGTTTTCCGTGAGAGGGAAGGGGGCGGGCAGTGAGGACGGCGCGTGGCTGGGCTCCGGCCAACACGCACGCACGCACGCACACGCACACGCACACACCGAGGCCCTATGGGGCCAGTCGCGACGGTGGAAGGATTTTCGACACTGCGGAGGTCGAGTTCAGTCGCTGTCTGATTCTAGCGGTCGGCTGCTCTGATCGGTAGTTTTCCGTGGTTTCTCCGATCAACACCAGGCGAATGCCGGAGCAGTGCCCTAACAAAAGAACCACGGACCGCCCGCGATCTTCCTTTCTTCTGTTTTGTCTTATCTTCGCCCGTTACTGGCATACATTTACACCAACATTCACTACACTACCGTGGCCCTCACCGCGACCTGCCCCACTGTCCACCACCGTCTCGTCCATCCCGCCCAACTCTCCGTCCTCGGTGGTATAATGGTTTGCGTATCGAACTGATGAACTCAAGTTTAAGGGGTTCAAACCCCATTGAAAAAAAAAGCAACCTTCGTACGCCTTCCTTCGGAGGGTAAGTAATGCCGGCTGTTCCATGTTGTAGATTTATTGTATGTAAAAGATCCTCAAGCCTAAAAGAATCTTCTGACCTAAATTCAAAAATTCATTATTTTTTCGGTGCCCGTGTAATACCATATTTCTCCGCTAGCGACGAAAGAAGTTTAGCGAAATGTGGTTGGTCAGACGGATGGGTATGTCTGATGCCCCGAGTTCTGCCACGTAATGAGGCATTAACGAATTCACCCTGTACTCCCTCGTCAGTACCTCCGTCCAGGGTCAGCGCCCCCCCCTCGCCTAGTGGCCCGCCGCCGCTCCTGGCCCGGCACCCGCCCTCTCTCCCCGCTTCACCCGCGACGCGCGACGTCGCCTGGCGGGCTGCCAGCGTCTCCTCCTCCATCTGCTTCTTCTCCCTCCCTCTCTCTTCCATCTCTTCCGACTCATGCGTCTCCTGCTTTTTCTCTCCCTTCCTCTCTCATTTCCTTCCTTCCCTCTTCTCCCTTCCTCTCTCTTATTTCCCTCTCTCCCTCCTTTCCGGGCTGGTAGGCCGTGGTCCAGTTGGCATTGAAAAGACTGTCAGTCGCTAGCCAAACAGACCCGGGGACTACCCCCACGACGCTGCCGCCACTGAAGATGTCCACCGCAGACGTGGACGAAACGTTTGGCTCTTCAATGCCAACTGGACCACGGCCTACCGACCCGGAAAATTGCATTCATATTCACGAAAAGTTTCTACGAAAATGAACTCCAAATTTGGCATTTTCAGAAAAAAAAGGCTCGTATCAGCACAAACGTCATTTTCTCAAAAACTACTCGAATTTTTTCTTCAGATTTTTTGTACGGATAGTGATAAATGGACTCAATAAATGACATTGATGTATTCTTTGTTTAAAAAAAGTATTTTTGAAATATCCGTCAAAATTACAAGAGGGGATTTCCTTATAATTATAACATTTGCATGTACAATTAAATAATTTCTTATGAATTTTCTCAAAAACTCGAAAGTTTTAGGTGAAGACTTCAAATCGAATTTTCAGAAACGCTCCAATCACTTTTCTTTAAAATTACTCCAAATTATTCAACGAAAATAAACATGACACCATAGGACAAAAATTTACCCTTCTGTAGTATTCGTAAAGTCATTTTTAAAGTCTAATATTAGGGATGGGAAAAATTCGAAAAACGTGAAGAACATTGTTTTAGGTGCTAGTAGATGGCAGCTGATTATTTTAGTGTTTCCGGTCGCATCAAGAGCTACATTTCCGTTCCGTAAGCATTATTTCCGAATAGAGAAGGCATCTGTGAAGATGGCAGTGTTCTTCTCCCTCTTGTTGGTGATATCCAGCGCCGACCAACACGGTGAATTTCGGACCTAGCTCCGTAAATCAACTGATGTCACTGCAATGCCTCTGACCGAGAGGTCCTAGGTTCGAGTCCCGACATGGCAAGATTTTCGACGAATAGCATGTCAGCTAGGTCAAATTCAGCTGCTGTCTGGGGGAGAATCCTAGAGGCACGCTGCTCTGATCGTTAGTTTTCCGTGGTTTCTCCGATCAACACCTGGCGAATGCCGGAGCAGTACCCTACCAAACGGGCCACGGACCGCGCGCGATTTTCTCTACCTCATTCTTGTCCTATTCTCTCCCCTTAAACACACACACTAACATGCACTACTCTACCACACATTCCGGGAGACCGGTCGAGAGCTTAGAGCTTCTCCCGGCTGGGACAGTGCCCCGTTGGTGAGAGAGTCCTGGTTAGGGGGAAACCCCACTAGCCGACGGTAGGTCGGCGCCGAATTTCGCAATCCAGCGGGGTAAGAACACCCCATCTCCTGATGAAAACATGCACTACACGTACGGGACTTATGACTGCAGTAGTTGACGCGCCCGGAATCATGAACAACCAACCAACTAACAGTGAATATTGGGGTTTTCCACTTCTCACCAATGGTGTTCCGGAATGTATGGCAGTGTATTGCAAGAAAGTGTGTGCGGCGCGCAGCGCGCGCGCGCGCGTGTGTGTGTGTGTGTGTGTAAGGGGAAACGATAGGACTAGGAACAGGAAAGATACATCTCGCACCGTTTGCGTCCCCTGTGTTACGGCACAGCTTGGGTATTCACCTGGTGGTGATAGGAGACAACTACCAATCATGATAATTCACGGAAAACTATCGAGCAAAGCAGCCACCCGCTAGAATTCTCCTCCAAACTGCAGTTGAGTTCAACCTAGCAATCTAGTTAGTTTCAAATATCCACCATCGAAACCTAGAACCTTCCGGTCAGAATCGCTGCAGAGCGACAGTTGTTTCATTGAGCCAACTCAGCCAGTCGAATGCTGGGGCAGTACACGAAACAGCGGGACACGGACCTCGCACGTTCCTTTCCTCCTCGTTCGGCCCCCACCGCCATTCCGAGAGCCAGGCGATAAGAAAGACTCGGGCAGTGATGTGGGAACGCGGAAGGCAGGCTGTGGATCGAAATGAGCAAAGTCATTGGAAGAAAAAATGCTGTTTCAAGTATGGCGAAGCGTTCTGGAATGCACTTGCAGAAATTGTGATATCGAGAGGCCTACGCAAAGCTATTTACTTTCTACATTGTATTTACTTATTCTGTATCTATTTCGAATTGTTCCCAATAATTTGCGTCAAAGATAGTCCACTAGTACACTCGACGTAGAACTACTACGTACACTACTACACACGTAGTACTACGACGTACACTCGACTCGACTACACTCGACGTAGTAATCATATTCATCAGGTGACAGTATCAACAGCTCATTACAAAAAATTCATATACAATACATGTACATTATTTTACAACACTTTACTAGATGACATTAAACGATTAAATTCAATAGAAAAGTTTAAATCCAAAGTGAAGTTGTTTCTGCTGCATAACTGTTTCTATACAATTAGAGACTATACTGAGCATCACTAGAAAAGTAACATTAATTTTAACAATGTATTTAATGCATTATTTACCATTTGGACTGTATAAATGTGTATAAACAACCTGTAACAAGTATTGCACTGCAGCCTCCGTGTCAATGACCATCATCTCGATCAGGTTTTTCGTCCAGTTTCCCTGATCCATTGAGCAAATGCTGAGATGGGCCCTTGTTTGGCTTCTGGACATAAAAGTAACTTCATTATCTATGCACGTCTTCAAGAATTCATTGGGAAATATAGTTATTCAAATTATCGTTTCCATGTTGCTGCGGCAGGAAGAATTATTCCTGAATGCAACATTGAAACAACAATTCAACACTGAATTCAACAATAAAATGCAACATTTATTTTTATTACAATTCTATTGAACTCATGAAAATTACTTTTTTTATATAGAACATTAAAACACCGTATATGTTTGAATATAGTTCGTAAGCTTAGTACAATATCTTGTTTGATGGCTTCTTCGACAACCAGCATAATGTTGTTCATGGAATCCTTGTTATCCTTACTCTTGCTTTCTTGCTTATCTTTCAAATAAATTAAAAATGTTCCAGAATGTTCTCAAGATTTGGTTTAATTGGATTTACTATTAAGACTGTTGTTTTAAGACTCTAGTTTTTTAAATTCAGCTATACTTTTGAGCTACTTATTGAAAAATCCTTCCATCTACAGAGCTACTCTAATGTATATCCCCTCGAAAAACTGAGTCTATTTTAATTCAAACTTCCAAATTCTACATTAATAGAATCTACAATTACAATTCCAAACTACTATTTTAACACTAATAATAAATTCCCGCCTCACTATTATTTCAATAATACCCCAGCCTATACTGAAAAACTGTTCGCACCTCACCAACCGCTTACGCGTGTATGCTTTTCAGAGAGTAATTTGCGCCCTTCTAGAAGATCACGGTTATCAATGTCCTCTCTACCCCTTTTGCATATAATGTGTTTGGAACCGTGTCCTTCGGTTACAGTACAGTACAGAGCAGTACAGTACAGTACTGTACACTACAGAGCTATGACACCTAGCATGGAATATTACACTTTGTTGATCGGTTGTCGTAACTACGCAAATTGTTTGACTTCCGATTTTGCAAACAATGCCAATATTACTAACGCTGGATGCCGATTTTATCATTCAACCTTAACCCGGGGTTCTTGGCTTATCACACATGACTCAGCTACACACTCTGTTGCTGTGTTGATTGTTTCCGAGCACAGAAACGTCAATGGTCATTTGTCTCGTTAGAGTAGTGAGTGTTTTTATTTCGGTAGTGGTGTTCCACCTCAGGATAGTCAGATCCAGCACTGAGTTGATTAATTGGTGTTACCGGATACATCAAAAGTTAAGGTTATTATTCCCCTAAGTGTTGTGAATGTTTTATGCCTCCAGCTAACGGTGTTGCTCCCGCGCTGGATGATATCCGTGGATTTTCCCTTCGTAAGGCACCGCCCTAACTGGGACAAGTTTTCAGCTCTGAACTGGCCTCGCGACACGTGTAGTAATGTTGTGCATGTAAGTATACACGTTCACGGTCAAGCGCATTCTCGCTATTGCAGCGTCTGTAGCGTCACGTTGGCGGCCGTGGGTGGGAGGAGGAGCGGAAGTATCGCATACCTGCGGGGAAGAATAGCTTGGCGTTCCGGCGTTGGGATACATTCAGACAAAGGGGACGCCAGCTTGACCGGGAAGATCACGTGGTAGACGCGAGCCTCCCTCCTACACCTAGGTCACGTGACGGCTACACTCTGGTATAAAATCGAGCCGACGAGCTCACAGATTTTTTATTCTGGAAACCTTGCGTGATGCGCAAAACTTGACGCCCAAGCTGGAGCGTGTCGTGCCTAGTGCACGGTGACGAGGTCACGGTAGTGGCCGGGAGTAGCGTCAGAGGAGGCGGGGCCTCCCTAGTATGTGGGGTATCCACAGGAAATACTCACAAGTGTGAGTTTCGGAGCAGAAGTTGGTTATTGTACATACATGTAAATAAACTTGTACATACTTGTAAATGTCTGTGTGTTTTTCTCCATGACGCCACACTATTCTACACTTCGGTACCTTACGGTTTTTCCTGTACTACTTCTCCGTGCCAATTGACGTACTACGCGTAATTGACGCGTTTCTGTACATGCTAGAACATTGAAACTTGAACCAATATTTAAATAATATTATATAGAATTAAATGTATCTACGAATTTAGCTAAGAGACAGCATTGCCACCGTCTCTGCAATTTTGACCCCAAGGTTCTTGGATTCGAGTTCCGACAGCGGCGGATTTTCGATTCTAGCTATTAAATAAATATAATTTAGTCGATGTCCGGGGGATAACCCTAGCGGACGGCTGCTTTGATGTGTAATTATTCGAGTTTTCTCGAATAAATACCAGAATGCCGGAGCGGTTTTTTAACAAACGGGGTACGAACCGCAAGGGATGTTTCATTTCTCTTCCTTGTAAAATCCTATCCCATTGCACATACACTTAATAGTTGATTGGTTGTTAGGCATTCCGGATGCGTTAATTGCGAAGCCATAATTCCCGTAAGTGAGAGCATACTTTTTCTCCGCGGAAGGGGGCGATGACCTTCCCCTGCTGGATGGCGAGATCGGGAGCTGACCCACCATCTTCTACCGGAGTTTTCCACAAAAAGCTCTAATCACTCTAGTCATCCGGCATGTGTGTCAATGTACTGCATCTAAGTAAAAGTGTGTGTAAGTGTAAGAAGTGGGATAGGATAAGGAAGGAAAGATCGCGCGAGGTCCGTGGCCCGTTTTTTAGGGTATTATTCCGGCATTTGCCTGGTATTGATCAGAAAAAAAAAAGGAAAACTTCCGATCAGAGCAGCCGGGCGCTAGAATGCTCCTCCAGACACTGGCTGAGTTCGATCTAGCTCTGTAGCTAGTGACGAAAGTCCTACCACCGACGAATCTCGAACCTAGTACCTCCCGGTCAGAGGCACTGCAGTGTCATCATCCACCTCTCCAGAGCCTCATCTCCCGGTCACATACACTTCACCTGCATGCACAACACAGCTACACGTATCAGAGGTCAGTCGAGTGCGTGGAGATCAGCCACTGTTGGGGCGTTTCTCCGCTGGCGGCTGGGGAATTCCCCGCAAAGCCGACGTGTTGGTTGGCGCCAGATATCTTCCAGCGGAGTAGATATTGTCGCCGATAAAACATACTTTACTATAACGGGACTTATGACTGGGGAGGATTTTTATGACTTAAAACATCGTCAAAAATTAACAGTAAAATGCTGTTAACATGTTTTTAAAATTACCTAAAAGCAAAGAAAAATGTCGTAAAAAATGTGACCAAAACCAGTTCGGACGAATAACTCGAGCTGTTCGGTACGTTAATGAAGTAATCGAGGGTTCTTCCATTCGTTCAAGTCAACCGAGTTTTTAAACTTTTGGTTTGAACTGTTATTTTACCAGAAAATCTCTGTCTTTAGTTATCCCCAAATCGGCAGCACTGACAATGGTGCTGATAGACGTTACAGGAACCTTAGTTCACATACGCCCAAATTCTGCATTACAATTTCTGAGCGAAGAATTCGAATAGTTTATCCAGGAATTCTGTGAAGACATTTTTGCATCTCGAAAAATTTTTGACGCAAATATTATAAAATCGACGAGATCAGCAAAATGCATTAAAAATTACGGGAAAATGTAAAAAAGGTCTTATTACTCAAAACCGACAAAAATGCAACGCGTGTCATTTACATTTGGCACAATATAAAATTTAATTTCAGTACTAAACGGCAATTTTGTAAAGTGAAAAAAAAAAAAGATATTTCATGAAAATCCACCCCTACTTAATGACCATAACGGTCGAAATACCCAGAAATATTGATCAATCAAACTAAATCAATCACCCATACCGTTCCGTTCCACCTTGAAACTAACACACTGCGAAAGTAAGAGCACCAACACAGCGGCATCTCTCGCACACGTGATCTCCAGGTGACTCACACGGCGGCCACCGTCCATCAGTGGGAACTTTCCCGCTCTCAGGGATAGAGATAGCACCCATTCATAGCAGCCGCTGTTCTCCAGGCACTTCAAAGCGCCTTCCAGTGCATGCATTAAAAATTATGGGAAAACGCAAAAAAAAGTCTTATTAGCCAAAATCGACGATAAAGTCCACAAAATTGACATAAAATGGCATTTCCTTCTGTTATAAAATAACATTAATTTATATAATAAACGGAGTTTTGTAAAGTAAAAGAAAATAAATGACACTTCATTAAAATCCGCCCCAATTTCTGATAGCAGGTGACGTACCCATAATCATTGGTCAAACTAAATCAACCTCCCATACTGTACCGTCCCACCTGCCTGGAACTAACACACCGCGAAAGTAAGAGCACCACCAAGCGGCATCTCTGGCGCACGTGGTCTCCAGGTGACTCACACGGCGGCCACCGTCCATCAGTGGGAGCTCTCCCGCTCTCAGGGTCTGAGATAGCACCCCTGCGCGGCGCCGCCGCTGTTCATCAGGCACTTCAAAGCGCCTTCCCGGGCGGGGCTGGTGATGTACGGATCGCGCGGCCGGGCCAAGTCGCCCCCCACCCGGGGCCCCGAACCCCCTCGCGCGGGCGCACTGGAGCGCGCGCATTAAAAAATAAATGAAGGAGAGAAACGCGGCGGCCGGTGGGCGCAATGTGTCTGGTGGCGGCGCGCGGCCGCCGACGCCACGAGGGGCCGAGCAGTCGGCGCAATCGCGGGTCTCCACGAACGATGGGATGACGATGGGATGTCGGCGTTGAGGCATCTGAGTGGGCGATGGGATGTCGGAGAAAGTTGGGACTTCTGGGAGGACGATGGGATGTCGGAAGAAGATGGGACATCTGGTGGACGATTGACATCTGGGAGGACGGAGAGATGTCGCAGGAATGTTGGGACATCTCAGAGGACGATGGGATGTCTGAGTAAGTTGGGACTTCTGGGAGGACGATGGGATGTCGGAGGAAGTTGGGACATCTGAGGACGGTGAGATGTCGGAGGAAGTTGGGACATCTGAGAGAAGGTGAGATGTCGGAGGAAGTTGGGACATCTGGGAGGACGTGGATTCGTTGGAGGGAGGCGATGGGATATCGACGTTGGGAATCTGAGTGGGCGATAGGATGTCGGAGAAAGTTGGTACATCTGGGACGACAGAGCAATGTCGGAGGACGTTGAGACATCTGGGAGGACGGTGAGATGTCGGAGGAAGTTGGGACATCTGGGAAGACGGTGAGATGTCGGAGGAAGTTGGGACATCTGGAAGGTGAGATGTCGGAGGAAGTTGGGAGACTAAGGTGAGATGTCGAGGGGAAGCTGGGACATCTGGGAGGACGGTGAGATGTCGGAGGAAGTTGGGATATCTGGAAGGGCGATGGAATGTGGGAGAAGTTGGGACATCTGAGACAGCGATAAGATGTCGGAGACGTTGGACATCTGGGAGGACGGTGGGTTGTCGGAGGAAGTTGGGACATCTGGGAGGACAATGAGATGTCGGAGAATGATGACACATGTGGGAGGACGATGGGATGTTCGAGAAAGATGAATCATCTGGGAAGACAATGAGATGACAATGTAGTCGGTTGGAACATCTGAGAGGACGATGGGATGCTGGAGAAGGATGAGATATCTAGGAGACGTGGAATGTAGGAATCAAAGAATAGTAGGAGGGGATGTTTGAATTAAGAGGACGGTGCGATGTTGGAGAAGGATGAAATATCTAAGAGCACGGCGGAATGTCGGAGAAGGATGAGATAACCAGGAGAAGGATATGATGCTGATGAAGGTTGCGGTATTTGAGATTACTACAGGACGTAGAAGTTGGGCTATCTGAGAGCGGTAGGATGTTGAATTAAAATGAAAGATTTGGAAGGTTAAGAAATGGAGCATTGGAGCACGGAGGATGTCAGAGAAAATTTGGGGCATCTAGGAGAAACGGATATCGAAAAAAGTATAAGCAAGAGGTTGATGGGAATCAAGAAGAATAGAACATATAAGAGGACGATTGGATATCGGAGAAAAGTGGATTATCTAAGATGACGGTGAGATGTCAAAAAAAAGAGGTAGGAATATGAAGAACTATAAAATGAAAAGAATTAAAAGGAAGAGATCAAAGAGACAGGGAATAGCTGGAAAGACGAGATTTTAGAGAAATGGAGAGAAACGGAACGAGGAATAATTTAGACCCTGGGACGGTGAACATTAACGAAAATTGGGTATCTGAGACAACAATGCAACGTTGATGATGCTGCATCTGTTAGCAAGATGGGAAAATAAATCAAATTGGGATAACTGACAGGACAATGAAACGTCGAAGAATGGTGTGAACACCTGGGAGGACGATGGGTCATCAGGGAAGACAATGGAATGTTCGAGAAGTGGTGAAGCAACCAAGAGGTCAGTGAGACATTCAAGAGCCAGAAGAAGGGTTAGTTTTCTTCGTTGCCGTCTCCTCTTCTTTCCCTTCATCATTTTCTGTAATGTCGTGTATTCATTTTCATGTTGATCATTCATTTTTCGTCGCCCTCTCGTCATCGTCTTTCTTCTACTCTTAGTCAATTTTTTCGTATATTCTTCTTCTTTTTCGATGTACTAGCTTCCCGTCGCTTCGTCATCATCACCATCATCTTCTCCGCTGTCGTCATTATCATCGTCTTCTTTGCCGTCTCTGGTCATTGATATCTAGATAGTATTATTAGTAAATTGCACAACTACACATTATTAGGCCTCACGATTTAGATCATTAATCAGCGCACTCGCTTTCCATGACGCGAGCCCGGGTTTGATTCTCGGTCGAGTAGGATTATAATATTCGTTTTCCTTTCAATGTCTCAGTATATGTTGCTGTACGGCGATAAAAAAACACTTTCCAGGTTGAGAAGACCAGAATACGGCGTGAGGATGTCTCCATGCTAAGCTCACGTCCCCCTTAACCCATGAACGCGACACCGGGGCGCTACTTGTAGGCCATAGCTTGTGCGCTGGTTTTCGCGCCAAGAACAGACAGACATATTAAAGTATCTTATGAAAAAATACTTTTAATGCACACCTAAGAGAAGAAATAAAATAGGTCATCTTCTTCAACATATTAGCTTTATTAAGATAGCCGGTTTTCGACTTTAATCCTCTTGTTGCATTTCTTGTTTTGAAATGTTATCTGTCATCTGTAACTAAAAACTTTATATGTATCCATTAATTGTAATTTAATTTTCTATCTTTTTGTGTATTTATGTTTAATTTTGTGATATCTTTCTGTATCTTGTAGACTGACGATGACGTCGAAAGCCGGCTATCTTAATAAAGCTAATATGTTGACGAAGACGACCTCTTTTATTTCTTCTCATAAGAACGTCAACAACACCACATCAGAATTCCCACAATGCCCACCTAATACATTTTTTTGCAGTTTTCAAGATTTTTTTAACATTCTTCTTCTGTTTTCCATTGCCCGATTCATTTGAGATCTCGTTTCTGCTGCGCAACTTACAGCGGAGGTTTCCAAGATCCATGAAATCCCGGTGAGACATATCGACCTACAGAAACCGTGATCAGGCTCATGATAGGCGTTTCGTTTCTCGCCATATCAATTGTTCGATAATTTAAGACTATTGAGTGATTTTATTTCATTAGAAGATAAATCACGAGAAACAGAACAAGAAGAGGAGAGTATGAGATAAAATTTAACTAGAAAGAGAATAGAAACAAAATAAATATTTCTCCGCATGAGTACTGCTAGCATACAAATTTGTTGATTATATTTTCAAGAAAATTCATTATAACAAAGCTGCAAATCTGCAACGGTTATAAGCGACATCGTAGATTATGTCTACATTCAAAACCATATTGCTGGAGCTTTTGCGGGCATTTATGTTGCTAATTAATCTACAAAAAACTTAGAGGCTCAAATACGTTGAAAGGTATGCATTTTGAAACATTTGAACAAATATTTGACTTACTATAACGACATTTTTTGGGTAAAAAAAACTGGCCACATTTACAACGAAAGCAGTTCCCATTCAACTGGCGTCAATGGAATTCTTTTCTTTTACACCGCAACATTCTCCAACTTCCTAGAGCTTCGCATTCAACTCCTTTTTTGCAGCATCGCCCACATTAACCTCAGAACCGGATTGCGCAACACCACGAAAAATACTGCAGGCACGCGGTGACTCACGCGCTCAACAGACGCCGCTATAAAAATGGATGGAATGATCAAGGGGTCGGCACCGACCCGTGAATCAACATTCCGCCGAGCACTCGCCGTCTCCGGGGTACTTTCCGCACGCACTTGCGGCGGTTGGCGCCGTGACGGATGGTGCAGCGCGTTTGGCGCCAACCGCGAAACGCACTCTCGCTGGCGCGCAGTGGTCTGCGCCACCCGGAGTCTTTCTCTCCCTCCGGTGCCCCAACGCATCATAATCGCCATCGTGATTGATTGATATTCGCGTCAAGTACTATGGCCACTAATCCCGTAAATTGGTTGGTTGGTTGATTAGTGATTCCGGGCGCGTCAACAGCTTAGGTCATTAGTACCGTAAGTGTACTGCATGTTTTTTCTTCGGGAGATGGCGGTGATCTTCCCCGCTGGATGGCGAGATCCGGCGCTGACCTACTGTCGGCTAATGGGGTTTCCCCCTAACCAGGACTCTCCCACCAGCCGGGACAAGCTCTAAGCTCCTGACCGGTCTCCCGGAATAAGTGGTAGTGTAGTGCATGTTGGTGTGTATGTGTGTAAAGGGAGAGGATAGGACAAGAAAGAGAAATGAAAGATCGCGCGCGGTCCCATGGGCCGTTTGTTGGGGTACTGCTGCGGCATTCACCTGGTGTTGATCGGAAAACCACGGAAAACTACCGATGAGAGTAGCCGGCCACTAGAATTCTCCTTCAAATAGCGACTGACCTCGACCTAGCTGAAAAGCTAGTGTCGAAAATGCAACAGCCGTCGGGGACTCGAAGCTAAGACCTCCCGGACAGCGGCGCTGCACTGACATCAGTTGATGCACTGATCCACCGCTCCCGGTAAATCGTCATCATCATAATAATTGTTGTTCTTGTTCTTCTTAATCCTAGATTATATAGGCGACCTGTACCAAGCGTTATTACAAAAGCGTAGTCTGACAGACAGTTTTTTTTACTTAGCGCGACAGCCCGCGTTCGGGCCATGGCCTACCAGCAGCGTTCAGGCCTCGCGGCCATGGGTTAAGGGGATACGTGCGGTTAGCACGAAGACATCCCCACACTGTATTCTGGTCTTCTCAACCTTAGAAGTGAGTTTTCTCATCGCCACGTAGCAAAATATACTGGGACATTGCAAGGAAAACGCACATTATAATCTTGCCCGACCGGAAATCGAACCCGGGGTCGCGTAGTGGAAAGCGAGTACGCTGACCAACGAGAGAAACCGCGAGTCTGTGAGACTACCTTGAGCATAAGATAAAGAAAAACTCTTTTTTACAATGAAAAACTAAATTTAATGGATTGAATGTGTATGATATGGAGTTAAAAAAACATTTTAAAGGTTTTTATAGATATTCCTAAATAACTTGGCTCTTACAACACCCACTCGCTTGGTGCTGTCCACATATGGCTTTGAAAAGGGTCCGCAATAATTCCTCGTCATACGACCTTTGTTATGATCGCCATCGTTTCATTATGAATGCTAAATATTCAGAACAAAATATAAATGCTATAAGACAAGGAGTTCGTATTCATTATTCACAATATTAGGCAACTCAGCGCAAAAAACTGACGAAAATGACAGTAGGTATAGTCTCCTAGACAACGTGACTTTGCGTACACCGGAAATACGCAAACGCACAGCCAAGTGTATTTCACCGAGTAGTCACACAATGAAGATACCTAGCGTTTCAGAAACGGAGAGTGAGGGGAAGGTGTGGGGAAAGCTTTCCGCAATACGTCAGACGACTGCATTGTAGTCTAGGGTTTAGGCTTTTTCCAACCTACCGCTAATTACCCATTACCTCCCGCTGGGACGCTTATTCAACCGTAGACTAGACACCAACACAGTTTGCGGGCACCTCTGATCTGTGGTCAGCAGAATGCGAGACCCACCGCAACAACACATACAAGAGAGGCAAGGGACAAACACCCGTGCCCAAGGTGGGACTCGAACCCGCGAACCCTCGGACTGAAGCGCTAAGTCGGCACATGCACTGGTTTCAGGTCGTTAGGTCCACGGACAAATGGTCTAATACTCGTTACGTCTAATGAACGGGATGTCTATTGCAAAACATATCTAAAGCGACCTAAAGTCAATGCGACAGAGGGTCTAATAGCAAAAGAGGTCTACAATTAAAAGGTTTAATTAATAAGAACTAACAGACATAACACTCAAGTCTAGTAGATTTACAAAGTCTAATATATATACAACATTAATCAAAGGAAAAAAAGGAATATTAGCAAATTACAAAAATTATAAAGATGATGGTAAAATCGAATTATGTCTTCGTTCTTAAAGCCACGGATTAAAATTCCATACTCCACCAACAACAGATAATGAAGAATATATTTTAACACCTGTTTCTTTTCATGTACATTACGTATTTGCTGAATAGAAATGTATCATTCCTATTGTGATTTCATTTCAGACAATAACATATTGACGTAATGATCTGTGAACCACATTTTGTTACGTATTTCTGTTACATGTTTTATTAGACATATTTGACAATTACACCAAATATTATGAGACTTTGAAAAATTAGACCAAATTTTCATTAGACGTGTTTTCATGGACCTTCTGACTTAATACTTTAAAAATTAGATGTACTGTCATTAGACCTAATATCTTTAGACTTAACGACCTCCAACTCACGTTCTTACTCATCTCCTCATTCTTAGACATTTTGTACGAGTTTTATGAACTGGTGTTAAAGAACAATTGAGGGATGGAACGTCAGTTAACATGGGCGCAAGTTTGTTGAGAGCCACTGGGTTGAGTTAGCGAGAGTCTGGGCGCCGTAATACTGGCCGGTTAAATGTTAATGGGAAATTCTGATTTAATTGATTGATTGATTTTTCGTGTTTCCGGGCGCGTCAACTGCTTTGGTCATTAGTCCCGTTAGTGTAGTGCATGTTTGTTCCTCGGGAGATGGCGGTGATCTTCTCCCGCTGGATGACGAGATCCGGCGCCAACCTACCGTCGGCTACTGGGGTTTCCCCCAAACCAGGACTCTCCCACCAGCGGGGCACCGCCCCAGCCGGGACAAGCTCCCGACCGGGCTCCCGGAATATGTGGTAGTGTAGTGCATGTTAGTGTAAGTGTGTGTGGAAGGAGAGGATAGGACAAGGAATGGGAAGGACAGATTGCGCGCGGTCCGTGGCCCGTTTGGTAGGGTACTGCTCCGGCATTCGCCTGGTGTTGATCGGAGAAACCACGGAAAACTACCGATCAGAGCAGCCGCCGCTAGAATTCTCCTCCAGACGGAATTGAGGCGCTGCAGTAACATCAGATGCACTGAGCTACCACTCCCGGTACTACGTACAAGTGCCCAACTACTTTGCCAGAAACCTTCATGGAGTTCGAACTCTGCACCGCAAGAGACGGTATTTTTTATTTAGGTGAGTTTTCACTTATCTGGAACAATCGGATCTGAATACTGAAGAACTTGTGGTGCTACTTAATCCCACTGACTTTCTCGTAGTTGCTTTTAGACTAATAGTTTGCTTCCAAATTTATTAGGTCTGAGCTAGTTTTTCGTGTTTGCCCCATCCTCATCCCGGGCTGCCATCCACGGCCGCTTAAACTACATTTTTTTGCATTTTCTCAATATTTCGATCCCGTAATGGTGGGGCTGAAACCTGATTTTAAGAATATTATGGAATAAAATGACGTCCTATATGAAGATGTCCCTTAAAAAGATTAGAACCATTTTCGAGAAAATGTTGAGTGAGCTTATCTGAAAGACATTTTGAAATTATTATCACTAAACTTCTGCATTTTCCAAAATCTTCACAAAAATATTTAAAGCAATTTTACTCACAAATGCAATAATGCATACAAATCGCTAATAATATAAATATTAAAGGCGTTAATGATATTTAAAAAATAAATTTCTGTAATTTTTAATAAAACTGAAGCATACATGAAAGTAGTTTTCACATAATTGTATTGTTTTCTGACCTTATAAATGAAACAAAATATTTTACTATTTATTTCTTGATGTTTTAAACCTACTTGGAGTCTTTTTCAATATTATATTGTCCAGGTTTGTTGAAAACACATGATCAACAATCAGTAAGCATTGTAATGAAAATGTATGTATGTTATAAAAACACTGGTCGAGAATGTATAATCGTGAACATCATCTGGCCATAAAAAGTTTAGTAGATTTCGGACAATATTGCGTGAAATAGGTGCAATATATTTCAATTTCAATTATAAATTTAATAAGTAATTTTTTCACTGGATTAACCTGTTACAAATTGTCGAGTATTTCACTTAAATTTACAAATAATTTGGATAAACGGATAGCATAAATACAATATAAATAACACAATGAATACAAATAATACGTAACATAAAACACAATAACAAAATCTACAATAACATAAAATACAAAATAATTAAGACAACAGAACATACAAATATATACAAAACAAGCTGAACAAAATAGAGGAAAATGGCGATATAGCCATATTATATAGTACATTGAGACCTATACCTACCAAGTTTAAAGAATAGGACGGACAGACCGACCGACAGACCAACAGACCGACAGACCGACAGACCGACAGACCGACAGACCGACAGACCGACAGACCGACAGACCGACAGACCGACAGACCGACAGACCGACGCAGACAGACAGACAGACACAGACACACAAGACCGGTACAGAGACACATGAACGGAGAGACGTTTTCAAAACACCCCTTTTTCGGTATTAGGGAACCCAAAACCGTGTAGTCTCCAAATTGATAGAAACATGTAAAAATTACATTTATCTTGAAAATTGCAAATTTAGAATTAGGAGAAAGTGTGTGCTCTTCTAGACCATTAATCATAGAATTATAGGACATTATTATTATTATTATTATTATTATTATTATTATTATTAATATTATTATTATTATTATTGTCAGATTATCTTGGACTCGCGACGTGCTCTAGTAGATCGCAGCACTTATTCTGCGACATGCTGTATAATTTCTACGCCAATGCACTGCACATTCCGCTTCTCCACGTCCAGCGTAATCCGCCGCTGGCACCCACCACCGGCCGGCGTGCGGGCAGGGAGGGGCCGGCAGTAAATTAGTAGATGCAGCTCGTAAATTCAAAGAGCTCTAGTGCTAGATAAACGCACGCGTGCACGCGTGTAGTAACGAGAATTTATTCAGCTTTTGCCTCGCCATTACCATTTGTCAGCCGTTTTGCCATCGCCAAAGAATTGCACCGGTGGTGTTCCAGAGTTCATTATGACACTGAAACTTATACACAGTGTTTACAAAATGAAAGAGTTGTACGTAGTGAGAAACCAGTTGTACACATAATTCAAGAAATTCTTTTCAGATCAAGCATCTAAATATTAAATGCATCTTCGTTTTTCTTTCTATTTACGAGCAGCTCAGATTACATTCAGACACCTCAATACTACAAGTGTGTTCATGACTACGGACACCCTAGCCTGTTATTGCCGATCTTTTAATCTAGGTTATTTAAGGTGTAAATAAATTGTACTTGCGTAAATATTAAATCTTACAGTTTTGAATAAAGTTAATTGTTTATCAAATTTTAATTACGTAACAACACCGGAATGACAATTAAATATATCATACTGCTTCGGAAATTATTGTAATATCTCCCCAAAGGATTGAAAATGAGTGAACGAAAGATTGTGTGTAAAAGAATCGTAAATAATAAAATAATTACATAAATATTTCATTACTTTTTAAACAGCTCATTTCTTTCATTCTTTTGCTATTCATTCAAATAAATAAGAACGTACGTCCATAGTAATCAACCATCTACAACGAACCTGAACAACAAGTACGCGACCATAGCAATGTAGATCCAAAAATATAAAAATGCTGCAGCAGATGTTATGTCTGTAAACGTCAGTTGACATATAGAGAGCAAATAACTGCGTTTGGACTTTGTAAACATAAGTGTTAGTCGAGGTTTATAATTGGCCAAGTTCCCAGTTCCCGGCTGTGTTATATGTTCAGTACTTTTTTGATACCAGCTTCTACACCCTTCTTTTAAATTCAAATTTGCAAGTAGAATTTTTACTGATTGAAATAATCTACTTATTTACACAAATGTCTGCTTTACTCTTGAATATTCAATTCAACTCATTCATTCACAAACTGTTTAATTCAAACTCTGTGAACAGTATTCATGAATACGTTTTTCTTTCTTGTGCCATAACGTACAATTTTTCTATTACGAATGTTGGGTCGTTCCCTGAAACGAAGGAAAAATCACACTGTGCTTGTATACAAAACAATATTTATTAAACACTGCAGTTAAGAAATAAAATAACTAAAAATGATAAACATTGTGAAATGCCATCTTAAAACACTCAGGAAAATGTAGCACTCCGGAAAATATTCCAGGAAAAATACACAAGGAGTCATATAGAAGAGGGAAAAGCAGGCTTTTGTGGAGCCCGTATATTATTCAATTAGTTATAGTTATTTTTCCAAATAATAATTATCCCTCATCTGTTTGTATTTATTATTTTTCGTTTCATTCCCAATGTGTTAAAGAGCTTGTGTGCTGTCACGTTCTCAAGTTAGTAACATGCTTCATTAGTATTCATTCATTTATCGTTGACCAGCGTAGTAAAATTCGTTCCATTACTTGTACTCTAAAATTTTGATTATCAGTTGTGCCTCCTCCATACCTCTCGTTTCACGTCAGACATGCATCTTCACCTCTAGCATCCATCGTGGTGTCACCATGCGCTTAGTGTTGGTGACAGTTGATGTCCTTGAGGCATTATTACGTCACGCAACTCGAGCGCCAATCGCGTGGCACATAACCATTACACAGTTGCAATCGCACTGGCTCATGAATCGCCACATATTAATGAATGGTCGATGAGAAAATGCAAAAGACGCTTTCCTCCGGGTGATAAACTTCATGTTCAAGGCTTTCGATTATGTGATAAGTAGTGTTTGGAAAATTGGCAATAAGACTTTTTATTATTTTTGTACGATTTTACGACTTTTAACAATGGAAATCACTCACTTGTGCTTCTGGAGTTGTATGTTTTCATTTTACCTATTTTTGATTATTGTAGCTTCTGATACCTATTTTTCGTATTTTGCCTTTTCTGCCTTTTCAACATTATTTTCCATTTTTTCTCCTGACATCGATCAAGCCGGTAACGTGTCTGAAGCCTGGACAACACGAATAAACGATGCGTTTTGTTTTTCTGTGAAAGCGGAGGTACCAGCACCAGATAGTGTTAAAAATGTAAATGAAAAAGCTATATGAAAGCAGTAAAGTTTTTGTTTTCGTTGATGCCGACAGGCTTTGTTTGCTCACGAGGAATAGTATCCTACTTTTGAACGTGATCTCCGCGCCCTTTTGAAGACGTAGTTCTCTTTATATAATATATCCTTCTCAGTGTTGGCATTTGCAATAGTGCGAAGAACGAAAGGTATAATTATGTTTTCGTAGTTGTCATTTCAAGATTCAAAAGGATATCCACATAGCACAAACAGACTGTGTTGCGAGTAATTCATAGTCTCCATACCAGGTGGTCATGTGCGATCAAGATTACAAAGAAGAGAGCGTTTCCTTTCACGTAAGTGCTAATTTAAATTTTAGAGTTAGAATAAATGATGTGATTAACTGTGAACTGCAAGGGTTTCTTCCCACATACGAAACATTGAATTAATCCAACGCATTTTTTTGATAGAAGAATCGAACGATTTTTTTCCCCCATGGGAGGTGTATATGCTGTAAAAAGGTGCTTGAACTTGTTACGGCGAATACCAATAACAAAAAGTAAGAAAAAAGTGGACGAACAGATAAATAATTCCAATTTTAGACGCTCTTCAAAATAGAAGTTCAAAAAAAAAAAGGATAATTGTGAAATAATTTACAAACCTAAACTTTAATTCTGTTTTCTTCAAGGTATTTTAAACAGTTTCTATCAACCGTGCACTGTGTAAAATAGTAGTGCAAAAAGATAATGTAAGAGTTCAAAACTAATATTGATGTCCTACCTGGAAAATCGGAGAGCAGTCAACATGTTAAAAAAGGCAAATAATTTATTTATGTATTTAGTATATTTTGAAGTACGTGACTAAATTTGCATTGAATAGTAACGCGTATCTTAAAGTGTATTTTTTGCCCATAACATATTTTTACTCAATATTTATTTATCTACAACACTTCCTTGAGATTACATCAAACATATGACTTCATTCTTTCTTCGTATCACCGCTATGCTACAAACGATAATCTCACAAGTCGAGTAATTGTATTTCGACATATATTTCTTGTAATAGGTCAAGATTACCAACATTTACATCACTTCTCATTTTCATATCAATTATAATCATTTATATCAATTAACAATGGAATGATGGAACATTACGTACGCACCTTTCCGACTCTTTGCCCGTTGCATGTGAGTTCCTCAAGGATCGATTTTAGGCCCTATTCTGTTCCTACTTTACGTAAACGATATGCCCTCGACGATTCAAAACGGAAGAACGGTTCTCTTTGCAGATGATACGAACATCCTTTGCAATAAAGAAACCGTAAATAGTACAATATCAGATGTTTCAAATTGGTTCCGAAATAACAAATTAATAGTAAACGAAAAGAAAACGGTTGTAATGCAGTTTTCCATTTCAAATAAACAATTCTGTGCTCCATTGAAAATGAACAGTGTACCATTGACTGATGTTAAGGCAACAAAATTTTTAGGTCTCTCAATTCAGTCAAACCTTAAATGGAACGTCCATTTAAATGAATTGAACACACAATTAAGTTCTTTATGCTACGCGTTCAGAATTCTTGCAAATTCAGTCAGCCTTCATACTGCTCGTTGTGTATACTTCGCGAATGTTCATTCCCGCCTGAGATATGGCATAATATTCTGGGAAATACATCTTATAGCTCCCAGACTTTTAGATTACAAAAACGAATTGTACGAATAATAACCAAATCCCACCCACGTGATTCATGTAAGCCTCTCATCATTAATCTAGGAATTCTACCATTACCGTGTCTTTTATTTACGAATCAGTGGTTTTTGTAAAAATGACTTGCTCAAGGGCGGAATATTTTTTCAGAAAATGCAGATGTCTATTACTATAACACTCGACGTAGAAATCATATTCATCAGGGACAGTATCAACAGCTCATTACAAAAATTCACATACAATACTTGTACATTATTTTACAACACTTTGCCAGATGACATTAAACGATTAAATTCAATAGAAAAGTTTAAATCCCAAGTGAAATCGTTTCTGCTGCATAACTGTTTCTATACAATTAGAGACTATACTGAGCATAACAAGAAAAGTAACATTAATTTTAACAATGATACATAATGCATTATTTACCATTTGGACTGTATAAATGAGTATAAACAACCTGTAACAACTATTGTACTACAGCTTCCGGGTCAATGACCCCATCTCGATCAGGTTTTTCGTCCAGTTTCCTGATCCATTGAGCAAATGCTGAGATGGCCCCTTGTTTTGCTTCTGGACATAAATGTAACTTCATTTTCTGTGCACGTCTTCTAGAATTCAGTGGGAAATACAATTATTCAAATTATCGTTTCCATGTTGTCGCGGCAGGAAGTAATAAGAGCCAAAATTTATTGCTTATTTATCTTTGACAATAGATTTTATTACATGGGAGTTTTTTTGTTTTTTTTCTCCCTTTCAAAATTTCAAAATTCAAAATTTAAGTAATATAAGATTTTTTTTAAATTTAAGTAGTATATGAGTAAGTGTAGGGATCACAGAATTTTGAAAATGTGCACACATTTCACTTTTCCCCATAGCACGTCATACGCAGTTTTTAACTGTTTTTCTGACGTAAAATAAATAAATAAATAAATAAAACAAATCAAGAACAATTCAAGAAAGCGTGTGCAGATGATTTTCTCGCCCATACGTCACATACAGATTTTTACTTTTTTTGACTAAATATATATATATATATAATATATATATATATATATATATATATATATATCATCAATCAATATCCAAGTATGTAACTGAATGGTTGAATATAACTCCACGATCTTTGTCAAAATATCAACAACAACAACAACAACAACAACAACAGAATGAGGGGATAAACGGATTCGGAATAAATTTAATTTGTATATCACCCAGGCAGTGAAGATGAACAATCATCACTTGCGAAACTAGGTCAAGAGAAAAAATCTGCATAACAGTATTTCAAAAAACCCTAAAAAAAATGTAAGTCATGCGATTCAATAAGTAAAGGCTGAAAGAGAAATAGCGAAATAGGCCAATTAACTGCATCTCCTCTTCAAGGGAAATAAGGAGTAAAAAAGGAACGAGTTTGGTGGCTACAAATGTCGCGCAAAGAAAACATTCAGTACGTCACTTACCTAGTGTTGCTCATGGAAAAGCACTCACATCCACACTCTCTTTCTCTTTTTCTATGTTTCTTTCTGTCTTTTTCTCTCCTCCCTTTCTCTTTTTCACTCTCTGTCTCTTTTTCCACTCTCTGTCTCTTTTTCCACTCTCTGTCTCTTTTTCCACTCTCTGTCTCTTTTTCACTCTCTGTCTCTTTTTCACTCTCTTTGTGTCTTTATTTCCTTCTTTGTGTCTTTCTTTCTTTCCTTCTTTGTGTCTTTCTTTCTTTGTGTCTTTCTTTCTTTGTGTCTTTCTTTCTTTGTCTCTTTCTTGCTTTGTCTCTTTCTTGCTTTGTCTCTTTCTTGCTTTGTCTCTTTCTTGCTTTGTCTCTTTCTTGCTTTGTCTCTTTCTTGCTTTGTCTCTTTCTTTCTTTTTTCTTTTTCTTTCTTCTTCTTTCTTTGTCTCTTTCTTTCTGTCTGTCTTCCTCTCTTTCTTTATTCCTCTCTTCCTCTCTTTCTTTCTCTCTTCCTTTCTTTGTCTCTTTCTTTCTTTCTCTTTCTTTTTCTTTCTTTCTTTGTCTCTTTCTTTTTTCCTATCTTTATTTCTTTTTCTCTTTTTTTCTTCCTCACTTTCTTTTTCTTCCTCTCTTTCTTTCTCGCTCTCTCCTACCGGGAGCGGTGGCTCAGGGCGTCAACTGATGACACTACAGTGCCTCTGACCGGCAGGTCCTAGGTTCGAGTCCCGACGATGGTAAGATCTTTTACCCTAGTTTGCCAGCTAAGTCGAATTCAGTCGCTGTTTGGAGAAGAATCTGCCTGCTGCTCTGATCGGTAGTTTTCCGTGGTTTCTTCAATCAACCCCAGACGAATCTCAGAGCAGTACCCTAACAAACGGGCCACGGACCGCGCGCGATCTTTCCTTCGTCTTCCTTGTTCTCTCCTCACCCCGTACTTTCACACACACGCGCACACTTATATGCACTACACTACCATACATGTTGGGAGACCAGTCGGGTGGTTAGAGCTTTTCCCGGCTGGAGTGGTGCCTAGCTAGCGGGAGATATCTGGTTGGGGAAAACTCCGCTAGTCGGCGCCAGACCTCGCCATGCTACAGGGGAAGACCACCGCCACCTTCCGAGGAAAAAGCATGCACTGCACTTAGTGAACTAATGACCTATGCAGTTGACACAGCAAAATCACAATCAATAAATCACTTTCTCTCTTTTTCTCTTTATTTCTTTCTCTGTCTCTCTCCTTCTCTCTTTCTCTGCCCCTCTCTCTCTCCCCTCTCTCTCCCTCTCTTCGGTTCTTTGAGAGTAATAAGCGCAGCTGTTGAGGCAACGGTTAACTGATGTAACGTGATTGTCGGCCTATACATACACGAAGTATTTACCGAATAGCATCCACTATTGTACCATCGCGAGGAAGAGCTAACTTTGAAGGAGGGAGGGAAAATTGTCTAGATGCAGCTGAAGTGCAGTTGTCAGACAAAATTGTATCCCAAGAGCAGAAAGGTTTTATTTCTCATATATTTATTACAATTTTATTTATTTATTACTATTCTTTCTCGCGTCTAAACTATTCGACGGAGTTTTCCCCAATTGATCTGGCCCGACCCGAAGCTATGCGATTTTGAAAAAAAATCTTTAAAATTGAGTACTTCACAATAAGGTAGGACATTTTCAAATTTTTTAATTTATTGTAAGAATAGATTGAAATACATTTATAATGGCATAGGTCCGATTATCATTGTTAACTCTAGTTATGTAGATACGAGTATGCAAAGAGCGTAAGTAAAACACCTTTAAATGCCCCCTACCCCAGCTCAGCCACCACACCACAGGATTTTTAGTATAATGTGCAGCAGGTACCAACAAACAAACATGACACATTTCAAAACTCCGGGAATTTTTCACTCGATTTGTTTAATTTGACTTGACTAGAAAGGGAGAAGAGAGGACGAGGAAGATTGCGATTTGACTGTTTGTTAGGATACTACTTCGGCATTCGCTAATACCCGCTCGGAGAACTACCAAACACAGCAACCAGCCGCTACAGTCGTTACCCAGACTGTTTAAATTCGACTGAGCAAGAGCAGAAAATCCTCCAAATGTGGAACTAAATTTCAGTTTATCAATTTTTGATGCAGTATATTTATGTGTAAATGATACATCATTCAGAAATCTCACTTAACACGCAACTAAAATGCCATTTTCTCTGCCTTAGTAGGTAATAAGGCTTTAACCTTATTACCCATTACATAAGAAAAATAGGCCGTAATTATCAATCAACAAATTTAAAGGTAAATCTTTTTTTTTTCGTAAATTTGTTGTATATTGACCGTGATTGGGAAACCAAGATCAAAAAAGTACAGGTTACCACAAATCACCCTATCAATTACACGACACATACAAATATTTATGGCGAGTTAGGGACGAATCTATAGGTTTTCAAGACTTCTGATTATATGTATTTCTTTTAGATGCATTTCTTTTCGCGCAACTTTTCTTGAACGATTGAAGGAAGGATTGAAAAAATGAGGGCGGAGTGAGGGTATTAGTTTCAAAGTCGACCACTAGAGCATTTACAGTAATGTCAACCTCTGGAAAATCAAAGTTAAACCTGCTACGTGTGCGGGCAGGTCATCGCTCTGGGTAAGCAATAGCAGGTACACTAGATAGGAGTTTTAGGTGTCTCCCTTGAAGGACCTGCCTCAGCCATTTCTTTACATAATGGTAATAAAGCTGAAAGAAGTTCTCGACTATGAAAGCAACTAGCTTTGACTAGCTTCTGTTTCGCGCCAACGAAGTTTTAATACTTGGAATGTCATCAGTGCTCGCTGCGAGCTTTTGCCTTCAACTGTTTATTGCTCAAGGAAGAGGGAAGAAAGGTCATCGTTCAAGAAAAGTCGCGCGAGTAGTATGAATGCACGTGGAATAGATGTGCCATGGAATGTTACAGAACCTCAGTTCCTAACTGCAATTTCCATTTTTTTGAATGACGGATCTCGTTCCTTTTAAAAATTGGAATAATGTCCCTCTACTTTGCAGTAACACTAATCTGCTTACAATAATTTTAAAACATATCAGCCATTTAATCTTAAAATATGCACGAGCTACTTCCTGGCTTTCGCCTCTGTTGCAGTCTGCAACAAATATTGAACGGAACACCCTCGGACGGAAAACGTTTTATAGTATTGTAATATCAATATTATTAAAGAATAAATGTTCTTTTCTGTATTACTCGATATGTGTTTTGGCTCCTGCCATCACAAATGTTCTTTAATTGCCAAAACACGGTTGATTACATTTTGAATGAAAACTAATACATACAAGTGTTGTACACATTGACAAATAGTACTAAAAAAAGCAGCATAGTGAAAGAAGTAAAATTGGCGAAGTCCCCTTGTTAGTAAACCACCAAGGGACATTTATCGCAGAAAACGTGTTAATTGAAACGCGTAGAAGCATTGAAGTGCCTTAAGTCAACGTACTAGGACGTGAGGTGAAAATATTTATTTCCACCATCCTTTAGTTATACAACATCCGGGACGCTTAAGACAGGAGTGTGCATTAAAAGTAACTTGTGGTTCGTCCACGTTAATAATGAAAATGGTAATACTTTTTACACAATTTATAGTTATTACCCAGACGGCTGCTGATGTTTGTGTGGCTCTACCTTCGAGCTTCCTTTTATTCATTCCTCTTATTTTGGTATATTACACAAAATAGCTCATTATTTTTAAGTGTTGGTCATTTTTAGAATATGCAAAACCTTTTAATTGCTTAATTTTGCTGTACTACTTCCGTTAACTCGACTACGCAAGAAGAAGAACCGCCTTGAAAGTCCGGTGATTTTCAGACCACCCACCATCTCCTGTTGGCCGTGTCACTGCATGCGATAAGCGTAAAAGTCAGTAGCGAGCTATGGCGCTGCCGTGAGCGGCCTACCAGAGGAACTGCCAGTGGCTCGGCGGCGACGGCTTTCTATTTCTTCCTTGTTTGCGATCATTTTTCCTGTGCACGGCTTCATCTTCTCCTCCTCCTCCTCCTTCTTCTTCTCCTTCTTCTTCTTCTTCTTCTTCTTCTTCTTCTTCTTCTTCTCATGTTTCTTCTCCTCCTCTTTCTCCCTTCCTTTTCTCCCCCTCCTTTTTCTCGGACTCCTTCTTCTACTCATTATTATTATTATTATTATTATTATTATTATTATTATTATTATTATTATTATTAATTCTCATCTTTTTATTGCTAAAATAGGAACTTCTATTGCTTCTTCTAATCCTACCATTTCTTCTAATACTTCTGCAACTACTGCGCTACTTTTCATACTTCTTCTTCTTTTATTTTATTTAAAATAATTTACTTGGTCCAATTTTTCTTTTGTCATTTTCTCCTTCGTTCATCGTTCACTTTTGTTTAGCCTCCAGGCGTTAGGTTTTGAATCTAGTTTCTATATGCTTTCCAATCCCTTGACTTAAGTCCCTGTTTCGTACGTTTATTTATCTATCTCTCTTCCAAAGCGTCTCGTAGCTTCAGCAATGTCCTTCAATTTCTCTTCGGAGTACAGGAACTGTGTGAGGTCTAGTATTGTCATTGCACATTCCTGTGCCTTTGTGTTCCGTATTGGTCCACTGACTTTTGATTCCATTTTGTTATCGTACTCGAGAACTTACGATAATAAGTACCATCAAAAAATACGTAGATATATTACGTTGCTTGTAGAGTAAATCAACATATTGTGGTTTTGTGTACACCTTGGCAAATACAAAAGACGATAATGGGAACTTCGCTGGTACATAGATATTAATGTTCTTTCTTCGTGCACCTGGTGGACGCTCAGACATTTTAACTTTCCGCACAAAGAGAATTGTGACAGTTGTGAATGTGAGGTTCTGAAATAATTGACTGTTAACTTGTGCACACTGTAGCCTCAAATTTCTATTCATGCACTTAAAAAAACAATTACTAGATATTTTCTCGCATTATAGTACATACTTTCTCGCATTATCGGAAGATTACGTAATATTCACTATAACTCATGTCCTATTCTTGCTTTTAAACAGTCATTTAATACTGACTGTTACATTTAATGACTGTTTAAAAGAACAAAATAGAATATAATTCATTGGAAACAAAATGTAATGGAAACAGTCAGAAAAATGTAAACGAAGGGGTGAGGACATGGTGGGAGGACATGGGGTGAGGACATAGGGGTGGGGACATAGGGGTGGGGACATAGGGTGGGGACGTAGGGTGGGACGTAGGGGTGGGGACGTAGGGGTGGGGACGTAGGGGTGGGGACGTAGGGTGGGGACGTAGGGTGGGGACGTAGGGTGGGGACGTAGGGGGGGGGACGTAGGGGTGGGAACGTAGGGGTGGGGACGTAGGGGTGGGAACGTAGAGGTGGGAACGTAGGGGTGGGGACGTAGGGGTGGGGACGTAGGGGTGGGACGTAGGGGTGGGGACGTAGGGGTGGGGACGTAGGGGTGGGAGTATCGGGCGCATGGCAGAGTCGTAGTACGTAGGGGGGAGTACGTAGAGGCGGAGCGTGGGGACAGGGGCTATGGGATGGGTACACGCAGGCAGGGACACTGAAGCAAGTACACACTGGTGGGGTATTAAAGGCAAGGGAGTTCTGGCGGGGACGTACGGCCGGGAATGTAAAGGTGGGTGGTAGAGGCGAGGACGTAGGGGCGGAACCAGGGGCTGGCAAATAAGGGGCGTACTGGCGGGAGCCCATAGTCAGGGACTTAGTGACTAGGGCGTGTGGGCGGGGAGGCGTGAGCTGGAAACGCCGACCAGAGTCGTTTGGCAGGTGGCACTGGCCTTTTAGCTGTGAGACCAGTGACCCACAGAAAACCCATGTGGGGCCTCGAACACATGCTGCTAGTAGCAGCATTCAATTCACTGCAGTGCGCGCAAGAAGATAAGTGAAGTCGAAGATTAAAATAAAAAAGGGGAAGAATGCAATTTGAAAAGGTCATTCAGGATAACTAGACGAAGAAGAAAGAATGGGAAAGAAGATTAACCGTTGAGACGAAAATGCGAAAAGAGAAAATATCTGAATATTCTTGTTCGCTCCATCTATAGATGATAAAAAGGGTATTGACACGGAGGATAGAGGAAAAAAAGAAGAGAGACGGAGAATTGAGAAAAAGATATTGAATGTATAGTGAGCGAGAAAAATAGTACAAAGAAGAAAAACAATATTATGGCAGGGAATACCAATAACAGTTATAGTATAACACTGATTCTAAAGCCTTCATTAGACAACCGTGTATCATTTAAATCACGAATAAACTAATTGACCTAGCAGTGAAATATGTTAAGTAATTTAACGAAAACGAATAAACAATTTATTATTTTTTCGGCGTTATTTAGTGGAGGTAGTATGTCTTTTGTAGTGTCGATATAAATTTCGGAGCATGGTGCGGAGAGGGGACGGAAAAGCATTGCTTGCGGAAAAGCTTTACTTTCTTGCTACGGAGTAGAGAGAAAATTATGCAGTGCTGCGTGAAAAATCGAAAGACTGAAAAACGTCTGTCTGTCCGTCCGCTCTCTATCAGTCCGCCTGTGAACAATGCAAGCGACTAAACCATTCAGTCGTTTTCTCCAAAATTGATATTCCCTAATCGATCGGGCTGATGTCGCGGCTCCTTGATTTTGAAATCGATATTTTAATTTTGGGGGTATTTTACATGAAGCCCCTGGCACAGTCTCCAAATTTTCAAGAAAAATTAGGTTTATCGTTTTTTTATTATTTTTGTTGGACAGTACGAAGGACGTTTAAAGAGAATGGTGCAGGGATCATTTTCGATGAAAACTCTGATTTTTCGAAAATTGAAAAAATGATTTTATCGGCGTCTTCTTTCAACTACAATTTTAAAGAAAGAGACTTTTTTTGAATGAAATTTTTTTTAAAGGTAAATTTTGAAATAACGTCATTTACAATTTTTCCAAAATTTGCGTACTTTTGTGTAATTTTGCGTGAAAATACGGGTGAGAAAGTACGTGCTGTTTTAACACGATTAGTTCACTTTTTATTCTGTTCCTCTTATTAGCCTCTTCTGCCACGAACAATGGTGGAACCTGAACAATGGTGGGACAAGACGCAGGAAAAGGTGATACAAAACGCATGGATAATCGGCCGCCCCAAATTCCATAGAGATCGACAGTTTTTACCTCATAGGTGGAAGTTGAGTGTGAGCATACATATCTGAGTACATCAACTACGTAGATTACACAGGACAACAAAATAAAAAGGTTGTCAGACCCTAAGACTTGTCACGTTTTTCTCTACGTATGTCGACGCGCTGAATTCGAATCTGAATTGCGCCACCACTCTTCAATTTTTTAATCAAAAACAAATACGGTGAATTTTCAGTGTTAACAATTTGCCGTTAACAATTTGCAATTTTGCAGTGTTTTTGCGATTCAAAACAAACTGGAGGGTGATGACTCAATTCTGGCATCACATTAGAATTCAGCTCCGACATAACAGAGAAACGTGTCAAGCCTTTTGTTGTCATCCGACAATCCCCATAAACAAAAAATACAATTGGTTTTAAGCGATTTAAATTTATTAGTGACACTTATTATTTGGTGAGCCTGTGTTGTTAGTCTCGTAGGTGTAAAGGAAGTTATACCCTGGGAGGTGCTGCTCTTTATTCGGTGGAACGGGAGATTCGGTGCCAGCCTGCATATCGGCTTGTGGACTACGGTCGGGCGTGAAGATAGGTAAAGAGGAAGGAAAGATCGCGCGTGGTTCGTGGCCCGTTTGTTAGAGTACTGCTGTAGCATTCGCCTGGCATTGATCAGACAACCCACGGATATCTATCCATTAGACCAATCCGTTACTAGAATTCTCCACCAGAAGGTTGTGGACGTTGGACCTAACTATCCAACTAGTGTTAAAAATCGGACATCGTCGGAATTCGAACCCTTTAACCTTCCGGTAACAATGCTGCTCTAGCGACGTCGTTTCCCGCGAGCAGTAGGGAAGATAGAGATTGTTTGGTCGGTGAGGAGGTGAATTGTCTTTTTCGATTGGTGGGAGCAGAGCCTGGGTTGAGGTATAGTGGGTCCCTCAAGCTCAAAATCCAGAAACATTCCTCCAGATTTACTAATACAGTTATTAAAATTGAATAAACTTTTTTACAATTAGAATTAAAGGTTGCTTGCAGGATTAAATAATATTATATTTTTAATTTAAATGTACCACACTGTACAATTTAAATACTCTTATTTCATAGTGACGAAAATATTTTACGTAGTATTTTTTTAATATTTCACGATTTTCTTCGAGGCGCTGCATTCCCTCCCTCACCCTGGATAGGGATCCCTTATTTTGTTTCGTAAAGCTTATCTTCTTTCTGGATAAATCCGGAGGTTTGTGTGATTCATTGATTGATTAGCGATTCCGGGCGCGACAACTGCTAGGATCATTAGCCACGTAAATCTAGTGTATGTTTTTCCTCAGGAGGTGGTGGTGTTCTTCCCCCACGTACCGTTGGTTACTGGAGTTTTCCCCAGTCAGGTATTTCCCAGCCGCAGCCAGGACAAACTCTAAACTCCCAACCGGTCTTCCGGCATGTATGGTAGTATAGTGAAAATGTGAGAGTAAGCGGTGAGGAAGAGGAAGGAAAGATAGCACGCAGTTTGTGGGTTGTTTGTTATTGTATTGCTTCGGCATTTGCCTGGTGCTTATCGGAGAACAACCACGGAAAACTACCGATCAGAGCTGCCAGCCGCTAGAATTCCTCTCCAGACAGCGGCTGAAATCGAACTAGCTAGTGCCTAGATGTAGCTAGTGCCAAAAATCGTGCTACCGTCAAGACTCGTACCTAGGAGCTCTCTGTCTTGGACACTGCAGTGACATTATTTGATGTCCTTAGCATCCGCTCTGACGAAGAAAGACGATAGCTGCCGTAGTGATGGATATGGGTGTGATGCACCGGTGGCGGTGAGTTGTGATGCGTCGGTGGTAGTGGTGAGTCGGGGAGGGGGGGTTTTGGTTGTGGTTGAGCGGTGGTTGGACGTGGGTGAAGTTGCGGACAAGGCAGGGTGGAGGAAATGATAGTTACGGCGTTAATTGTGAAAGCGGCGGTGGCCGTAGAGTCTATTGCGTTGATATCAAGGTCTTTGTACCACCGGGATGCACCAGCTGGTAGGGGTAGCACGACGAAATCACCCCTTGTTGAGTAGAGTCGTAGACTTTCGCGGCCGGAGTCGTTGAATTCTTGGTTGTCCGGTATTAGCCACGTCATGGTCGATGGAGCTGACGTTTCGGCCATCTTGCTGTGGCCTTCTTCAGAGCTAAACTGCAGTATAGCTCTGAAGACTACATCGACCATGACGCGTCTAATCCCGGACAGCCAAGAATTCAACCCCTTGTTGGGGCTGCAAAATAGCTTTATCAGAGTTTTGGGAGAGCCACCGACGGTGAATTGGATTGTCTACAAGCGTTCTGCCTCTATCCCTTGCTTGACACAATGGGAAATTCTGAAAGACAACTATTTAAGAAATATTAGTTTACCTCGGTGTAAGAATTTTTGAATATTAAAAAAGTTGTCAATATTACCTTGTCTAAGGCAAACAGAAGATCGTTTTTCTGTCGTTATTCCGGTGTAATACAATTTCAAACGATTGTGCGTGCCAACAAACCTCTGTGCATGGAGTCTACACGATTGTAAAGTAGCCCCCGCTACCAACAGTCAAAAATCTAATTTTTTCAATGCAGCCAAGATGTGAATTACTACTCGCCTTTTTACTGACGAGGGGATCTTTTGTGAAACATCTCGACTGAAAAATTCTCAACAATTTACTCGTCGTGGTGTCATATGAAGAAATGTACAGAAGTGCCAACAATGCGAGTTCCCAGTATCTGGCGCAATCTCGCGAGCGTCTACGAAAGCAGTTCACTCTTTTCCAAGCAGTTTGTTCTTCCAAACAGTTTCATACGAAAGACGTCTTTGCCTTTCTCTCTAGAAGCCAGCCCGCGGTTTTTACAGAGAAAATATATGTCCAACCAGGTTGTTATAAATGCTAGAATTCCAAGTACAGCGCCAAATTTGAATTAATTTTGGCTGCCTACGTGCCAACACACCTCCACGCTGTTGGTCACCTCGCTACAAGAGAGCAGTAGGTAGTCAAAGCCGCCCTGAACCTCTTAAGCTGTACAGATGCAATACGTTTGTGTGGGATTTAGATAAATAAACTGAAGAATGTTTGTTATTTTCATTTATATTTTAACTTTTATTTTTCTGTGCATATTCTCTTTTTTACAAGCAATTCCACCTTGTTGGAAAATGGCTGGTTTAGTTCATAGTTTTCTTTTTCCGTCGCTAGTTGCGCTTAGAAGCTCGTGGCATGCCACAGTGCCACGAAGCGTGCCACTGCCACCAGTAGGTTGATTGATTGATTGATTTTTTCGTGTTTCCGGGCGCGTCAATTGCTTCGGTCATTAGTCCCGTTAGTGTAGTGCATGGTTTTTCTCTCGGGGGATGGCGGTGATCTTCCCTCGCTGGATGGCAAGATCCGGCGCCGACCTACCGTCGGCTAGTGGGGTTTCCCCCTAACCAGGGCTCTCCCACCAACGGGGCACCGCCCCAGCCGGGACAAGCTCTAAGCTCCCGACCGGTCTCCCAGAATATGTGGTAGTGTGGTGCATGATAGTGTGTGTGTAAGAGGAGAGGATAGGACAAGGAAGAGGAAGGACAGGTCGCGCGCGGTCCGTGGCCCGTTTGGAAGGGTACTGCTTCGGCATTCGCCTGGTGTTGATCGGAGATAAACAAAATAATCAACAATTCCAAACCATAATAGTCGTTGAAAAACACATTAGACTTTGCGTCATTAAAAATGAAAGCTTTGGATAGGATAGTTTCGCCCCCGCACTCACCTTCGTTAGCCACCAAACAATGAGCATACAAATACGTTTTAAATCAGCATAAGCCTAAGGTTCCATTTCGGAGGCCATTTATTTGTAGTAAAAATGTTGATATTCCAGACTTGATGTCCCTTTAATTAATTTAATTGTTTTAAATGCCAGTTTTATTTTCAATTCAACAGAACAAAAAGGATCACATTCCATGTAAATTTAAAAAAGGAGGGAGGACAATGTTAAAAAAGGAGAACATGTCCTCCAAAAGGAGAACAGATGGCAACAATCTGGTACTAGCGGTGGAGGTGATGGTCGAAGTGGCAGTGTTGTTGGCGGTGGTGATGGCTGTGAATGGGGCGGCTCTTACAGTAGTAATGGTTGAGATGAAGGGTCTTTGCTGTGGCGGCGGGCAGTGGTTGTATGTTGGGCGGTGTCGGGGCTGGTACTAACGGTGGTGGGCACAGCGGGAACGGTACTAATGGTGGTGGTGGTGGTGGTGGTGGTGGTGGTAGTGGCGGCGATGAGGTGGTACTGATGGTGGTGGTAACGGCAGCTGAGGCAGTACTGGTGGTGGTGGTGGTGTTGGTGGTGGTGGTGGTGCTGGTGGTGCTGGTGCTGGTGGTGGTGGTCTGGTGGTGGTGGTGTGTGGTGTGGTGGTGCTGGTGCTGGTGGTGGTGGTGGTGGTGGTGCTGGTGTGGTGCTGGTGGTGGCAGTGGTAGTGCTGGCGCTAAACTACAAAGTTGCGGGGCGGGGTTGTGGTAGCAGTTCCTGCAGAGAAAGTGTAGCTGCGGTAGTACAGTGGGAACGGTCGCGGGTAGGTACCTGTAGCTATGGCAGAGGTAGCAAAGATTTCTGTATATGCTTATGTAGCTACGGCGGCATTGGTGGTGACGAAGGATGGTTAAGGTGGTGATGGAGATGGTGGTAGTGGTGGTGGTAGTAGTGGTAGCGGTGGCGGAGATAGGGGGTACTGGTGGTGTTGGTGGTAGTGGCAGTGATGGCATCAAGTCATCATGGCTGCTGCGGCGCTGGTGGTGATAGCAGTGACTAACTATGGTAACGACTGTAGCAGTGGCGGCGTGGAGGCGTCGGTAGCCGTGGAAGTGGTAGCAAAGACTGCTGTACAAGCGCGGTAGCTGCGGCGGTGGTGATGGTGGCGAAAGATGGTGGACGTGATGGTGGAGGTTTTGGTGGTAGTGGTGGAGTGGTGGCGGTAATGGTGGTGGTGGTGGTGGTGGTGTCACCAACCTTGCCTGTGGCTGCGGCGCGGGCCCGCTGGAGGCCCCGTAGTGGTAGCCGAGGCGGCTGTAAAGGCGCGTGTAGCCGCGGTGGCGCTGGTGTCGGCGGGCGACGGCGGCGACGCACAGAGGAGTATTTTGCATGAAAATCTGGCCAAAATTATTTCATAGTTTTATCAAGTCCAAATGCAATAAAACGCTTTTGTTTGTAAATGATTGATATATTAATATAAAAACATAGAATTTAATCATAGACATCTCATAGAAAACTCATAGAAAAAAATAGAAAAATAGAAAAATCATAAAAATCATAGGAAACATAGATACAACATATAAAACAGTATAAACAGCACAATAAGAACAAACAGAAAACGAGAAAACATGGCTAAATGCATAAAACAAAGACCCAAAAAACGCTATTCCGATAGTGAACAATCCGATTCTTGTTCGTCTTCATTTGTTTCTGTGTTTTCTGTTGCAGGCACAAAGTTTGAGTGTTTCAGAGGAGAATGGCTTACTTTTCCTTTGAGACCTTTTTCTTAAGCTGCTTAACAGTGGGTCCGAACTTAATAGGAGTTTGTTTAATACATCTCTGTTGCAGCTTTCCCAGAAAATTTCCTCGCAAAGTTTTGCCTATAAATTATAAAGTGCTTGTTCGAGCCTCTGCCGCTTCTTCAGACAATTGGCCGATAGGCAAAGAGCATGTTCAATAACTGTGGCACCATGCACAAGAATCTTGTGTATTGTAGGTGACATTGGATGCCATCCATACAACTCTACATATAGTTTGGCAGATTCTTTGCAGTACAGGGCAAACTTCTCCACGTCAATTCTGTGAGCACTAGAAAGTGTTTCGAGTATTATTTTAAACTTTTGTATTAAAGTTACATTGAGGCCAGTGATTCTGGAGGCTGTAGCGGGATCCTCGAAAAATCTTCTAGATGTGTTTCCATCATTTGTGTTCCCGAACCCGGCTTTTGGTATATCCACTAATAGTCCCATTTCTTCCCGGAATTTTTTTTGAATCAATGCCTTCGTTTCTTTGAAAATCTTCTTTTCTTCATTAGTTCTGATCTGCCATTTCTTGATAGGTATTTTGTAAGCTATATGTAGAAGAGATTCAAAAAACCGAATCCTTGCATGCAGAATTGAGAGTCCGAACTTCAGAGCTGCAGGAATTTCTTCCTTTTATTAACCAAGTTGTTAAAATGTTTGGATGTTTTGCCACAAATGTAGCATCGCATTGTAGAAGATGTGAAAGTAGCAGCATTGCAGATCTTTGCATCCACCATTGTGGGGACTCAAATGTGCTGAATATATGCAGTGTCATTGGTAGTTGCGATTTCAGTCTTTGTTAGGTCTTTGGCTTGCTTTTCTAATATTCCAGTTCTTCATTGGTAATGTCTTTAGTTTCATGTATGAAACGTATTCTTATTGGCCTGCAATACCTCGTAGACGATGGCACTGGATTCTGCCATACAGTCTTGTTCTCATTACCGGTATTTATTCGCAGGCGTAAAGGAACAAGGGAACTTTGAAAAATATTCGCGTCACTGTACGAACTATTTTCAAACCTCTGTTTAAACTGCACCTGCTGGGATCCGTCGCAGCCCCATTTTGAAATAAGTTCCAAATTCTGCTTTTGTTCTGATGTCAAAGTCTCTAAAACGTCTTCCAAATATTTACACAATCGCACTGAAGTATGGTCCAGTAAATCTTGAAGCCGAATCTCGGCGCATGTTTCCGTCACTCGCATTGATTGTTCCCTTGGGTAGCACGCTTTTTTGGCTTCTTTTATCAGTGAGTAGCAAGGGTAAATGTTTTTGCTCGCACTGTGCAATATTTCCCATTGGTTTCTAGTAAATTCGCCTTCTACGAATATTGCTAATGCCTCTGATGGCGTAAGTTTGTGCACAGTTTCTTTTTGCGCTTTAACAATGGTTCGTCGGAACTTTGTAGCTCGTGTTGGTGTGACTGTTATATCTTTAATAATTTTTGATACGTCACAGTTTCCAGCAGCTCGTTGACTCATTCGAGCTGCATACGTCAATTCATCAACAGGTACGTGCTCCCGCAAATGTTGAGTCTTGCGCCGCTTACTTCGATCACTACATTCCGCGAAATCTTTGATAGGCCGACCCGCCTTTGGTACAGTCCAAGTAGGCAATTTTACGCAAATGCTAAGCCAATTTCTGTTTTGTTTCAAAAAAACGTTCTTCCTTTCTATTAGCCGCTGTCCCAAATATTCTTGAAATCGGACTTGAAATAGCGTAGAACACGTCTTATTCTACCTTCTTCTGTACCTGGACAACGGGTGATTTCTATCAACTTCTTCTCCACAAATAACAACCTGTCATCTATTTCTTTATTAGGACATTCTTGCATCAGTTTATATAGTGACATTTTCGTCATCTCCGTTACAATCTCAGAAGATTCTGCAAAAAGATAGAAAACGTTTGTAACATTCGAGAAGAACAACATATGCACCCCATAATTTCAAACGGGCAGTAATCCAAATGGCGCAAATATGCGCAAGGTTTTATTGATGATATCTTAAAAAGACATGTTTAAGTTTACAGAAGTGCAAAAAATATCTCCCGATAAGGCCCGACACATGTACTTTAACACGATTATAGTAATATTCTTTTATAAAAATCTTATTTTTTGTCACAAAACGTAGCTGCTGTAATGGTAAATGCACCTAAGTACTGTGATGAACCCAACCTGCCGCCACGGCAACACACGCATGCGCGTAATGCGCGTAGCTCGCGGTCTGGGCACCTCACAAAGGGGGGGGGGAGATACCGTCACACCGAAGTGCGTCGGTAATCAGCTGACAGGTGTGCGCGTTAAATTTATCAATAAAGGGCGCCAAACGGGCACTTACCTGTCAACTGGCACCGGCATTCGAGAACCTCAAGGGTAGGCACTCTTGAATGAGGGCATGCACGGGGTTTGCTATTACTACCACTACTTTACAATAATCACAAAGTTTTGTAACTTTAAGTGTCAATCACCTGAATGGCAAGAACACATTTATTGCATTTGATTCTATAATACAATTTGGGTAAGAATTCCCCTTAAACTAAATTATATGTTATTTACATTAAATGACACCTTTCCTATTTTTTACTGTCTTTGGAATGATTACAAAATGAAAGTCTTTCGTTCACCTCTTTCGATGATTGCACAATCCGTAGTCGCCCCGAAGCAGTCGCTGTCGCGAGCCACACCACGGCAAGGCGCAGCCAACCGGAAGCAGCAGCGCGTGCGGTGATGGTGCTCCTGGCTCCGATCGGTGATTATTGGAGGAGGTCGTCTGCCGCCACCCACTCCTCACCAGGCCAGCCTCAATGACTCGGCTGCACAATCATTCCTTCCGGAGGCGCCGGCCAGTTGAAATCGGAATAAATTCCTGATTGTCTTTTATACTGGGCGGCCTGCACTATGTTGGTCGATCCCAAGTCACTGCTCCACTACCTCTCATCAACACTGCAGTCTCAATTCTCTGTGTCGTTCTCTCGCCTTCTATCCGTCTTCTGCCAAAAATCCGCTGCTCTCGAGCTTCCTGCGTCGCATCCCCACCCTTTTTCCAAGTTTCGCCCATCGCTCCTTCACGTGATTGGAATTTTGAATATTATTGGCCGAAATCTTAGTTTCAGAATATTCGACGCGAGTCGGAAGCCGATAGGGTATTTTCAAATTAACCTCATTTTCTGGGCGCCTGATTGGTGGTCTTTGTTGTGCGTGTGTGTACACCGGAGATGAACAAAGCAGTCCTTTCTGCCGTCTTCGTGACGCTTATATGGGTCCTACGGGAACTCTTCAACAGTAGCCGGAATCTCTATAATTTGCTTGTTCCGGTGCCTAGCCGTGCACGTGGACTGGCCTGCCGGTTGCCTGAAGGGCTGTCCCCGAGGGACAATTGCACCTAATCGTAAATCTTTTTGATCTTCTGGCACGCGTTCGCGCGTCTTGCGCTGAGCCGTGTCAAATCAGGACCTTCCTAATCGGCGTGACAGAGGGAAGTTTTGGGTACGGCGACTAGCAATGACCTCATTGCAGTACATAGTATGAAGTATTGCGTAAGAGAAGCAATGGATATTTCTCTCAAATATGTACGCGAGAGAAATATCGCTTTCAAAAATTATCTAAATTAGGGTCGCGTCCGGAGCAGGCGCTCTGTTGCTTATCTTAAGAACATTTATGAGAGGCTCCCAAACCGCTGTCAACGCTAACATGGTTTCAGATTGTAAAGCAGGAATTTGTAGAAAATTATGAGAGTGACTTCAAAGGAAAAGTCCTGGACAGTAATGTTAGTTTATTGCATCCAGGACATGTAGAGTTCTGGCGGGGTGGCGAATGGCCTCGTAAATTTCCCTGTTTTCTATAAAGGATCCTCTAGCGTTGATAACAGGCAGACAGCCCAGAAACCTTGCTGTATTCACTTCACGCTGCTCTGCAGCTCTACTTTTCAATTAAACTTGTTTCACACTTCATCGGACTTGGTCTCTGTACTTGAACCTCGCTCACCACCACGCTCCTCCAGGAACTTAGCTTCCCTGCAGAACTCAACATTTTGCATCCTGTACGGGAAGCATTTGTAATTGCCTACAATCACTACTAGTAGTACAACACCTGCAGTGAAAGGCATTACATGGTGGCAGCGGCTTGGATTGAGAGCACAGCGAATTCAAGTACTTTCTGCTGACGGCCGGGCTGGAGAGACTTCGCGCCTGTACCGAGGTGGGCGGAGCCTTTCTCGAGGAACAACGCTCCAGAGGAATCCACAAGGCGCCGTGGTAACCGTTCACCGCCTGCAGAAGCCGAGTCCGTGGTTTGGAGGCCAGCATCAGCAGCCGCTGACGAGCCCGAGGGACGTCTTCGGTGATAAGCCGTTGGCATCCTGCGCCGCGAGAGGTCCTCTACCTGAGGAGCTGCGAAGCCATCACTGGAGGCCCGAACTGCGCATCTTCAAGCCACCCTACATATTTTTCTTGTAAGAGGTTAATCCAGCCATGGCAGATGATGATATTGGCGCTAATGAGGAAAATTATATATCAGTTATACAAGCAGTAAAATTAATATCGCTAACTTTGATGGTAATCCACGACATCTAAGAGAATTTATAGAAGGAGTTGAGGCAGCAACGGAAGTAGTACACCAATAAACAATCATTACTTTTGAAATTCATTGAATCAAAATTACTGGCAATGCTAAAGATGAGTTATTAGCATGAACAGAACGCGAAACTTGGAACAGGTTAGAGCGATATTAGAGGAAAACTTCTCTGTACGGTGTCGTTAGAATATTACGCGGGCGTATTATTCACGTCGAAGCAGGATCAAATGAAACAGTTGCACAATGGGGTTCGCTGAGTAGATAGCATGGCATAGATCTGAGAAGGAAGTAAAGGCAGGTTGGAAAATTAGAACAGAAAGATAATCGCGTTATGTAGAAGGAGGTCTGCAGTTAATAGGAGAATTCTTAAAGGAACGTTTATTGCGGGACTGAAAGATGAAAGGATAAAATATATTGTTAAAGCTAAAGGAGAAGAGAATCTTTAGCACAAATTGTTGAAACCGCTCTACAAGAAGAAAGTGAAGTGAAATCGAAAGGTACAAGAATAATCAGGGGCAATGGAGATTCGCGTTACGAGAATACGCGGTATGATTCTAGGAAGCAACAAGGTACGCATATTAAAAGTGAAGTTAATGTTATGCTGTAAACACTGTAAAATGTTTTAAGTGTCAGGAACTGGGTCATATATCTAGGGTTTGCAATAATGAACCAAAATGCGCCAAATGCGTAGGCGAAATCATGAAACTAGGAATTGCAAACAGGGAAACAGGCAGTAGAGTTGCTTGAGCAGCCGCAAGTAACTCTACCTAATGGCTGCGTAGGTGATATGGATACTGGAAATCACAGCTGTGAAAGAGATTGCGTGATATAGATGCTGCAAGGATTAGCAGTTGTGATAGAGACTCAGTGATATAGTTACTGTGATGAACCTAGGATGCGACAAGGAGTCGCGGGAGGTTAACTGCGTAAAACAAGGGGACGCCTTTGATAAAACCAGTTACATGAAAGTGGTTTGGGACCATACGAGGATATGTATTGTGTCCGGAAATTAAAGGAGGCTTAGAATAGCCTTAATCGATACAGGGGCCCAGGTATCTTTAGTAAGGGAATCCTCATTAGACAAAAATATTGCCCAAAGCGATGATGTAATTGAGATTCAAGGTATTAGTAGAAAAATATCAAGGTAAAAGGTATGGTAACTTTAACTCTGAATAATTGCAGTGAACCAATAGAATATTATGTTGTAAATAAATTGCCTAGAAATATTGATGTTATATTAGGACAAGATTGGCTTTTAAGGAATAATTATGTGTTTACTAAAAATATTGCAATACCACCTTTCAGTGAGTCAGTAGTTCGATTCCGACCACAGAAAAGGAGTGAGGTATGTAGAGCAACAATTATTGCAGCCAGGAATAGTCTGTGCGTCAACTTTAACGAATTGCGATGAAACGTTTCCGTGTCTTATTGGAATGTCACGCCCGGAAACGTTAGTAGTCGGAGACACCAATATTAAAGAAACCTCGACTCAGTTAAATAATGCTAGTGATAGGACGAATGAAGACGCGTTCACAAGGGAGAATAGAATTATTATATGATAACTTGAGATTGCAACATATAGAGGAAGGAGCTAAAGATATTAGAGATATATGTAGTGAATTTGTAGATGTTTTAAATTACAGGAGACAAACTGACCAGTACGACACGGCAAAACATTATATTCCCACACCCTCTATTCCTAAGGTAGACCAATTACTTTAAAAATTATAGGTTACCTCAAGCTCATCAGGAGGAAATTCAGAGCAAGTAGAACAAATGCTAAATGACGGAATAATTACTCATGTAAGAGTGAATGGAATTTTCCTTTGCTTGTAGTTCGAAAGATCGATGCAACTGGCAAAAGAAGTGGCGGAATTTGCATGGACTTTAGACGACTTAATGACGTAACAGTAGGAGATAGCTATCCTCTTCCAAATATTCAGGATATTTTGGATAAAATAGGAAGATCGCGTTACTTTTCTGCTCTCGATTGTGCCAGTGGGTATTTACAAGTGCCAATCGAACAGAGGATCAATGCAAAACTGCATTTAGTACGGCTAGCGGCCATTATGAGTACACGCGTATGCCTTTGGTTTAAAATCAGCTCCTGCTACGTTTCAACGAATGATGAACTCAATTTTACTGAGTCAATTGGTGACAGGTGCTTTGCTACATGGACGATGTGTTGATAATGGGAGAAACATTAGCCGAACATAACAAAAAGCTAAGGGAAGTACTCGGGCAACTGAGAAACATAATATCAAAATTGAACCCGACAAATGTGAATTTTGAAGGTAGAATTAAATTACTTAGGTCATGTAGTGACAACAAAAGGAGTAAAACCGGATCCGCGAAAGGTTCAATCAGTAACAGAATTTCGAGACCAGGAAATCCGAAGGACATAAAGTCATTTTTAGGTTTAGCAGGATATTATAGGAAGTTTATCGATGGGTTTAGACAATAGCAAGACCATTGACAGAGTTATTAAAGAAGGATGTTGAATGGCAATGGACAGAAAGGAACAGAACAGTTTTGATTTACTGAGACAAAAGTTAACTGAAGCACCCCTTTACAATATCCCGACTTTCAAGCCTTTCATATTGACGACTGACGCTAGTGGATATGCAATTGGAGCAATTCTTTCACAAGGTAAATTAGGTGAGGATAAGCAATAGCTTCACGCAAGTAGAACCCTGAACAAGGCGGAAATTAATTACAGTACCGTGGAAAAGAGTGTTTGTCTATCGTCTGGGCTTGTAAACACTTTCGACCTTATTTACTTGGTAGAAAATTTCAGTCGTTACGGATCACAAAGGACTAATATGGATCTTTAATGTGAAAGATCCGAGTTCAAGATTATTGAGATGGACATTATTGCTAGAAGAATACGATTATGAAATCAAATACAGAGCAGGGATCAAAAATTGTAATGCTGACTGTTTAAGTAGATATCCTGTAGAATGCATGCAATTTAATGTAGAGCAAATAAGCAATGAGAGAAATTAGCAATTATTAAAGAAATGCATAATTGCCCGGTAGGTGGTCACCAGGAATTCAAAGAACTTCAGAAAGGATTAAATTATATACCAGTTGGATGGGAATGGAGAAGGACGTAGCCGATTATATTAGGAATTGAAGGTGTGTCAAATGAATAAAGACCCCCATCACAAAGTAAAGCAGCAATTAGAAGTGACTGATACTCAGGACGAACCGTTTAGTAAACTTTATCTCGATGTGGTAGGTCCCCTTCCAGTTACGGAAGACAATTTTAGATATATTTTAACTTGCCAAGACAATTTAAGTAAATATGTTATCGCTATTCTATTAAGAATCAAACTGTGGAAGAAGTAACAGATGCGTTTGTGAACAAGGTAATATTAATATACGGTATTCCAAACTCTATAGTCACTGATCAAGGGAGTAATTTTATGTCTGATGTATTTAAAAGAATATGCAAGTTGTTTAAGATTGAAAAAATAAACACTGCAGCGTATCATCCGGAGAGCAATGGAGCATTGGAACGGACTCATAAAACGCTTGTAACGTACTTACGTTGTTTTTGTGATCCGAAGTCTTTTAATTGGAATACGTGGTTACCGTTTGCGTGTTTTTCTTACAATACTACTCCGCATAGTATCACTAAGTTCACACCCTATGAGATATTATACGGTAGGAGATGTAATATTCCAGGGATTTTACAAAGTACTCCGCAACCTTTGTACAATTATGATGACATAATACAGAACGTTAAATTTAAAATGCAGAATTGTCATAAAATTGCTAAGGAAAGATTGATACAATTCAAGGAGAATCAAAGAGAGAAAACAAAAGCCAATCCTGTAAAGTTTAAGGTAAATGATTTAGTATTGTTAAGAATTGAAGCTAGGCATAAGTTAGAACCATTATGGAAAGGTCCATATGAAGTAAAGATGATGAAGGAACCTAATGCAATTATTCAAGAGGTGGGTAAACTAAGCATCAGGAAGTACATACAACAGACTGAAACCATACTTTTCTCCCGTTTCAGGAAACGAAACGAAGCATGAGGGCTCTTAGGAATTGGGTGATATTAGTGGCGTTATTATGGTGGTGGGAACTGGCAAATGGACAAGAAGTGGAGCAGCTACAATCGCAAACCGGGATTTATTTTGATGAAGCTGGAACTGTTTCTTTTTACCCAATGCAATGGAAAGTAGTAAGCTATATAAATTTAGAACCAATTAAGGAGCTTTGGAAGAGTACGAAAGAACATCTAGGAAGGTAGCAGAATATTGTAATAAAGTATCGGTAGCAAATTGGTATCATCTGACAGACTGTGGAGCTTTTCAGCAATATATGAGATCTAAAACATATTATATTGATAATTTGAAAGATTTAGTTTGCGAATATATGGTAGATTCAAAGCATGCTGAAACTTTTAATAAAAGAGCGGTAAGAACAAAAGAGAGAGTATTAAATTTTGTGGGAGAAGTAGCAAAAGTACTTTTGGAACACTAACACAATCGGATGCAGAGGAATATAACAAACATATTTCAGAATTAGAAAAAGAGCAAAGTGAATTTTACACATTTCCAAAGATCAAATGACGGTAATAAAATCAACATTAAGTTCTTTAACTTAACGATTCAAAGAGTAAACCAAAATGAGAAACTTTAAAACAAAATTTGAATAAATTAGCAAATTATACTGAAAACAAAATTAATGCATTAGAAACGAGATAGATAACATCAGTCAGATCAATGAGCAAATAAGAATATTGCAAAGAGGTATTGATGAATGTCAGCATTCATTTGAAATTTTGTTAGATGCTTTTGTCCATGCAGAGCAGGGAACGCTGCAGCCACAACTCATTACTACTGATAAGATCAAAAAGGTAATGGAAAGCCAGATACTGCCAAATGGTTTGGATTATCCTCCTTTTCCCCTTCCTGAACTTCAAAAGATAATAATTCTCATGTGTATGCTTTAAAGCAATATTTGGTGTATGTATTAGAAATTCCTCTTCTCTCCCCCAACATCTATCATCTCTATAAGATCCTACCTTTTCCCGTGTCCAAAGGAACCAACACATATGTATTTGTAAGTTCAAGCAAAGAGTTTATTTTTAGTGATTCCATGAGGCAACATTATGGTAAAATGTCGAATGATGAGTTGTCAAAATGTTTTCAAACTAGTATGTTAAACTATGTATGTAAGGAAGATGTACCAATTTATACTTATATTCCTGGAGTGGATTGCGAAGCATCACTTCTCCATCCATCTACTGCTATTATGCCAAATAATTGTGAGACTAGAATAATTCGTTTAGAAAGAACTTTTGGATACCACTTTTCTAAGTAACCAGTGGTTATTTGTACCTCCAAGGCAAGAAAGACTGCTGTTCTGTGTGGAGATAAATCCGAACACATTACAATACAAAAAGAAGGAAAGTTAAGTTTGAAGCAGAGATGTAAAGCTTTTTCTACTTATGTAACTTTGTATGCTATATCTACTCTAGAGAGTAATTTAACTAATGATTTCTTGCCAAGTACACCGATCAATTATGATTGTTGCTTCGACAATAACAAGGTTAAAACTCCTGAGGTTTTAGAATTAGATATTCCTTTAGTTAATATTATGTCTTCAGTTGATGATTTAAAAATTGCTAGTGTTAAAGTTGATGAGGTAGAGAAACTAATTGAGGAACAAGAAAGAAAGAATTATTCTTATTGGTATGCTCATGTAATTACAGGTAGTTCAGTTTTTGGTATACTAATTGTTGTAATATTTTCATGTTGTGTATGTTTTTGTTGTGTAAAAAGATGCAGAAATTGCACTTACTGGTTATGGGACAGATGTTCGCCAAAGAATTGTTGGAAAGAAACAAGAGAAAGATTCTGTATTAATATTCATAATTATTCGGGAGCAGGAAGAATTGTAAGTTATCAAAGATCTGGAACTCATGATGAGCAGTCTTCCACTGCAGAAATAAATTCCACATTATCTCCTGCTCATTCATCAAAATCTATCAGCATAACTGAAGTCGATGGCGAGAAAGAACATCTACCCATATCCACACGTACGAGAAGCTCAAGTAAAGCTTTCCGTTAGAAAAGTTTTCATCTGTTGATCAAAACTTTTCTAAGGGAGTGTAATGGTAAATGCACCTAAGTACATAGTATGAAGTATTGCGTAAGAGAAGCAATGGATATTTCTCTCAAATATGTACGCGAGAGAAATATCGCTTTCAAAAATTATCTAAATTAGGGTCGCGTCCGGAGCAGGCGCTCTGTTGCTTATCTTAAGAACATTTATGAGAGGGCTCCCAAAACCGCTGTCAACGCTAACATGGTTTCAGATTGTAGAAGCAGGAATTTGTAGAAAATTATGAGAGTGACTTCAAAAGGGAAAAGTCCTCGGACAGTAATGTTAGTTTATTGCATCCAGGACATGTAGAGTTCTGGCGGGTGGCGTAATGGCCTCGTAAATTTCCTGTTTTCTATATAAGGATCCTCTAGCGTTGATAACAGGCAGACAGCCCAGAAACCTTGCTGTATTCACTTCACGCTGCTCTGCAGCTCTACTTTTCAATTAAACTTGTTTCACACTTCATCGGACTTGGTCTCTGTACTTGAACCTCGCTCACCACCACGCTCCTCCAGGGAACTTAGCTTCCTGCGAACTCAACATTTTGCATCCTGTACGGAAGCATTTGTAATTGCCTACAATCACTACTAGTAGTACAACACCTGCAGTGAAAGGCATTACACTGCAAAGTACAACTACTTTGGCTACAAATCACGTAATTCATATACAGTATTAAAGCACATACCTTTCCCTTCCATCTCCATAAGTTTTATAACACAAACGAAATGTAGAAGAACACTGCAAACGAGAACGCCAAGAGCTCGCACTTCTGAATCGCACAACGCCTGACTGCCTACTGAGATTACACCAGGGGACGAGGCGTAGTCACAGGACTGTTCTCAGAAGACCCTTATCTGTCCACTAGGTGATGTCATGAAGGTTTAGGTTTCGGAAAATCACAAGCACTGCCCTTGGAACGATATTTCATTTTATGACTTTTGGCCAGCTTTTCGGTACAAATACTCCTCTGTGCGACGGCGGGCAACCCGGGTCCCGCCAGACACATCCATCTTGCAACGCGCTCGCCGTGCGCCGGCCGGCTGAATTTCAAGCGGGCCTCTGTCTGGGAGGCCGGCGCGGCGGCGGCGGCGGCGCGGGCCTCTTTGTCTGGCGGCCGCAGATCCGAATTATCGGATTTAGCCACACGGCCAGGCTCTTTCTTCTCGGACTCGCCGCCTCCGTCGCCACCGCCACCTCCGCCACCGCCGCCACCGCCGCCGCCACCATCCCCGCCGCCGCCACCACCCTGCCGCCGCCACCGTCATCGGCGCCGACGCCGCCTTCATCACCGCCGCCGCCACCACCGCCACCGCCGCCGCCGCCGCCACCGCCGCCACCGCCCCACTCACCGCCACCACCGCCACCGCCTCCACCGCCACCGCCACCCCCCCCCCCCCCCCGCCGCCGCCGCGCCGTCCCCCGCCACCTCCATCGCCATCGCCAATGCCTCCGCCACCGCCACCGTCGCCTCCGCGCTGCTGACTCAGCGAGCTTGTGTACTCGGGAGGCCCGGGGGTTCTCGCTGTGACGCTGCGGGAATGAGGTGGGAGTGACTCGGGGAGACGTGGGAGATTTGAATGATAGATTTGTTGATTGATGTGTTAGTTGGTGTTTGCGGACGCCTCAGTTGCTGTGGTCATTGGTCCCGTGCGTGTAGTGCATGATGCATCTAGAGATGTGGCGGTGTTTCTGCTGGAACAGAGATATCCGTCGTCCGCAGGTTGACTTGAGAGGTTTTGCCCAACCAGGTATCTCCCACCAGATGCACATTGCCCAATCCGGGACAAACTCTAAGGCTCTCGACAGGTTCCCCGGACATGTGCGGTAGTGTAGTGCATGTTTGCGAATGTGTGTGTTAGGGAAGAGGATAGGACCACGAAGAGGATGGAAAGATAGCGCGCGGTCCGTGGCCCATTTGTTAGGGTACTGCTCCAATATTCACCTGGTGTTTATCGGAGAAACCACAAAAAGCAGAACCGCTGGAATTCTCCAGGAGACAGTGACTGAATTCGATCTGGCTTCTTAGTTTGTGTTCTCGATTTCTAGGACCTCCAAGTCAGAAGCGCTGCAGTGGCCACGGCTGTTGCCCCGAGCTAACCCTGTTGTTGACGCATTAGGAATTTGGAACTGAATGGTCTGCGGTAGGTGGGGGTCAGCTAGTAGCGTTACGAAATGCGTGCGGGCCCATTCGCAAACCTTTTATCCGGCCCCCCGTCATGAAAAGTGTAAGCAAACACATGTAGTATGATACCATAAATTAAAAAATATCCATTAACAAAGTCAAGTTCATCAGTCTCTGATTAACAACCAATAGTGGAAAAATATGCATATATTATTAAATTTTATGAAATTAAGAGTGTTACGAAACCTAAAAAAGGCTTATCTTTATTGATTTATAAGTAGGATTACATAAGCTACAGACAAATCGTTCTTCTCGAAGATGCTTTGGTTGGTTGGTTAGTGATTCCGGGCGCGCCAACAGCTTAGGTTATTAGTTCCGTAAGTGTAGTGCATGTTTTCCCTCGGGAGATGGCGTTGATCTACCCCCACTGAATGGCGAGATCCGGTGCCGACCTACCGTCGGCTAGCGGGGTTTCCCTAACCAGGACTCTCCCATCAGCGGGGCACCGCCCCAGCCGGGACAAGCTCTAAGCTCCCGACCGGTCTCCCGGAATATGTGGTAGTGTAGTGGTGTTAGTGTAAGTGTGTAAGGGGAGAGGATAGGACAAGGAAGAGGAAGGACAGATCGCGCGCGGTCCGTGGCCCGTTGTTAGGTACTGCTCCGGCATTCTCCTGGTGTTGATCGGAGAAACCACGGAAAACTCCGATCAGAGCAGCCGGCCGCTAGAATTCTCCTCCAGACAGCGACTGAATTCGACCTAGCTGAAATGCAAGGTGTCGAAAATCTGCCACCGTCAGGACTCGAGCCTAGGACCTCCCGGTCAGAGACACTGCAGTGACATCAGTTGATGCCCTGAGTCACGTCTCCCAGTGTAAAGCTATCGAAAGGTAGTGTATGACACACAATTAAAGTGGTTTTATTTTATTTTTTGTAGGATTGCCCCACTTGGACCATCGGCACTCTCTTCCGAAAAGGAAAATAAAATGTCACTTACAGCACTCCTATTGTAAAAAACTATTCTTGGAATATGTCAACTCATACGCCATCTTTAATAATCTGTTTCGGTTGTTCTTAACGAAGAGCAAACTGTTAAATCCTAAACGGATTCCGACTGCTGAAAGTAACGTTTCGTTTTTCTTCCGTTGCGGTAAGTCGATATAACAGAACAGTATTACGAAAATACTTTAAGGCGGTGGTCGTGCCAATATGTCTATTGATAAGTAACAATAATAAAAGCCACATTCCTCACTTCATTAATGCAATGAAAAATACTAAACTGCTCACTGTTTTACTTACAGCCAATCTCGTATTCCCAGTGCCAAAATAATCATAACAATACAGCTTATTACCGATGTTGCGATTTGACAAACTTTGCATAATAAGTACTTCAATCATTAATGCACAATGGGGAAGTCACTGCTGAAAATACTTGGTGACTGGTTCTATCGGTTCAAATACTAATCAGGTCATTTGATTGTCAATTCCTTGTTCTTGATTACTTTACATATCATTTAAGATATTCAATTTGCATTAGCAAATCTTTCATCTCCATCTAGTAGTAAGTTACCTACGATATTACTTGTATACTTATTGTCCCTTGTACAATGGTTTTGCATTTCCTAAGCATATTAAAACTTGTAAAGTTCAATAAATTTTCCTGAGCTACCAGTATTCTCCCCTTCTCTGCCCAGAACATTCATCTACATCCCATCCATCAGCATATCGGACCGAAAAGAGCTGGGTAGAATCGCTGCCCAGGTGAAAAACAATGCCTTATTGAAGAGCGCATTTCCAAAGTAAATGAAACGTATTTCAATTTAAAAAAGCCATTAAAAGTGACCAAAGCCTACACAACCTGTCGTTGAGGCGATGGATTGAAGTGACTTATATCCAACCCATTCTTTTAAGTGAGAAACTGAACTTTTTTTTTTCATTTACAAGCCATCCCTTTTAGTGAGAAACAATACGTGTCTCCATGACTTCGAGTGTGATGGGAAGATTGTGAAATGGGACTGTGAGAATTCAGGGACTTCGTGAACCTGAATGACCCTTTGAAATTATGAATGAACTCCAGTGTGGCAGTGATTTACGCTGAAGTGAAATCCTTCAAAAAATGAAGGTAAAATTGGCTACACAGGCCATCATTTCACTGTTAGCTTTGCCTTGTGTCTCTTTCCTACAATGCAAAAGCTGTTCACTGAAGTAACTAATGCTGCTGCATTCTTTGAATTTAAAGAGTCTGCAAGTGAAAAAATCCTTACAAGTTTCGGTATGCTTTGTGTAAAGAAAGATGAAATTTTCATATCTTATCATCCATGTTTATGAAACTTTAAAGCAGCATGCCTTTTGGTAAACGACAGCCACCATACTTTCTAGAGTGGAAAACGACAATTCAATTCTTACTTCATCTTGGTGATGACCTGTCAAGGAAAAGCACAGAGAAATTTTGACAAGAAAGCTCAACCAAAATCTTGTCTCTGTTCTCAGACAAAATTACTGTAACTCAAATCCCCATACACAACATATTTTGTTGAGTTCCTGAAAACTGATGAACTTTCCAAGTAAAATGGAAATTGAATATTATTTCGCCAGGATAGGGAGTTATACCTTCTGCAACTGTAATCTTGGACGAGTCATTGAGAGTTCACACACTTACAGTTCTAGTAAAGAAAGAATTCGTTTGCCTTTTTTTGGAGAACTAGCTCTATATTCACACTTCTGCTTCGAATTCACAACTGTTCTCTACATCGACAGATATTAAAACACGATTGCAACGTGCCTATTGGCTGGCGTGGTTGTCAGAGAACACAAGATCCCATCCGCATGGCGAGGTTTTTAAAGTGTTTGTAAATATCTGAAGCGTTGATAGATAAAATTATTACTTTTGTTTAGAAATATTTCTAATAACAAAAAAAGTAAACGATAAACTAGTAATTCATTGCATATACATAGACCCAAGAAAAGTTGTGCTGCACTTAACTAGATCGCTAGGTTGAATGCAGCAGCTATTGTCGGGAGAATTCTAGCAGCTGGATGTTCTACCTGATAGCTAGACTTGGATTTTCATAACGTGGCAGCTGAGGGTATTATCTTCAAGATGGAATATGGCACGACGTTTTGCGTCTTTCTCGGTCCTACCACAAGATGACGAATGATCACGACCAGATTACGTAATACTGCAGATGAAGCGACCCTAGCGGCACGACCGAGAAAAGCGCGAAAAGCCGTGCCTTATTCCATCTTGAAGATAATACCCTCAGCTACCATGTTACGAAAAACCAAGTATAGTTTCCTTTGGTTTCTGCGAACAACAGGAGGCGAATGCCGGAGCAGTACATTAACAAATGGGCTACGGACCGTGTGCGATCTTTCCTTCCACTTCCTTCTCTTATCCTCATCCCTACACAATTACACTTACATGCGCTTCACTACTACACAAGTCGGGAGACCACTCAGGAACTTTGAGCTTTTCCCCGTGGTGGGAGATACCTGGCAGGGGTAAAACCTCGTATGCTGACGGTACATCGGCGCCGGATCTCGTCAGCCAGTGGGGAAGATCATCGCCATCTATCCAAGATAAAAAAGCACTACACTTACGGGACTATTGACCTTAGAAGTTCACGCACCCGGAATCACTAATCAATCTCGTAAGGATGCGGGTGAAAATTGCTATTTCTCCCACGGACTGCCTATTAGTTTAGTTAATGCCTTATTTTACATAGCGGGACACACCGGTAGCGGTAGCTCAGTGCATCAACTGATGTCACTGCAGCGCCTCTAACCGGGAGGTCCTAGCTTCGAGTCCTGACGGCGGCAGGATTTTCGACACTAGCTTTTCAGCTAGGTCGAATTCAGCTGCTATCTGGAGGAGAATTCTAGTAGGCGACTGCTCGGGTAGTTTTTCGTGGTTTCTCCAATCAACACCAGGAGAATGCCGGAGCAGTACCCTAACAAACGGGCCACGGACCGCGCGCGATTTGTCCTTTCTCTTCCTTGTCCTATCCTCTCCCCTTACACACACATTTACACTAACATGCAGTACACTACCACATATTCCGGGAGACCGGTCGGGAGCTTAGAGCTTGTCCCGACTGGGCGCCGCCCGTTAGTGGGAGAGTCCTGGTTAGGGGGAAACCCCGCTAGCCGACGGTAGGTCGGTGCCGGATCTCGCCATCCAGCGGGGGAAGATCACCGCCATCTCCCGAGAAAAACATGCACTACACTTACGGGACTAATGACCATAGCAGTTGACGCGCCCGGAAACACGAAAAAACCAACCAACCAACCAACATAGCGGGACTCGGGCCATCAGGCTCGCTCTTCCGTCTGACCACTTTTGCTACGCCCCTTCGCCATCTAGCGGAGAAAGGAGGTATTATCTTGGGCGACGAAACGGGCGATTTGCATTTAGCTCAGAGGCTTATTTTGCACTTTTTTTTTTCCAAAAATCCAGACTTTAATCTGGTTTAAACCCGTAAACTTGGGTACAACAGCCCAGTAGCTAACCGTTATACCACTAACCCCAATTCGACCCACTGCGCGGCACAGTAAAAAAGTCGCGACTGCAGCGCTGCACCGAGTGAGAGAGACATCGCAGGCTATCATCACATGTAAATTTAACGCCAACTAATAAGTACGAGGGACGCCAGAGCTGGTGCACACACGCGCCCGGGCGCGGGGCGGTCGGGCGGGCGGCAAACCCCGGTTCGAGTCCAGATCACGACATCCTGGCTTATAAGGGGACGCACAGTCGCGTCTTTCAGCTCTATTTGGGGGCGGGCGGGGTATTGACCGCGTGTTAATGGAGAAGGGGTGCCTGTGGAATATTGCATACGGAGTAAACGTAATCTGTGTTACTCACAGGTGGAAGTGTTTAGCCTCGTGATGTTTTTTTTATTCCTTCAGGTGTTTACTGATGTTCCGACAGTGAAGAACTTTTGACACCTGATAGGGAGTTGGGCTGCAAATTGAATATCGGGAATATTGAATACAGGGTAATCGCAATATATGATCATTAGAGGTGGAAGTGTTTAGCCTCGTGATGGTTTTTTTTATTCCTTCATGTGTTTACTGATGTGCCGACAGTGAAGAACATTTGACACCTGATAGGAGTCGGGCTGTAAATTGAATATCGGTAATATTGAATACAGGGTAATCGCAATATATGATCTTCAGAGGTGGAAGTCTTTAGCCTCGTGATGTTTTTATTCCTTCAGGTGTTTACTGATGTTCCGACAGTGAAGAACTTTTGACACCTGATAGGGGGTTGAGCTGTAAATTGAATATCGGGAATACTGAATACATGTAATCGCAATATATGATCTTCAGAGGTGGAAGTGTTTAGCCTCGTGATGTTTTTATTCCTTCAGGTGTTTACTGATGTTCCGACAGTGAAGAACATTTGACACCTGATAGGAGTTGGGCTGTAAATTGAATATCGGAATACTGAATACAGGTAATCGCAATATATGATCTTCAGAGGTGGAAGTGTTTACCTGTGATGTTTTTTTTATTCCTTCAGTGTTTACTGATGTCCGACAGTGAAAACTTTTGACACCTGATAGGGAGTTGAGCTGTAAATTGAATATCGGGAGCTGCAAATTGAATATCGGGAATATTGAATACAGGGTAATCGCAATATATGATCTTCAGAGGTGGAAGTGTTTAGCCTATGACAGACATTTTTATTCCTTTATATTTCCACCGACGTTGAGACATCGGTTTTTTGCCACTAGATAGGCAGTTTAAGTGCAATTTAATTCTGGATTATTGAATACGAGTAAACGTAATCTGTGGAATTCACAGGTGAAAATGCTTAGATTCGTGATGGTTTTTAATTCCGTTAGATGTTTAGCAATTTTTGACAGTGAAAACTTTTGACACTTGACAGGTAATTCGACTGCAAATTAAATATTGGGGTGTGAGTACGAATCAATCGCACTCTGTGTTATAAGTAGATTGTTTATCGTTGTAGTGGATTTTTTTATTCTTTTAGGTGTTTGCGCTAACTTTACGGTGTTGGATTTTTTTTTTTTTAACTACTTTAATTCACTCAAAATTATGCAGTAATTACTCAATTTTGAAAAAAATGTTTCTTCTTTCCTTGGATTGATTAAATGCCGAAATGGAATTATTGATGAACTTTGCATTTTCACAAATCACAGTAATTAGCATTGCAAAAGTGCAACACTGATTATAGAGGTTTTGCTATTTGATGAAAACATTTGTAAACAATATAGCATTACATAAGGTTTGACAATTTTTGAAAAAATGAGTAGTTTTCACGAAATGTTTGAAGTTAATGCAATATATAATATTTTTCCCTGACGTCTCCAAAAAGATAACTTTGACAAAAGGCACAAATTCAGAGTTTAAAGAAAATCAGATCCATGCAATTTTTAAGGATACTTTACTCTTTCGGGGAAAACAAAGAAACGTTGAATCGGTTTTGAGAAATTCTTGTTTATAGAACTACTTTAATTCACTCAAAATTATGCAGTAATTACTCAATTTTGAAAAAAATGTTTCTTCTTTCCTTGGATTGATTAAAGCAAATGGATTATTGGTTTGCATTTTAAAATAAATTACTTCAAAGTTTTATTTGATGAAAACATTTGCAAACAATATATCATTACATAAGGTTTGACAATTTTTGAAAAAATGAGTAGTTTTCACGAAATGTTTGAAGTTAATGCAATATATAATTTTTTCCCTGAAACGGCACCAATTGTTTTCCTCGGATAAAGCAAAGGACGTTTAAAAAATGGGGCAGGTCTCATTTTTGTTGGGCACTCCAAATTTTTGAAAATTGGAAAAATTAGAAATAATTGGCAAAAGTTAATGCTTTCTTTTTTCTAGCTTTTGATTTCCTGTTGTGATAGTAGTAGTTGAACTGCTGCGTTTAATGATGCTACTGAGAGATCTTCTTCTGGGAAATATGAATACAAGGGACATATATATTGTATCTGTCGTCCCGTAGAAATTCTGAGACCGATTTGATATCTCTTCATATCTTGTTAGGGGATGACAAAGACAAGGAAACTCGAACAAATATCTGGTAGGTATGGCATCCTCTTACACAGAAGTGCACCCAGGAATTTTCTCTGGTGGGGGTTCTGGTGTCCAGCCGACTCAATGTTTTCTTATAAAGAATTTTTCATTTATGCTGAATATAAAATTTATTTTTATATGCTGACTTATAGTTAATATTTATTACGTGAACAATTCATATACTAAATGCCATTCGTTTGTATAAAAATATTTTAAAAAAATCAATATCCCATTAATTTCAGAAATCTAATCTAAAATATGGAGACGTCTTGCCCAAATACAGCGAGATTTTTTTGGAACGTTGTTTCGAATTTTGGAATTCACAATCATCTATGTTTGAAGGAAAACAGGAAATTTCCACAATTGCAAACAAGACGTTTAGCATAAAAATGCATCTTCATAGTTGTTATAAGCAAATTGTAACACTGATGAATAATGTAGCTGCTGTTCAAACTTAGATGGCATTTTGGAAAAGAGTGTTGTTTCTGGATATGTTGTATTCTCTTGTAGAAAAGGTTCTCGTTTACGTTGTATGTTAACCAGACTCACGACTTCTTAGGAATCTACTCTCAGAGGATGTGTGTGCATAGCCCGGAATATAACAATTCAACAAGAGTATGCCTTATTCAAAACACTCTTCATTTATGTACCGTGAGGAAGCTGTCTCATACCTCATTGTACTGGAATGGTACTTTTAGCATCTTTATTTTCTTATGAAAACTTTAAAATATTACAAATAAAAATCATAAAAAATAATAATTTCACTCTAGAAGGGAAATTAAATAAAGGCTCGTTATAAGGGAAATCAAAAACATTGATCACAAAAATGTGACAGCAATAATCGTCGAATTACACGTGTAACATACCAACACGAGATTCTCGAGTTTATTTTTTCAAACGATCATAGTTCTCGGAGTTCTTTCTTTCCAATATTTGCTCAACGCGCAGCCTTCTGAATGAGTTTTTGACTGTTTCCGGCCAGACGACTCTGTAGTCATTAGTTCCTTTAATGTTGTGAATGTTTTATGACAGGATTGATTGATTGATTTTTCGTGTTTCCGGGCACGTCAACTGCTTTGGTCATTAGTCCCGTTAGTGTAGTGCATGTTCTTTCTCGGGAGATGGCGGTGACCTTCCCCACTGGATGGCGAGATCCGGCGCCGACCTACCGTCGGCTAGTGGGGTTTCCCTAACCAGGACTCTCCACCAGCGGGCACCGCCCAGCCGGACAAGCTTTAAGCTCCCGACCGGTCTCCCGGAATATGTGGTAGTGTAGTGCATGTTAGTGTAAGTGTGTGTGTAAGGAGAGAGGATAGGACAAGAAAGGTGAAGGACAGATCGCGCACGGTCCGTGGTCCGTTTGGTAGGGTACTGCTCCGGCATTCGCCTGGGGTTGATCGGAGAAACCACGGAAAACAACCGATCAGAGCAGCCGGCCGCTAGAATCCTCCTCCAGGCAGCGACTGAATTCGACCTAGCTGAAAAGCTAATGTCGAAAATCCTGCCGTCGTGGGGAGTGGAACCTAGGACCTCCCGGTCACAGGCGCTGCAGTGACATCAGTTGATGCACTGAGCTACCGCTCCCGGTTTTTGACAGGAGGTGAAGCTGTTCCAACCCTCTGGACGGTGAGATTCGGGGCGAACCTACACGTCAGTTTGTAGGGAATATCCCTATCCAAGTATCTTCCACTGCGGAACACCATCCCAAGACGGACAAGCTCTGAGCTCCCATCTCGTCTCTTGACTGCCGATCGAGTAGACGACCGCTAGAAGCTATGTAGCCTGTGTCGAAAATTCGCCACCGCCTGAAGTCGAACTCTAGACCTCCCAGGCAGAGTCCCTGCAGAGGCTGTGGCAATACTGGATCTGCGTTAAAAATATTGTGATAGTTTATAAAGGTTGTTAAACCCATTACCCATTCGGCAACCTCCGTGACTATCTCGTTTTTCGAGTTTTCATTTTTGGACAGTATTAAAAAAACTATACGTATAGTATTTTTTCTCGCCATTTGCTTTATATTATAGCCTCTCTCTTATAAGTACTGTTTATTTTATATAAGACGATTCAGTCATGTATTTCTGCAAAAAATTTGCTCTAGATTTTGATTGAAAAACATGTTTCGCGAGCATTGATTGAAGAATAGTTATTTACTTTTTGAAAACTTCTCTGAGTCTGTGGACAAGTCAGTCTAATTCGCACGTAAGATTCTTTTTTTTATTGTTATTATTCTACTGATCTGGCTCAACAGAAGGCATTATTTTGAACCTACTATAATATTAGGGTCATTTGATAGGAAGCTCAAAATATATTTTCAATGTTTCATCCAAAATTACTCCCATTTTTTAAGGAATTGCCTGTTCGAATAGAAATGTGAATGCTTACAACTAATGGCAAAAGTCTAATTTTACTAAGACCTCTGAACATTCGAATGTTCCCAAAGTTTATTATTTGTTTCGTTCTTTTTCATTTTCAACTATTTTTTTAATCTTTCAAACTCTGCGCCTTCATTTTTGAGGTTAGAAAATTTAATTCAAATTATTTTTAAGGAAATAACTTATACTAATCAGGACTCTAGTGGCCTTGGCTACAGATCCATTTGGCTATTGGCTACAGATCCAAGCTGTCCTTGGAAAATAAATTGCTAATTTATAAAACCATCCTACTTCTTGTATGGACATATGGAATCCAAATCTGGGGCACAGCCAGCAGAACAAACTTATCAATTCTTCAAAGATTCCAGTCAAAAATTTTAAGAGTCATCCCATCAGCACCTTGGTACATGTCTAATGCAGCACTCCATCGAGACCTCAATATTCAAACGATTCAAGAGAAGATACAAGAAATTAGCCTAAACTACAATAAACGCCTGGAAACCCACCCAAACCATCTAGCCCTAAACTTTTTAGACAATAGCCAAGAAATATCTCGCCTCAATAGAACCTCCTCCTTGCAACTTCCTTACCGCTTTAGTATTGGACTATTGACATACACAAAACAAAAATAATTCTCCGTTTTTTCTTATTATTCTAATTTTTTTTCTTTTTATGTTATAGTCTTTGTATATTGATCCTGGAATGTACCAATGGGGACTTTTCTGTAATTTATTGTTTCATTGATCATTTTATTTTGAATTATCATATTTACTTATTATTTCGAATTGAAATAGATTGTAAATTTTCATTTAGTTAATGCCTTATTTTAGGGGGCGAGACTCGGGCCATCAGGCCCGCTCTTCCGTCTAACCACGCAAATTTCGATACGCTCCTTTCACCACCTAGCGGAGAAAGGAGGTATTATCCTGGGCGACGAAACTGGCGGATCTCAATTTTGCTCAGAAGCTTATTTTAGGCTTGAGGATCTTTTTACATGCAGTAAATCTACTACATGGGACAGCCGGCTTTACTTCCCCTCCGAAGGAAGGTGTACGAGGGATATTTTCGCCCTTAAAAATCCAGGCTTCGATCGGGTTTGAACCCGCAAACTAGGGTACAACAGTCCGGTACGCTGACCGTTATACCACCGAACCCAATTCATTGTGTTAATAAAAAAAATGCGTGCCCTTTGAGATTCGCGACCGCACCCACTGCGCTGCACTGGCGGTGGCGGCGGCGGCGGCGGCATGCACGGCGGCTCGGTGCAGGTGCTCGCCGGTGTTTTATTTTCCGAATTTGAAATTTAAAATGTGTTAAAATGGAAGTCGCGTGTCCCAAGATCCAGAACAGCGAACATTACTCCGGCGGCGGACTTGGCCGCGACTCCATAAACATTCGGTAATAAGGGTCGGGCGACGTATTTTCTCGGGGCATTAGCGTAGGCTCATATTTAAGGTCTCTCTCTCTCCTTGAGGCGTACGTACTTCTCTTTGGCGGGACGGAGCACGGGGGTTGCGCGTTGTTGCAATGAGAATGCAGCCGGGCCGAAGACCTTTCGGATCGGGTTTGCGGGCACACAGGTCCCGAACGCGCAAAGAAGTGCTGTTCGGTCGAAAACCTTCATATTTAAAACACCAAGGGTTTTCGTAGCGTTCTACTGATCCACATATCGAAATGTTTGCTTTATTGCACTCATGAGTTATAATATTCAATCCGGTCAATGGCGTTTTATAATAGGATGGTGGTAGACACATTACGGGCGCCTAAAATCGAAATGTTCACTGGAGTGTTTTAGCTTTCGTTTTACCGTAGATGTGCAACTGATTTGGAAAATAAATATTCCTTCCGTGAGGGAAACTTCAGTAATCCATACAGCGTCTGAAGCTTTGCACTGAGAAATATTTTTCGCTATTTTTAACAGGTTCGTTGACATTTCGGTTCGTTCTATTTAAACCATTTTTGACTTTGTGAAATAATCTAATCGAATTTCATTCGTGCATTTTTTTATTTAACAAGATCAGTGTGATTGGCTCTTTACAGATGAGTATTAACTTCTATTTATGTATTATAATCCATACTAGCTCGAAGTCACGAGTAACTGTAAATTAGATCCTCACCATACCACTATTTCTGATCGAGAACATCCCACTGTGTACCTCCATGATGATTGTTTTTAATGTTGTTAAATTGAAGATAAAAAGAAAGCAAGATATAGAGTGAGAAGTGAGGCAAAAATTTCTCTAGGTTATGGGCGACGGAACAGATCTTTCGGGAAATGGGATTTAATTCTTGTAGAAGCAAGCTGTTTGTTTTTTTAGGTTAAAGTGGTGGTGCAAAGGGCAGTTTGGAGGTTAGAAAAGAATTTGGACAATAGTAAGGAAATGTAGTTGATAATTGTTACTATGTCTTGCTCTCTATGAAGTTGTCTATTGGTTATATACCACGGAGCATTGGAAATTGTACGAAGCATCTTATTCTGGAAGGTTTGCAAGGGTTTTATTCCGGAAGAAGCGGCACTTCCCCAGATTGTAGCTGTGTAAGTTATTGCCGATCTCAGGACTGTTTTTTAAAGAAACAGAATTTTCAATTTTTAGAGGTGACTTTTTATTAATAAGAAGATATATTTTCCGTACGGCCCTTAAGTTTTGTTCAGTCTAGGAATATTATGATGTTTCCATGTAAGACGAGTACCTAGAAGGATACCTCGGCATTTCACTGATTTATTTGAAGGGACCCATGTAATCGGGAAATTATTTACTTTTAAAGGGGAGGGATATTTCTTCTTCGCAAAGTGAACATTTTTGTTTCGCTTTTGGAGGAGTTTAGTTGTAATCCCATTTGTCCATTCAGAAAAAGTATTTAAGTAGTCTTTATGTCATTTATTGCTTCAGAGATTAAGTCGCTAGACATGAACATTGCTGTGTCATCAGCATAGAGAATCGTAATACAGTTTGATAATTGAGGAATATCTGTCGGAAAGCCGGCTAGAATTGCGGTAGATAAGAATAGGGTATTGTTCATTTTTACTGTGAAGTATCTATCATCCAGAAAGCATTTTATTATTTGGAGAAGATATTCTGGGAGTCTTGTTTACGCAACTTGAGTAATAATCCATTGTGCCAGACTTTCTCAAATGCCTGCGCGAGGTCCAAGAAGGCCGCCACGCAGAATAGTTTACGCTGATAAGCTAGAGCAATTTCTTCAATAATTCTTAATAGTTGGTTGGTTGATGAGTGAAGAGGGCGGAATCCAAATTGATGTAGCGAAATTGCATTTATTTTATCAAGGTAGGCGTTTAATCTTATGACAATAGCTTTTCGAAAATGCAAATGCTGGTAGTATGCTAATTGGTCTGTAACTCGTGAGTTTTGGGGAAATTCGTTTTAAAATGGAAATTACATTGATTTTTTCAGCATGAGGGGAAGAATCTGAGTCTTAGACAACTGCTGAAGATAGCAGTTAGATAAGCAAGGGCATGTGGTGGAAGATGTTTTAGAGCAAGGTAGATATGGTACCTATTCCGGGAGAAGATTTGTTTTGGATTTTCTTGATGCCTTTGATTGGCTGGAGAGATACAATACATAAGTAACGGTGCAGTGGGATTTAGGAATTTCTTACAGATGTTTTCTCAGTGGAGGGGGTGAATTTTGTAAGGAGATTTGAAGTGTGATGGAGTGCGTCTAGCTTTTCCGGGGTCAATGTGAATTTTACTATATTAACGGAGGATTGTCTGGATTGAGGGAGGTTGTTTGAATATTTATCAGTTAGAAATGGTTGACATCTTTGCCTACGATACTGATTTAGAGCGTTGTATACTCCTTTCGAAGCTATACTAAGTTTCGATTTTAAAAAAGGGGCGATGTATTTGCCATTGGCGTCTGATTTTACGTTTAACCCATTTCTTCCTAAGCATTGAAAATATTAACTTATTTTTAAAATTTCACATACATATTGATAATATTGCCACAAAGATTGCAAAAACAGTCTTCTAATATTTTTTTTGTTCTTGGGGTAAGCGGGATGGAACGTTGCGAAAACGCAACGTTGGGAATTTTCCGGAAAGAAACAGTATATACCTCTTTTTTAAGAATCAATTGTATTTTTCATCAGGGGTTTACACTAATTACATTATTAAATCAAAAAAATATGAATTTATGAATGAAAATGTGAAAAGCAGTTGGAATGCAATGGAATTTGACCATTTTTGCATTTAAAAACTGTTTGACTCTTGCAAACTCTACATCTTCTGCGAGCATTCTTTTCATCACGAATAATTAAATGATCAACTCGGTCTTTCTTCACATATGTCCCAAGTCGCAATTTTGTGTGCGAGATGTTTCTGCAGTGTCCAGAGTTTCATTAACCTCTTCTCTTCGGAGAAGAGAGAGCACTACTTCGGACCTGAAATCAATGTGGCTTACAGAATTTCCCGTAGCTAGTTTGTAAATTTTCCAGGCATTCACAACTGCACTGTCTACACCATTGGTAAACAGGGACCACCACCATTTCTTCCCTCTGATGCGAATCCTGTAATTCGCCACAGCATTGTCATGTAAGTCGACCCCACCCATTCCTTGATTGTATTCATGGATTAGATGGGGTTGTGGAACATTGTTGTATTTTTTTTCTTTACGGTTGTACCGTTTTGTACTGACAAGTGGCTCCAGAGTTCCAAAGTTTGTTCCCACTGTGACAATAGAGTTGTCATGCCATCTAACAATGAAGATCTCGTTTTTCTTATCCATAACATAGTCAAATTAACCTTTGTTTTCTTTAGCCATTTCTGTGGATGTTCGAAGTGGGCATTTTGATGTCGTTTTCTCTGAGAGTTCCAGTAGCAAAAAATCCCATTTCTGATAACATGACGAGAAGAGAGTGACTGGTAAAGAAGTTTTCGAAGAACAGCAAGTGACATTCTGGATTTTTAACTATTTTTGTCAAATTGCAAACAACTCTTTCACCTAAGGTCAAACACTCATTTTTCGTCTTTGAAGCTCCACCATATGCATCAAATTGATACAAAAATCCCGTTGATGATGCGATACACCACAATTTGAACCCAAATCTCACTGGTTTACCTCTTATAAACATTTTAGCTGAGTGACGCCCAAAGTACGGCACCATTTGCTCATCAATTGACAATTTTTTGCTAAACACACCGAATTGCAAACATCTTTTGTTCAATTCATCGAAGAAAGGCCGCAATTTTGCGAATTTATCTTCTTTATCTAAATTGTTGTTGTCCGAATGGTGTATATATTTCTTTATTTCTTCAAATCTGTTACGAGACATTGTTTCTCGCACAATGGGAACTCCCTTATCAGTATCTTTACTCCAGTAATGTTTTGTTTGCGGGAGTCAATGATAACCGCTTAAAATCAGGATTCCCATAAATTTTCTCAAATCACTTTTCGTCAAAGTAAAATTATGATTGTTCTTACTTTGAGCATATTTCATTGAAAAATCAGTAATTTGTGACAAAAAGAAATTGTCAAAGAAAAGATCAAACAGTTCAATTGGTGAGTAGCCGCCGTATTCATTCTTGATGTCTTCAATACACTTTGCTTCGGACGATGAAGGTTGTCTAGTGAACGAAGGGGTGGTTCTTTCCCATTTTACTCCTATGTTTTTCTTTTTTCTTGGACGCTCTGAAGATGCAAGACTTGATTCGTGAGGCGTCAAGTTTTCCTCTGATGGTGCTGGTTGAGAGTGAATTTCAAATGTTCCAACTATATCTGACGACAGATTTTCCCCTCCATCATTGATAATCATTTCGCCGTCATCTATGTCTTCCTCATCGGTGAGAAGATCAACTTGAGGATAATTAAACATCAAAAAAACGCCAGCCTCAAAAAAGTAAATACTCGTATTAACTAAGCAAATTGAATATTCATTTACATACGGTGTACACTTACCTCTCCGTCTTAAAAAATACCGCCAGCCTCAAAAAAGTAAATACTCGTATTTCTTTGGACACTCTTGTTCTTACACTTCATAAACTAACAACTCCACGATCACTACGGAAGAACTCGCCAAACTGATTCATAGAGCAATGCCAATCGTGTCACGCCTTCAATGAGTTCTGAGAAAACTACTCTTTCAACGCCCGATTATCGATTATAACATATCCGGCAATAATACACTCCAAAGATAGCACCTTGGCATCTCCTTCGCGGAAGTGCGCCTACCTGAACTTCGGTGCGGCGCGACATCCTGGCGCTACACACTCACACACACTCACACACACACACTCACACACACACTCACACACACACACACTCACACACACACACTCACACACACACACACTCACACACACACCACACCTCACACCACACACACCACCCACACACACACACCCACACACACACACTCACACACACACTCACACTCACACACACTCACACACACACACACTACACACACACACACTCACACACACACACTCACACACACACCTCCACACACACTCACACACACACTCCACACACACCACACACCACACACACTCACACACACACTCACACCACACTCACACACACACACTACACACACACACACACCACACCTCACACACACACCACTCACCCACACACTCACACTCCACACCACACACTCACACACTCACACTCACACACACCTCACACACTCACACACACACACTCACACACACACTCACACACCACACACACACACCACACACTCACACACCACACACACACACCACACACTCACACACACCACACACCACACACACACACACACACACACACACACACACACACTCACACACACTCACACTCACACACACACTACACCCCACACACTCCACACACCACACTCACACCACACTCACACCTCACCCACACACCTCACACACACTCACCACACTACACATCACACACTCCACACTCACACACCTCACACACTCACACACTCCACCACACTCACACACCTCACACACTACACACTCACACCACACTCACACACACACTCCACATCACACCACACTCACACACACTACACTCACACACACATCACACACTCCACACACTCACACACACACACACTCACACACACACACTCACACACACCCTCACACACCACTACACACCACACACTCACACTCACACTCACACACTCACACACCTACTCACACCCACACACCCACACTCACACTCACACACACTCCACACACACTCACACACCACCTCACACCTCACACCACACCTCACACACCTCCACACACCGCACACCTCCACACCCACCTCACACACTCACACTCACACACCTCACACACCTCACACACACCTCACACTCACACACTCACACACTCCACACACACCACTCACACCACACACTACACACACACACACTCCACACACCTCACACCCACACTCCACACACTCACACACCCCATCACACACCTACCCACACACACACTCACACACCACACTCACACACACACTCACACTCACACTCACACCACTCACACACACTCCACCACACTCACACACTCACACACACACACTCACACACCCACACTCACACACACACACACACACTCACACACTCACACACTCACACCACACTCACACACCTCACACACACTCACACACTCACACACTCACAAACACACTCACACTTACACATACATATACTACACTACCACACATGTCGGGTCTAAGATCATGTCCCATCGTGAGATATACATAGCTTATCAGTAGGGGGCATCGATGACGTTCCTTGAAATATCAATTACTTTATATCAATCCGGTGTCGGAAAATTTAAGACGGGAATGATCTCTCCTGTTTGTGACACGCTCCTTCCTTCAGGGTATCGTGTGGAAAAAATTGATAATAGAATTATCGGCTGCCCGGGAGACATTGCGTCCGAGGATGGATTCCAGCGTATGTTTTCTGCTTTTGTCTGTGTTTTCTTGTCTTATGACGTTTCTTATCTCGTCTTATTAGTCAAGAGAAAGTTTTTAATACTGGGAGAAAAATATCGAGCCCTGGTATTCCTATATGTAGTAAATTACTTCATCTAACATGTACGGTCAGTAGCCACCATTTGTAGGTCTTTGAAACCGAACAATTTATTGACGGTAAACCGTTTAGTCTGCCATTCGGGCCATCCTTGTGTTCAACGCTAGTACTACTGCTTATGCGATTTTCTTCAAAATTTCATTATTCCCAAACGATCTGAACGATCTTAAGGACCTGTAAGTTTGAAACGGACATTTTGATTTTTGAGGATAATATTCATGAGCTTCAAAAATATTTTCAAATATTTAAAAATGACGACATTTTTAACTTATCCTTAAAAAATTAAACAATATCTTCGCATAACGTTAAGAACGCTTAAAAATCACAAAGAGCTACATATTTCCCGTCACTGCAAACACACAGTTAATCTTTCAAATAACTTATATTGAAACAGCAACTCAATAGATCAAGAAAATTACATTACCCTATCCCTTTATCCTATACTATCCCTCATTCATAATTTCCTAAGAAGAATAAAAAACGTTTTCAAAGCCAGCATTAATGAAAGGTTTTTGCAAATACTGATGAATATATAATTAATAAAGGCAATTGTCGCAATGATGGCAATAAACATTGATCCTTCACGGTCCTCACTTATATCCAGTGTTCCACCTATCTCATCATTTTAAAAAAAGGATCAACATGACTAAAGGACAACATATTACAAAAACAATAATAATAATAACAATAAAAATAATCGTCTCCTATATTTTTCAGTGGTACACATATCTTTTGCAGCTCTCACACCAATCTCATCTATATAAATGAGGTTTCTGAAGAAATCGAAGTTCACGGAGACGTGGGGAATAGCATTTTGACTTTAAGAATATGAAGAATTTGTTTTAAAAAACGCATCTAAATATTCATGTAAAATGCCACCCTCAACACTCGTCAGCATTTTTGAATCTATATCGCTAAATAAATCCCAAACAAACCGTTCTAGGGCCTTAAAAACTGATATTTTGAGGTAGAAATCCTTAAAGAAACATTCCTTACACTGTTATATACAGAATGAGATATTCAGAAACATTCAATTAAATTTTTGCCGGTTCGGCGCTTATCAATTTACCAGTACCAACTATATTCCAGTCCTTGTTGCTGATGGACATTTCTGTGTCACGCTTAGAAGGCTTTGATTCCTCCATCTTATATTTATGCTTTCTGTATACACCGTGGTTTGCGCAGTCTGACGAGGTTTGTTAGCATAATCATTAATTGAAGATTCGCTTTCTCAGCAACAACTACAAGCACTATTAATAGTTGCTTAATGCCGATGAAGATTGTTTCTTAGGCATGTAGGAAAACATTCATTTCATATTTTGCCGAGGTCTACAAGTGTGATAATTCCTGAACCAGTATTTTTGTTTTCAGCAGTGATTCGATGACATTTTCATCTGTTCAGTCACGTAGTTTTGTGAAGAGAGAAAGCTTTTTTAATATTTTTGTGACTATCACGAAACTTGACAAGCTAACTATCAAAGAAAATTGAATAATTACTTCAAATATTGTTATTAAGGAAATGTTGTGAATAGTTCCAAGAAATCTCTCAATAATACTGAATAAATCTTTATTGAAAAATTCTTTTAAAGATCAATTGCTTTGTTTCTTATTTTTATTTCATATTGTGTTAGTGCATGGGAAGTTATCTTCATACATTTGGAAACAAATAAACACGTTTCGTTAACAAATTTTTTTCTTAGATCACAGACACAATATAAATTTAAGACCGCAGAGAACGGATGTCAGGAAATTCCCTTTCACAAACCAAACCATAAGGGATTGGAATATATTGGCTGAGATGACTCAGATCAACAACTCTATGCACTGCAGTGTTTCTAATCCGGGAGGTTCTAAGGTCGAATTCCCACAATGGTGGATTTTCGACTCTAGCTAGATTTCTATACTGAATACAACGGTTCTTTGGAGGAGAATTCTAGCGGCCGGCCGCTCAGATCGTTGTTTTCTTCCTATCAAAGCCAGTTTCCGTGGTTTCTCCTGCCAATATCAGGTGAATGCCTGAGGAGTATGTAATAAACGTTCCACGGATCGCGCGCTCTTTCCTCCCTATTCCTTGCTATGATCTTTCCGTTCACACACACACACACACACACACACACACAATCACACGCTCTTCCGTATCACACTCTCAATCAGAGTTCAGGTAGATTGATTGATTGAATTGTTTTGATCATTAGTCCCATTTGTGTTGGAAATGTTTTATTCCGGAAGGTGGAGATGACGGGTGAGATACGGCGTTATGTATACTTCGGCTTGTAAGGCCTATCACTCCTAGGTATCTACCTCAGCGGGCACAACCTCAGACGGGACAAGCCTGGTCTCCTAAAACGCGTGTGCATGTAAGTGTATGTGTATGTGTAAGTAAGGGATAAAGAGAGGATAAGGAAGAAGAAGGAAATATCGCAAGCGGTGCATAGCCCATTTGCTAAGGTATGGATCGAATAAGCCAGGAAAGTACCGATCAAAAGTAAAGATCCGATGTAATTCGTCCCCAGTCATCACCATTGATTGATTGATTGATTTTTTCGTGTTTCCGGGCGCGTCAACGACTTTGGTCACGAGTCCCGTAAGTGTAGTGCATGTTTTCCTCGGCAGATGGCGGTGATCTTCCCCCAGCTGGATGGCGAGATCCGGCGCCGACCTACCGTCGGCTAGCAGGGTTTCCCCTAACCAGCACTCTCCGACCAGCGGGCACCGCCCAGCCGGGACAAGCACTACGCTCCCGACCGGTCTCCCGGAATATGTGCTAGTGTAGTACATGTTAGTGCGCGTGTGTGTGTGTAAGATGAGAGGATAGGTAAGGAAGTGGAAGAAAAAAACGCGCGCGGTCCGTGGCCCGTTTGGTAGGGTACTGTTCCGGCATTCGCCTGGTGTTGATCGGAGAAACCACGGAAAACTACCGATCAGAGCAGCCGGCCTCTAGAATTCGCATCCAGACAGCGACTGAATTCGACCTAACTGAAAAGCTAGTGTCGAAAATCCTGCCGCCGTCAGAACTCGAACCAAGGACCTCTCGGTCAGAGGCGCTGCAGTGACATCAGTTGATGCACTGAGCTACCGCTCCCGGTGTTATCACCATGTTTTAGAACCTTTTCTTCGTGAAAATTCTGGCTTATGCGCTCTTTTCCACTCGTTCCGGCCCTCTGTGATGCGAAGCGGCTGAAAGAGGTGGAGTGGGTTCGTTTCCCAGAAGGCGATGTTTATTCCGTGCGTTCACCGCACTAAGGGGCACACGCTTCTCGTTTTCGTCCTGTTTTTGCTCTCATTTCTGATATTTATGTTTTACATTAAATTAAATACTGCGTGTTAAGAGAAACTTCAATGGCATAAAGCATCTTCAAAGAAAGAGCGAAGGCCCTAAGTGAACACTTTCTGACTTGTTATATACATTTGTTGTTTCGTAGAAACTGTAATTCAATGGATTTATTTCAAGGCATTACGTTATAATGATGTACTTGTATGCAATGTTTATTATTTGTTCATGAAACTAAAGTGCGTATCGTTCTTGAGCCATTACTGGTTTTGCTCCCTTTTTCACTGTTTATGTTTACCATTAATTTGTACGGGGCTTGTTAAGAAAACACTTGAAGGAATAAAGAGTTTACAAAGGACATTGCAAACCAATTTAGATTAGTATGAGAAAACCGTGTACAAAATGTAACCAAGTAATTCTTTCAAACGTGTAGGGAAACAACTTTTAGCCCATGAAAATATATACATTTAATGATTATTTACAAAACAACAACATTATAAGTAACTCATTAATGTTACATTTAAGGATTTGTACTAATTTTCCCATTAATACAATATTAAGAACTACGTCAAAGAGAAAAAAGAATATCTTAAGGTGTTCGTAAAGGAGGATCACAAGCATACACATTTCACGAATTATATTTTTATTATCTTATTCTGTACATTATTGGCATATTCTGTGCTTATTTGTATCGATTTTGAACAATTTTAAACCTTTCTCATTTAATACAAATATATTATGCACTTTATATTGGAACATGGTTTGTCGAGGCTTCTCACAACTTCCGCCATTTTTTTCTCAAACAGTGTATTTAGAGTGAACGAACTCACACTGTCAATCCTAATTGGAATAGGCAGTTCAATTTCTTTGATTAAAAGTATAGCAAATTGAAGAATTCATAATGTACTCCTTTATTATTAGGAATTTTATTACTGTACTAGAATCTGGCACATTGATCATGTAAAAAAGTAATTTAACTCGTACATTCTACGTTACAAAAAAAGACACATCTCAAACATTGTCACTTGTCACTACATAACAACGGTTTGTCACGACATAAAACAATTGTCACTACATAAGATACATACAACAACATTGTCACTACATAAGAACGGTTTTATTCTTAATGTGGTATGAAGTTAATTTCACGACCAAATACAAAGTGTCACCATCTGGCTTATGTACTACTATTTTTATCAAAATTTTAATAGTAAAAATCAACCTTTTCTAAACGTATAATTTTCTTCACTTGATTCAACCACGATTTTAAAATGAAACAAAATGGTTAAAAATCAGCAAGCTACACATATGAATGAATGCTAAATATTATAATACAGCCTTTAAGTTAAAGCGTGATAATGATCTTCTCCCACTGCATGGCGAAATCCTGCGCCGACCTACTGTCAACTAGCGGGGTTTTCCCAACCACGTATCTCCCACCAGCGGGACCCTGCCCCAGCCGGGACAAGCTCTAAGTTCCCGACCGGGCTCCCGGAATGTGAGGTAGTGTAGTACGTGTTAGTGTGTCTGTGTGTGTGTGTAAGGAAGGATATATGAGAGGAAGGAAAGATCGCGCTCAGTCCGTAGCACGTTTGTTATGGTACTGCTCCGCCATACGTCTGGTGTTGATCGGAGAAACCACGGAAAACCGAACAGAGCAGTCGGCAGCCAGAATTATTCTTCAGAAAGATTGAATTCGACCTAGCTGAAAAGCTAGTGTCGAAAATCCTGCCGCCGCCGGGAATCGAACCTAGGACCTTCCGGTCAGAGGCATTGCACTGACATCGGTTGATGCACTGAGTCGTCGCTCCCGGTCAAGCTTTCGAAAGAAGAAGGTAAAAAGCGCCAAATTAAAAAAGAATATATATAATTATATAATTCATATATCAAAATATATATAATTCATTTTTCATCGTCGAAGAAATATTGCAGAATTTGTGTCCATCGGCACGGATGGTGGATTGAACTTAAATAGACAGAAAAATGCGGCAATCGCAAAATCTGATAATACTGCTTGGTACTGATGGGAGAAATCACAGAAAGTACCAAATCAGAGAAGCCGATCGCAGAATTCTGCCCGAGACAGCAGCTGAATTCGACCTAGCTATACTTGTTCCGGTTAAGGTGGTGCCCCGCTGATGGCAGAATCCTGGTTAGGGGGAAACCCCGCTAGCCGACGGTAGGTCGGCGTCGGATCTCGCCATCCAGTGGGGGAAGATCACCGCCATCTCCCAAGAAAAAAAACATTCACTACACTAACGGGTCTAAAGACCAAAGCTGTTGATGTGCTCCTAATCACTAACAATCAATCAATCAATCAATTGATCCAGTCATAGCTATCAAAAATCCGCCACCGTTAGAACTCGATCTTCAGGGTCACCCATTAGAGGAGACTGCCGTTATAGAAAAAGAAGTTTGCTAAGAATTCATTGAAACTAGCACCATGTGAATGGCTGAGAATCATGGAATGAATAAAAAAATGATCGAACAAACCCGCAACGTAGACCGAAACCGTCAATGAAACTAATACATTTATAGAATCACCCCCAAGTGACGCCAGAACGCGAATTTGTTATTTATGCTTCCTGAACTCAACAGTTTCCCTTAATGGATGTCGACCTCATAATATGTAATATACTTACAAAACAGGTAATTGTAAGGGTAAAAGAGAGAGAACTTTCCAACAAAAAAGTTGAGAGAGTTGCTGAAGAGAATCTTTAGAATACATATTTCAAACCAAAATGTGAAATGTGAAGTGGAAAATTCTTGAAAATACGATCTAGGGCTACGTTAATGCATTATTTTACATTAACCTCACGTAAACATAAGCAAAAATGTAAACATGAAAGTTTGCAAGTTTACGCTAACCGTATTTGAGACTAACACTTAACCAAGTAGCGCGGAGGGATGCAGAGGAAAACCTAGCGTTTGCGTTAGCCAGACGACAATGCAGTTTTTAATCAAGTATAAATTGTAGTTCATTACCATAATTTCAAACAAAACGTTACAGGAAATGAAGAATCGTGGTCATTCCATCACGGCGCGTTAGTGACTGCAAATCGTAATTCTTGCATTTTAATTATTGTTTGTAATGACACATTATGATTAGTTATAAACGTTCATCTTTACGATTGTTATGAATTGCATGTTCATATCAATGGTAAAAGAACTTATCATTTCTTTCCCTAAAAACACACAGGTACAATTTTTTTGCCGTACGAGGGCTGTTGGATACTTAGTTAAAAAATGGAACTAATATATTTAGGGGGTGGGGAAACTCACTTTATTTTTCAACATCAGTCCCCTTCTAGGTCTATACATTTTTCTCCAGCGCGTTTCCAATTTTTATCCTATCAGAGAGATGCCATTCTATCAGAGCGAATTCATACATTTGACTAAAGAACCGTGTTTTCTAACAATGCCGATGTTTAACAACAATTCACCGTCTTTCATAGAAATTCACAAGACGTTTTAAAATACCTTCGTGTTAAAAAACGTAAGAGAAAAGTTTAATGCACCTGAATTTAATCGTACGTTCACACCCTCTGCTTATCAGGTACAAGTTAAAAAACTCGCGTGTATATCTAAGCGGTGGTCTAGCACACCACACTGCTCCTTATTCACCAGGGGGATTCCCCCTACGGTAGGCACCTAAGCTCAGCGGCCTTTATCCGCACCTCCCACCGACGCACTTTTTAAAAACAATATTTATTTACAGCATCGGGCCATTGACACGACGAAGCCAATTGCCTAACTGGGTGGGGTTCACCAGGTATAAAGACCAAAGAGACCCAACCCGCGACCTCACTCCCTCAACCTTAAGAATACCCACATACAATGTCAGATTAGAAAGCATACAGATAATGTATGCGAAGCAACTCATAATACTTGTAACATCTACTAATAATACTAAAAAGACCCTGCCAATTTCTCATATTTCAGTTCTACTTTTTTTCAATTCTCTTGTAAGTTATTCTTAAAAGCTATTTAAAGAAAGATGTTTGCAATCGCATTCCAACATTAAGGTTTCATTGATTCGAGTGCCGACGACGCGCCATCTTCGAGGTTGCGGCAAGGGGCCTCCGCGTGAGAGAATGCGCCTTTACGACCCCGCGCCGCCTCCCCACCCCCACGCCTACCTCACCCCCACCCCGCCATTGCCACTGGCAATTATAAAGCGATTTTTATACGAAAGGGACCGTTTTATCAGCTAGTGCTGGCAACATACCTTAAGGTGCGGTGATCGTTGTGTCCTTGAGCCCATTAAACTATCCTTCCTTTATTCGTTCCTTTGCAGTTGGCTAACTTGTAAATGGTTTCGACGCTTCCTTTCGTGATGTCCTCGTCCGACGAACATTTAGTGCGCCATGAGAAATATTTGAAATTAGGAAGTGCAGTGATATGTGTCGTTTTGTAAAAACTCTTTTTTTATAAACATTACACAGAATTTACTTTTCGTGTGATAAGTATTATGTTCATTTCAAAACCGGGTCTTGATTGTGAGATGCACACTGGTTCACAGGTTTCCGCCGCCTGTGCTGTAAGGTGCCGAGCAATAGTTTCGTTGCCGTTTTCTTTTACTGAATATGAGAGCATGTTGAGAGATTTTTCCATATACGAAATTAAATTTCAATATTTGTCACCTCACCGAGAAATATTACGTGGATATGCCTCAGCGAAACTCTTACACTTCTGCTTGTACTGAGTGATGTCTTCACGGAACCAAACCAAACACTTTATGAAGAGGCGTGGCTGAACAGCTGTCGCGGCGGAAGGATACTTCTCTGAATCACGTGTGATGCTCACTTGTTTAGCGAACTGTCATCTTGGCTCATTCTTCGGTGGATTCTGCTCTACCTCCATCTACGATATTGCGACCTTCGCCGCCGCTATTGAAGCCGCGCTGCCTCCACCGCCACCCGCGTTGATTCGTATCGGCACTGCTGTAGCCATTGCAATGGTTGCCGTCGCACCCTTCGCTTTTGTCACGTTCGGTCGGACGTTTAGAATAAAGTTACGGAAGTGAATGCTTTAGGAGTTCTTAATATTGAAAGTGTTGTTTCTTTGAAAATGTCTGCTTGAATCACCGCAACTCCACCACTTCATCTTCTCTTACCTAGAGCCATGTCCTTTCCGCCCTCGACTTCGCTTTCGCCCTCGACCTCCTCCCTCCGCCCTCCGCACTTAAACGGGACACGGGCACGAAAAATCAAGGAGAAATCAAATTCAATTTGCAGTCACCTCGGCGGTCGACTCGACATCTCGCCGACAGGCATGCGAGTGTTAATGAATGTCACCGGGCGCGTCTACTACTTTGGGCATTAATCCCGTAAGTGTATCGCATTTTACACCTGGAGATGTGGCTATATTCCTTCCCCACTGAAATGTGAGATCCAGTGCCGGTCTTCTCTCTTTCCTCTTCGTTTCGTATCCTCCCCCTTACTCATACTCACATGCACAATACTACCTCACATGCCGGGAGACCGGTTGGGGCTTAGAGCTTGTCCTTGCCAGGACTGTCCCCGCTGGGGGAGATACCTAGTTGGGGAAACCCGCTGGCAGACGGTAGTTCGCGCGAATCTCAACATCAAAGGTGGAAATCATCCCACCTAAATACCATGCACTACGTTAAGAGACTAATGACCTTAGAGTTGACGGCCCGCGATCACTAACAAATCAATCAATCAATATAAAATGGAAAGTGACTTAACACCATTTCTTCCGTCAAAAACCATGAAAGTTTCAATTTTAGTGAAGAATGCAAATATTAGAAAGTTTTGACCACTATTCTCGAACTATGCATACTGACAGAATTCGTGTATTCACTGCCCGTCGCCGATAACGATCCAGCTTTTTTAAATTTTATTTTGTATAGAATTGACATACAAAGTTCAGTTTACATAAAGCTCTTCATTTGTATAGTTGACTTATATCTAATTCGTATGTACTAACTCTAAAGCACAATTGAATAGGGAACTCACCGAGCACCTCTAAAAATTACTGAAGTTTGAAAAAATGTTGAGAAAAGAATGAACTGGATATATGTTTTTTATTCTAGTTGGGTTTTCATTATATTTTCCTAAATTTATATGTCTATCATGATTGATGAGGGTTAGATTGGATTAGAGACTATACTGAGCATAACAAGAAAAGTAACATTAATTTTAACAATGATACATAGTGCATTATTTACCATTTGGACTGTATAAATGAGTATAAACAACCTGTAACAACTACTGTACTACGGTTTCCGGGTCAATGACCCCAATCTCGATCAGGTTTTTCGTCCAGTTTCCCTGATCCATTGAGCAAATGCTGAGATGGCCCCTTGTTTTGCTTCTGGACATAAATGTAACTTCATTTTCTGTGCACGTCTTCTAGAATTCAGTGGGAAATACAATTATTCAAATTATGGTTTCCATGTTGTCGCGGCAGGAAGTAATAAGAGCCAAAATTTATTGCTTATTTATCTTTGAAAATAGATTTTATTACATGGGAGTTTTTTTGTTTTGTTTTTTTTCTCCCTTTCAAAATTCAAAATTTATTGCTTATTTATCCTTGAAAATAGATTTTATTACATGGGAGTTTTTTTGTTTCTTTTTCTCCCTTTCAAAATTCAAAATTTATTGCTTGTTTATCCTTGAAAATAGATTTTATTGCATGGGAGTTTTGTTTTTTCTCCTTTCAAAATTCAAAATTTAAGTAGTATATGACTAAGTGTAGGGATCACAGAATTTTGAAAATGTGCACACAATTCACTTTTCCCCATAGCACGTCATACGCAGTTTTTAACTGTTTTTTTTACGTTAAATAAATAAATAAATAAATAGATGCCATGTGATAGCAAGCTCCCTAAGAAAAGGCCCCCGGCCCCAAGCATTTGCTGCTGGAGTCGTGGAACAACTTTTTTAGGGCTTTTCCAGCTGACCGCCCTTCACGTCTCAATGGGACGCAGATTTGACCCTACACTAGACACCAACACACTTGCGGGCTCCTCGGATCAGGGGTCAGCAGAATGCGAGGCCCTCCACGACAACACATACATGAGAGACAAAAGAGTAACAACCATACCTGTGGCGAGACTCGAACCTGCGATCCTTCGTATCGAAACGCTGAGACGGTTCATGTTCTTAGCTACCTCGGCCATCCACGTCCTGGAACAACATCCTTTTTATATTCTTGATATTTAACGAATTGTTGAACTATATTATGTATGTGTATAATAATTATATTATTGCAACAGTAGTTTTGTCCAGTCCCCTAGTTTAACAACTATCGTTGATCCGTTAGTACGTCGTTCTCGGAATTTAACACCGGCGCTAAATGGGGTAATTGCTGTGCTAAGTGCAGACCAAGGATTTGATCAATCGTCGTAGACTTTGGGACTGTGTTTTGTATTCGAAGAGAGGTTCGAAATTTGTTATAGAGTGTATTAGTCATATCGTATAACCTGGACAGCTTCAAAGTTTGGCATTTCCGATGTGTGCTATTTGGGCGATGGACGCTATTTGCCCATCTAGGGAGTTATAACCACATCAATCTAAAGCTCTTGCGTAAACGAGACAATGAAGGTACAGAAAAAAAACGAGAGGAAACTGCCACTTTTAATTTGTTACATTCTGAAAAAAAATCATGTGGATAATCGAGATTTCTACGGAAATGTAGGTTTTACAAGTTTGTAATATCGAAAATGTGTTGTTGTTTCAAACGCCTCTCTGAAGAACACTGGTTTTTAAATTGATCGTAAGATGTTTTTAAGAAAGCTTATTCTTCTATCGATCAACTTGTAGCCATGTAAATTTGAAACAAATATTTAATTTTGAGGAGAACATAATTCGTAAGATGGTACATAGATAATTGTTTAGGAATTGTACAATTTGTTCGGTTTCAAATAGTGTAATTAAGTACTTTAGTGAAAGTATGTTCAAATAATAGTTATCTACGGCCTCAATGTGTGTTCCAATTATGAAACCTTTAAGAATGTCTGCAATATATTGCCAATTCCATTGATTTTCTTTCGATCTAATGCATTATTATGGAAAATGGCAATAATATTTTTATTCTCCGACGGATCACAACCCTGGAAAATATAATTTTCTCATACAAGCTCTGCAAATAGTCTGTCAAAAATAGTCTCTTTCGAAATCACTTTTCCCAACGTGACATTTTCTTGTAAGGTGCCTCGTTCAGCCATGAGTTACAACGACAGAGGTTATATTTGGTTTGCACTTTAGTTTGTATTTACGACTGTTCACTAAACGTTTTTGACCATGGAACGCTTTTATTTTAGGGAATGCATTTGGAACACTCACAACCTGTCCAAATTCATTTAATTTCATTCAAATATTAAAATAACGTAAGAATTATCCCTTGTAAAAATGTTTCAAATTGCTTTTGCAATGAATATCGTTTTATTATATTATTTTTCACAGTTTTTTTATTGGCGCTTCTAATTTGTATGGCTTGATAACGTTTAGCCTTGATTGTTGTTCGGCTTTTGTATTTACTTCCGCAACTTTCTGGCTCACAAAACATACGTTTGAGGAACACAGATTCAGGTAGTTTCTTTATTTCTAAAATCAGTTAAACACAATAATATAATTCAACACAATACATCATTATAGAATGTGACATAATTAATAGGCAAATAATTTGTGCTATTTCTTTAGTTACAGAGTGTGTTGGGCATGCCAGTAATTAACGTTAACAGTTTGATTTAATACTCCTATGTTTCTTATAAAATCAGTGCAATTTAATGAAATAAAATCAATTAAGAAATATATATTTCACTGATATGCAAACAGGTACATCGAAAGTGCCTCAAAAAGAATGTAATTGTTATTTTTCCGGTTAGTTTCATACAGTTTTATTTCTTATAGTCGTTATTAGAGGATTTCGCATCTAAGAGAGCACGTGAGATATCGCGAGTTCCAAGGTACACATTACGGAAATTTTCTTCCTGTATGCAAGGTCCCACAAATAAGAGTATCCTGCTTGTAGGAGAGAAAATATTGGTTTCAGAGGAAGAGTCCGAAATCGAAGGGCAAATTCGCTCATACTGCAAGCTAGGTACCTCATCGGTTTTACTATCATAGATAGATAGATAGATTAGTGTTTTCGGGCGCGGCAACGGTTAAGGTCATTAGTTCCGTAAGTGTAGTGCATATTTTTATCGTGGGAGATGGAGGTGGTCTTCCTCCGCTGGATGAAGAGATCCTTCGCCGACTTACACGTCAGTTAGCGAGGTTTTCCCCAACCAGGTATGTCCGACCAGCGGGGCACCACCCCAGTCGGGGCAAATCGAGATAAGCAACCGACATGCATGGTAGTGTAGTGTATGTCCGTACGTGTAAGTGTGCGTAAGTGTGGGGAGAGAGTAGGACAAGGAAGAAGAAGGAAAGATCACGAGTGTTCTGTGGCCCGTTTGTTACGGTACTGCTCCGGCATTCGTCTGGTGTTGGAGGAGAAACCACGGAAAACAACCGATCAATGCCGTTGGCCTCTAGAATTCTCCTCCAGACAGTTGCTGAATTCGCTGCAGTGCTATCAATTGCGTCCCTGAACGACTTACGCCAGTGGTTTTGCTCTGACGTATCCTGCACAAAGGCTTCAAAGAAGGGATTTGTGTTCATGGACAAACCAAAAATTACCCTCCTAACCTGCGAAAGGCAAAAATCTGCTCAAAATCTGTAATGTTTTTTTAAGGAAGGCACAAAAGTGTGAGGCCTCCCTTGAGAGCTCATTCACACTATCTTCATCGTGTTCAGATAATGGAAACAATGTGATTTTGCAAGGTGAAAGTGCTACATTCCACAAGGTGAAATCTCATCACGTTAATTCATTGTCCATTTTGTATTGAGATTTTCCATCAGTGTGTTATTTATGTTGGCCGCCTGATAAATAGTTCTCAGTCTGCGTGAAATTTATAGTTTTTTCTTTTAGATTTTGAGAGTAATCAGGAAAGGAAGTTAATATCAATATTGGAAAAACTTCGCATCTAACCTCGAGTGTGATGAGAGGATAGTAAAAATGTAGTTATTACGTGAAGATGTAGAATGTATAGCATTTCCCCACTTATAAGTGATCCTGTATATAAAAGGCAAAATCCTCTGCTTCCAGGTCTGTCATAACTGATCTCTATTTCTCCCAAAATTAAAATTTAAATTAAAATTTCGAGCGAAAGGAGTTTGTGTAACTTTGCGTAATTGGCATAGACCACATTAAAGAAAGATACATGTTTTGTTAAAATAATATAATTACTTTATTCTTTATTAGCAATCACGGTTCTCTGACAATGTTTTCAAACGTTCACGAATTTAAAGACACTGTCAAGAATGTACTGAATATAACATGGGTTTAATCAAGTTATTTCTGGAACACAAAAATAAAATGTTTGATAGATGTGAGAACATGAGTTCAGTTACTTCCTTAGATAGACAATCTTCAGAACTAGAGGCGTAAATAATATATTCTTTCTAAGTTTAGTTTTAAACCTTTAGACGGCTCAAGTAAATTTAATACAAATTAATATTTCAATGACATTTTAAAACTTAAAATATTTTTAAACTTCCAGGAAACTAACTCATACCCTATAATAACTAGGAAATTCAAGGGTTCGATTGTGGAAGACAGATACGTGTTGAGAGTCCTGGGTGAACGACAAATAACATTTGCAACTTCAAGATTAAAAGAAAAACTTGATACATTTGGTTACTTAACACTTCACATTTATTTACAGAGAACAATATTGAAAATTTACAACTAAGAAAGTTTCGCTCTTGGATCTTGATTACAACCTCGCGGTAACTGTAAAATTGACATTGATTGTCATTGATGTGATTGGCATCAGCGCTTGATTGAAAGTCTGTTTGAACTCACGCTCGTCGTGACCTGGGATTCGCTTCAGAGCGTATCTTGAACTGGTTTATACTAGCTTATGGTTGCTTGAATGCATACTCACGGTCATGCACTTGCAGAGCAGTACTTTTATTCTACAGCCCCTGTTTAGTTAAGAGTAGTATCATCCAAGAGTAATATCTAGAGCTGGGAGGTTTAAACAAACTTTTAGCGGGTTTAGGTTTAAGCAAAACTACCTAACAGACAACAGCCGATCGCTATAATTCTCCTCCAGACAGCGACTGAATTCGACATAGGTATGCAGTTAGTGAGAATCCTGCCACCATCGAGATTCGAATCCCTGCACCTCCCGATCAGACGTCCTGAAGCGACATCAGTGGATGCCCTGAGCCACCTCACCCAACAACAACAATTGGCTGGTCTGGAACAGAATTGACCTATGAAACACTTTGGCTAAAATCCAGTTTATGGTAAATTTGATATGAACAGGTGAGCTCTATACATTCTAATGTGGTACATGTGCCCTTTGTCATTGTAGGGGCACATAATAAAAGTATCATTGTCAGATAGTTTTAATATTGGTCAGTTCTTAAGTCAATATTAATTAATTCACTAGCATTTCAGCTGGATCGAGTTCAGTCGCAATCTGGTGGAGAATTCTAGAGGCCAGCTGCTCTGATCGGTAGTTTTTCGTGGTTTCTCCGATCAACACCAGGCGAATGCCGGAGCAGAACACAAACAAACGGGCCACGGACCGCGCGCGGATCTTTCCTTCCTCTTCCTCGTCCTATCTTCTGCCCTTACACACACACTTACACCAACATGCACTACACTACCACACATGTCGGGGACTTCGATCCTGTCCCGGCTTGCACTGTAGCCCGCTGCCGAGAGACACCTGTTTGGGGAAAACCCCGTTAGCCAACGGTAGGACGGCGCTGGATCTAGCCATCTAGCGGGGAAGACCATCGCCACCTCCCAGCCTGCACTACACTTACAGGACTAATTACCATAGTAGTTGACGCGCACGGAATCATTAACAATCAATCAATCAATAGACCAATAAACATAGACATAGACAATTAGTTCCAGGCTAGCCAATTCTGAAACATTTTGGCATTCCTTGCGGCGGGCGTGAGAAAGCGAAGGGGGAGGGGGCATTCTGTCGCCGGCCGATAGGCATTCTTCGGGGGCAGCCGGGCGGGCAGAGGCGGGCGGGCCGCGCGGGCCCAGATGCCTCGCAGAAGTCGACGACGACGACGACGACGCAGCCTCCATCGCCGCGGCCAATGATTACACCGTTTTGCATCCAAATCACAGAGGGCGGCGAGCGCTCCCGCGGCTCCTAATATCTCAGCGCGGACCCAAGCGACGGGGACGCGCCGCGTGGCCGCTTTTCGAAGCTGCACGCTCGCTCGCGCCCGGCTTCTCGGAAGGCGTTGGGACGAGGGGGGTGGGAGGCCGGCCAGGCCTGGAAGGGGAGGAAGAGATGCGTGGGAGGTGCAAATGATCTTGGCTGTCCCGATTATTTTGGCTGTCCTGGCAGAGTTTTGCAAATGATCTTGGCTGTGCACGCGTAGGCCGGCCTGTTCTGATTGGGGAGGAAGAGATGGGTGAGAGGTGCAATGCTTGGTTGTCCGGCCAGTTTGCAAATTTTTGCCTGAGGGGAGGAAGAGATAAGGGGAGGTGCAAATGATTTGGCTGGCCGACCAGAGTCTTGCAAATGATTATCGCGAGGGTGACCGGGCTAGATGGGAGGAAGAGATGCGTGGGAGGTGCAATGATCTTGGCTGTCCGGTTGTTTTGGCTGTCCCGGCAGAGTCTTGCAAATGATCATGGCTAGCCCACGAGGGGGCCGGCCTGGCCTGAATGGGGAGGAAGAGATGGGTGGGATGTGTAAATGATGTTGGCTGTCTGCGTGATCTTGGCCGTCCGGCCAGACTTGCAAAAGATTTATCCGCAAGGGAGTGGCCGGCTTACATGGGGAAGAACAGATGCGTGGGATGTGTAAATGGTGTTGGCTGTCCAGATGATCTTGGCTGTCCGACCAGAGTCTTGCAAATGATCTTGGCTGTTCGCATTAGGAGGGGACCGTGTTTGATGGGGAGGGAGAGGTGTGTGTGTGAGGTGCAAATAGTCTTGGCGACCGGGCGACACCGCGTCGAAAGCTGTGGTGCCGACGTTTCGACCATTTTGTCGTGGTCTTCCTCAGGGCTGACCTACCACGTCAATTGGACCACCGCAACCAGAAGAAGATCCACGACTTGTTGAAACGGCTCCAAGCACAGCCTTCCTCGCGGCGTCACCCGGTCGGCCAAGACCATTTGCACCTCTCATATACGTATCTCTTCCTCCCCATTCAACTCGGCCGCCCTCCCCCGTCGCGAGCAGCCAAGATCATTTGCAAGACTCTGGCTGCGGAAGTCTACGACGTGCGAGTGACGGTGACGTGCGAGTGACGGTGACGTGCGAGTGACGGTGACGTGCGAGTGACGGTGACGTGCGAGTGACGGTGACGTGCGAGTGGCAGTGACGTGCGAGTGGCAGTGACGTGCGAGTGGCAGTGACGTGCGAGTGGCAGTGACGTGCGAGTGGCAGTGACGTGCGAGTGGCAGTGACGTGCGAGTGGCAGTGACGTGCGGGTGGCAGTGACGTGCGGGTAGCAGTGACGTGCGGGTGGCAGTGACGTGCGAGTGGCGAGTGCGAGTGGCGTGACGTGCGAGTGGCAGTGACGTGCGAGTGGCAGTGACGTGCGAGTGGCAGTGACGTGCGAGTGGCAGTGACGTGCGAGTGGCAGTGACGTGCGAGTGACATTAAAATGGTTCACACAAAAATTCCTACGGAAGGCTCAACACTAAGATAATAGATAATTATTAATGGAAATACAGCCAAGCGCAGTTAAAAACTAGGAGACCAAATATATTCCCGTGGCACCTTATCCATTAAACTTTTTATTAACCCGTGACATTTTACTTGTACAACACATTTCAGTCTGTATTTGAATTTATGAAAAATATTTTTGAGCGATCGAGGGATCGACTCCTTTTGGGTCTGATGTTTCGAGCAGTTTGGTGCATTTTTGAGTGTTTTAATGTTTTCAGGCGGTTTTGTTGTTGTTTTATTAGTTGGCTTCATTTTAAAGGTAGATTCGAAAGATTTGCTGTTCTTTTCTGCCCATTATCGTCGTGTTACTTTGGAAGTACAATTTTATTTTTTTAAATAGGCTTTGGAAATTTTAAGAATCTTCACACCTCGAACCACATCTTGTAAGTACATAATCAAATAATTACGTATATGTACAATAGTTATGTTATTACATACGCTGTTTTAACTGTTTTTTGTCGTAAAATAAATAAACATAACCTATTACTTTTCATAAAACTTACAAAATGACATGTTAAAATGCACTCAAAGTAACAAAAATGGGGAATCATTTGGAGGACAGAATTTAACTCAATAATTTTGTACAAATTACAAACGTTCTGATATATTAAGATGCTTTGTTTTCAACGAATATCACGCTTAATTATTTCAAAGCACAATTTATTTTGTTAATATTTTCATTACCTACTTCTGAAAACGAGCTCATGTCAACATGTTTCCCGAAATCACAAGATTCGCAAAGAAATAATCATTCCTTGAAATTATTCACAATAACAATCCTGGACACCTTATACTTTTGATCAATCAAAGAACATGCTTAACATTCCATAGGAAGAGCTTCGGTAACCCTCAAGTAGACCTGATGAAAAGACCGCTCTTCACTTTTCGTTGCTGGAGAATAAATCTATTTTCTACATTACTGTTACCGCTTCTCAGTTTCGACAGCGAGAAAAGCTCAAGAATACGATAGGTGATATTGCTACGGTGGAATTTTTAATGAAATAGTATTTTCCCAAAAAGTTTTTATTTTGATGCTTAACACTTTTGATAGCTCCAGCCTACGATTGCCATTGAAGCACGGGTAGGTTTATTTTTTTGTCTGACTACAGTGCATCGTGAACAACATAGTATTTGTATCCAAGAGTAATGGTTGAACATTACAAACATTTTAACAACTAAGACATGATAGTACCTCGTAACCAATGAAATCTTGTTGCAAAAACATCGACCACAGAGTTGATAAACAACGGACACTAAGAAAATTTGTAACTGCAAGTACTTCCATGTTAAGTACGGAACATTACGTCTACATGAAAAAAATGAAAACCCAGTCATTGTAGCAGACGTTAAACACTGAGTATCTCAAAGTGACTGCTAATGAAATGTTCTAGCTCTAAAGATCCTCTTTTTAACTCGCATATGATTTTTACTCAAGACCTTCCTCGTGTGATCATGCCTCATTTGAGATAATTGCAAACAGTCCGGCGGCGATAATGTGACAATTCATGCCAATACTAGTTCTTTATACACAGCGAATAATGAGCGGTGAAAGGTCCCCTGCAGTCGTTTTGCTGACTCGCTGACTCATCTCAGGCATCGACATTCTATTGTGTGTAGAACTTGAGCGATCACGAAAGTGCGGTACACTGACATGCACTACACTACCACATATGCCGTGAGACCGCTCGGGGTCTTTGAATTTGTCCCAGCTGGGGTGGTGCCCAGCTGGTGGGAGATACCTGGTTGGGGAAAACCCCGCCATCCGACGGTAGGTCGGCGCCGCATCTCGCCATCCAGTGGATGAAGATCACCGACACCTCTCGATGAAAAACATGCACTACACTTACGGGGTTAATGACCTCAGTAGTTGACGCGCCCGGAATCATTAACAATCAGTCAATCAACGAAAGTGCGGTAGGGGAGTGTATGTTGCTCTTGATACTTGCTTTTGAATAAATGGTATTAGTAGATGGTCTCCATTAAAGTCAAAGAGAATTTTCAGCCTACTTGAGTCTTATATCGTACAAAGAAAGCACCTGCATTTGGTTGGTTAGTGATTTCGAGCGCGTCAACAGCTGAGGTCATTAGTCCCGTAAGTGTAGTGCACGTTTTCCTTCGGGAGGTGGCGGTGATCTTCCCCCGCTGGATGACGAGATCCGGCGACGACCTACCGTCGGCTAGTGGGGTTTCCCCCTAACCAGGACTCTCCCACCAGCGGGGCACCGCCCCAGCCGGGACAGCTCTAAGCTCCCGACCGGTACCCCGGAATATGTGGTAGTGCAGTGCATGTAAGTGTAAGTGTGTGTGAAGGGGAGGCTAGGACAAGGAAGAGGAAGGACAGATCGCGCGGGGTCCGTGGCCCGTTTGGTAGGGTACTACTCTGGCATTCACCTACCTGCATTTGGGAATAGCCGTGGTTGATATACGGCGAAACCTGTTTTTCCTGTGTGTGATTTAGTTTTAGGTAATCCCAGAAATTTTGCTGGCATTGCAATAATTACGTCTGTATCAATTTTCAGGGAGATGCATTATCCAATTTAAATCATGCATTCCGTAACATTGTTAGCTCACAATCTGCTATATTTTCTATACAACGCTAAATATTTTCTATTCCCTCTCATTGATGACACAGAAAAATCCTTTTACTTACTCATATATGTTCGTATATACAGAGAAATATACGTAGTATAGAGAAAGTTATGTAACGCTGTGGCAAAAAAGGATTTTTCGACGGGAAACTCGTATTGTGGGGAACTGATATAGAAAAAGTGGATAAATCCCGTTCTAAAAGTTATACTGTAAAATTTATTTAAACCGCTGAGGAACTTCTTGATGATAAGCGATCAAAATCTCTTTTACAATATTACACTATACCAAAATTTACATATTTTAAAACAAAAATATTTCATGACGTTGTCTTTTAACAATTTAAAACATTCAACAAAAATCCTCTAACACGTTATATAGTCACATTTCAGAAATTGTGGGTCCTTTATACCGAACAAGTGTTGTGTTTTTTTTCAAAATGTCCGTCCGTCCGGTGTATATGAACAACACTAGCGCGTAAACTATTCCAAGGATTTTTTTCTAAACTGAATATACCCGTCGATCTGACTTCACTCAAAGCTCGGCGATTTTAAAAAACATTCATTAATTTTTGGGGGTTCTTTATAGAAATCCCCTTGGATATGTTTAAAATTTCTCAAAAAAGACTGAATTTTTTCTTTAAATATCTGGTAAGAATATAGTGAAATGCTCTTATAAAGATGGCATAGGTCCGATTTTTACTGGCGTCTTCCTCAACTAAAAATTGACAATAAGAGCTTTTTCCTTAAGTATATTTTCTCTATTATAAGTTCTTTCATTAAGTTCATGTAAATTTTTTTGAAAATGTTGGTACTTTTCGCGCAATGCACAAAAATAACAACAAAGTAGTTCTCAAAATCGGCTACAATTTTTTTCTTTAAACTTTTGGTGGGGATAGTGCTAAATGTACTCTCTACGATCGCATAAATGTCATTCTGCTCTATTCTTTTATTTTTCAATTTAGGACTACATGTGCTTTACATAATGTCTGATAAAGTTTCTCCAAAACTCAAAAGTTTTCTGGGAATATTACTCCAAATGTTCGCATTTTCAGAAACCTTCAACGTCATTTTCTAAATAAATTACTCCAATTTTTTAGCGGCTAGAACGACGGCTTAGGGCCGATTTTAATTTACAACGTCATGTACCAAGGAAAAAGACTCCTTCAGTTAGAGCTACAACAAGTAAAACAGTAATGATTTGGAATGAAATAAAACAAAAACCAGCTAATATTATAAATACTTAATTTAAATTAATTACACTATTCTTCATTACACTAGAACTAACTTTAGAAATAAAAATTAAACAAACGCGCTATAAAATATTATTTACCCACAATTTTGAATTTTGGTACTACATACAATTCAATCAAAAAAAAAATTTAAATGTTTTGTATCACAATGTTTTACTTTTGTTAACTTTTATTGAAAATATTTGGCTTTAAAATATTAAATAATTATGGAATCTTTTAGTTTGAAGAATATTTATGAGAGAAGTAGGTACACCTTAATCTTTAAGAAAAGATACGTACTATGAAAAATGCGTCGACCTTTCAAATTTAATATGGATTTGCTTTGTGGTATCGCAATTAAGAACGTACGTACTGATATTACATTGGCACTTAACACATGCATTTTAATCTCTTTGAATGTCGTCAGCGGTTGATTTCTTTACATTACGTATACAATATCACGTAATAAAGAAGGGGGAGCAAAAGGGATTTTACTGGCAGCACTTTGGTTTGGGATGGAAAAAATTCATACACACATCTGCATGAGTTCATACACTTTCCGGCAAGAGTCCCGAGCTTCAGATTTACAGTTTAGGAATGTAGCGATATCCAGACCGAGATTTTAACTTCAGAGCGGAAAGGAACAATAGTGTTGTTAAGTGTGATATGAGGAATATTTAGATTTTTCATAGCTTTGTGAAACCAAGAGGAGCAAATTATGATTGTTTGATTTTTCCATGGAATGAGCTTAAGGATATTTCTCACTAACCAATTAAAGAAGCTAAATCGTGATTTGTTTACTAACTAAAAAGGCCATTTCAGGAGGCTTCCCACTGACGTAAATCAGTGAGCCGTTTGCATACGTATGATGATTGTACATTGATAGCGCAGAAGAAAATCATTTACATATATCAAGAAGAAAAGTGTTCTTAGTACGGATCCCTGTGGTACACTTCGTAAAACTGGTTTGATGACTGAGTATTTTCAACTACAACCTGTTGTCCGTTCACAAAAATAACTAAGATCCACAATAAGGTACAATAGAAAAATAGTGGCATTTACATTTTGCAAGAAGTACGATATAGTCTACTGAAGTCTTTCAAAAATCGTAAATCGACATCGCAAAAATATAAATTCATAATTTTAGAATGAAATAAAATCACGATCATTAGTTGAAATAACGCTATGTTGTGAATGGGTACTAGAAAGCACCATATCCCCTACGTAGCTAGAAATGTATCCTGGTAAACTACGATAGCATTTTGTATTTTTCCCACGAACGAATTTTTTGTATTCTTTTCTATACTTTATTATGAAATCTGTTGCATTGTTATGGTTTTCATTGAATTTCTCTATGAGCACTTTCGAAAGTTTTACGTCTTATTTTCTTTCCATTTTTAAATTTTCAGCGCACTCTAATTGTTTTCCAAATATAAAAAATCTAGAAATCTCTGATGTGAAACCAAGTGGCAGTATTAAATAAAGTGAAATAAATGTAGCATTGTGTGAAATTAAATGCGTTACGACAGACGGCCAGAAGTGTTACATTACTCGTTTCGAAATTCCAGCCCCGACTCCTATGTCGCCTCGCCTGAAACATCTGACTCGTAATCCTTTTAAAGTAAATTACTATTTCTTAATCCCAAGACGCCAAATAATGTGTTTGCCTGTGCTTCAGAAGAACAAACGAAAAACACAGCTCAAGCTTTGCAGTAAATATTAATAAAAGGATATTAATAAATCTGTCTAAGAATAATGTTGGCCAAGTGAAGGGGCACTCGAACCTCGATTGAGAGATCTGGTCATCCAGTCCCAGTTTCTATCAAAAACCATATCATAGGTTTTGATATGCTGGAAACTGATGCAGGTTTTTCAATAAGCCTCTTTTCTTTACCCCAAGCCTGAAGTTCTACCTTTCAAAACTTTATTCCAACGTCCCATTTGTTTCCACACGTTTGAGATCACATACTTCAATTGATTGATTGTTGATGTTTCCGGGCATTTCAACTGCTATGGTCATTACTCCCGTTAGTGTAGTGAAAGTTTTAATCCGGCAGAAGGTGATGTTCATCCCCTACTGGATGGTGAGATCTGACGCTGACCTACAGGTAAACTTGCCGAGGTTTCAACTCAAGGTATCTCCTCAGTTGGGCGCCAACCTTGTCAAGGCAAGTTCTGAGCTCCCAACTGATTTCCAAGTGGGAATGTTTTACATATAAGTCTATGTAAGTAAAGGGGAGAATAGAGCCAGGAAGAGGAACGAAAAATTGCGCGCGGTCCTTGGCCTGTTTCTTTGTGTACTTCTCCGGTATTCACCTAATTTTAATCAGATAAACCACGGGAAGCTCCCGGTCAGAGCAGCCGGTACAATTCTACTCCAGACAGTGGCTGAATATGACCTATGTATGAATCAGACGAGAAAATCCGTCACTGTCAAGTGTCGAACCCTAGAACTTCCTGACCAGAACCGCTGCAGAGTTAGCGGCAATGCTGGTTCTGAGCCTGTCATTGAATTCGACGTTAAATTCAAATGTTTATGTGACTTACATCTTCAAAAACGTTGCTTGAAGAACTTATTTTTCGATAAATTAATTGATACAGTTCTTTCAAAGAACAATTAATTTATTTGTTGTATTAACAGGCGAGCCTTCAATACAAATGGGGTTTAAATTCCACTTATTCATTTTTGTGTGCAGTCATCAATGAATGTTAACAACTGACGCTTGCTTTTAGCATGTATAGTTGCACAATTTCACGTGATAACTGCAAGTCATTAACTGGAAATTCCCCTAATAACTTCACAAGTTTTAGTTCAATAATTACAGTACCTTCCATAAAACATGGCAGTCATCAATCTCACCAAAATAAAGATAAAGAATCAACAACCCTCAATTGTCTTCATCTCTTTCAAATATCGAACACGTACAAAACGGATGTTTCACTGTTAATTATAGTAATTAGTGAAGTTAATAAAATAATTAGTTTAGCTTAACACCTTCGGGTTGTCTTTTCATTTCACAATTTAAAAAAATGTAATTGTGCTTTGCAAGTTCATAAAGAAGTAACATTTTCAACATGTCGCAGTTGCCGGGCTCGACCAATTCCAAGAACAGAAAGCTACAAGAAAAAGTATTGACAAAAATATTTGTTTAATTTTTGTTATATAATTACAAAATTAGGTCGAGTTATTCTTAATCCGATAAAACAAGCCTTTTTTTAAAAATTGGTTATTTAAGGTCGCATCAACATCTAGGTTATTAGCGACCACTTATGGTGCTAACGGTATACGAAAATGAAACGATATGGTGATGATAACGGGTGAAAGGACGAACACAAATACAACCATGCCCAAGGCGGGACTCGAACCCGCGACCCTTCGGTCCGAGATCACTACGACACTACTGCCTTAGCGACCTCGATCACCGAGCCTTTGTGATTCATGTAAACGCTAAAAAGTAAGGAAAGCATTCTTTCAAGCCTTGTGAGCAGAATTGTACTCGTAATGCATTAAAATCATAAAAAAAGCTGGTTTTGTAGAATTTTCCAAAATATCCAGAGGGAACCGGCTAGATTGTGTCATTCGTTTTGTCCTGTCAGAAGAAATCAAATGAGCTATTGATCACGCTTTTTGATTGTAAGTCACACAAAACAAATTTTAATTGTTTAGAAAAAACAAACAAGTTTCATAGAAATGTGTTAGTGTTTTGTAGATGCATTAAACAGTTCCCAGTCAGGAGCAAGGGACACGTCGAATGACGTCGTGTTGGCCTCGATTGGCGACCCTGAAATGGTCTAACAGTCAATAATTGACAGACGGATGCAGGTTACTCAATACCAAGTTACTATATATGTAATAAGTATTTAATATTTAATATAAATAATAATAATAATAATAAAAAAAAATAACTAATATAGCATTTTGGAATCGTATATTGGTGAACGCGGGTATCGCAATTAGAACGAAATAAAATGAAATTGGACTCAAACAAACCGACGGTGAATGTACACGGTTTATTCGTGAAAGCAAATGTCGTCCTATGCCATTGCAATGGGGTTAGAGGAACGGCCGGCGATGGCGGCGACGGAGACGGTGGAGGCGGCAACGGCGGCGACGGTGGCGGTGGCGGTGGCGGTGAAGGGGGCGGCGGTAGCGGAGGGGTTGGAGGGGTTGGCGGCGGAGGGGGTGGTGGCGGCGGTGGGGTGGGGTGGTGGCGGGCAGGCGGTAGCGTGCGTTCCAGGAGCGCGTTGATTAATCGCGCTCATTTTTCCCGAATCCCCGATGCGCGCGCCGATGAATCAGGCGATGCGCCTAACAAGAGGCCCCGCGGCGGCGGCGGCCGATCTGGAGCGCAGCCCCTCCCCTCCTCTTAACGCGCCCCATCTTTCCACGTCCCCCACCCCTCCGCCCTCTCGCTCCCTCCACCTCCATCCCCCGAGGGGGGATCGCCATGGCGTCTGCTGCGCGGTCTCTGAGTGTCGAAGACGTCAGTGCGTCAACTCAAGTTTCTACAGCGCCTCTGACCGGGAGTTTCTAGGTTCGAGTCCTGATGGCGGCAGGATTTTTGCTTGGTCGAATTCAGTCGTTGTCTGGAGGAGAATTCTAGCGGCCGGCTGCTCTGATCGGTAGTTGTCCGTGGCTTCTCCGATCAACACCAGGCGAATGCCGGAGTAGTACCCTACCAAACGGGCCACGGACCGCGCGCGATTTTTCCTTCCACTTCCTTATCCTATCCTCTCCTCTTACATACACTCTAACATGTACTACACTAGCACATATTCCGGCAGACCGGTCGTGAGCTTAGAGCTTGTCCAGGCTGGGGCGGCGCTCCGCTGGTGGGAGAGAGCTGGTTATGGGGAAACCCCACTACCCGACGGTAGGTCGGCGCCGGATTTCGCCATCCAGCGGGGGAAGACAACCGCCAACGCCCGAGAAAAAATATGCACTTCACTTACGGGACTAATCACCGACGCAGTTGACGCGACCAGAAACAAAACAATCAATCAACCACCCAGATCCTGGGTCTCACCGCGTTGCTCACGTCGTTAGCCTGAAAGTGCAGGCAGTGAGAAGGCGATGCTAAGCTCCTGGTGGGCGGGCAACCGGCCACCCACCAGTTAGGACTATGGCGCGTCGACCTTGGAGCAGGATTGGGTGAAAGATGCTCCACGGAGTATTCCGGACCCCACTTTAAAGTCCGGCGGGAAACTTGTTGGCCCCCAGATTGCTCCGGACCGGCGTTACCCACGTCGTGAGCTGGCGGTAAGCATCGGGGAGACGGATGGGGGCTCCGTCCGCCTGGACGTGAGTTGGGCTTTGGATCGCGTGGCAGCGGGGATACGCTGGGCAAAGCCCGGCGCATGTGAGTGGCGCATTGTTCCGATTCCGGTACTAGCCTGGATAGCTAGGAGCTCTGAGCTGGCAGGGCGGTCCGACCCAGGTATTGTACGGGAAGGTTACCGAGAGAGTCAACTACGTTCTGGTGGGAACCAGATTCCAGCACAAAGGAGTATTTGTGCGTCTGCGGGAGGTGCGGATAGAGACTAGCGCTTAGGTGCCCAACCCGGGGTTAATCCCCCTTGGTAAGGACAAGTACGTGATAGTATGTTTATCGCACGCCCCTCGATCTACATCTCCTTTTGGGGCTGGGGTGGTTCGGGGCGTCAATTGATGTCACTCGAGCGACTAACTGGAAAGTCCTAGGGTTCAAGGAGGCAAGATTTTCGAATTTAGCTAGGTGCAATTCAGTCGGCTCGAGGAGAATTGTTGCGGCCGGCTGCTCCGATCGGTAGTTTTCCGTGGTTTCTTCAATCAACACCAAGCGAATGCTGGAACAGTATCCTAAAAATGAGCCACGGACCGCGCGCGATCCTTCCTTCCTCTTTCTTGTCCAAACCTCACCCCTTGGAAGTCACTCCCCACCAGTTGGGAACTTAGAGCTTGTCCCGACTGGGGCGGTGCCCCGCTGGGGGAGATGCATTCTCCTTACATCCCTCGCATCCTCCATCTCCTTCCACCAGCTACTTCCTCTCTCCTCCTGCTTCACTGAACGTTTTCCCCTTCCGGGCCCCCCAGCTTTTCCACTTCCGCTCTCTCCAATCCCTGCACCTCTTTCCACTTTTCCATCCCCTTCCTAGATTGATTGATTAGTGATTCCGGACGTGCAACGTGGTAAGGTCATTAGTCCCGTAAGTGTACTGCATGTTTTTATCTTGGGAGGTGACTGTGATCTTCCTTCGCTGAATGGCGAGATCCGTTGCCGACCTTCGTCGGTTAACGGGGTTTTCCCTAGTCAGGTATCACCCACCAGCGGGACACCCTCCCCCTCTCCAACCGGGACAAGCTCTAAGCAACCGTCCGGTCTCCCGGCATGTGTTGTAGAGTATTTCATGTTAATGTAAGTGTGTGTAAGTAAGGGATGAGGATAGGACAAGAATGGGGAGGAAATATCGCGTGTAGTCCGTGACTCTTTCGATAGGATACCGCCCCGGCAGTCGCCTGGTATTAATTGCAGAAGCCACGGAAAACTGCCGATCAGAGCAGCCGGCCGCTAGAATTCTCCTCCATACAGTGACTGAATTTTGACCTAGCTGACAAACTGTTGTCTAAATTCCTGCCACCGTCGAGATTCAAAACTAGGACTTCCCGATCAGAGGCATTGCAGTGACAATTGCTAAGTCCCTGAGCCACCTCTTCCGGTCTCCTCTTTGTATTCTCAGACTTTTTCTTCCCCTGACCATTATTTCATCTCTACTCCCTCTACGCAAACTCCATTCTCACCATTCCATTTTATCTCCTTCCTCTCTCCCTTCTCTACCTCTCTCATCATTTCCGCTTTTTCCGACTTCTCCGTCCCTTCCTCATTCTTCTGACCTCAGTCCCTACGATACCTGTCATCTCTTCCACCAAACTTCGACCAACATGACGAAATGACGAAAATATGGCCTAAACTTCAAGAATCGAAATTTTATTTGCCAGACATTCGGCAATAAGTGATGGTAGAAAATGATCCAGTTGGGACCAGATGTCTACCGAGCACAACTACAGTTTACAAGGTTTTAGGAGAACGACAGTGAAATTGCTTAAACGCCAAGTAATAAATAATAATACAGAGAGAAACCTTATTTGTGATTAGATTTGGAGATGTGGGTTCGTTCTACTTTACTACAGCCCTGCACTGTCCGCCAGCTGAAGAACGTAGATCTTTGCTTGTAGTATCAGATTTACCAAAATATCCGTCCGCAACATCGTTGAATTGAATTGAATTTGCCTTATTTTACGTGGCGAGACTCAGGCCATGAGGCCTGCTCTTCCGTCTGACCACGCAAATTTCGTTACACTCCTTTCACCAATCATGGGAGAAAGAAGGTATTACTTGGGCGACGAAACAGGCGATTTGAATTTAGCTCAGAGGCATCATTTAGGCTTGAGGATCTTTTACGTGCAGTAAATGTACTAAATGGGACAGCCGGCTTTACTTCCCCTCCGATGGAAGGCGTACGAAGGATTTTTTCGCCCTTAAAAATCCACGGCTTCGATCGGGTTTGAACCCGCAAACTTGGGTATAGCAGTCCGATACGCTAACCGCTACACCATCGCCGCCGCTGAACTAATGTCTCGTCAAGTAATCGCCTTGAAATACAATAAAATGTGAATATCCGTTAATATATCGAGATAGAATTGTTTACGACATTACTTAACTTTCTATATGTAAATGCACATGACAAAGTAAAACTGTGTTCTGTAGCAGTTGCCTTTAGTAACTTGAAAGGTGAACATTCGAATTACGAAGCAAATACAGTTTCTTTTTCTAGACGTCCGTCTGGTTTCAGTTCGTTTCTCTTGGAATACTACAGACTAAACAAGGTAAGTTAAGGTAATACCAGAAGCGGCAGCTCATCCATCAAATGCAGGAGGTCCAGACCAGAGACTAGCAAACACCCAGGACTCCACCAACAAACACAGCAGTACTTTCAAAGCACGAGAATTTCTGGGAAAGGATTTGCTGACTTCAAGCTACTACTACTTCCCAACAACAAACACAGGAAATATTTCCTTGCTAAACGCTTTTAGCCTTTCCAAGGTTCTTAACCTAATTTTAATAATTTCTCGGACTTAAAATGCCACTATGGGTATTGAATGTGTACGGTGTATATTAACAAACTGGCAAATTTTATCAAACTTTCCATTGCCTACTTCCTCACTGGTCTGATATTATAACAGATTTACATAAATATTTACGCTGTAATGATTAACCAATCAAATCTACTACTGGGTTTTACGCGAGATAGAGACCACACAAAACACTTAAATACAAGGAAAACATGTTTCCGAGTGTTTGTAAGGAAGTGGCTTCCTTTGCAATTTCTGCCAGAAATTCAAACGATGTGTAATTTGCATTAAGAGCAACTAAAGGAAACTCCACAACAAATAGTAAATTTATGTAATATACAGAACCCATATGAGTTTACAAAATAATACATTTAGTAATAAGTATATATCCTGTTTGGACATATCTCAATCTCGGTCACAAAATTTATCTTCCTTCCTCATTTGAAACGACGGTTCTACTTACTGAAAGAATTGAAAATACAGAGAGACAAAAAAACACCAAGTTTGATATATTAAATAGAGGTTGACAGTGATAGCCCATATTTTCATTAGGCCTCTTTTAGTGATACAATATTACAACTAAATTTACCAGTCACAGATGTAATTTGCAGATTTAATTTTTGGGTAAGCTAACAAAATAGTAAAAAAGTTAGGAAATATGGCTCTATTCCTGCTACACAAACAAAACGTGTTAAAACTACAAATACGTCCAAGCAAAACAAGGAGCCATCTCAGCATTTGCTCCAGAGATCAGAGAAACTGGGCAAAAACTTGATCGAGATAGGGGCCATTGACTGGAAAGCTGAAACGCATTACTTGTTAGAAGTGTATTAAGTTTTGTTTTTAAATTATGCTAAACAAATGGAAACTAATGCATTATATACCGTTATTAAAATATATATTATTTTCCTTTTTGATGATCAGTATAGTCTGATTGAATAGAAACAGTTATCAGCAGAAAATATTTTATAGGTTATATTTGTGACCGTCTGTCAAATGTTATGGATTATAATATATATTAATTTAGAAAGTAAATTAAAATATTTTTATTAAATGACACAAATTTCTCTGACATATGTCACCTTATCAGGTGCAACTCTAAATAATAACAATAAATTATTAAATGTTGTATAAAGTAAATTATACAAAATGTAATAAATAGAAATTCAGACTCGCTTAATCTCAAATCATGCTAATATGAACGTTTTTTTTTTTTATTATTATTGATCATAAGCAGAATAAATAAATTGATTCACATAAAATCCATAAAATAAGAATATATTTTACTTTTAATTTAAATTTGGCACAATTTTAATTGTTTACTGTTATATGGCAATATGTTAAAAAGTATATGTATTATAATCGTATATACTCATACACGTATAACTCTGATCAACACCAGATGAAGGCCGGCCGAAGCAGTACCCTAACAAACGAGCCACGGCCGAGCACGCTTTCTGTTAGTGGTACTTTCACAAGCAATTCCGGCCAATCGGGAGCTTAAGGCCGTCCGCAATTCGTCATTCGGCGTGTACGAGCAATCGCTCGCCGAATTACACGTAGTGTGGATGGGTTACTTGTATTTGCCGAGTGACGAACATTCGGTACTCGCCTTAACGCGGCTCCACACATTCGATATTTAGCGAGTAGCGAGCAACCGCTAGCCGAATACCGAGTACTGTGGATGGGTTGCTTGCCATTTGCCGAGCGACAAACATTCGGTGCTTCACACATTCGGTATTTAGCGAGTAGCGAGCGACCGCTAGCATACCGGTACTGTGGTAGGTTGCTTGCCATTTGCCGAGCGACAAACATTCGGTGTTCGCTCTACCCACCGCTTGTTCCGCGTCCTTGTCCACACGTCAAAGGAAGCGAACATTCGCCAAACACACCAGTCGTTCGGTAATGGACGAGCCGCTCGCCGCCCGGCGAATACCGAATGTGTGGAGCCGCCTTTAGAGCTCGTCTCGATTGGGTCGCACGCTCTAGCGTCTTGGATTTAGTAACGGTATTTTATTGGTTATGTAAATAACTAGTGGCCTGCCGCAGCAACATTGCTGCTGAAAAAACATATAAAGGTTTCTCCAAAAATCAACAAGCACCATGTTCAAGAACAAATAAAATACTCTATAATACTGGAATCAATTAAATATTTTAATAAAACAGCCTTCGCCAATTCTGTAGTAACGTAGTTTACGAGGTCCGTACGTAGTTTCTCAATGGTCTAATCCTTTTTAATAAAGTAATGTAGATCTGTATTTAAATTCGTTGATTACTTTGTGTTTATTAGTTTTATTAGCCATTTCAAAGGCTGGACACACATTACGTCTAGAAATATATATAAATCAGTGGAATCTCATTCAGGGTAAAGGTTTCTCCAAGATGGACGATAGTTCATTATTTGAAAACCACCATTGAGCTACAGATTGTGGGATTATTAGATTAACCTAAGTTACACATTTTCACAGAATTTTAGTTCATATTATGTCTTTTGTTGGTTCGTAATCCTTCATTATTCCCGGTTTGTGCATTCGGGCTCATATTTTCTTCATTTCGTCTTCCATCTTCTTCTAGGTCTTCCTGCCAGTCGTTTGTGGATCCTCGAATCCCAGACCGTTGTAATATAAGCCCAGCGGTCGTGTCTCATCGTTTCTACTATGCTCGCAGTTTTTCTTGATCCTCGAGCTCCCTAGTCCTCGCTCAGCCCGGCATAGCACGGCCTGGTAGAAAATATGAGCTTCACTCGGAACGTCACGGCTCAGTTTGCAGTGCTGCCCACCTTCTTCCTTTGCAATGCCAACTTCCTATTTTTCCGTCTCTTTCTATCGAATGTGCGTCCCATGTTCCTTCTTGTACTCAATTATTTCTATAACTATTAATTATTTCTTCAGAATTAAAAAATTATCTTCGTGGTTTCTCATGGCTATCTAGTCCACGACGAGGTATTACGCCGAGTTTTCTGTCAATAAAGTTGACAGCCCTGCACTGCCGTGACGTAGACAGAACTCTCCTCTCCCCGCACCCCCCGCTCTGAAGTATCAAGAAAAAGTGCGCGATTAGTACATGTCCCGCCCATCACCACTTCTGAATTTGAGCATAGTGTACTGCATCTTTTATTTTCTTTTGATTTTGCTCTTTCTTTTCCTTCTGATTTCCGTGTTTCTTACATGGTCTTTTAGCGATATTCTTAACATATTTCTCCCCATTTTGTTTATTTACTTGTAATACTTTCTTTTGATGCTCAGTTATTGATTATGTGTGAGCGCCATGAATTAGTACAGGAAGAACAAAACTGTCGAGGATATCATTTTTTAATTTAATCATTGGTGTTTTGTCCATTAATATAAAATTCAAACTCCACACCTTTACAACAACAAGCTTGTGATATTCTTCTATTAATTTCTTTGTTTTTACTATTTTTGAATATATATGACCAAAATCAGTGACTTAATAAAAGTAAATGGGATTTTATGTTTCTGAGAGAGCGATACATTAAAAACCTAGTATCAGATCTAGTGAATTTAATATTTTTGAAGCACTATCTGCTTTTCCCCGCGCATACGATATTGTATTGCCTCTTTCCTCCAAACTTACTTTCGAAACTAAACTTCCTTTATATGAACACCATCGAAACAAAAAAGGAAATGCGCGAGTTTCCTCCTTATGTTCATTTGCACGTTGGGGTCTAAGCCAGAAAAATGACTCATATAATTATGAGGCGATCAGTCGGAGATTTTCCTCGTTGGAGTCGCTCGTCTCGCCCTGCCGTGATGTCTCCGGGAGGCTGCCAGGAGGGGCGGGTGGCGGGCGGCGGTGAGCTACGACGTCTAATCGCCGCGGCACGCCTAATAGGCGGGCGGCGGGGTGGTGCCGGCAGTGGTGATGGTTCTGGTAATGGTGGTGGAGGCGGCGGCGTTGATGATTGAGGTGACGGTGGTGGTGGTCACAGCAGTGGTTCTGGTAATGGTTGTGGTGACGGTGGCGGCGTGGTGGTGGCGGCGGTGTTGATGGTTGAGGTGACGGTGGGGATGGTTGCGGAGGCGGCGGCGGTGGTGGTGGCGGTGACGGTGGCGGTGGCGGTGGCGGTGGCGGTGGCGGGGGGGGCGGGGCGGGGCGGGGGGGGGGGGGGGGGGTGGTGACTGTGTCGGACGAGATAATCTGGCGGCGGCGTCCTTCACTCGGCGGCCCATAAAGCTTTCAGCGCCGCGCGCCGCGGGGATTTAGCAGCGGCCGACGCCCCGGACGCCCCACACCCATCCACTCCGCCCAGCCCCGCCCAGCCCCGCCCACCCCAGCTGATCCCACTCTGCCCAACCCTGCGCTCACGACACTCCCCGCCCAGCACAGCGGGACTCTCTCTAGCCCACACCCACCAGCCACGACCCGCCTCATCCGTCCTGAGAAAATTTGTTTCTGGGTGTCTCAAAACCATTTATACAGATTTTCGGTTACGAACATTTACGTAATAAATATTTAATTCTTTATTACAGATTCGGCATCATGACCAATAATAATAATAATATTATGTAATAATAATAATATATAATAATAATAATAATAAAATAATAATATCTGTTTAAAAGTAAAATTTTTTTGGCCTCTGCTTCACACATACAAAGAAAAAATATACAAGGCATTTTATATAACAATTCCCAAGAACAAAAACAATACTAACAATGTCGTTATTTAATATTTCCCGTTACTCTTCCCTTGCATGCATTGCCATTACCTATTATTATTTTAATTGAAAATTTATTTAGATTTTTTCAAAACTTAAACTTCTTCCATTACTCAGATTTATATGTCATAGTTAATAACTTTTCTGTTAGAGTTCTCAGCATTCTTGGCCGTCGCTCTGGCGTCGATTCTAAATTTTCTTTTGCAACTTAGTTCAATCCTATCGTGGCATTTTATTCTTTTCCACACCATGTTTATCCTCTGTCACACTGACATTTCTACCATCTACAATTGACACGATTGCTGTGTTTCACTATCTCGGAATACCTTCCAACACCATCCGGTCATCACACAGTCGAAATATATTCTGCCCATGTGTTTATAACGTGCTATTCTTCTGTCTCACACGATGCACAGTACAGGACCTAATTCGGTTTCTCTTTAGTTTCTTTGCGCAGGTTCACTTCTTCGCACGCATTCTCATTTCTAAGTGGCTAATACCGCCCAAGCATTTTATTTAGTTATTCCTTGACTATCAATGAAAGTACTCTCAAAAAAAATTTCAATCAAAGCTAAATCTCTGTTCTACAAGATGGTAAGGAGAATAATGGCCCTTACCGGTCTAGTTTTTCAATTAATAAGTTTAAATTATTACAGGCTCTTATGGAAAACTTTTGAGGGCTTTATTTTTTTGGGTTATTGAAGAAGTTATGCGGTGAAAATACTTTTTTTATTCAATAAGTAGTATTTTTGGGGGAATAAGATAGAATTAAATATAACATAGCATTCTAAAGAGCAATTGATTAAAACAAACTGCTGCGAAATTTATCGCAAGCGATGGCTCTCGGTCTAGGAGTTATACTGTACAAATCATGCTATTGTCACCACTGTTTGTCTTGGGATACGAGATAAGATCATTCTAACGTAAAATTTTATATCATACACAGTCACATACTATTTGACGATAGTTCTCTTTCATTGTAAACCATGTGCACTAATATACAATGCAGAAAGAAAAAAAGTACGGACGCCGAAGACAACCACTGATATTAAGTATTGCCAACTTATGAAAATGAAAAACCATGCGAGAGACTACATTTATTAGTAATCATTGTTTTTCGAGAAACTATTCAATACTTCTCTTTTAACTATTTACAAATAATTATTTAAATGCTCCCGTTCACGTTTAAAAGCACCTATTGTTAATCTGCATATGTAATAAATAGTTGAGTGTTTGACTAGCACGAATGTACCACCTTATGCTTGTCTGGACTAGAGTGGTGTCCCGCTGGTGGGAAATACCTGGATGGGGAAACCCCGCCAGTTGACGTGTAGCTCGGCGCCAGATATTACCATCCAACGGGGGAAGAACACTGACACATTGCATTATAAAATCATGCACTGCACTTATGAGGCTAATGAATCCGTTGACGTCAGTTGACGTTGAGTCAGTTGACGCGCCAAAACGGAATCACGAAATCATTAATCAATCACCAAACTCTCCTGATTCATTCTGACCCGCTCTGGTGCCTCTCGTGTTCTGACTCCCTACTCTCCCTTCATTATTCTACCCCAAGCTGCTCCTGTGTATTCAATAATGTAATTACAACGTAGAAAGAAGAAAAATCAACTTTTCAGTATCAGAGACCAAAACATATATTTTTCTGTTGAAAAAATCGACACTTTTACACCAGCATTACATAACTTACTCTTGCTGTATAGTAGATAGTAATAATTACGTAATAATTTACTTAAGTAGTGCGTAGTAATAAAGTAATAATTTACGCAACCCGTACGAAATTGTCAATTACAAACTTAACCCAAAAAGCCTCGAAACTCCTACCCATTTCAACATTTCTTTCGTATGACCTGTACTAGTATTACTTCCTTCGAACCAAACTTTACCGTATCCGCACTGGGTTCAGTTCCCAATAGGTGCGGTTAAAGGGAGCCTGTACTCGTTTCTTAATCCTGACTTGGTAGACGACATGCGCGCAAACACCAAAACACGGGTTGCCTTGCCGCTACATAAAACAAATAGTCCCCTCAACGAGTTTTCAGATTCGCGCGTGGGCCGATAAAGTGGCGTACGATCGTTCGGAGTGAAGTCCAGTTTGCCGCGCCGGTGTTACAGTTGTTTATTGAATCTGTACTGCTCTCACACGGGGCTCCCTGGCAACATTATGGATGCAACTTGCATTTAGGTTTTACTCACCACCACCTAATACAAAGGCTGACCTTTCGTTCAAAACAAGTTCGAAACTCGGTTGCTTCGGACCAGTGTTTTTTGCGTTATTCAACTACTCACGCGAACTCCCAAGCACTGTGGGCTGCATTTACGTCTTGAGGCGCAAACACCGAAAAACGAGGGCTGCGTTTATCTTATCTAATTTACGACCGACGTCATTTTTACCGTCAGTTCCGAAAGGTGGAGGAACTTACTGAAGATCCATGTATTTTGAGAGTTCGAAAACAGAGCCCACTACAGTGGTGAATTGCGTCATGAACTGATGACACAATAAAAATTTATTTTAGTGTGTCGGTGTTAATTCATCTAATATTCACAAACGAAAAATACGAAAAGGTAACTAAAAATGACAAAAATGACGCAAAGGTTCAGAAAAATAACCTAAAAATTGAAAAAAGGGGAACAAATGACAAAAATGGCCCATCAACTATATATTTATATCACTTAATTTCGATAAACATTAATTTACAGTTTAGTACGTCTAGAATGCGCAAATGTTCGTCCGAATCAGACCCTCGTATAACTAATCCACCTAATATTTGGTTCTACACGAACTTTTAAACATTTTTGACTTTGTAGGGTTATTTTGCTTGCTGTAAAAAATGAAATTTGTGCGAAGGCTGTATCTTCCTCTCAAAAAAGCACCCGAAGGTTTTTGCGCTTTCAAGAGCTCATCGAATATGATCAGTATTAATTGATTGATTGATTGATTTTTTCGTGTTTCCGGGCGCGTCAACTGCTTCGGTCATTAGTCCCGTTAGTGTAGTGCATGTTTCTTTCTCGGGAGATGGCGGTGATCTTCCCCGCTGGATGGCGAGATCCGGCGCCGACCTACCGTCGGCTAGTGGGTTTCCCTAACCAGGACTCTCCCACCAGCGGGCACCGCCTCAGCCGGGGCAAGCTCTAAGCTCCGACCGGTCTCCCGGAATATGTGGTAGTGTAGCATGTTAGTGTAAGACAACACGACAGCGACTGAACCCAGCTGAAAAGCCAGTGTCGAAAATCCTGGATAGACAAGAGAGGAAGGAAAGATCGCGCACGGTCCGTGGCCCGTTTGTTAGGTACTGCTCCGGCATTCGCCTGGTGTTGATAGGAGAAACCATGGAAAACTACCGATCAAAGCAGCCGGCCGCTAGAACTCTCCTCCAGACAGCAACTGAACTCGACAGCGACTGAACCCAGCTGAAAAGCCAGTGTCGAAAATCCTGCCGCCGTCAGGACTCGAACCTAGGACCTCCCGGTCAGAGGCTCTGCAGTGACATCAGTTGATGCACTGAGCTACCGCTACCGGTATCAGTATTAACTTGGCAACTTTCCGAACGTACTATATCCTAACAACACCATCGATGCCAACGAAATGTTTGAATGTAAAGGAAAGGAAAATGTTCATGGAGCATTTTTGCTCCAAACAAGAGACACTTCAGACTATGTTCCTTGGAAGACCCACGGAACTTACTTATTAATTCGATGAATGTCACTTGTCCGCCGGCGACCGCAGGAATGATTCGCGAATCCACATCCGTGATGAAACATGCACTACACTACGGTACTAATGACCCGTCAGTCAGACAGAGATACCCGCCCCAAGCGTTGAGACACTCGGAAAGACTAACCAATCAATAAGCTGTCCCGCCATCTGGAAGCATATTGAATTGAATTGAATTTGCCTTATTTTACGTGGCGAGACTCAGGCCATGAAGCCTGCTCTTCCGTCTGACCACGCAAATTTCGTTACACTCCTTTCACCAATCATGGGAGAAAGAAGGTATTACTTGGGCGACGAAACAGGCGATTTGAATTTAGCTCAGAGGCGTCATTTAGGCTTGGGGATCTTTTACATGCAGTAAATGTACTAACATGGGACAGCCGGCTTTACTTCCCCCCCGAAGGAAGGCGTACGAACGATTTTTCGCCCTTAAAAATCCACGGCTTCGATCGGGTTTGAACCCGCAAACTTGGGTATAGCAGTCCTATACGCTAACCGCTACACCACCGCCGGCGCATTTGACCCACAGTGGAGTGGTACGGGAGGGGGAGGGGCGCTAGCTGGACACGAGCATGTAAACGGGAAGCGAGTTTTCTGGTAGGGAGCGCCCAGTGCGAGTTGGGATCAGTTCCTCAGGGCTGTGCTCTCTCACCTACTTCATTTAATATTTTCGTGAGTGACTTACTCAAAGTTTCTTAGGTGGACACTACTCTTTTTGCTGACAATATGGCACTGTTCACAGCAAGTACATATATTAACCTTGCATGCAATAGGGTCCAGAATAATCTTAACACTCTAACGCAATGGACAGAAATATGAAGAATCGTAATCAATCTGCAAAAATGCCAGTCTCAAATATTCTCTCTGAAGAGACTGCAAAACTCTCCCTATTTAAAAATAGATGACAATGAAAAATACCTTGGAAAAGTGGACTAATAAAGTATCTAGGAGTATTATTACGCTACAAACTTTCCTAAAAACCCCATTCTCACGCAAAAATCAACAAATTATATGCCAAAATACAAAAAAAACTTCACCCTTTCATAAATGAACAACACTAATTGCAAATTGCCAAATTCAACTATTTAAATCTGTTATTCCTATCCATGCTAACTTATGCTTGCTCGATGTGGGTAACACACTCTACCACTATAAAAAATGCAAATAGTTCAAAATAAACTCCTTTAGTCCATTTAAACTCCATGGTTTATACATAACCATCAAATTTACAGAGAACCAAATTGTACCGTTCTAGAACAATAAAAAAGTAGCAAATAATTTTTATTCTTCCCTCCCTCATCTCATCTGTCATAAATCTATTTACGGCGAACAGCAAACATTCTAAAGGGATTAAAATCCAAATTTAAAATGTTAAAAAAATAAAAAAAAAAAAAAAAATTAAAAAAGGAAGTAAATTAACCTTAATTGCAGAAAAGCTCAAATTTTAAAAAACAGCATGTAAAACTGAAAACCCTCAAAAGTCCTCAGGCCGAACAAGAACAAATAAATGTAAAAGAAAAAAAATTGTGACAAGTTCCGTCGTTTTTAATGAGCTTTTGTAATTTGATGTACAGCCAAATACGCAGCATCTATGTGCATCTGAAATACATATATTACAAAAACAAACAAAATATAAACATTAAAGGGAACCGAAAATAATAATTAAGTAATTAAATAAAAATAAGTTACAAAATGCGAGCCTAATCTAAACAACGATGAAAGTATTACGTGCCATACATGTTTATAATTCTGTTGCGTGGTTAGAAGGCATCCGCGAAGAGAAATCCAAGAAGACAGAGACTACTATTATGGTTTTCATAAGTACTACTTTGCGAAAATACGGCAATTATATTTTTATCTTATCAGTTATCGTTTCAATACGAAGCTACCTTTCCTTGAGAGTAGTAAGAAGTCCGAGATTCTGTTACATAACTACAATCTGATAATTATAAATTAAAATCTGAAAATGGTTACATAAATAAAATACGTGAATAATGAAAACGTTGACATTGTATTGTTTAACAGCTTTCCATTCGTTGATTTTCTTTACTCAGGGCTCAACCCTAATTCATGCTTCCAGTCGATCGGTCTCGTACATTGGGGATGTAGAAAAAAGGGTACAAACCTGTGCCGAAGACTCATCATTACTTTGAAGAATTTACAGAGAAATTAACGATAATCTAACGCCGAAAAAATTCAAACTGCTCAATTTTCGAAATTCAGATTAACAATGAAAACCAGACCTTGCCATCTTTAAGTGCATTTCATCTATTCATACAAGAAATTTAAAGAAAACATTTTGAGCCATTATTGAGAAAATTTTGAAAATGTCCCATGGGCTTGAAAATATCCCAAGGGACCCCGAAATTGAATGAATTTTCAATGTTATTGAAAATCGCAGAGCTTCGAGTGAGGGCAGACCGACCGGAGAGTATTCAGTTGGGAAAAAATCCTATGCATAGTTTAGGCGCTAGTGTTGTTTACATACACCATACAGACGGACGGACGTTTAAAAAACACTTTTTCGGTATCAGGGGTCCCCTAAACGTATATTCCTGTTGAAATCTCGAAATCAATTTTCCGCAGCCTTACATAACCTTCTCTATACTACGTATATTACTCCGTTTATACGTATGTATACGAGAAAGTAAATTGTAAATGACTCAAGGTTCTCCCCAGCGATGCACCCGACTGCTTTTCTCACATGTATGATAGTGTGAAGTACGTGAAATGAAAGGAATAGGCTAAAGAAGAGGAAGGAAATATTGCGCGCGATCCGTGGTCCGTTTGTTAAGTACTACTCTGACTTTTCAAAATGTCTATCGCTGTTTTGGTTAGCAACTGCAACACAACGTACGATCGAATTTATTTAAGAAGTAAACTTGCCATAACTTTCAAAATATCACAGAACGGAATAAATTTATACGTGAAAATGCCTGTGTATTCCGGAAATCTGTTTAAAGCGAAAACGCAATGATTTTTCATAACTTCAATTAACTTAAGCTTCACAGAATAAAATTGATTATAAGCTTCACAAAAAGTATATTTGTTGTTTTCCAACTTTAGCCTGCATTGAGGAAGTGAGTTGTAGGACTTTTCAGTTTTATGTGCTTTACTTTTCTTGATTTATTTTCAGCTAATTGTTTTCTTGGCGATATTGTAATGTTTTCACGACGTAAATGAAAATACGTATTAATACCCAACTTTTATTGGCAAAATTTCATTCAGTATAATACATAAATTCTTGGTCATTCTCTTTGTGAGTTGGAAACTTACGAAGATAGAGTATATATTTGAAATACCTGTGAAATTCTGTGTTATACGTAGAGACACCGATATTTATGTAATTACATACTTTTTGTGTTTCTACTTACCGTTCTCAAAATTGTAATCTTGTAGAATCGTCGCCGTCCTTTCACAATATCCCTTTTTTTCGTTACATTTTTTTACATATTTAGTACTATATTACATATTTAACATATGTTGGTATTTTCAGAAAATATTTTTTATTTTCCAATTTTATTATTTTTTTTATGAAAATAAATAATTTAAAAATCATTATTTTTCCTTCACAACTACTAGGTACAGTCTACTTCAGCTTCTCTACGTGAAGACGCGCTCGGATATTCTCTCACAGCCCGGCACGCCTACTTCAGTTATCTCAGTGGCGGAAGGTGCGCGTCACCATCTTGAGTTCATTTTCACATTTAGATGTGAAAAGTATCACAGACGCCGCGTTTCGTCACCTTTAATATTAATTTCTGAGAAACTAAATACAGTATTGATTGTTTGTTGGTCGTATATATCGCTAGTTTGTTTGATGGCTTCTATTGGCGTCTAGCCTATATGCTAAACTAGGATATTTAAACCTGGATGGATGAAGTTTTTACTAGTGACGGTAAAGTTGTATGAGGTAAAGTGTGCATTAACTCGTGCACAAAATAAAACATTTATATTATTTCTAAAATTTGTTTAGGAAATTTTGTATAAATATAACTACGTATGATGTAAATGTGATTATAATAATTTTTTAATTTTACATATTTATTCATTACATATTTATGTAAATATTTTGACGTTTCATACTACATATTTTTCCGGTCTCTATTTATATGTTACTTTGTTTATATATCCATTTAAAAAAATATCAATTGCGCACACATTTGTGTTGTTGTTTCTTTCTCTGGTAGTGAGCTACTACTGCTGTCAAACTAAACCAGGCTACTCCAAGCAGCGTTGCGAGTTCCAAGCGTGTGACTACTCTGAGACTTTACGATCCGTATCTGTCCGCTCTTTATAGACTTGTTCCAATATTGTAATTCAGCGTCGTCCGGGTGCCAACAGGGTGCAGCACCTGCATTGTCACGGATCGTCCAGTGCACGCGAGTCTCGTGTTGCGATGTACTTTCGCCGCCGGGAGATCGCCGCGGCAGGGTCCTTCATCATGAATTGGCTAACGTGATTTAAATAGCACATTATGAAACGATGATGTAATGATGGGTATTAATACACGAGTGTAATATTACGATACGAGCGAGAATCTTGAACTTCACACGAGTGTATTAATACCCATTACATCGAGTTTCATACGGTACTTTTTCTACGACTTTTATCAGTAAAACTTTTACTTTGAATCGTTTCGTGGCGGTTGACATGCAGGATTCAGCCAAGGCCGCCTAGCGGACAGCGCCCTAATCCTATCCTCGTATGCTGTCGCAGGAGGTTTAGTACGAGTCCGCCTCCGAGGGAGTACTGCGCTGGTCAAATAGGTCCAAAGTGAAATTACCTTCTAATTCGTTTTAAATAATTCTTCTCCAAAAATACTAATAATAAAATAAATTAAAACTGACAAGCATAATATAATATCAAATGCAATTTTAATCTACAAAATCGAACAACACATTTACTAGAATGATTCACAATGATTAATTGTCAATTCTTGATTTGAAATGTTAATCCCTCGCTTTTTTAAATTTATTATTATTATTATTATTATTATTATTATTATTATTATTACCATTATTTTTCATCTTTCAACTATTAATAGTTAAATTGTTGAGAAGGGATTCTGAAACTCAAGAAAGCGTGCGCAGATGATTTTCTCCCCCATACGTCACATACAGTTTTTGACTGTTTTTCACTAAATAAATAAGTAAACTTCTCTGTGATTAGTCAAGAACCTGAATCATAATGAAATCTGTATCTTAATGAGTACCATTATGCAATTGAATGCAGTCATCAAATGACAGCATTATACTATGGGAATAGAAAAAGACACTTGCATTACGTATGCACATTATTTAAGACTAGCTCTACTCTTGACGCACAAAAGGAAAAACTGTGTGTAAGGGATTAGGATAAGTAATTTGTGTTGCTAATATTAGCTGGATCGTCTCAAGTCTCTGGGCATAAAAGGGGTACTGTCATTTACTATTCCTAAATCTTTGTCTATGTGTTTGAGGAAGTTTTGTATTGCTATTACTTGGTTCTGTATAACAAGACACTCAGTTTCAGGGTGTATGCACTCACAGCCATCCACTTATATGGCATGTCAGCTTCTATAGTTTGAAAGTTACAACAGAAAAAAACAAATTGTTCTATAAGGAAAATCGAAACACACTCAAATATCATTTCGCCTCGTTCAGTACTTAGTTTCTAAGATGAATAAAATGAATAAGGTTTACTGATTAGGGAACAATACAATTCTTATTCAGTGTCAGCACAGAGTTAAACATGTTTCTGGAAATGTTATTGAAATGTTTTACGAGTATACTAACCCAGTTTTGGACGTGTTTGTCGTAGTGGACTGAACCAGATAATCCAAACTATCCACCAAAACTTAAAAGTGTACTGAAACACATGCAATTATAATCAGTGATGTTTACTTTCTCGCTACGGAGTAGAAAGTAATTTAATGTTGCGCGAAAAAACGGCGAATTTTCGGCAGAAACACTATTACAGGGACCTGGTAACGAAAAAGCAGATAAATCCAGTCACTAAATTTGGAAAAAAAATCCTACATTACGTAATGTAGCCAGAATCCCCGTTTTGTGGGTCCTTGATATCAAAAAATCTATTGACATCAAAACGTCTGTCCATCTGCAAACAACGCTAGCGGCTAAACCATTCAGCCGATTTTTTTTCAAAATTAATATACTCGAATCATTCTGACTTATGTCACGGCCCCTTCAATTTGAAACCGATGTTTTAATTTTTAGAGGTACTTTTTAAATGAACCTCTTGGGACATTTCCTAATTTTTCAGAAAGACTCCATCTTTTCAATTAAATTTTCTTGTTGGACAATGTAAAGGATGTTTTAGAGAATGATGCAAGTCTCATGTTCGTTGAAAATTCTAATTTTTTGAAAATTGCAAAAGTTCAAAATTGTTTCGAAGTCATCCTACAACTAAAATATTAAAGATAGAAGCATTTTCCTTAATGGTATATTTTACAATATTTTTTTAATTTTTTGAAAATTGCAAAAGTTCAAAATTGTTTCGGAGTCATCCTACAACAAAAATATTAAAGATAGAGGCATTTTCCCTTAATGGTATATTTTACAATATGGACGTGTACAATGTTTCGAATATTTCGGTACCTTTAACGTAATTATTCGTGAAAATACGGGCGAGAAAGTACGTGCTGTTTTAGAATCACTAGTTTATTTTTTTATTTTATTTATTTATTTTATTTTACATCAAAAACCAGTTAAAAACTGCGTATGACGTGCTATGGGGAAAAGTGAATTGTGTGCACATTTTCAAAATTCTGTGATTCCTACACACGCATTATTAACAAAGTTTTTTTTTTAATTTGTTGCGTCTACTTTGACGCAACGCGTCTCCAAGCCCCTTGGGGGGCGTTGAGCGCTTAGCGCTTTCCGAAGTAATCCTCCATTACCAACAGCGCTTTTGGAGTAATCCTCCGTTAATATTATGTCCGTCACGTCTAGTCCCAGTCTGTTGTCTAGAGGACCGCCAGGTAGCATCTTCGCGTACGCGCCTCCCACCACGCGCTCCTGCGTCACTACCCAGCGGTCAGAATTGGGAAGGAATAAGGATAGGGATAGGATTTAGGACACTTCACAAGGGTTGGACTAGCCCTTGTGACGCAGCCAAACTCGTCTTGTTGGAACGAATTTCACATGAGATTCGACGGAAATCGAACCTGGATCTCAGTAGTAAAAGGCGAGCGACTTAGTAATGAGCCACGAGCTCAGCTTATCACAGTTTTTATCACAATTATTCCTGGGAACATGTTTGTATTGCTTGGTGCAACATTTCAGAAATAAAAAAAAATAAATCTCAACAGTTTTTTGTCATAACTAATCAAACATTATAACTTGAATTATCATAAAATGAACTAGACTAGCAGTGTTTCTGCACTCACCCATTCATAAACATGCACTGTTCTTTGCATTAAGAATTTCGATTTTCGAAATTGAAAAACTCGCTATCTTAAAGAAGGTATGTACTCAACCAAACGACCTAATCAATAAATAACGTAAATAAGGGTTAATTCTATTAATCTTACAATTTTATGAAAATTTAGTGGCTTTACTATAAAATGAGTCAATAAGAGCAAGTGATAACACATTTTCCTTTTATATAAAAAAATCACGAAATTTTGTTGAGTAGAAAGCTCAAATTCTGTCCTAAAGGTAAATCCTCAGTGTTTTTAAATATGTAAATGCAGTCACGCGCGGATTGAATACTTATTGGTGTCTGAGATAAAACTATAATACATTTTCCAAAACTTTTTAGGCGGAACTTTAGTGTTCTGCAAATCTGAAGTGTTTTCTAGTTGTGCCAGTGTTCTGGAAACATTGTAATGGCTATCCATTTAGATTTAGACATCTATGTTAACCTTGCAGTAGGGCACCCTGTGTTTGAAATATTTTTTAAAAATATATTGATAGTTTAAAAAATACTCCCCTAGTTCCCATGTCTTAGATTGTATTCAGTGAGTGCCAATACTCTCCATCCTGCTAATATTTTCTGCATCGTTTCCGGTCCTTGGCCATACATTTGGCATTTTCATTTACTACTTCAAAATATTTTCATTATACATTCGAGAACTTTTTTGTTGTTATCACTTGATTCGAAATTCGTATAATTATGCCCTCAGCCTCAGAGAACAGTACTGCACGCCAACGTATATATTTTGATTAGCTACCGCTGCAAAGTGGGCACTATGAGACTCTTGATTTCAGTTCTGAATACGGTGCATATGAGGGTAAATATTATTCGTCTCTTGTCCTTCTTATTTAGTTGTGACGTCAGAGCATTATTTCTGAAATATAAATAGATTTGAGAGCTATTGTTACCCATCCTCCTTTCTTCCGCGGTAGCGTAAAGCCTCTGAGAACAAACTGGGGCGTTGTGATATCTACTACATGGCGTCATTTTCCCCCTTATAAATATTTTCATAATTTCGATATCGGACCTACTAAGTACGAAATACCCTCGGTGTGTAAGCAATGCTACTTACTTATCAGCTATTAGATATTTTCAGTTTAGATGGATCTTTGAAACGGCCTTTAGCCGACAATTCACTTACCTATGTGACTATGTCACCTCCCTATTCACTTGCCTATGTGCAGGGCATCAACTGATGTCACTGATGCCTCTGCCACGGTGATTCTAGGATTGGAGTCCCGACGATGGCAGGATTTTTGACACTAGCTAGAAAGCTTATCCAGTTTAGCCACAGTGTGATGGAGAATTCTACCGGCCGGCTGTTCTAATCGATAGTTTTTCTTGGTTTCTCCCTTAAACGCCAGGTGATGGCCGGAGCAGTACCCTAACAAATGAGCCATGGACCACGAACGATCTTTCCGTCCTCTTCCTTCCCTATTCTTACCCACTTGCTTACGCAGAGACACACACAGACACACACACAGACACACACACACAGACACACACACACAGACACACACACACAGACACACACACACACAGACACACACACACACACACACACAGACACACACACACAGACACACACACAGACACACACACACACAACGACACACACACAGACACACACACACAGACACACACACAGACACACACACAGACACACACACAGACACACACACACAGACACACACACACAGACACACACACACAGACACACACACACAGACACACACACAGACACACACACACAGACAACACACACAGACACACACACACAACACACACACACAGACACACACACAGAGAAACATTCACACTTGCATGCACTTCACTTCCACACATGTCGGAAGAATAATCAGAAGCTTAGAGCTTGATCCGGTTGAGATGGTTGTTGGGACATACTGGTCGGGAAAATCCCGCAAGCCTACGTATAGGACAGCTCCGGATCTCACAGTCCAGTTTGGGAAGATTACCGCCATCTTCCACGATAAAATATGCAATATATTTACAGACCTAATAACCATATCTGTTGATGAGCCGGGAAGCGCCAATCAATGAAAGAAGCCGACGGTTCAACTCTGTTTTCAGTTCTTTATTTGCGTGTGAGTAACTCTTTGCTGTAGATATTTGTAAAAATAATTTGGGTTCGTTGTGTTTTAATTCGAGTCAGTTGGGTAGGTTCTAGAGTCGAGAATCCTCTCCGGATTCGAGTGGCTGTTGAGAAGTGTAACGCTGACTTGACTTTTAAGGTCGCGCATTGGCGAATCCAGGAGGGGGCCATGGGAGCCACGGCCACCCCCCAAAAGGTCTGGAGTTTTAGTTTGTTACCTTCTTTTATTTGGCAAAATTGATTTAAATATTTATTCATGTTAGAATTATGTAAGTATTTACAAAATAATATTGTTTTAAATTATGAATACACTACAGAATAATACGTTACTACACTCGCAGTGGAGGAAATTTTGGCCAACATTTGGTTTGACTGACAAGAGATACTCTCGTCCGAAGTGTCCGGAATCGTTTAAACACGTGTCGGTAAATGTGAACCCGAACGTGACCTCTTTCGAGGATGTCCGAAAACATTGGCTGTTGGTCGAAGATCTTTGGCGACCAAGTGTAGTAGGCGACCAGGTTTTGACTTTTAAGGCGGCGGTCGCGGTGGAGACGATTTTGCACGAAATTTAGGTCGGTCGACGAATCACATTTGCGTCCGAAATGTCCGGATTCGTTCAAACACGTAAACATCCCTTTGTGAATTCAGTCTGTTGACCTCTTCTTGGAACGGTGTCTCAGTGCATCAGCTGATGTCGCTGTAATGTCTCTGACCGAGAGGTCCTTAGGTTCGAGTCTCGACGGCGTCAGGATTTTCGACACTAGCCTGTGAGCTAGGTCGAATTCAGTCACTGTCTGAAGGAGAATTGTGGAGGCCGGCTGCTCTGATCGGTAGTTTTCCGTGATTTCTTCGATCAACACCAGGTGAATGCCGGAGCAGTATCCTAAGGAATGGGCTATGGACCACGCGCGATCTTTCCTTCCTCTTCATATTAGGGAGAATGAATACTAGGTCCTGTTTCCATTGATCTTTGATTTGATATGCCAAACCTCTGTAGTTTCTTATTTTTTTTCGAGAAAGCGTTCTGCATGTTCCTGTAGGAAGGGATATAAATAAGAAAAAATATTATTATTATTATTATTATTATTATTATTATTATTATTAGCCACTGTCAATTACTTTCGGATGTTAATGTTCAAAACGAAAGGACAACGCATCGATTTTAAAAGAGGGGCTAAACACAGAACACAATGCTTTCTGACTATACTTTTCAGCATTTTAATGAACAATTGTTCAGTAATACTTAACGTCATTACGTCATCAAAATTACACTACGCCTCATGATTACTAAGCAGTGTCCCATTCTCAGTTCTTCATCGCCGTCTGCGGCTGTCGTAGAGGGCAGTGGGAGACCCGCCCGCAGTATCATTTCCTTAAGGGGATACCAACTCACTAACTTCTTACCAACTCCGTAGATACGTCATAACTCGTCCCTTCCCCAAATATAGACCTCGGTGGATTTCCTCATTCATAAATGTTAATCGGGGGAGTGTATGTTATACCTATGTTGTTTATGTGCTGGGAACGCCTCAGCACTGTAATCGTTGACATAGTCATACATCACTCACCTCGACCCAAGACCAGGAGACGATCAACTTTTCTTTATAAGTAAACTACTCTGAGCAGCCATTCATTCATATCGTCAGAGAGGACACGGGATTGGTCGTTGGGATCGTGAAGCCATGTGTCTTTGGAGACAGGCTTTTGTCAACTTTCTTATTGTTCATTCGTTAGAAAGCAGAGGAGAGCCTTTTAATAATAATCGTAACTTTCAGTAGCTGTAAATACGAAGTACACTTTCTCGGAAGCAATTGAGCTTGTACTGGCCAACTCGTTGGTTGATTTATATCAGCAGACTTTTGACATTGAAAAAGTCGTGAAATACATAAACGCTTTCCACTGTATGACGAGAATCAGTGACAAGAAAAATAAGCTTATTTTGCAAGGAAGGAAAAACAACACAAATGTACAATATGTAGGTGAGTTCGTTTTACAAGTGTTCTTGTCTAGGCATTATAAAGTCTGAAGAGATTTTTTTTTAAATTTTCAATTTAATTGGTCAATGGCAATCTAAACATAGTTAATAGAGACAAAAATTGAAATTAAATTAATTACACTCCAATAATGCAATAATTTTCTAGAAAATACTTATATTGTGGTGCAGTCTAAAGAATATGTGTTCTTAACGACTGATTTATTTTAAGTCGCTTTATAACTACATGGACGTTAATAACATCAGTTACATCAACTATTACATTTTACTACATTAATAAGGATATATTTTTTAAATTAACAAAGTTTGATTTAAATATATTAATAACAGGACGTAGGTCCGGGACTGGATTTTAAATGACTATTGCTGACGTTTTATCCTTTTATAGTCAAAGATACATTTCAAGGAAGAGTTGTCACTACCGAGTACTGAATACATAGGAGAAATCACGAAAGAGAAATAAATGTATGTATGGTTTTGGCTTTCGGGTCGTTTCCTGGCTGTGCCGGCTAGCTAACGATGTCCCCAATCTGGGTGCAAATTTCCAAGGGGGTAACTTGTGGCAACTTGACGTATTCCCATCACCGTGTCTAGCAACCTCTGCCTGAGATTTGTCTTCGTCACACAGCTACGAAACAGACACGACTTGATAAGAAAAATACATCTCTGTGTAGATGTTGGGACCATCGGTCCTGTATTCTCTGTACTTTATTTATGAATGGGAGTACTTCTAATTCTTTCAGATTACATCACTAAAAAGTGATGTAATCTAAGTGATTTTATCTAATAAAATGCAGCCTCTGACGTCTCAAGAACCTCATCTCAGACATCTGAATTCTGGTAAAATCTTTCTTTTCGTGGTCCTCGTCTCGAATCCATAAAGAAGTATGGGGATAGACATTGTTTAATGAAATGTAAGTTGTGTTTCCTTTCTTGTTTTCTTTCTCAGGTGCTTTATGATTGTACCACAGATGTTTTGGAATTTTGGTTTTATCTTTATTAAATTCAAAGGTAATATCATATCCTTTTATCTAAAATGGCTAACTTGTTCTATGATTTTATTATTTATTATTATTTTACTTCGTATAGGATGTTTGTCTCTAATTGCCATTACTTTGGTTTTCTCAGTTGAAATTCTCAAATCATATCGCTCTCATATATTATTCAATTTATAGAGAGCTCTCTGTAACTTATCCTCACTTTCTACAATAATTTCTTATCGTCTGCAAATAAGATAATACGATATAAGTATGTAGATTTGTTTCGGTGTTTATTTCGATACCATCTGTAATACATTGTTTCCATTCTCTCAGAACGTCGTCTGTATAAATATTAAATAAACTTGGTAATAGACTGGAATCTTGTCTAACACCTCCATTAATTTTAAATTCCTCTGATATTTTTCCATTTTATCCAACACATTTGTAGTTCTGTGGTATAGAGATTTGATTACTTCAATTAAATGGAGTGGAATGCCTCGTTTAGTCATTATCTTCCATATTGTATGCGGCAGCGGTGGTGTAACGGTTATCGTATCAGGCTGTTATACCAAGCTATCCGTGGATTTTTTAAGAGCGAAAAATCCTTCCTACGCCTTCCTTCGGAGGAAGTAAAGCCGGCTGTCCCATGTTAGTAGATTTACTGCATGTTAAAGATCCTCAAGCCTAAATGAAGCCTCTGAGTTAAATTCAAATTGACTCTTTCGTCGCTCAAGTAATACATTCTTTCTCATCTAGTAGGTGAAAGGAGCGTTACGAAATTTGCGTGGTCAAAGAGCAGGCCTCATGGCCTGAGTCTCGCGATTAAATTCTACCCTCTTCTGTATGAGCAAGATAATGGAGAATACATAATCTATACAGGATCTTAGTCTCCCACGTAAAATAAGGCATTCGTTCTTCGTATATCGATGCACCATGTTGAATGCTTTCTCATAATCTATGAAAGCGCTATGTGTTTCCTGATTAAATTCTACCCTCTTCTGTATGAGCAAGTTAATGGAGAATACATAATCTATACAGGATCTTCCTTGTCTAAATCCACTTTGTTCTTCTAATAATATCGCATAATCTACTTATCAGGAAATTATTAACTTCAGAAATGGACGCTAGAGTTGTGAAGTGGGTAAGCGAATTTCTTAGAGACAGGAAACAAAAAGTTCGAATTAGCTCTCAGTTTTCGACTACGGGTATTGATACTTCAGGGGTTCCACAGGGAAATACTTAGGCCATTACTTTTCTTAGCGTACGTAAATGATCTCCATGTTAACATACAATCAAAGGTGCGTTTATTTGCAAACGATTGTGTTATATACCGAAAAATCAAAAGTAGCGCTGACGAACAAATATTACAGCAGGATTTAGAACATTTACGTGATTGGGCTGAAAAAATGACATGGGAATTAACGGATCGAAAAGCAAAACAATAACGTTCGGGCGGGGACGAAATTATCAGGAACCAGACTATCGTTTAGGTGAGGTCGTCATCTCAAGAGTCTCATCATGCAAGTACTTAGGCATTCATATAGATAGTAAATTAGGGGGAAGAAGCATATGAATCAGGTAGTAAGAAAACGTGGAAGTCTTTGCATTTTGTAATGCGAATTCTAAAGAAAAGTTCTGCAAACACAAAAGAATTAGCATATATTTCGCTGGTTCGCCCTCTCCTGGAATACGGATGTTGGGATCCATACAGTAAGTCGCACCAGAAAAATCTAGATAGAATACAGAGGAAAACGAATAAGTTTACCTATAGAAATAACGCAATAAAAAGCCATGGAAACCTCTAGAAACGAGAAGAATAAGGGCGAGGCTTTGCACTCTTTATAAATCGTGCGTAGGTCAACCAGCTTGGAGGGAAATTCAGGTTAGACTAGAAAAACAAATTATTTCGGCCGAAGCGATGACACTCACAAAATTCGAACAAGGAAACAAAATTCAGATCTTCAGACCGATGTATGGTACCACCGATGCATGGTACCACCAATGCATGATACCACCGATGCATGATACCACCGATGCATGGTACCACCGATGCATGGTACCACCCATGCATGGTACCACCCATGCATGGTACCACCGATGCATGGTACCACCGATGCATGGTACCACCGATGCATGGTACCACCCATGCACGGTACCACCCATGTATGGTAACACCGATGTATGGTAACACCGATGTATGGTAACACCGATGTATGGTAAAACCGATGTATGGTAATACGATATATGGTAACACCGATGTTTGTGAACGTTGTTGTTTGGGAATTGGGATATTTTGTCATCGACGCCGTCCCACCAGCCGGCGTCCGCGCTGAGCGTGGCCAGGGGGCAGCGGCGGGGCCGGCGCTCGTCCATCATGGGCGCGCGGGATGCGTTTCTGATCCGCCGCCGCGATGGAGGAGGGGCGCGTTTTAATTCATTTTTAATGCGACCCGCCAGCCGCCCAGTGGCGCCAGGAATGCGAGTCGCCTGCGGTTCCTGCCGCCGCAGCCGCGTGCCACAGCCGCCGCCGCCCTCGGCCAACCCGTCGCCCGCCTTCCGCTCGATTCTCACGCCACCGCCGCCCGCCCTGCCACTGTCTGCTGACCAAGTGGAGCAGGAGACGAGGTGTAGATTTTTAAGTCGGCGGTCGCGGTGGAGACGATTTTAATAAGCCCCACCACTCGCGGTGGAGGCGATTTTGGCCAAAATTTGGTTTGGCCGACAAGAAGTACTTTCGTCCGTTTTTGGCCGACAAGAAGTACTTGGCCAAAATTTGGTTTGACCTGAAATACTTTCGTCCGAAGCATCCGTAATCGTTTAAACACGTGCCGGTAAATGCGAACCCGAACGTGACCTCTTCCGAGAATGTCTGAAAACATTGGCTGTTGGTCGAAGACCTCTTCCATTTGGTTCTCTCGGTTTTATTTTCCCGAAATCCCGTCTTCCGCGCGATTCTCATGCCACTATTTGGCGACCAAGTGTAGCGGGTGACGAGGTTTACGTTTTGCCGGCGTCGCGGTGGAGACGATTTTAATAAGCCCCTCCACTCGCGGTGGAGGCGATTTTGGCCAAAATTTGGTTTGGCGGACAAGAAATACTTTCGTCCGAAGCATCCGTAATCGTTTAAACACGTGCCGGTAAATGTGAACGCGAACGGGACCTCTTCCGAGGATGTCCGAAAACATTGGCTGTTGTTCAAAGATCTTTTTCATTCGGTTCTCTCGGTTTTATTTTCCCGAAATCCCGTCTTCCGCGGGAATCTCATGCTATCTGCTGACCAAGTGTAGCAGGCGACGAGGTTTTGACTTTTAAGGCGGTAGTCGCGGTGGAGACGATTTTGCACGAAATTTCGGTCGGTCAACGATTCACATTTGCGTTCGCAGCGTCCGGATTCGTTCAAACACGTGCCGGTAAACGTAAACACCCCTTCGTGAACCCAATCTGCTGACCTCTTCCGACGACGTCCGAAATCATCGGTTGTCGCTCGAAATATTCGTTTGCTTCTGTCGGTTTTATTTGCCCGAAATCACTTCTTCCGCGGGAATCTTGTGCCGTCGTCTGACCTACCACAATTTGCTGACAAAGTGTAGCAGGCGAAGAGTTTTTCGCTTTTATAGTCGCGCATTGGCGAATGAAGGAGGGGGGGTATGGCTGCTCATGTCCAACTCCCAAAGGCTTAGAGTTATCGTTTGTTACCTTCTTTTATTTGACAAAAACGATTTAAATATTTCTGTTAGAATAATATGATTATTTGAAAATAATATTTTATAATATCATAAATAATATCATAAATACTCTACAAAAATAATAAACGGTAGAATTTTTTTATTATTGAACAAAAATCTATGATGACCTTGTCCAAAAGTGGTCGGCTAAATCGTCCCTGTAGTCACTGTGGAGACGATTTTGGCCCAAAATTTAGTCTACTGGCGATGGATATTGTCCGGAATTCGTTCAAATACGTGCCGATAAACATGATCAGCTGTTACTCTGGCGATGAAGTAGACGATTTGAATTTATCTCTGAGGATTCTTTTAGGCTTCAAGACCTTTTACATAAGTAAATCTACTACATGAGACAGCCGGCTTTACTTGTCCTCCGAAGGAAGGCGTACGAAAGATTTGCCTCCCTTAAAAATGTACGGCTTCGATCGGGTTTGGAACCACAAACATAGGTACGACAACAGCACTCGTACAACAGCATTCGTACAACAGCACGATACGCTAACCGTAATACCACTGAACCCGCCATTTCCTTAACCAGTCCAGACGGTTGCAGATTATAGACACTAGCTAAATAACATGATCGAATTTTACCATCGCACAATGTGTAATTTTGGCCATCTAGCTGGAAAAAAGTTCATTTTCTAAAGCACTCAGAAGAGTTATCTGGAGTGTTTGATTTGAGGTCTATAGTACGTAAAATGAAAATTGATTTTCTTCTGACTCGTTCGAGGTTGCCGTAGACTAAGTTCAAATTGTGCATGTTGATTGTGCATTCAAATATTGATTACGTAATTTATTTTACGCAATAAACGAAACTCTATGACCAATATTATATAAATACCTTACTGGAATGATGGAACATTACGTACGCACCTTTCCGACTCTTTGTGCATTGCACGTGGAGTTCCTCAAGGATCGATTTTAGACCCTATTCTGTTCCTACTTTACGTAAACAATATGCCCTCGACGATTCGAAACGGAATAACGGTTCTCTTTGCAGATGATACGAAATCCTTTGCAATAAAGAAACCGTAAATACTACAATATCAGTTGTTTCAAATTGGTTCCGAATTAACAAATTAATAGTAAAAGAAAAGAAAACGGTTTTAATGCAGTTTTCAATTTCAAATAAACAATTCTGTGCTCCATTGAAAATGAACGGTGTACCATTGACTGATGTTAAGGCAACAAACTTTTTAGGTTAACCCATAACACTGCACTTCTTAAGTTCAATTATTTCTCGTAGTGTACTATATTTTTGTCGGACGAGGACATCACAAAGGGAAGCGTCAAAGCCATTTACAAGTTAGCCAACTGCAAACGAACGAATGCAGAAGGGAGTCCAATGAATCCAAGGACACAATTACCACGGAACCTTCAGTTATGTTGCCAGCACTAGCTGTCACTTCGGCTAATTATTAGGAAAATCCTTCTATAACAGAGACGCGCTCACCGGAAAGTAAATAATTAATGGAAATTATTGTCATTTACATTCGAAAACTTTCCTACCACAAAACTAACCTTAATTTACACAAAAGGGTTTGCTTAGTGTGTCAAAGGAAACATTATAAGAGGCATTCTAATACCGTTCTGTAGAAGTTCATGATCTCGCCGCTTGGAGACAGCACTTTACCAAAGAGAAACTTCGGTATTTCGTATTTTTCGACTATTCCGTAGAGCTATATGTTTCTCTACCTACTGGTACTCATATTTAAACATTTCACACGCTAAATATTTTTACTTGTTCTTCAGTCATATTCTTCACACACTTGTTCCATAAATATTCATTTTGTCACCAGCTCACTTTTTCTACTAAAATTCTTACTAAAAATCTGAATATTTGAAGACGTTAATTAAATATTATCTAAACCCTGAGATTTTGGTATGAGCATATCACAATGGTCTGTGTCCTGATTTTGGTATGAGCCCATTGAGAGTTTCCAGTTTTCAGATCCTCGTAAAATAACAGGATAACACACGACTTATTTCTGGGCTTCTCGCTGATTTCCGTGTGTCCGACGTCTATTAAGTAATCTGTAGCTCACGCTGGTGGTAAATAAAAATTGGCTAATTGTTGCCTCTAACTAACATGGGAAGTTGTTTGAAGATTAAAGAAACAGTTCATTTTCAGTAGGAATTGTTTGTTTCATGCTGAGAAGAAATTGCTGGTTGATAAACTACTTTTTTGCGGACTACGCAACAAGCTTAGTACTATATATCCCTATGAATGCTGCACCAGTTTTCATACATCTTTGGAAACTTGCTTTTGCATACAAGATGTGATCGGGGCTACTTCATTCATTCCAAAACCTGCCTGTTGAGAGGTAATTGCAACATTAACTTTAAGTATGACCTGTTATATAAGAGTTGCTCTAGCAGGTTATAACACATGCAAAAGAGTTCAATTGACTAATAGCTGAACAGGTTTCTTTCATTTTCCGCATATTAGGAAGAAACACTCTTTCTAGATTGTGCAACATAAAGTAGAACTTTGCATTTGTGTAGAAGTAATTTAGCATTGTTTCAATCCGGAAAAACTTAAAGGAAAAAGTCAAAGAGGAAAAATATAAATAAAGAAAAATATGAAAAAGAAAACAGGAAGAATATGAGGGCGAAAAATAAGAATATTAAGAAAAAATAGAATGAATGCGTATCAAAACTTTCTTGCGCTAATTAATATTAAAAACTATTTTTTGGTCATACTATGTACTTTCGTAGCAAAGAAAAACATCAGCATTTTTAGTATTTTGTGTCCCTAATATAAAAAAGTGGTTAATCTTGTTCCTAAATGTAGTAAACTACTTCCACCAACACGTTGTTTAGTCATAGTTTACGTTTTCTATGTCCTTAATACCAAAAAATTAGTTGACGGCAAAACGACCATTCGTTCGCAGTCAACAGCTACTGCCTAAACCATTCAGACGATTTTCTCCAAAATTGATATTCCCCAATCGATCTGGCCTAACACGAGGTCCCGAGATATCGAAACGGATATTTTGGTTGAGAGGGAGTACTTTACACGCAGCTTTCACCTTTTCAAAACATTGTAAAAGTAAGAGTTCCCAAAAACTGAATTTCCGTTAACATTTTAAATCAACTTTCCGCAGCATTATTAACTTTCCTATACTACATGTATTACTCCGTATTTGATTAGACGAAGTATTCGAGTTTTGTGTCAAAATCATCGAATTCCGTTGCAGCATTACAAGTTTTTCTACACAGTATGTCAGTAGAATGCAAGGGATAAAAAAATATCTTGAAAACCCTACCCTATTATACGCTTTTTTCTGGGTGACAAATCAACTGCATGGATACGATTTCTTGGTTACTTGAATGTTTTTCTATAGATTTGTGGACTATAAAAAAAGATGTTTTGTTCCTTTGAGAGTATATTTGCACTCGTGGTATATAGAAAACTCGCTCCTATCGTCGCTCGTTTTCTTGAACATACCACTCATGCAATTATTCCCTCTTTCGGCACTCGTTTAATTAATTTCTATAATTAATTTTTTCACATTATCCAGTAGACTCTGAGTCCTTTTTCAAAGCAATGTTACCTCTTTAAACTAATGGTGCTATGAAAGCACATACTTCGAATTATTTCCAACTACTTTTCTGTATTATTTTATATTTGTATTTAGCAACTATACTCTTATGTCTTGTAAAGCGCAACTGGCCTCGGCGCCGACAGATCTCGGAAGTTAGTTAGTGCCTTATTTTACGTGGCGAGACTCGGGCCATCAGGCCCGCTCGTCCGTCTAACCATGCAAATTTTGCTACGCTCCTCTCACCACCTAGCAGAGAAAGGAGGTATTATTTTGGGCGACGAAACAGGCAGATCTCAATTTTGCTCAGAGGCTTCTTTTAGGCTTGAGGACTTTTACATGCAGTAAATCTACTACATGGGACAGCCGGCTTTACTTCCCCTCCGAAGGAAGGCGTACGAAGGATATTTTCGCCCTTAAAAATCCACGACTTCGATCGGGTTTGAACCCGCAAACTCGGATACAACAGTCCGGTACGCTGACCGTTATACCACCGAATCCGCCGGAGTTTTTAACCGTTACCCAACCAGGAGCCCGCGAAGTCTCGAATGCGCTTAAACTTCGCATGATGTAGTTAACGAATTCGGCTACCGACGCCGGTTTCTCGGTCGAGGCTTTTCAGTAGGCCCATTTCAATATTCGCCTGGATGACCAAGGGAAACATCAAAAAGTCCGGTCACCCTAGGCCAGCACGGGGATTGAACCCGGGCCTCCGAATGCGAAGTCTGAGCACTACGCTCTGAGCCCTTTCGTTCGGTCCGCTACATTGCACTACCACATAAACCTTCAAAACTGTTTTCGACCACCAACACTATTTTCCGCTCCTGGACCCGAACTCTCATCTCTCGGTGGGTTAGCGTACTGCCTGTCCACGGCGCCACCCCGGTCCAGGCACATTACAGCAGTGCGCTTTCCTTATAAATGCCCCAGTATCTATTACTGTGTAACGATGAGAAAGCTTACCCTAAGCTTATGAAGACCACGTGTACAGTGAAGGGATGTCTTCGTGATTGATTTGTTTGATTTTTTCGTGTTTCCGGGCGCGTCAACTGCTTTGGTCATTAGTCCCGTGAGTGTAGTGCATGATTTTTCTCGGGAGATGGGTGTAGTGCATGATTTTTCTCGGGACATTCCCTCCATATTTTCCAGTATCTTTTAAAACGCCATTTGTTACTAAAATTGAGCGTTTGGTAGTCTACGTGGTTAATTGTCTTCTAATCAACGCTGAATCTACTATTTCAATAACAGTCACTAGGATTTGCTGCTATTTCAACAATGCTGGAAAGTTTATTAAGGTATAGAAAATGTTCATCGCCACCCATTATACAAAAACAAATTTCCAAAAATTGGTTAATCCTATTTATATTGGTTATAATATTCATTGATGTTTTCAATAAACACATATATTGAATGTAACCTTTTTAATGCAGATGTTGGGGTTTATGAAAACACGTAAAATGTTTCACATTTTTCGTATCTACTAATTCTTTTCCAACACATAATAAATATGAAATCTCTTTACGCATATAATTTTTGAGGGGAAATGAATAAACTTTTGACAATTTTGTGCGTGCGGTTCTGAAAATAAACCATTTCGTGGTCTCTTATGTTCTAACATTATTTATATTTCGAGAAAATATACAAGCAAACATTTTCAGGTTTTTAATTTGTTGCGTCTACATCTTGACGCAACGCGTCTCCAAGCCCCTTAAGGGGCGTTGAGCGCTTTACACTTGGGAGTAATCCTACATTAATGTGCTTTTACTTTTAATAATTGTCAAGTCTCGTCACGTCGCAGTCAGTCAGTGCCTTTTATCCCTTCGGCCAGGGGCTCGACGCCGTTAGATCCCGGGGTTCCTGGCCGGTCACCCAACCACGAACCCGCGAGTCTCGAATGCGCTTAACCTTCGTGACTTCACGGAGCGTAGTAAACGCATTCGGCTAGCGCCGCCGTTTCTTTCCCGTCTCTTTCAAATTCGCGCCCCGTCTCTTTCAAATTCGTTAAGCAATGAATTATGCCAACCATGTAAATATCAACAAAGCCCGAAGGTTCCAAACAAATACAAAATCATTACTTTTTGAATTTTATCAATGAAAATGGCACTCGTCTAAAGAATGAAATGAATTAAGCACTTTTCTCACATTCGTTTTAAAGAATAAATGTGGAGAGGTTTTTGAGAAAATCTTGTAAATACATTTTTGGAAAATCGTAATTTGTCCCTAAATACAAGAAAATTTTAATATTTTGAAAAATATGTACAAAATGACTTTAGGATCTAATATTGACAATAGAATGCATTAATAAAGACACACCTAGCTTCAATAAAGGAAGAAGCAATATAGGTTTGAACTTCTTTGAATAAAAATTGCTCTTATGTCTTATTTATAGACTATTTTTTTCTCATCAGGAATAAAATTAAAGAAAAATGTAGCCATTCATGAGAAAATTTTGAAATTGTCCTTTAAACACTAACTTAACCCCAAAATAAAAATATCATTTCTAATTAGAAGGAACTCCTGTTGAGATATGTTTGTATGGGAGAACGTCTATTCTGAAAATAATATACGGAGACTAGTTACTAGTGTTAGTCACAGATAGCTAGAGGCATGAACAGACTGAGAGAACGGAGGGTAGAAGATTTCGTAAAAAGAGTTCGGTTTCAGTGACCCCACGGGTATTTTTTAATACCTCAGACACAATCCAGTAAAAAAATAGTTATCGTTGGTTAGTTAGCCATTGCGGGCGCGTCAACAACTAAGGTCATTAGTCCCGTAAGTGCAGTGCATGGTTTTTCCTCGTGAGATGGCGGTGATATTCACACGCTGCATGGCGAGATCCGGCGCCGACCTACCGTCGGCTAGTGGGGTTCCCCTTAACAAGGACTCTCCCACCAGCGGGACATCGGCCAAGCCGGGGCAATCTCTAAGCTCCCGACCGGTCTCCCGGAATACGTGGTAGTGAGTGCATGTTAGTGTAAAAACATGTGTGTGTGTAAGGGGAGAGGACAGGACAAGGAAGAGGAAGGAAAGATAGCGCGCGGTCCATAGCCCGTTTGTTAGTTTTTACGTTGGGTACTGCTCCGGCATTCCCTGGTGATGATCGGAGAAACTATAGAAAACTACCAATCAGAGCAGCCGGTCACTAGAATTCTCCTCCGGACAGGGACTGAATTCGACCTACCTGAAAAGCTAGAGTCAAAATTCTTTCCGCCGTCAGGATTCGAACGTACGACCTCCCGGACAGAGGCGCTGCAGTGACATCATTTGATGCATTGAGCTACCGCTCCCGGTGAGTTCTCATATAACTGATATAGCTTATCTACGTTGTCGCCAATGATCATACATATGCGATTCAATTTTTTATTAAAACTAAAAACTAATTTTTTCAATGTGTATTGTAAACGAATTTCGAAAAAAACTAAAGATACTTCTTACATATTGTAAACTTAAATTGACCTTGCAAGTGGTCGTATCAAATGAAAAGAAAAAGAATTGTCACGTACTGAGCACGTAACCTGTACGCTCCGCAAACCGGTACCAGAGCTTTCTTTTAGAGCCTTGCGATACGAATCTGCAATTCTGGACGACCTGCTTAACAGTGAACAGAAAAAAAGACAAACAAAGAAAAGAAGTGGAGCGTGACTTTTTGAAGAACGAAAACTTGCTCGAGGAAAAGAACAGACTTCCTTGTGCAATTGTGTGTGCTCTCCCAGAATACTGAAAAAACGTGTCCTGTGCGACATTTCTAATATATTGTCCACAGTACTTGCATCAAAATGGGTGAATCAATAAAAATAGAACCGGTTGTGAAGTTTGTAAACAAATATTTTTTGGAGTGAGACACAAGCTTTTCAGCACTCCAGGATGGGAAAGCCAAAAGTAATGTTTTTTTGTGGTTAATGTTTCAATAAGGTCTTGTCTAATTTCTTCTGCACACATATTGTGTTTAGTTACTCGTAGTATATTCAAGCCTGAGCACACGTTAAGAGATGTATCTTAGAAAAAAAGCATGTTTAGTCAGTCTTCAATTCAATTCAATTCAATTCAATTAATTAATTATGCCTTATTTTCCGTGTCGAGGCTGCCCAATCGCCTGTCACTCAAATTCTGCTACGCTCCTTCACCGCTGGCAGGGAAAGGAGGATAATTTGTAAAGTAGTTGGTTAGTTAATGCCGTATTTTACGTGGCGAGACTCGGGCCATCAGGCCCGCTCAAATTTCACTAGGCTTTTTTCACAATCTAGCAGAGAAAGGAGGTACTATCTTGGGCGATGAAAAGCGGAACTCAATTTTTCTCAGATGCTTATTTTAGGCTTGAGGAGATTTTACATGCAGTAAATCTACTACATGGTACATCCAGCTTTACTTCCCCTCCGAAGGAATACGTACGAAGGATTTTTTCGCCCTTAAATATCAATGGCTTCGATAGGGTTTGAACCCGTAAAACTCGGGTACAACAGTCCGGTACGCTGACAGTTATACCACCGAATCCGCACTCGGGCGATGAGACAGGCGTTTTGAATTTTGCTCAGAGGCTTCATTTAGGCTTGAGAACCTTTTACGTGAAGTAACTCTACAACATGAGACAACCGGCTTTACTTTTCTTACGAAGGAAGACGTACGAGGGATATTTTTCGCTTAAAATTCACGGTTTCCACCAAGTTTGAACCCGCGAAGTTAGGTATAACAGTCCGATACGCTCACCGTTACACCATCGAACCTGCAAAACTTCTGGGTTGGCTCTTCACAAGAATGTATTTTTGAAGTGGAGCTTATTTTACAATGTTTTTGTTTTTCTCATTTCATCTCATTACGTGCAGTCTTCAAACAATGGAAAACAGAAATAAGACGAGTCCTCAGTAGATTCTCACCTAAAGTGTATGTTAACGACTATTCTGTACCTTAAGATCTTCAAATGGATCGCATTTAACGTTTTACAGACTTTTGTTATTAATAATATCGAAATCTAAGTACTCACTACGAAATTACTTTCTGGTAGAAGCGCGGCAGTCTGTCGTTTCTAATACAGTGATGTCGGGCGGTTTGCATCTCCTGCTGAGAACAGGCGAACATTTGTCGCATTACTAATCTATACCCATTATCCCTGCAAATTGAGAACCGAACATAGAAGCTCTATAAGAGTTTCAGTTAGTCTCTTATTTTACGCAACTGGAGTACTTCATACACAACATCAGAACTGATTTTGTTTGCTCACGCCTTCAAACAGCTGCAATTAGTTTGTATTTGTATAGATCTCATCAATTCTGATTTGTACTGCTATTTAGCACACACATGTAATCTCTTTGACCGCGTCAAAATGTGCCGAGATAAACAAGTGCAAGATAGGTTGCCTACTAAACAGAACAAACCCATATGTGGAAAATAAATTGTATGTGAGATGTGAAGAAGCAGTTAGAAATCTCGATAATGAAGTTTAAGAGATATCTCCTACACACGTGTTTATTGCTAATGATCCCCTGTATAACTAGAAGTTTGTTCTTTATTCTGATAACACTAAATATTTCTGAGAATGAAAAATATTAATGTTTGTAATATTTAGACGATAAGTTTTAGTAACTATATTATATTAAAATAAACTCATTTTATCCACTTTACAATAGACATGTTGTGAATACTTGACATTAGATTACATTCAACGTCGTATTCTTTGTGGATATATATTTTATGTAAAAAGTATGAACGTTCGCTAATTTTTCCTTAAAGTTCGCACGTTTCAACGGAGCCTCCAGGTGATGACACCGGCTGACATGCTTGGCGCGATAGGTCGTACTAACCATATATTTCAGCCCCGGAAGGCGGTAGAGGCGATTCACGATGCTCTAGCTCAGGGTTGTCCAACTGGCCAACTGCGGTGACATTTATTGTGACCTGCGAAAGGTTCTTAGTAAAAATTCCATGTCGAGCGGCAACACTACGCGGCAAGCACACTCCCCTGTCTGGACCAACATCCCTTAAGGGGTTAGGGTCTTAAAAGTTCAAACCGGGAGCGGTAGCTCAGTGCATCAACTGATGTCACTGCAGCGCCTCTGACCGGGAGGTCCTAGGTTCCCACTCCCCACGGCGGCAGGATTTTCGACACTAGCTTTTCAGCTAGGTCGAATTCAGTCGCTGTCTGGACGAGAATTCTAGCGGCCGGCTGCTCTGATCGGTAGTTTTCCGTGGTTTCTCCGATCAACACCAGGCGAATGCTGGAGCAGTACCCTACCAAACGGGCCACGGACCGCACGCGATCTGTCCTTCCTCTTCCTTGTCCTATCCTCTCGCCTTACACACACACACTTACACTAACATGCACTACACTACCACATATTCCGGGAAACCGATCGGGCTTAGAGCTTGTCCCGGCTGGGGCGGTGCCCGCTAGTGGGAGAGTCCTGGTTAGAAACCCCACTAGCCTACGGTAGGTCGGCGCCGGATCTCGCCATCCAGCGGGAGAAGATGAAAAAATCAAGCAAGCAAGCACGCGTCGTTATGACCAGAGCAGTTGACGCGCCCGGAAACATGAAAAAATCAAGCAAGCAAGCACGCGTCGTTACATTCCACTCCCCCCCCCGCCGTTTCAGAGTAGCTGGGCAAAGCGCCGAAATCAATAATAGGGGAAGTCAGGTGTGGATCGCCCGAGGAATGAAAACATGTCTCGCAACCATAGTAAGAGGTTAAGTTGTGGCCGTTAGACCCTGCTAGTTGGACATCGTTGCTCTAGCTCACGACCCAAGCAGCCCGTGCGTTACCGCGACGCATCTGGTGCCATGTTTTCCCACTCACGGCATTAAAGTCACAAGTAGACACCCGTGAAGCTTATACGCCAGTGCGCCAGGAAAGTCTCTTTGTACTGAGTCGAGTCAGGGCCTCCTATTTAAAATTTCATTTATTTTCGTAACAACCAGATCACCGGAAAACAAGTGAGGGATAACACTTCCAGCATCTATTATAATTATAGTGAACTAGTGAGAACCCGTCAAAATTTGACGGTGAGACCTGAGATAAATGTAAAATACTGTGCCCAGACTAATGTTCACTATATGTTGCATTGTTTGGATTTTGAGGGTATAACGAAGATATTCTGTGACTGGAGTTCCCAACATTTTTAACACGTATGGCCCATGACCAAGTGGCAATGCAATGTGACACATATTGCAATAATTGGCCAAATGACACAAATGAAAGAACACTATTATACTGACGGATATTATTTCTTAATTTTTTGATGTGTCATCATATCCTCTAAACAAATTTGATTATTTCTGGCATATTGCTCAAAAGTAAACTTATTTTCCCATTTAAGCAACACAGAGTAAACTTATTTGCAGAATTTTTCTCGCATGGGAAGTACAAAGCAGAACAAAACTGACATTTCATAGACAACGACCCAACAAAAAACGAAATGGTCTCACTATCACAACACCTACGCTGACTTTCTCTTTCCTTGCGTCCAGTAAATGTACGTTTGCGTCTTTTGGGGTGCGTGGGCAACGATTCGGAATTCGACATAACCTGTGAACAACTTCACTACTTCAGTACAACCGAGCAAAACCGAATGTTCTCTACAAAATACACCATAAAAGCAAATACATGCAAACTGTCAACGCCACAATGCAATTATTACACTAAAACAAAACCTTGACGAATTGTTAACAAATCTCAACAATCAAAACAAAACATCAAGCAGCGCTACCATGAAGCAGCATGGACTCACATCTATCGTTTTATACAATCTATTTTGAAACAGCCACCCTTTGGAAGAAAACAATTGACCATTGATAAGCGTACTATTAAAGAATATTTAATTAATTAATTTACACCGTAAATGTTGGTGAACAACACAAACAATATCTGATAACACATCTAGGATCACATTTTTCATTTAAAGGAAAAATCTACAATCGGTTCAGTAGAAGTCTAAACGAAGCCATGGCAGAATACCTTATTTTTTTAACGAAGATTCATTCACGCTTTGCTAAAGACCAACTACAACCTCCATAATTAACTCAACTTTTCTTTTTAATAATGAACTAGAGTATTTACAAATTGTAAAATATAATATTACTTTGTAATGTACTGCAAATACTTACTTACTCAACTTATAACTATGCAAACGTATAAAGGGTTATACAATATGTTCTGAGGTTACTTCTGAAGTTTTCCCTCACAAGCTCTAATTGTTTTGATAGTTACTTCAACCCTTTGAAAGATATTGGAGTATCAAAAAAAGGATACATAAATGTATTAAAAAAACGAGTACGCAATTGTCATTTCTTTTTGTTACACACTGTATCACGAGCTACCAACATAATTTTGGTTGCAAGCGCTGTCACCATCATGGAGCTTCTGTGGAGAGACTTTCCTGGCACGCTGTACGTCAGTTCCCAGAACAATGGTTACTAATGAATGCATTAGATTAATATGCATTTGTAATCCTTTTAAATAGAACGTGACCAGTCTTACATTGCTAGTTCCTTCCGCAATAATATTCCTCTCACGCTTCATTACTGACGCTGAATTCTCGGTCACTTCATTACGGGCACTTTATTTTAAATTATTCTGATATATTTTCTTCAAAAACTGTTTATGACGTAAGAAGACGTGTATATTTTGCGCTCTTCTTTTAGCCCCAATCTACCCCATCTTTTACTATACATAGTTCTGATGATGATTGCCAACAAAGCGTGTTTGCACATTTGAAAACTAGACATTTTCCTTCCGAGTAAAAAAAATTATTTGCATCGAACGAAAGAAACGTCAGTAAATAATATTCTAAACAATGGTAATACGAGTACAAGATGGTTGTTATACAAATTTAATAATTTGAGTTTTTGGACGGAATTATTTTAACGTCGACGACATGAGTTGTGCATTGTAATCCGGATATGTATAGCCTTCAATATAGAAATTGTAAAAAAGAACTTGCGCCAAAATATTAAATTTGGTGTGAGCCGTTTGTTATTCCACTATTGCCATCATCCATTTCGTCTTTTCCTGTAAAACATCACACGACCGCACACTATCCCACATCACATTAGACAAGCCCATAAAACCTTAAAAAGGGGCGAGGAAAGTAATAATTTTTAGTTTATGTTAAATGCGAATAAAATATTGTTATTACCTCCAACACTATCATCACCAACAACAAACACAGCCGTTCTACTTTCTCATCCAGTGCCATTAGAAATTTCTGCACTACAACCGGTGTCAACATTATCCCGCCAATTCCCGCCTTTATACCTTCATCTGCCAATACTAACAATGTCACAGGCACACAAAAAAAGGTTGTCAGGCCCAAAGACTAAAAACCATGTTTATCTATGAAACTCGACTGGAGGGTGGTGTCGTAATTCCTGTTTCAGATTCTAATTCAGCACGTCGAAATAAACAGTGAAACATGAGTCACCTTTTTAGGAATGAATACAACCACCCCTGAAAACAAAAAAATATCACTAGGTTTGTTGTTTTTTCAATTTAAAAAAATAGAGCGTGGTGGCGAAAATCTAACTTCACATTCGGTCTCCGCGTGTCGAAATACATAGAGAAGCATGTTCCAAGTCAACATTTTGTATGTGAGCCTGTGTTTTCGTTCAGCAATAACAATAACGTTCACCACCATCTCCTTGCCGCCACCACTCACCCCTCCATTACCACCACCAACAACAACAACACCGAGCCTCGCCCCCACCTCCCTCTCGCGTCGTCTCCAATGCACCAACAAAAGGTGCACACATCATATTTTTATGTTGCAATACGTTAGGCGGTTATTAACATTTATTGTGCATATATGTCATGCGGCGCAGACACGCGCGGGGCGCGGAGGGGGGCCGGGGCGGGGCGGGGCGCGGCGGAGGACGGGTGCCGCCGTTGGCATAAATTTCGATCCCGTGTTATTAGAAGACTTGCTCATTTTTTCCTCGCCGCTCGTAAAGCTCCGCCGGCTGACGGGCGCCGGCCGCTGCACCGAACAATGGAGGCGACGGAGGCGGCGACGGCCAGGCGGTGCAGTCGGCTGCTGCACCTGGGGGTTCGGCGGCGCCGACGACGCCCGCGTGTGTAGACAGGTGGCGGTGGGGTGGAGGAGGTGCTGGACACGTCGTGGGTGTGCCAGTGAGAAGGATTGGGTGGAGTGGACAGAAGCGGGTCGCCTGGGTGTGTTAATGTACACTTCTGGCGTTCCTCCTCATTGGTCTGTTTCAATCCAACTTGCACTGACACCCTTTGGTCAATGGTGTTGACGGAGGCGGTGCAGTCGGCTGCTGCACCTGGGGTTGGCGGGCCGACAACGCCCGCGTGTGTAACAGGTGGCGGTGGGGTGGAGGAGGTGCTGGACACGTCGTGGGTGTGCCAGTGAGAAGGATTGGGTGGAGTGGACAGCAGCGGGTCGCCTGGGTGTGTTAATGTACACTTCTGGCGTTCCTCCTCATTGGTCTGTTTCAATCCAACGCACTGCCCCTTTGGTCAATGGTATTGACGGAGGCGGTGCAGTCGGCTGCTACACCTGGGGGATTGGCGGCGCCGACAACGCCCGCGTGTGTAGACAGGTGGCGGTGGGGTGGAGGAGGTGCTGGACACGTCGTGGGTGTGCCAGTGAGAAGGATTGGGTGGAGTGGACAGCAGCGGGTCGCCTGGGTGTGTTAATGTACACTTCTGGCGTTCCTCCTCATTGGTCTGTTTCAATCCAACTTGCACTGACACCCTTTGGTCAATGGTGTTGACGGAGGCGGTGCAGTCGGCTGCTGCACCTGGGGATTAGGCGGCGCCGAACGCGCCGCGTGTGTAGACAGATGGCGGTGGAGTGGAGGAGGTGCTGGACACGTCGTGGTGTGCCAGTGAGAAGGATTGGGTTGAGTGGACAGAAGCGGGTCGCCTGCGTGTGTTAATGTACACTTCTGGCGTTCCTCCTCATTGGTCTGTTTCAATCAACTGCACTGACCCCTTTGGTCAATGGTATTGACGGAGGCGGTGCAGTCGGCTGCTACACCTGGGGATTAGGCGGCGCCGACGACGCCCGCGTGTGTAGACAGGTGGCGGTGGGGTGGAGGAGGTGCTGGACACGTAGTGGGTGTGCCAGTGAGAAGGATTGGGTGGAGTGGACAGAAGCGGGTCGCCTGGGTGTGTTAATGTACACTTCTGGCGTTCCTCCTCATTGCTCTGTTTCAATCCAACTTGCACTGACACCCTTTGGTCAATGGTATTGACGGAGGCGGTGCAGTCGGCTGCTACACCTGGGGATTAGGCGGCGCCGACAACGCCCGCGTGTGTAGACAGGTGGCGGTGGGGTGGAGGAGGTGCTGGACACGTAGTGGGTGTGCCAGTGAGAAGGATTGGGTGGAGTGGACAGCAGCGGGTCGCCTGGGGTGTTAATGTACACTTCTGGCGTTCCTCCTCATTGTCTGTTTCAATCCAACTTGCACTGACACCCTTTGCATGGTGTTGACGGAGGCGGTGCAGTCGGCTGCTGCACCTGGGGGTTCGGCGGCGCCGCGCCCGCGTGAGAAGGATTGGGTGGAGTGGACAGAGCGGGTCGCCTGGGTGTGTTAATGTACACTTCTGGCGTTCCTCCTCATTGCTCTGTTTCAATCCAACTTGCACTGACACCCTTTGGTCAATGGTGTTGACGGAGGCGGTGCAGTCGGCTGCTGCACCTGGGGGTTCGGCGGCGCCGACAACGCCCGCGTGTGTAGACAGGTGGCGGTGTGGTGGAGGAGGTGCTGGACACGTAGTCAGTGTGCCAGTGAGAAGGATTGGGTGGAGTGGACAGAAGCGGGTCGCCTGGGTGTGTTAATGTACACTTCTGGCGTTCCTCCTCATTGGTCTGTTTCAATCCAACTTGCACTGACACCCTTTGGTCAATGGTGTTGACGGAGGCGGTGCAGTCGGCTGCTGCACCTGGGGGTTCGGCGGCGCCGACAACGCCCGCGTGTGTAGACAGGTGGCGTGGGGTGGAGTTGAGGTGCTGGACACGTCGTGGATGTGGAAGTGGGGAGGATTGGGTGGAGCTGGCGAAGCGAATCGCCTGGGTGTGTTAGTGTACACTTCTGGCGTTCCTCCATATTGCTCTGTTTCAATCAAGTTGCACTGACACAACTGACTTTGGTCAATGGCGTTGACGGAAGTGGTGTTGTCGGCTGCTGCACCTGGGATTGGCGGGCGGACAACGCTGGCGTGAGTAGACAGGTGGCTGTGAGTTGGGACGGGAAGAGGTGTAATTTCTAGTGGGGTTCTTGAAAAATATTGATGGTATTGATAGAGGTAATGAAATGAAATAGAAGGTGTAGTGATGAAAGTGGTGGTGGTACACAAAGGAATACTAAATGTACTGGTTCAGGAAATATAATTGGTTATTAGTGAATTAAGAGGTGAGTATGGGGGCGGCTGTGTGTGTCAGGTGCTTGAGTGATATCGACAGACGTGTTCAATTTTAAAGTGATAAGGGGCAGCAGCCCAATTCTTGCAGTCCTACTTTAAAGCTTTTTAATGTGTTGTTTAAATTTACGCAGACATCTAATTTTTGTGACATCAATGTTTCACTGGGCATTAGTGATGACGGTGGTGGTGAGGGCGCTGCAGTCTGCTGCTGCATCAAGTGTTTTCGGTGTTGGTGCCCCTTGTTTGGGCAGGTGGAGGTGGGGTAAAGTAGATAAGAAACACGTGGTGGTGGTGGTGGTGACTGTATGAGAGAGAGGGATTGGGGGTGGTTGACAGTAGTTGTTCATTGAGATGTGTTACTGTTGTACTGCACATTTCGTGCTGCACCAATGGTTTCGACGGCTCCAACACACACTTGTGAAGACGGATGGCAGAAGGGATGAACGCAAAGGGGATGGTGCCCGGGATTGGTATTGGTGCCGGAAATGAAAGGTTAAGTGGTAAGTGAGAGGGCTTGGGTAAAATTCTCAAAAGTGGTTTTGGTACCTAATCAATGGCGGTGACGTAGGTGGCGACAGCGGTACAATCTGCTGCTGCGCCAGGGGGTTTGGGGTTACAAACTACTTCCGCGAATAGACAGGTGGCTGTGGGGATGAAGGAAGTGCTAGATTGATGCATTGCGACGTGCCAACGGCCGCAGTCATTGGTCCCGTAAGTGCTAAGTGCTGTGCAGGTATTCTCGGAAGGTGATCTTCCCCCGCTGGGTAGCGAGATTCCACGCCGACCTACCGTAGTCTACCGAGGTTTTCCTCTACAAGGTGTCCCCCATGGGCTGGACACCAACCCAGTTGAGGCAAGCTCTGCGCTCCCGACCGGATGCTCGGCACCTGTGGTAGTGCTGTACATGTTAGTGTAAGTATGATGTGCTTGACGTGGTGGCGATGTGTGAGGTGGGTGGAATCGAGAGAGGCAAATCGTCTGGATGTGGTAGGCTGCTACAGCATACTTCTTTCTTGAAAGTCTAAGGGTCGTATTTATGAAGCTCTGCCAGTAGCGCTCTTAGGGGTCTGCCATCTGGGGGCTTGCTAGGAGCTCAAGTCGCATTGGTTGGGGCCGTTCATAAATCGCAACCCGAACACTGGCAGCCTGCTAGGCCTGGCAGGTCCCTAGCAGAGGTTTATAAATACGGGCCTAAGTCACCGCGGCCGGATTGTCTACTTGACTGTTCGGGAGACGACGCGTCCTAGGCACAGATGTCTACGTTTCGACAGTCCTTCTGCAACATTCCTCAGGTCGAAATGCATTTCGCACATCCTTCTTGGATACCCCTTTCAAATATTTGTTATTGTACTGTTTTAATCGATGTGAGTGTGAAATCAACAGAGGCGGTTCATCTGAATGCGTTACGCTGTTGCAGTATACTTCTCTTTGCATTCCACTTAAAAATATTTTTCCTTTCGTTTAAAGTTTAGCAGAAATCGAACTTTCGTCCACATCCTTTTGTCACTAAAGAATGGAGGCAACAAAAACGGCAAGCACAGACTAAACACGTGGTGACGGGGGATGGAAGGATGGATGGATGGATGGATGGATGGATATGGATGGATGTGAAGGGATGGATATGGATGTGGTGTGGATAGGATGGATGTGATGATAGGATGATATTGTGGATGATGAGACGGTAGCTGGAGTGACGGAGATCGAGGAGAGGTAACGAGGACGCGACGGGGAGGGCGACGGGAGGGCGACGGGGAGGGCGACGGGGAGGGCGACGGGGAGGGCGACGGGGAGGGCGACGGGGAGGGCGACGGGGAGGGCGACGGGGAGGGCGACGGGGAGGGCGACGGGGAGGGCGACGGGGAGGGCGACGGGGAGGGCGACGGGGAGGGCGACGGGGAGGGGCGACGGGAGGGCGACGGGAGGGCGACGGGAGGGCGACGGGGAGGGCGACGGGGAGGGCGACGGGAGGGCGACGGGAGGGCGACGGGAGGGCGACGGGAGGGCGACGGGAGGGCGACGGGAGGGCGACGGGAGGGCGACGGGAGGGCGACGGGAGGGCGACGGGAGGGCGACGGGGAGGGCGACGGGAGGGCGACGGGAGGGCGACGGGAGGCGAGGAGGGCGACGGGAGGGCGACGGGAGGGCGACGGGAGGGGACGGGAGGGCGGACGAGGGAGACGGAAGGGTGACGGGGAGGGTGACGGGGAGGGTGACGGGGAGGGTGACGGGAGGGGACGGGGACGGCGACGGGACGGCGACAGGGAGGGCGACAGGGAGGGCGACAGGGAGGGCGACGGGAGGGCGACGGGAGGGCGACGGGAGGTGTATGTATTTGCCATTAGAGAGTTATAAACGGACAATAACGCTTATGTCAAATTAGGACATAACAAATCGTAAAAAATAAAGATAAGTTAGAGGCTAAAGCAAAGGTGTTTTACTGCACCAAAACTGTTCAAAATATATCTAGGAGTAGCTCTAAAAATTTGGAAGATAAAATGTGAAAGAGAGGGAATAAAATTAAATGAATTCTTATATTCACTAAATTTTGCAGATGACCCAGTGTTCTCAGATAATGAAGATTATGCACATTATATGTTAAGTAAATTAAATGAAGAATATGGAAAATGGGGCTTGAAAATCAATTTCAAGAAGACAGAGTACATGGTGATAGGAGGGACAGGAAAAGATTTATTAATGAACGATGACTCGGTTGATTGGTGTCAGAAGTATAAGTATTTAGGAACACTTATAACAGACCAAGAGGGCTGTGAACAGGAAATTAAGCATCGCATTCGGCAAAGAAACTCGCTATTCGGCAATGCATTAAATAAACAAAAAATATTGCTAATAAAGGGAAAATTAGAATTTATAAAGCAATTGTGGAAAGTATATCACTGTATGCTGAGTTGTGGGAGATTCAAATAACAAGAGAAAAAGTTAAAAGCTATAAATTGAATTTTGGAGACGCAGCTGTAGTGTAACGTTAGTGGAAAGAATCAGGAATAAAAGGAGCAAATGAGTTTTCGGATATAATGGACACAATAGAAAGGAGAAGGTGAAAATGGTACGGGCATCTTAGAAGAATGGAGGTGGCAGGTGCCAATGCACAGAAAGAGGTAACCAAGACTCACGTGGTTTGATGGTGTGCGACAGAAAATAAGAGATCGTCACATCGAAGATGATGATTGGCAAGATAGAAGAAGATGGAAGCTTGGGTGCAAGAGACGCCGCATAATATAGTTCCACTCGCAGGAGGAGAAGAAGAAGCAGCAACATCTGCCTGAAAATGTCACTTTGATATATCTTTTTTAATTAGCTAGTAAGATCAATAGTGAGCGATATTTCACCAGTTCTGTAAATTCAATTGGATTATTAAAACTTGCATTCAGATGGACGTTACTGAAAGTCATTAGTGGTTTTGAGGCATTGCACCTTTGCACTAAATGATGGTAGTTGCTGCTGGTCAGTTCTTACCAGATCTAAAGCTTCAAGAAAACAACCACTTACGTTGTCTTATTATTTGTAACGACTGTGGAATATTGTAATTCGAAATGAACTCTAGCGAAACATTCTCACGGTCTATTTTAGAGATACGTTATTTCCGGCCAGTGACAAGTAACTTTACTTGAGAATCGCCTCTGGGACTTGACCCAATATATGCCTTTGGCTATTTTCCAATCCCTGTTTGCTCTGAACTGGCATTTAAACGCGGTTGCTTAGATTTCCGCATCTATCGTGATAACCACAAAACCGTTGAAGTGTAGAAAAAAGTTTGAGTCCCCGAGGCGACCGTAAACCGCAGGTTTTTAATTGAAAATTCAAAAGTTTTTATGAAAATGTTCCTATTCATTTCAGTGTATTGGCTTCGATGTTTACAAGAATTAAAAAAATTAGCGCTTTTTTAAAATATAATATCAACGTACTTGACCCATAAATATGCAGGATAAAGGGAAGATTCGAAAAAAATTGAACTTTCGCAATAGTCCAAATTCCAGAAGTTTCAATAAAAATCGTGTATACACCATTGTTTGGCCTGTATTATTTATCTTAATTTTTTCACAAATACAGTAAAGTACGTAAAATAATGTTTCTTCTATTGAGCAAAATATGCAAGAAAAAATTTGCTGTCGTTCACAAAAAAAATGAAAATATCCTAGCAGCTTCAAAGTGTCACCTAAAATTAAAATATTCGTTTCACATATGCAGGGGAAGAGAAGTCGGCTAAATCGATAAGCCTTAGCTTATCGATCGGTCGGATCGATCAGACGGATAGGCAAACTATTCGAAAAAACAAAAATTTTCTTCATTAGGGACCCCACAAAAATGTATTTCTGTAAACATCTCTGCATCGATTTTTCCCAGCAACACAAAGTGTTCTCTAAATTCCGTACACTTCCTCCACGTACACATTCCTCCATATAATGGTTCAGAATAAATGTTCCGAACTTCTAGGGAATGAAAGGGGATAGTAGATTATCTCTTGCACATGAATATGAGAAAAATTTCATGTAATTACTCCATGTAGAGAAGATACACATGATTTCTATTCGACATCAAGCCCTTGACTCCTACACAGTTCATCCCGCACTGGTTTTTAGTAAGTAATTAAACTATCAAGAAATAACCTGCCACTGAATTACAGTATCACAACGTTTGTCTTTATAATCCGCTTTTGCAACATCGGGACGTTCAACGTCGTTAACACGTATGCATTGAATATCATGACTACCAAATCGTGAAATTTAAATTATTCCCTAATTTCTGTAACAATTGGACGCTACTGAATAGATCGAACAGAAACCGATTTGGAGAAAATTCATTTTCACGAAGTAGACGCAAGTGTAGTTGATGGTTAGACGGACGTATAAGTAGATAGAAAAACATTTTTGAAAAGAACGCTTTTTACTTTCTCGCTACAGCTTACGCAGTAGAGAGAAAGTTACGTAATGCTGCGCGGAAAACGGTAAATTTTTTGGTAAAGAACTTATTATTACAGGGCCCTGGTAACGAAAAAATTGATAAATCCAGTTACTAAATTTAGGAAAAATTCTAATATTTGTAGCCAGAGTCCATGATTTGTGGGTCCTTGATACTGAAAAATCGATAGACGTCAAAACGTCCGTCTGTCCCTCTCTCTGTGGACAACGCTAGCGGCTAAAGGGTTCAGCCGATTTCTTCCAAAACTGATATTCCTCTGTCGATCTGGCTGATGAATTTGAAGCCGATATTTTAATTTTTGGAGATACTTTACATGAATCCCCAGGGACATTCCCCAATTTTTTTGATATCAGCCCCATAAAATGAATTTCTATTAAAACTTCGATGTCGAATCTCCGCGGCTTTACATAACTTTCTTTGTACGACGTACACAGTTATTACAGACAGTACAAAGGTTGGGATTCAATTAGCAAATTTTACCTTTAGCTTACTCGTAGTCAACGACACAATGTCATGCACATTACGCAATGTGTAACAATATTGCCAGTAGTGGCGAATATAGACGCATCACCTCGGACCGATCGAACCTGTAATTGGGAGGTTCTAGTTGAAGTGTCAAAAATTTGAGCGGAGGATTTCCCCATCAAATATTTCTTCCCAGAGGAACCGGGCTCCAGTCGGGACATGCTCTAGGTTTATTTTAAAACCGAGAATTGAATCTGAGATGTGTACTGGTGCACGTGTTTCCGGCTATTGTACTGTCGTGTGGCGAGCTATAATTGAGAGCTTTCTATTTACATTCGTAGCAGTTTGCTTTTACTGATTCTGAGAGGATGTTAAGAGATTTTCCATATACGTAATTAAGTTTAAATATTTCCCGGACTCACGTACGAGCATCCAAAACTCACGTACGCTCGGATTCACGAACGTGTCAGCAAAGCTCTTACACTTCTGTATAGTGATGTCTTCACGGGAGCCATAACCAAACACTTTACGAAAAGGCGTGGTTCAACAGCTGTCGCGGCGAAGGGATACTTTTCTGAATTACGTCTGATGATCACTTGTTTAGTGAACTAAGGGTAGGTATCTGTAAGTTAGTTATCTGAAAGTAAGGGGTAAGAATAGGACAATGAAGAGGAAGGAAAGATCGTGCCCGCTCCGTTTGTTAGGGTACTGCTCCGCCATTCGCCTGGAGTTGATCGGAGAAACCACGGAAAACTCCTGAACACAACAGCCGGTCGCTAGAATTCTCCTCCAGACAGCGACTGAATTCGACCTAGCTGAACAACTAGTTTCGAAAATCCTGCCGCCGTGTGGAGTGGGAACCTAGGACCTCCCGGTCAGAGGTGTTACAGTGACATCAGTTGATGCACTGGGCTACCGCTCCCGGTAATTGAAAGAAGTATGGTGGTTTGGAGAGCGTACAATACCGCAAACACACAAGTAAATATCGCAGAATCGCGACGCCTCTAAAACATTTGACATTCGCCCCGCCAACGCAGAATCGCGACGCCTCTAAAACATCTGCTATTCATGTTGCGGTTAATCACACCTAGTGTAGTCACGATATCCGTCATACAGTGGATTCCTTTCTGACAGATCAGATCGGCTGCAAGCACATTATCTGATAGATTACGATACTCTAGGTTGACATTGGTATTCGTGATTCCAGGCGCGTCAACTGCTCTGGTCGTTATTCTCGTTAGTGTAGTGCATGTTTATTTCTCGGGAGATGGCGGTGATCTTCCCCCACTTGATGGCGAGATCCGGAGTCGACCTACCGTCGGCTAGTGCTATTTCCCCTAACCAGGACTCTCCCACCAGCGGGGCACCGCCCCAGCCGGGACAAGCTCTAAGCTCCCGACCGATCTCCCGGGACTACACTACCATACATGTCTTACAGCTTGTCCCGGCTGGGGCGGTGCCCTGCTGATGGGAGATATCTGGTTGGGGAAACTCCGCTAGACGGTAGATTGGTGCCGGATCTCGCCACTCAGTGGGGAAAGATTACCTCCACCTCCCGATGAAAAAACTAGCATTACACTTACGGGATTAATTACCTCAGTAGATAACGCGCTCGGAATCACTAACAATCAATCAATGAATCAATCAAACTCGACCAAAGACGCGGTCGATTTGCAACGTAGCTATTTCCGAACAAAACAAAGAGGGTGACGGTAGAATCACTGCCCTGGGACATTTTGAAAGTTCAGAAAAAATTAATAAATTTTTTAGAAAATGAATTTGGCATAAAAAATGTTCATTATAAGAACACAACTAAGCTGGTCACTACACCTAACTCCCCCTGCCAAGAAAATTCCGGGATGACTACTGATTTTCTGAGGTAATGATTATCCATTCTACACTGAATTAACCAAAATTTAAATTTTTTTTCTTATTTTAGTCAATTTTTCAAAAACGATATTCAACAAAATAAAATATTAATTCAAAATATATCCTATACATTTTTAATTTACGTTTTAAATTACTTAAAATGAAATAGAATGCTTAGAGACAAATAAGTAACTCATTGATTTTCTGTGTTTTTCTCAACGTTTAAAATATATAAAAAATATGAAAGCTTTCATTCACGCACAACACGGGATGTGTGTATAATGCTTTAATGCACAGCCCAACGGCCAGTCCATCGATGTTAGGATCCAGTATAAATCTATTTTCGCTTTTAAAACAGTGATTTATGAAACGGGAAATGTTTGCAAAAATACTTTTAGTATTATATAACACTTCTAGTGTTATATACAAAATTCTGTATGTCTGTACCGCGTACGGGTTATGGCCTACCAGCTGTGTCGCGGCCTCGCTGCCATGGGTTATGGGGGTACATGTGGTTAGCATGAAGACATCTCTTCGCTGTATTCTGGTCTTCTCAATCTGGGAAGTGAGTTTTCTCACCGCCACACAGCAACATACACAGTGACATTGCAAGGAAAACGCACACTACAATCTTACTCAACCGGGAATCGAACCCGGGGTCGCAGAAAGCGAACACGCTGACCAGTGAGCTTAACCTCGAGGATAGGTACAAAATTAGCTATAAATACTATTATTTAGATCTTATGGTATATTTACAGTTTAAAAAAATATTGGTAACAATATGGTACAGTATATTTCTGTAAAGAAGAAATTTAATACACGAATGGTTAATTCATCCGTTTCACTTGTATATTCATCAAAGTAAATTTTGGCAATATTAGTAACATTTTTATGCTCAAGATGTGTACTGATCCTTTATTAATTCAATTCGAAAATCGAGACAATTTAATAACACGGAAAGAATCCTGCAACAACGTAGTAACTTCCTGTGGTGCAATCCCGGGCATCAGTCCAGGTCGAGGCAAAAATAGAGTGGTAGCTTTCCTTTAAAATCGTCTCAGTTTCTGTAGCTGTGTGTCTAAGAAAAGCTCAGGTAGGTGGAGTTCGCTAGTTAAGCTGAAGAGAATAATGGTGTTCACCACATGTCCCGCTTACCCCCCTCCCTCAAGCGTGGGAATTAACTAGGCTTGGGGGTAAACCAGGCATGAGGGTAACCGATAGCTAGACGGCAAAGTTGAACTGGTCGTGCACCATTTAATCCGTATTACACAGGTTAAAAGTGAAAATCTTTCAGGTTTGAAAATAGTCAATTCCTATTGATTTGATAATGGTAATAACAAAATGAGAAATTTTTACAAAGTTTAACGCTTGGAAATTGCACGTTTTTTACCACACAAGTGATGACTCATGGGCAAACTCCTTATAGCTCCGTGAAGATTGTTTTAGGTACTGAATTATATTGAGTTTTTTTAGGAAGTTCTCCAGGGCCAAAAGAAAGAATGCAAAGCATTTACAGATGCAGTGAATGGCTTTTGGGTAAATCTAAGAGCTAACAACTATGTTGAAATTGTGAATAATTTTCTAGAAAACTTACAATCAATTAAGATTGCAACATTTCACGTAAACCCCATTTCTTACATTATCACCAGGATTCCTCCCCCGATAACTGCGATGCTGTAAGACATTAACATGGAGTTCGATTCCATCAGAACATTTCGCAAATAGAACAAAGCTATCACGGAAAAGGAAACTCTGCAATGCTTGGGCGTTACTGTTGGACAGTAACAAGAGAAGGCGCAGAAAAGGAGTACAAGCGATGAGCAAGGAGACGACGTGCTTTTATTTGAGGATAGCGAAGTTATAAAACCAGAGTTAGACTTATTAAACAATATCAATTCAACAATGTAATTAAACAATATGATCTATATCCAATATCTTATCAACAATATGTATTCTTATTCTATACTCAAAATTGGGTACTTTTACTATTTTCGAAAATACAGAACTTTGACGAATTTTTAAGTATTTACTTAAAAACCTAGAGCTTAGAAATAAAATTTAATGTCAAATTCGTTTTTTCGATATACAATTACAATATTTTTACTGTTTTGAGAAAGGACAAAATTTCAAGGTTCATTTTTGTTTAACAATGTTATCAACAGGGTTCGGGCTTTTAGGTAAATACATATTTTCTCCATTATCCTCGAGCGCTGAAAGTTAAGTGGGACTTTAAGTAGCGCCCCGTGGTTTCATGAATCAAATTGCATTTAATTTGAGGATAAATTTAATTTGAAAATTGCAAATAAACATTTTGTTGCAAAAAATAAATATTTTCGTGAAACAAATTTTATTACATATTTCGCTCAATTTTATATGAATAAATGAATATTTTTAGTATTTTCAAGTTTAAGACGTGCCAGTTTGATTGACAATTGATTGATTGTTAGTAATTCCGGGCACATAAACTACTATGGGCATTGGTCCCGTAAGTGTAGTGTGTGTTTTTTTTCGGGAGGGCGGTGATCTTCCCTTGCTGGATGGGCAGATCCGGCGCCGACCTACCGTCGACTAGCGGGGTTTTCCCCTACCAGAAATCTCCCACCAGCAGGGTACCCCAGCCGAGACAAGTTCTAAGACCCCGACCGGTCTCCCGGTATGTGTGATAATGTAGTGCATGTTAGTGTAGGTGTGTGTAAGGGGTGAGGATAGAACAAAGAAGAGGAAGGAAAGATCGAACGCGGTTTGTAGCTCATATGTTAGGGTACTGCTCAGCATTCCCTGTGTGATCGGAAAAACCACGAAAACTACCGATCAGATCAGCCGGCCGCTAAAATTCTCGTCCTGACAGCGACTGAATTCGACCTAACTGAAAAGCTAGTGTCGAAAATCCTGCCGCCGTCGGAACTCGAACCTAGGACTTCCCAGTCAGAGACGTGCCAGTTTGAAATACAGTGGTTGGTCACATATTAATTACTATGGGACGTCCCCGGATTGAGCGGAGAGAATCAGGTTCACAACCTGTCAAAATGTCTGACAAAACCGGACAAAACGTCATTTCTAAAAATTCTATCGATTCACTTAATGCAACTCCCAGCAATAACATACTTGCACACTCAAAACACGAACAGCTCCCAAGCTCCCTCAAGTTGTCCAAAGTCCAGAACGATAAAAAAAAGGTGACATCACGGTTTGCATTAAAATATCTCTCGATCTCGGTTACTGGTTTTCATATGGGTAATAACTAAATATTTTCTTCGATTTAACACACATTTTTCACTTTTTTATCACATAAAAAATAAACTTCTTCCGTTTTTAGCAGCTAAAAGTTCGAGCCGTAGTTATCATCGCTCTACTTTACTTATCTGCTATGTTCTCCAATACAACAGCATTACCTCGCAAGACGTGCAGAGACTGTGTGAACGCAGCACAGGGAGGCGGGTGGGGGAAGGAGGGTGGAGGGGAGGGGGAGGTTCACACACGGGGGCTCCCCGGAGGGCGGTTGCGGCGGCGGAGGCGGCGGCCGCGTGCGTTGGGCAGTCTCCGTGCTTCTTTTTTCCCTTTATTTATTTAACGTTTTTACTTTTTTTGTGGCATGCGCGTGCAGGCGAGCGGGCAGACGCGCGAGGGAAGAATCGAGGTGGACGGGATCGGTTCCCGACGGCGGCGGCGGCGGCGACCCGGCCAGACAGCGCACGACCTCGGCGGCCAGACAGGGCGGCGGCGGCGGCCAGGCAGACGGCTCGCCCGTCCGAACGAGGTCCCAGGCCGCCCGACCGACGGCACCGCGCCCCCGCCGCCGCCTTCTCTCACACCTCCCTTGCCACTGCCGCCGCCGCCGCCGCCGCCGCGTCTACTGACACCTCCCTTGCCACCGCCGTCATCACCTCACAACTGGCCGCCGCCGCCCCGCCACAACCACCACCAATCCCACCGCCACCGTTGCCACCATCCCTTCCGCCGCCAACCTTGCCGCCACCGCCGTTATCACCTCACAACTCGCCGCCGCCACCGCTCACCACTCCCGCCGGCGCCAGCCTCGCCGCCCCCCGGCCTCCATTGACACCTCCCTTGCCACCGCCGTCATCACCTCACAACTGACCGCCACCGCCGCCGCCACCACCGCCAACCCCACCCCCACCGCCACCGCTGCCGCCACTAACCCCGCCACCCCGCTACTTTTGTCGGTGCCACTACCACCAACACGTCCTCTACTACAGCTCCCTCCTTACTGACGTGGCTGCTCCAATTGTCATCCGACCGTCTGAGAAGACTCTAGGCATCGACTGTTGTAACCGCAGTCTCTGACGGGAAGATCCTTGCTTTCTGAGTTCCAGCGATTGCGGATTTTTTTCTATATCGGTGAATTATAGTGGCCGTCTGCTCTGGTCAGTAATTTTCTGTGATTTCTCCAATCAATACCACGCCAATTCCGAACAGTACCTTCTGAAACCGACCACGGAACGTGCGCGATATTTCCTTACTATTCCTTATCCCATTTCCCTCTTCCTTCGCACATTTGCAGTTAGATGCACTACACTACCACATATGCCGGGAGACCAGCCCGGAACACACAGCTTGCCCCAGCTGGGAAGATGGTCGAATTCATTCTGAAGGAGCATTCTAACGGCCAGCTCCCTTGAGCTGTAGTTTTAGCAACAATCAACATTTCATCCTGTCGGACTCATCAGATAGCCTTTCAGCCTATGACGCTATTGTCGAACCTCGCTTAGAGTGAGCTCATTCTGCCTGAGGCGCTCAATATGTTCTGCGATATTGTTGCCGCGATTCGTTAAGTTGCGATCTGCTGGCGCCGATTCGTTCAGTCATGCTGCGACGGCCAATGCGCAGAGGAAGAGTCTTTCCAAGTGCAGGAACTTCACTTAACCGCAGTTAGCCGTGAAGCTGTTCATCATTAGCTGATGCATCCTCTCATTTGGTGCAAAAAACACCTCAGTGCATCAACTGATGTCACTGCAGCGCCTCTGACCGGGAGGTCCTAGGTTCCTAGTCCTAGGCTCCTACACAAAAAAAACAAATCAAACCAATCACTACTTTATCACCATACATCTACACCAACTACAACGCCCAATATCACTCCATCTTACCAATAATTACCACATTTCAACAACGCACTATCACCACTATCACTCATAAAATACCGCGATCATCTCCATCTCGCACTGTTACCACACATATATCACCACTCCACGACTTACACTTCACCAATCCAACATACACTTCACACATACCAATCGCACACTTCTCACTCAAAATCACAAATCGCACGTCATCGCCTCTTGCATCAACTTCACGTGATATCACCATCCAAACTATCGTCACTCACACTCCGTGACTCCGATTGAGCGGTCATAGGATTCGTGACCAGCCATTGGCGGCTTTTCGACACTATTTACGGACCTAGGTCGATTTCAATTAGTCTGGAGAGGAATCCTGGAGGCCGGCTGCTCTGATCGGAAGTTTTCCGTGGTTTCTTCAATCAATAGCAGGCAAATCCCGGAGCATTACCCTAACAACCGAGCCACGGCCCGCGCGCGATCTTTCTTTCCTCTTCTTTGTCCTATCCTCATCCGTTTCTTACAAACACTTACATGCACTACACTACCGCACATGCTGAGAGTATGAGTTTGTTCTGTCTGAGAATACATGAAAGGGAATTCCTCCGCAAATCGAGGTGTATGTCGGTGCCGATTGTCACCATCCATTGAGGGAGAAACACCTCCATCTCCAGGCTCTACTCTCAGGGTAATAAAGACCTTACTAGTTGGTGTGCCCGGTGACATCAATCACTCTGTCCTTGAGCTGCCCGGTGGGTTGCACCGGGAGAGGTAGCTCAGGGCATTAACTGATAATACTGCTTTGACCGGGAGGTCCTGAGACCTGCCGTCGGCAAGATTTTCGACACTAGCTTGTCAGCTAGGTCGAATTCAGTTGCTGTTTAGAGGAAAATTGTAGCGGCCGGCTGCTCTGATCGGTAGTTTTCCGTGGTTTCTTCGATCAATACCAGGCGAATCCCGGAGCAGTTCCCTAACAAGCGAGCCACGGCCCGCGCGCGATCTTTCTTTCCTCTTCCTTGTCCTATCTTCACCGTTACTACAAACACTTACATGCACTACACTAACACACACGCTGAGAGTATGAGTTTGTTCTGTCTGAGAATACATGAAAGGGAATTCCTCCGCAAATCGAGGTGTATGTCGGTGCCGATTGTCACCATCCATTGAGGGAGAAACACCTCCATCTCCAGGCTCTACTCTCAGGGTAATAAAGACCTTACTAGTTGGTGTGCCCGGTGACATCAATCACTCTGTCCTTGAGCTGCCCGGTGGGTTGGACCGGGAGAGGTAGCTCAGGGCATTAACTGATATACTGCTTTGACCGGGAGGTCCTGAGGACCTGCCGTCGGCAAGATTTTCGACACTAGCTTGTCAGCCAGGTCGAATTCAGTTGCCGTTTAGAGGAAAATTCTAGCGGCCGGCTGCTCTGATCGGTAGTTTTCCGTGGTTTCTCTAACACAAGCCGAATGCCGGAGCAGTACCGTAGCAAACGGGCCACGTACCGCGCGCGATCTTTCCTTCCTCTTCCTTGTCCTATCCTCACCCCTTACACACACACACACACACACACACCTACACTAACATGTACTACACTACCACATATTCCGAGAAACCGGTCGGAAGCTTGTCCCGGCTAGGGCGGTGCCCCGCTGGCGGGAGAACCCTTCTAGGAGACGATAGGTTGGCGCCAGATGTCGCCATATTCCGGGAACCGGTCGGGCCCGAAGAAAAAACGTGACTACACTTACGGGACTAATGACCTTAGCAGTTGGCGCGCCCGGAATCACTAGCAATGATTCAATGTAAGGGGCGCGTTGGCTGCTGCGGAGAGCGACCAGAACGGTGGCGGGCGCTCACGAAGAAAAACACGTGGACTACACTTACGGGACTAATGACCTTAGCAGTTGGCGCACCCGGAATCACTAGCAATGATTCAATGTAAGGGGCCCGTTGGCTGCTGCGGAGAGCGACCGGAGCGGTGGCGGGCGCCACGAAGAAAAAACGTGGACTACACTTACGGGACTAATGACCTTAGCAGTTGGCCCCGAACACTAGCAATGATTCAATGTAAGGGGCCCGTTGGCTGCTGCGGAGAGCGACCCGAGCGGTGGCGGGCGCACACGAGTGGCGACCTGGCGATCGCCCGGCGCCGATCAAGGTCTGCCCCCGCACGCGCCTGTTGGGAGGCGGCGACACCGGCAATGCCTGATGCGTAGTTACATATATACTCGGGTTTTCGTAGCGTGGGGCCTGGGGGTATTGTTTTCAGGATGGATTTATTTATTGATTGATTTTTTCGTGTTTCCGGGCGCGTCAACTGCTTCGGTCATTAGTCCCGTTAGTGTAGTGCATGTTTTTTCTCGGGAGATGGCGGTGATCTTGCCCCGCTGGATGCCGAGATCTGGCGCCGACCTACCTCGGCTAGTAGGGTTTCCCCCTAACCAGGACTCTCCCAGCAGCGGGGTCACCGCCCCAGTCGGGACAAGCTCTAAGCTCCCGACCGGTCTCTAGGAATACGTGGTAGTGTAGTGCATGTTACTGTAAGTGTGTGTGTAAGGGGAGAGGATAGGACTAGGAAGAGGAAGGACAGATCGCGCGCGGTCCGTGGCCCGTTTGGAAGGGTACTGCTCCGGCATTCGCCAGATGTTGATCGGAGAAACCACGGAAAACTACCGATCAGAGCAGCCGACCGCAGAATTCTCCTCCAGATAGCGACTGAATTCGACCTAGCTGAAAAGCCAGTGTCGGAAATCCTGCCGCCGTGGGAGTGGAACCTAGGACCTCCGGTCAGAGGCGCTGCAGTGGCATCAATTGATAGAAAGCGAAAGTGGTTGCATATGAATAGATGGCATGAGGAAAGATGTCTGTGGGTTGGGGTCCGTGCGTGGTGTGGGGGTCATAGAGGGAAGTGGTGCATAAAAGCGATGGGGGATGTTGGTGGTGAGGTTCGTGGCAACAGAAAAGTTAGTTGTGAGAATGTAATTGCCGTGGCACCATCCCAAGACACCGACATGCCAGATTTTAGGAAATATTGCTAAAATGCGCAATGTTACCAAACGCTGAAAAAAATTAAGGCATCCAAGGAGAGAGGGGAGTAACCCACAAAATTTCAAAACATCAATTTATTGACATAATAAATGTGTTCGTATTAGAATCCATTCATAATTCGATATCTTGTATGTTGTGAGTTAGCTCCCTCTCTCACTGGACGCCTTAATTAGTAATTGTATGTTTTCCGGTCGGTGCAGTATATTTCCGAAGGGTTTTCCATCGACGATAAAATGCGAAATTGTGAATCTGCAAAATAATAACCTAATTGCATTTTACGGTTTCCTTCGCGTTTGCTCTCTAACTAGGGATGCTACATTGACAACAATATATCTATGTTTGAAAACATTTAATTTGACAGTGACCATGTTTACAAAAGGCAAAATATCAAATTAGTTTCCCTTATTTCCTGTTTTTTGGGAAAATATAAAAATGATCGAAATATTTTATTCCAAAGAGTCTCCCTTCAAATCCTAAATGTTACTGTTTATAAAGCTATAAAATGATATAGCCATGTTTTCAAAATGCGAGTTTTTAAAATTTATAGTCTGGCATTCTATCATCTATCTATTATGCGTAGCGAGGCCTGGCATGTGTTTCAATCACACTACATTGTCTACTTAGACGTACTAGGGTTCATCGGGGCTATTATGACACAGAGAAGCATACTTCTCACATTATCTTCTACATGTTTGTAACAAACATGTAGAAAAAATACTGAATAAGTGTATTTTGGTGCTAAACACTAACTTAAGACCTAAAACAACTCTTAAAAAAATCAAAAGTGTGTATCAAATTAGCCCTTCCCGATGGGGCTTATACGATACATTGATGGGACTCAAGTGATACACCTTGACATCTGTATGAATTTTGATTAGAAACAACAAACGGTCTATAGTGAGACTCCTCGGGGTGTAGTGTATCAACAGAATGTTTTGCATTTTTTCGCCTTTGCTGTGCCCAAATACTGGAACATTTTGAGGTCCTACTGTAAGGTCATTAATAACGTAATATATTGCCAATTAATTTCTATTGTTTGTTAATTTTGGATATCTATAATTAACAATTCTTAAAGTGAATCGCATTAGCCCTAATTTTTTGCTGTATCATATTAACCCCGTTTGATCCTATACCTTACTTTCAGGTTCATCAGAATACTCTTGACAAAAAAAGTATTGGGAATCATAATTTTATGAAGCTCATGTTTGGTTGGCTATAATGTGATTATTACAACTAATAGTAGTGGTAATTGTGCGTTTGCTGTAGTGGTACAATTATAGTAGTAAAGATGATATTGGTGAACATTGAGTTGACTTTTTTTTGGAAGTACTGTCCGTCTGATCATACTATTAATAGTTTTGTGAACAGAAAACATCGTTAAAAAATCTAAACCATGCTCTTCATCACAGTCTGGCCATATATTTGCTTGCAAATGCGTGGCAATCAAATTAACAAACAGATGAAAAATGCAGATCAAGTTTTTTTCGATTAGAAAAAAACGTACAATACATAAATAGGAGGCATTAAACACTAATAACGTAAATCACTTCGCATTCGTTTGTAATGACTTCATATTCGTGATAAATAGAATTAAATCGAACAACGCTTAAGTTTCTCATTGAGTACCAAAACAAATTTCTACAAGATGTACTTCCAAACGTTAGAGTTAAATTAAGACAATTAAAATGCTAGATTGAACCGCACGTTATCTTAACACATGAATGTATTTTTTGTTTATAATTATGTATTCGTTCCGCCTACAAGCCTCTGACTACTCGCAGTGCAGCTAAATATCGTAAAGGGAAACGAGACCAGGAAACCTGCTCAGTTCGGACAGCACATGGGCCTGCGATAACACGCACTTTGACGGCGTTTCTTTTACAAAAGACGTCATAAAAGGGCAGCTTCCCCGCGGGCGGAGTGAGGTCAGGTGCCGGTCGCGTGACTGCAGCCGGGGACCCGCGGTCGCTGGAACGTGGCCTCCGCTGGTCGCGATCCCCGCCCGGCTGCAATTACGACATGGCTGGAAGCACTTCCTACCGCCCACACGCGCCAACCCCGCCCCGCCACAACACACCGCCCGCACACACACCGCCCGCCGACACACGCACACACACCGCCCCGCACACACACACACCCGCCCGACACACACACCGCCCGCCACACGCCCACACACACGCCCCACACACACCGCCCGACACAACACACCGCCCCGACACAACACACCGCCCCGACACACACCACACCGCCCCGCACACACACACCGCCCTGACACACACCCGCCCGCACACACACACCGCCCCGCCACACCCCCCGACACACTCGCCCCTGACACACCCGACCGACACCCGCCCACACACACCTGCCCCGCCACACACTCCGCCCCGCACACACCTCCGCCCCGCCACACACACCGCCCCATACACCACCCGCCCTGACACACACCGCCCGACACACACCGCCCGACACACACACCTGACACCCGACACACTCCGCCCGACACACACACGCCCCGACACACACCCCGCCTCCGCACACACACCCGCCCCGACACACTCCGACCACTCGCCGACCACACCGCCCGACACACACCCTGCCCCCGACACACCGCCCACACACACACCGCCCGACACACACCGCCCGACACACCACCCCTGACACACCGCCCTGACCACACCCGCCCGACACACACCCGCCCTCGACACACACCCGCCCCGACACACACACCGCCCTGACACCACCGCCCGACACACCGCCCACACACACCGCCCGACACACACCTGCCCGACACACACACGCCCGACACACACACCGCCCGACACACACCCGCCCCGACACACACACCGCCCCGACACACACACCGCCCCGACACACACACCGCCCCGACACACACACCGCCCTGACACACACCGCCCTGACACACACACCGCCCTGACACACACCGCCCGACACACTCCGCCCTGCCCACACTCCGCCCGACACACTCCGCCCGACACACTCCGCCCCGACACACATTCCGCCCGACACACCTCGCCCGACACACCTCCGCCCGACACACCTCCGCCCGACACACACTCCGCCCCGACACACACTTCGCCCTGACACACACTTCGCCCGACACACCTCCGCCCGACACACTCCGCCCCGACACACACTCCGCCCGACACACACACGCGCCACACACCGCCACACACCGCCACACACCGCCATGCTCCGTTCATCAGTAGAAACAGGATTTTTATGTTATTAAATATTTTTTGTCTTTCTCCTTATCGTTCTCAAAGTTATAATCTTGGCGAATCGTCGCCGTCGTAATACTATCTAATTCTTTCATTGCATTTTTTACATATTTATCCCTATATTACATATTTTACATATTTTGCTGTTTTCACATAATGCTATTTTATTCTTTCGATTTTCTACTATTTAATTACATTTTCTTAATGAAAAGCAGCAAAATAAATCAGCATTTTCGTAAATAATTTCTGCCTGCTGTCTACCCATAGTATGGTACATGACATTCGGTCGAATTCAGTCACTGTCTGGAGGACTATTTGAGCGGTAGGCTGCTCTGATCTGTAGTTTTCCGTGGTTTCTCCGATCAACACCAGACGAATGCCGGAGCAGTACCCTACCAAACGGGCCACGGACCGTGCGCAATATTTTCTTCCTCTTCCTTGTCCTATACTCTCCCCTTACACACACACACACACACACACACACTTACTCTAACATGCACTACACTACCACATATTTCGGTCGGGAGTTTAGAGTTTGTCCCGGCTGGGGTGGTGCCCCGCTATTGGGAGATTCCTGGTTGGGGAAACACCGCTACCCGACGGTAGGTCGGCGCTGGATCTCGCCATCCATATGTATGTAGGCGCGATAAATATAGTTGATAGTTTAAGTTTCAATGTAGTATTAAGGTCGTGTTTGAAAAGTTAACTTCCAACTAAAAGATTTGCCCACTATCATGCAGTCAGTATTACTGCAATTAGACATGTAGTATTGCATTTTTACATGTGTTTGAAACCAGAGCCTGATCAATGAACGAGTACCTTACCTAGTAATTAGTAACCTATCATGATTCACCTTCCACGGTAACCGTATCCATTCTGTGAAAGAAAAACAAACTGCACTGAACGGAGTTGTTCCATTGATTAATCTTAAATAACACGTAATAGAAATTTGACGGGAATAACCATGAAAATTAATTTTTCTTTTTCAATTTGATGCCCTAATATCAGAAGAAGACACGCAATTATCGAAATGTTATGCAATGTAGAACATTTCTTTTTGTGATGTGATCTCTTGTACTTAATTCTTGCTTAAATATAAAAATTAAAAGCTCTTGAATTCACACCCAAACTATATATTCTAGTAATAGGTAATGGTTGTTCTCATTTAATTATTTTTATTTAATTAAATGAGCAACAACCTTTAACTATTCCTAGAATAAAAATTAAAGAATTGTTTACAATAAAACGGGATCACAATTTTCTTAACTATTACTGTGATAAATTGCGTAGCAAAGAGGAACAAATAATGACGTTAGATTCTTCCCACACCGTGGTCAGAAATAAGTATTATCAGAGTGTACTATTTTAAGCGTATGCCACTCACCGTTAACTATTCGTGAAACTAATTAGTAGCTTGCAATGGACGCGAAAATTAGCATGCATCATTCTTTTTACTCTGCTCTACTTCGGAGCTGACAACGCTATATAAATGTTACATGCACCACTTCACAAGAACCTGATAATCTTACCTTCCACACTAATCTTAATCATCTTTGAGGGTCATAAACTCAGACGGGATGATGGTTACCAAGAATCGGAATACCAGTACTTATTTGCACCGAAGAATTACGAAGCTATAAATAAATTTGAATATATCAGTTTCTCCCGAACCTTTTTGCCCCATAGAACTTTTCGAAACATATGGAATTACCATGGCTCAGGGGCTTAAACCAGCATCCAAATTCACCAAAAACAATCATTCCAGCAAAAACGTAAGATTTGAGTATGTCTATAAGTAATTTCATTAGGGGTTTCAAAATTATCTGAGACGTTTAAAACTACAAGTGGAATTCGGTTAGACTATTTCAAGAATATGCATAAATCGATTAAATATAATGAATATGTTAAATATACCGAGAAAATGTTTCTTCGTGGGTTGTTTCAGACACTACATTAATTACTGTAGACTCCATCATGGAAGGAATATTTATTTTCCAAAATAATCGAACGTCATCTGCAAAATGATGATAGCGAAAAGTACATAGTGCACTTTTCGATTTTAGGCGCCTGTGATTGCTTTATAGAAATCTTATTAAAATGCTATTGGCGGGATTGAAACTAAAAACTCATGAGTAGATGAGTCAATAAAAGAGTGTTCTCATAATGCGATTGTAGTGTTGTAGACTTCACATACCTTCATGATTCGCTAAAGAACCACCATTTCATTTGCACATTTTTTATTCATTTGTCATTGATTACTCATGAACATTCATCCGTGTGTGGAAAGCATTGGTAAATCTTTGAGGAAATCTTCCCGCAAAAAAGGAGAGCATAAGGAAGTAAGCCTTCAGTCTACCTACGCTCTGATTAGAATGAATGGTACTCAGCATTAGAGAACTGCCGTAGTCATACAAGGTTCGCATAAAGAGTATCGGGAACATTTTTACCTAACACAAGAGGACCTGGCTCAGAGCATCAACTGATGCCACTGCTGTTCCTCTGACTGGAAGGTCCTAGGTCCGAGTCCCGACGTTGGCAGAATTGTTGACACTAGCTAGATTGTTTGGTCGAAATCAGTCACTGTCTGAGAATTGTAGCAGCCGGCTGCTCTGATCGGTAGTTTTGATGCATTCTATTATCAATACCAGGTGAATGCCGGAGCAGTACCCTAAGAAACGGGCCACGGACCGCTCGAGAACTTTCCTCCTTCTTCCTTGTCCTCACCTGGTGTTGATCGGAGAAACCACGGAAAATTACCGATCAGAGCAGCCGACCGCTAGAATGCTCCTCCACACAGCAACCGAATTTGACCTAGCTCACAAGCTGGTGTTGAAAATCCCGCCACCGTCGGGACTCGAACCTAGGACCTCCCGGTCAGAGGCGCTGCAGTCACATCAGTGTAAATATGTGTGTCACTGAGCCACCGCTCCCGGTTTCCAAAATACCGATGTTTTTATGTCGATGTCACATCTCTACAGTCCAGTGATTCGAAGTGCAAACGATTGAGCAGAGGTCACCACAACAATGCACCCAGCCACTCCTGCTTCAAGGTAACCGACTACCTATATTGATTCAGTGGTGAGGTGTAGTTGACATTTACATAATTGAAATGATTGAAGGCGTTATCATTGTCAACAATAGTATTTATTTCACAAATAGCAGCTTTCGATGGCTTAGCCATCATCATCAGTTTTCTGCTGTCTGGGAGCCACAAGATAGCAGTTCTTTTTTGTGGCTCCCAGACAGCAGAAAATTGATGATGGCTAAGCCATCGAAAGCTGCTATTTGTGAAATAAATACTATTGTTGACAATGACAACGCCTTCAATCATTTCAACCGACTATCTGACGAACGTGGCAACGCAACTTTACAGTCCCGATTTGATACAACGAGACGATTTTTTATTCCGAAAAGTGATATCTTCCCTAAAAGGACCACACCATGGGTCCTTAAGAGCCGCCAAAGAAGCTTGCTCGCAATATCTTAAGGTTCTTTCGGAATTCGCCTACTAGGGAGCCTTCGAGTTGTGAAAATGCCGTTGGCAAAAGTATGACGAGGTTCTAGGGATGTACTTTGAAGAATTTTAATGCATTATGACAATATATTAAATAAATCTATTTTACGAAACTTCAGCTCATACTTTTTTATACTATAAACCTTATAAATTCTCATATTCTTACAATGTTATAACGTTATAACTGTGTTCAGACGACCAGAGTTCATTTTTCGTTCACAGTGACTATACTTTCTGGAAATATTTCACCTTCTTCTCGTAGCGATGCAGAAAATCATGTGAAAATCTGTTACCATGTCACTCATCTCCGTGAGTTGATGCGGTACCCAATGTGCTGAAAGAGTCCGCAGAGTTCAATAATGTTGTGTAGCACCATTTGATGGCACTTAAGCCGTGTTTTCTTAACGTATTTTAGAGCACTTTTACACTTCGTCTACTTTAAGACACACCTGCGTTGAGCTAACAGTAATTATCACACGCCACAGTTGATCTCGCATCCTCTTATATTTGCTTTTTGAGCGTGGCGTCTCAAGGTCACGCGCGAAAAGGGGGGGGGAAGGGAATACATACTCCAATGGGGAGCTGCAACGTCACTTCAGCTCCGACTTATACGGCTCCCTATCTTTCCCCTTTACCTTGAAAAATACAAAACTTACCCTTCTGACGTGATAGCAGTGTTGCCACTACTTTGTATCCAATCATTGTATAATATTGCAACATAAGTCTACAAATACGCATATCCTTAAAAAAACTCTTCTCCAAGCGAACCGTTTTACAAAAAAATTCATGTATTTATAATTTCAAGATTAAAATATTACAATGAAAATGTCATTTCTGCTATTTAATTCAGTGCATTGTGCTATATCCATACAAAATGTTGAAAGAAAATGAAAATTTTATCCTTACTCGCACTCAATTCACTATTCTTGGCATTGTCACAAGTCACAACATGACGTTACTGTCAATTATCCCGAAACTACTTGAAATTGTCCTCTTATTTGTTTACAAAGAAAAAAGAAAATACTTTTTCAAAACGTTTTGAGATTTTCGGAAATTCTTTAGAGTTCATTGAAGTATCTGTATTCATAAATACTCGTACATTAAAGTATAAAATACATGGAAAATAAATACCAAAAATACATGGGAAATAATACCAAAAATTACTTATATGTAAGATTTGAATATTCAATTTATCAAGTGCTTAAGTTGTGATTTGGTGAATTGTGCTCAATCCATTCATTTTTTCAATTGCCAAGCTCCTGCCAATGATTCTAGAAAAATGTTCAACATTTGTCTCAAAATTGTACAAAAATGTCTATTATTTTGAAAAAAGGAATAACATGATTTAAAGGAAGTACTAATATAAAGGAAAATAATACACTAAGGAATAAATCTGTAAGCTTAATAGTAAAGATAAACGACATAAAAGTAAATGCAATTTTCAAAATCAGAGGTTTTCATGAAAAGCGGACCTATGCTACGTTACTCCTCTAAGCATAAAAATTGAGAGAAAAAGTTTGAAACGGCTTTTCTTTCAATTTCAAAAATCTAGTTTAGGTATTTTTGAAAAAATCCAGTTTTTACTTAAAATTACGAGTCTACTCTTATTTTTAAAAACAGCTAATATCGTTAAAACTTCTATTATTTAAAAATATATTGCTTTAGTAAGCAAATATTAAGTTTTAGTAACGAAAGTGTACGAAAGGTTTAAAAAGTTTGATGTTGCAATTTCCAAAATTCAAAATTTTTAATCAAATGTACTTAATATCAAATATATGTCGTCCACTTTCAAGTAAAAATTTAAAGAAAAATGAACCAAAAAAAATATGGTATCATCAAAAATTAAAATTGTAATTCGCAGGGCCTGAGTTCAGCGAGATCAAGGGGAATATCCACTTTAGGAAAAATCCCCTGAAGCCACTAGTCACTAGTGGGTTTATGAACTGACAGGTTTTAAAATGAAAAATTCGGTGGAGGTACCTCGAAAAGGAAGATTTTCCGGAAAAGGTTACAGTTTAACAATTAACTCACGACTTGAAGTTACGTGGTGCCCATGATAGATAATATTAAAATTAGAAGACACACCGACTAGTACTAGATGCGAATGTACAAATGAGTTCGTTTCCTTAACAAGTGTATCAAAGTTTGCTCAAAGAATTGTCAAACGTGTTTTTGGCATATACGAATACTGAGTGTAAATTACCGACGGCCTACGTTGAAATTTTAATTACCTTGTCAGTGATTTAGAATGCATGAAGTTGTATGATGTCTTTGAATTAGGCATGTACTTGGAAAACACTATACATCAGATCCAGTATCGTTTAGGAATTCATATTTAGTTCGTGCATCACATCCAAAAAAAAGTTTGGAGTCACTACTTATCTATGATGTCTGTAATTCAGATTTTCAGTGAAATTACAAGGTAGTTTACATTTATGTGCATTATTCTAGAATTGTGTGTCACAGTGAAACACCTGTTACAGTAACACTGGTTCTAACGACTAGATTTAACGAATTTATCGCTAACACAATTTATATTCGTAACATGACTTTTGAGGTCACTTGTGTAGTAAGATCTTCCACTTGCGAATGAAACTTTTTTATTGCAGAGAACGTAATTGACCATTATGTTTCTCATTGAAGCGGTTGTAAACCGTTGAAGTACTCTCGAGTTATAGAAGTAGTTACATAGATTTGAGTCAGAAATAACATTTTTCTGTCTTAAATTCCGATCATAAATACAAGCTCTGTCGTGGACACTACAAACATTAACATGTGCAATTTTGAATCATGACAAATTCTACTACAACGCGATCTTACAAGTGCTATTTCCCCCATCTCGATCGGGTTTTTGTCCAGTTTCCCTGATCCATTGAGCAAATGCTGAGATGGCCCCTTGCTTTGCTTCTGGACGTAAATGTAGCTTCACTATGCGCACGTTTTGTTGAACTTTCCTTTTGCTTCTAGTGGTAGTAGAGCTTAGGGTGTTTCTATTTCGTTAACAATACAGAAAAATCAAATCTGTTTGTTCCTTTACTGTTAAAAATAAGTTTTCTGTAATTTTGCAACGAATATATCTAGTTTTTGAAATGTTAATCCCTCGCTTTTTTAAATTTATTATTATTATTATTATTAATATGATTTTTCATCTTTCAACTATTAATAGTTATATTATTGGGAAGGGATTCTGAAACTCAAGAAAGCGTGCGCAAATGATTTTCTCCCCCATACGTCACATACAGTTTTTGACTGTTTATGACTAAATAAATAAATAAATTTCTCCTCCAAATTCTTTAGCTGTTCATCAAACCATTCCCACCACTCGGCTGGGCGAGAGAACTCGATGATAGTGACCTAGGACGCCTCCAATTCCACTCCCTCTCCGGTGGTGATAATTAAAACTTTACGACAGGACCTCGTTCCGCATGCCACTCCAGTCACCTCGGCGGTGCCCGTCGCCCGTGGCCGAAGCCCCCGCTGCGCTGGCGCCCCCAGGCGGCGACGGCGCTTCTGCGAACTAGGTGGCGTGCGCGCGCCCTGCACTTGAACGCGTTCCGGGAATGGAGTCGCCGTATGCAAAGCAGCCCCATCCGACCGCACCACCCCCTCTCCCGCCGCCGCCGACATCGCTACCGCCGCTGTTCCGTTGTTGTCGCTGTCGTTCCATCGTTACCGCTGTCCAACCATCCCTATCGCTCTTTATTGTTGATTTCCGATCGCTATTGCCCCCGTTATATCGCCTCCGCTGCCAACCCATCACTATCGCTGTCATCCCAAAGCTAACTTGCCAATCCATCGCTACTGCTGCCATCCAACGCTACTCTGCAACCTTTGCTATCTCCCATCTCTTTATTGTTGATGTCCGATCGCTATTGCCCCGTTTTTCCCCTCCACTACATTCCATCGCTACCGCTAGTATCCCATCTCTACCGCTGCCAACCTATTACTATCGCTGTCATCCCAAAGCTAACTTTGCCGATGCTACCGCTCCCATCCCTCCTTTCCTGCCATCCCCTTCACCGATCGCGTACCCACTGTCATTTATCGTTACGCTCCATTCCATCACTATCCTTGCTAACCAATTGCTACAGCTGCCAATCCAACGCTTCTCATTCTTTGACCCTTCCCCGCCAAGCCATCGTTAACGCTGACTTCCCATGGCTGCCACTGCTATTCTATCGCTACGGCTCCCAACGCCTCGTTGTAGTTGACGACCATCGCTATTGCCACCTTTTTATCACCTCTCCTGCTAACCAATCGCTACCGCGGCCAACCCAACGCTATCACTGCCCTCCCACTGCCATCACATTGCAATCGCTACCACTCGTTCGCACCGGGAGCGGTAGCGCAGTGTATCAACTGATGTCACTGCAGCGCCTCTGCCCGGAATTCCTAGGTTCGAGTCCTGATGGCGGTAGGATTTTGCCACTGGCTTTTCAGCTAGGTCGAATTCAGCCGCTGTCTGGAGGAGAATTCTAGCGGCCGGCTGCTCTGATCGGTAGTTTTCCATGGTTTCTCCGATCAACACCAGGTGAATGCCGGAGCAGTACCCTACCTAACAAGCCACCGACCGCTTCCTTGTCCTATCCTCTCCTTACACGCTGCCATATATCACAACCGTTGTCCCTACAACTACCGATATCGCCTCCGCTGTCACTACACTAACTCCCCAGTCCGCGCCGCCACCAACTCCACACCACAGCTATCATTCCCCCCTCTGTCTTTGCCACCGTCACCTTCACCACCTATTACCCCCACCCCCGCCTCCAAAGTCACCAGGCCGATGAGACCGTCACCGCAGGCAACGCTGCGTATACACCGGACTTTGATTCGCGTGTCGGACTCTCACTTTTTATTAAAAACTCAATAAAAACGGCTGCTCGCCGAAGCTGTCCCGCTGCCGCCCGGACCGGGCACGCGACCCAGAGGACGGCAAGGACGGCGGAAAGGACGGCGAGGACGCGCCGGACATCCCCCCTTTTATTTTTCGCAAACTACCTTCGCAGTACATACAGACGGGCCTCCCTATATCGAATCTCTGTACATACCAATCTTCTGTACTAGCCAATCTTCTGTACATAGCCAATCTTCTGTACATAGCCAATCTTCTGTACATAGCCAATCTTCTGTACATAGCCAATCTCTGTTCACAGCCAACCTGTATATATTGAACCTCTATTTATCAAACGTTTGTATATGAATATTCTCTATAAACCAAATGTTTGGGTCCCTTGAAAATTCCGTTTCAAAAGTTTCTATATATATCCAAAATAATTTCTAAAACATCGAAATAATTTTCTGTCTTGCCTATTTTTACGAAATAAAAATGCACAGTACACACTATAAATTACGTTTCTAAAAATAGTATTGTTATATTTGGATAGAGAATATTACTACTGCGAAAAAATTATAACTTCTTTCTAGCTGGTTCCATAATTGAATAATGTTTTCTGCGTCGTTCCCAGCTTTATGAGAAAAAAGTAACTCCCTCCTCATTTCACTCTCCAAGGGAAGTTTTCAATCGTGGAAATGCGTACGCCAAAGCGATCACTGCGTCTAATGCTTCGTCTAACGCCCCTGACCTATGATTTTCGTAAGTTCAGCGCAGGTTCAGATTGCTGTTATGCGCTTAAAAAGGGTGTTCGAAATGTCTAAACAAAAATCCCATAATGTTTTAGAAAGTGAACATAATCAATTATCTGGGCTGTAGTGTAAAAAGAAACTAGTGTCCCAGAAGTATGAAAACTGCAAAAACTTTTCAAAACTCTTAAAACTGAAGGAGGAGATCAAAACTTTCCATGTAGTTTCTATGTATCGATATTATCTACCAGCTTAGGTGGCTCAGGGCATCAACTGATGTCACTGCAGTGCCTCTGACCGGGATGTCCTAGGTTTCGTGTCTTGACGGTGGCAGGATTTTCGACAGTAGGTTCACAACTAGCCGCAACATCCAGCCGCTGTCTGGAGGAGAATTCCAGAGGCCAGCTGCTCTGATCAGTAGTTTTGTGTGGTTTCTCCGATCAACACCAGCGAATGCCTAACAAACGGGCCGAGGACCACGTGCGATCACTTTTTCCTCTTCCTTGTCCCATCGTCACTCCTTACTTACGTTTACGTTACTTACGTTAAGGATGGAAATCTTAAGGTACAGTATTTAGCCGACAATTTTGTCAATAATAATTTTTCGATTAAACTATATTTTCAATGTATTTTCTTTGTTGATTTATTGCTATATATAACCCATACAATTGAGGCATTGAATACTTTTGGTACTTTAAAAAACAATAAAAAAATAAAAAAAAAAAATATTAAACAAAAGAATTAATTTTAGTAATGTCATCGCCATCTGGTAATCTGAAACCTGATGGGTGCTGAATGGTGATTAATTTATTTTATTATTATTCTTTCACAGTATCAATAATGTGTAACGTGTAGCAGGCTTAACAATCCAATGAAATTTAGACCCAGACAAAGAAGTTACTTGAAGTGGGAGGATCAAAATTTGTCCACAGGTGACTTATTATTACGCAATTTAAGAACTTTGATCGGCCTATTAAAAATATCCTTGTTCGTTACTAAATGACATTGTGGTGTGTAATAGTGCAAAAGGAATGTAACCAAACAGGAACTAACACTGGGAGTTATGTTCAGTAGGCGGCAAGGCGCATATATGAAATATTTCTTAATGGAGTGACCAGTTGGGAAACTGACATAGAAATCACAATTGTGACGTAGAAATCACAGTTGTGACGTAGAAATCACGTTAATACAATTGTGACTGTACAAATTCTTAGTTATGGAGTAAACTGCGTCCGTCCGTCCGTCCGTCCGTCCGTCCGTCCGTCCGTCCGTCCGTCCGTCCGTCCGTCCGTCCGTCCGTCCGTCCGTCCGTCCGTGATCATATTTTTGCGGAACCATCTAGAAAATACTAACAGAATATCTCTAAATTTTTTAAGCAACAAAAACGCGCTTTGACAACAAGCGATACCTACAGAGGAGATAAGAAGCTCATTCCATTGTTCTCGACCACCCAGTTCGATTGTCACATTTCATAACCAATTATTTCTAAGACACACTGAAAAACTATAGAAACAAAATATACATTTTTGGGAAATCTGATAACGAAAAAGTGTTTTGTTGGTTTGTTTTTCATCGTCCGGCCGCCTATGAACAATACTAGCGCCTAAACTATTCTCAGGATTTTGCCAAAATAAATATTTCATGGTCGATCTGGACCGGCTCAAACACGTACATTTTTAAACGGGTCCATTTTGCGAAATTTCTGTCTGAAATTAATGCAAATTTAAAAACACATTTTCTCAAAATAGACTCAATTTTTCCTTTAATTTCTCTCATGGATTAAACAAGAGACTCTTAAAAGAATGGCGCATGTCTCATTTCCGATGAAGTCTCTGAATTTTCGAAAATTGCAATTTTAGAAATAACACGAGAAGATATGTGCTGTTGTAGCTCCACTTATTTCTCTACCAGGTCCCGGCAATAAGAGTTTTTCAGTCGAAAATTCGCTGTTTTGCGGCACACGATTACAATACTTTCTCCGTTTACGAAGTAAGCGCGGGAATGCGAAAACAACAAACATTAAAATATCTGTTCCAAATTCAAGGTACCTCGGCATCAGCCAGATTGGTTGGGGAATTTCTGTTTTGGTGAAAATCCTACTCCCAGTTTAGGCGGTAGCATTGTTCATACGGATATACGGACGGGCGTTTTGCCACGGATGGACGTTTTGCCGCATATAATATGTCGGTAGAGGATCTACAAAACGTGGATTCTGACGACGTGTAATTTATTACACATAGGAACAACAGTTATCCACATATTCACAATCAGACATGTAAAATACGAATTTTTCCGAAAAGTCACTGTTTCCTGGTACAGCATTACATAATTTTCTCTATACAACGTACGTAGTATACGAGAAAGTGAAGATGTTAACAATTCAAATTAAAATATACTTAAATATTACATTAATTGTTTATATATTTTACCTGCTATAAATTTAGTACATTATCCATTTTGAAACCGCAATGGACTCTTAGCTGTTTTGCAAAAGATCAACAAATCCACATATCAGTGTTTGAGTCATATCCTTTACAAAATCAAATCTATCACAGTGCAATTTTTAAATCAGAAACTTTTTGTGCTAATAGTGAAACAAAATTTTGTTTACAGATTCAATGCATTGTCCGAGATACTTCCTATCTCTACTTGTTGATTACATTTCCATTTTGATGGTGTTTCTGTGACGCCAAGTCAAGAGTCTCTTAAACATTCCGATGAGAGAACCTTACCAATTACAGCGTTGGTTGCATGTGTCCGCGTTGGAAAACAAATGAGACTTTCCCAAATTTTGCTCCGACATTCAACGCGATCACAAAAATCTTACGACACAACAATATTCCATCATTTAACAGTCTTTTAGTATTTTGATATTTTTATTATATTTTAATCGAAATTGTGTTTTTCTAATTTTTTTTATATTTAATTATATTATAGATTTTAATATTTATATAATTATATTTATATTTTCATTATCAAAATTTCGGTGGAGTCATCTCACACATTCCAACTGTTTATAAGGGGTATTAATTTTTAATTTTTAAATTACGGCGGGAATCAACCATAATTATTTGCATATTATATGCAATTTAACGCTAATAAGGTTATGGCAATTTGAGAGGTACAGATCATTCTGACGAAATAAGAATATACCGTCATCATATTGTTCATCAACTTGAATATGACACAACTTCAGAGAGGTGAGAAGCAAAAAAGAAGGAGCAAAAAAACATGAGAAAATGTTAAGATTGGTAAATATGAAAGAAATTATCCCAGAGATAATTATAGAGATTGTTACTAAATATTAATTCTCCTTTACAAATATACTTATATAACTGTAGTAAGGCGATGTTCTTTTAATATAATAACATAAATAAAACAATATTATAATAATAAAAAAACATTGCTTATGTTACTAAAATTACGAGTATTATTGTTGTAATCAGTATCATTATAATTAGAATTCAATATTAATACTTGTTCTACTTCGAAGATAAATTACCAATGTTACTTTTAGCAGGCATAAAATACAACCGATAAGAAATCCGTGTCTGAGAGTGGCCACTTCCCTTATGTAAATAAGACATTTAAAGTCAGTTTTCAACGGGGGATGACGTACGTTTTCATGCCCCAGGTCTCACTTTGCGATCCAGTTATTTTCGAAGACACGAAAAAAGTAGAACAAGCTACAAGTGGTATGTTATTTCGTATGGGACAAAAAGCGAAAATAGCATGTATGCCGAGCATACTTAATTATATTTTGGCGTGTACTTAATATTACGTTGTTTGCCAGCAAATGGTGAGCTGAAAACTATTTTTACGTTTATAGTGTATGCTAGTTTAGAACTCAGAATATAGTCTCAAGGTGAGTATGGAACTCACGTAAAAAGTTATCCAAGAATTCCTTTCTTTTTAATAGTTTCAGAGTATTTTGATATTATATTTACGTAAAATTGTGATTGTGTGAATTTATTTCAAGATCTACATCCTCAAATGTTTTGCAGTCTACCTGTTTTATCTAATACCAAAGCTAAATGGGCAAGATACTAAATTAGATTTATGTTCACATTCTGATTAGTACTTTGAAAAACTATTTTACCGAATGTATTAACATTATCTCACCAATAGAACATTGACTCTCAAATGTTGAACAGGAGGTCAACAAATTGAAATTCGACCCGTGACAGTTTCAGTAAAATGATAAACCAATATGAAATTATAGAAAGTAGTGTTCGATTTCATATGTTAGTTTGAGCTTTCACTTCGATAACATGACAATCCTGAGGTCGGTTCCCGTGAGATAAAATATTGTACTACTCATTATAAGTTATCGAATGTGAATTTAATTATAAAAGTTATAAGTTATAAATATTATAAGTTATCGAATGTAATTTATATTATTTGCTATCTATTTAATAATTGGTTTCAATCAATAAAACTTTAAGAAATCGTGATTCTGTATATAATTACACGTCCACTTGCAACAGGTAAGGAATAATATGTTTTATGTCCAACTCATAATTAAGTTGAAAGTAAATTTAATAAATTAGTGTTAAAATTTCACATTATTTCTTTTGAACTTACTAACTCATCAAATAGTTTTCAATTAGAGTCTTTAATTTTCCAGATGTTTGCTTTTTCTGAATAAGTACCATGCACCTCTTTGTGGTGTCAGCAGCTGAAAACTAATCGTAATATGACTTTTCAGTATTCGAATTTTCATGTATCATCACAAAGCAATAACGAACTTTGACAAATAAATAATAAATTTTCAACCATATTCATAAAAGTCTTTTTTGTTTTTTTATTCAATAAAAATGTACTCTCCATTATCCGAACCTCCAGAAGTGAGAGTATTGCATTTATCTGCTTGCAAAAATTAAAAGTATGCAAGAAAAATGATAATAAAAAGAGGGTGGAATACAAGCAAAAAATAGGGTATAAAGTGCGTCTAAGGCTTACATTATATAATTCAATTAAAGAGTCCTGCATGAAAAATCATTGAATTATGCTAATTATTCCCGTTGGTTATCGGCAATGCCCTTTTTGTAAATTACAATTTAAAAAATCAATTAAGGAAATTGATTTTTGCATTTTTGTGTAAGTAGACTCCCCAGAAACAATAAAAGTTTGCTAAGAATGAATTAAACCTATTAATTAGGGATTTACACCCTTTCAGTAAAGGAGTTCGCCAGGAACAGCAGCTATCTTTCTATGGTGCGATCCGGAATTCGATTCCCGGTCGGGGCAAACATAGAGCTGTAGCTTTCCACTACAATCGTAACAGTTTCTGAGGCGTAAGGCGATAAAACGCTCAGGTAAGACAAATAGCCTAGCTATGGTGATGGGAAGACGTCAAGCACGCCATACATTACTTTTATTTCCATGCCTGGTCACCAGCCACGTCGGAGTAGTTCCCTAACAAACGGGCCACGGACCGCGCGCAATCTTTCCTTCTCATATCTTGGCCTACCTTCACCCCTTACACACACACACACACAACACACACACACACACACATGCCGGGAGACCGATCGGGGACTTAGCGCTGCCGGGAGACCGATCGGGGACTTAACGCTTGCCCCGGCTGGGGCGGTGCCCCGCTGGTGGGAGATTCCTGGTTGGGGAAAATTCCTCTAGCCGACGGAAAGTCTCGCCATCTAGCGGGCGAAGAACACCGCTACGAGAAAATCATGCACTACATTTACGGGGCTAATGACCCTAGTAGTTGACGCGCCCAGGATCTCAATCAATCAATCTAGGCGTGTATAAAATCTAAAAACAGGGCTCAGGCTTTGGAACACCGCTAGCTGACAAAGATCGGATTAATCCGACAATAAATTGCCAAATTATTCATACATACAGACACATACATACACACATACTTATATACCTTCATACAAATAGACGAATACCTAATGGTGCGAGTCCACTAGAGTAACTAGCGCAATCTACTCTCGAGAGAAACTCTCAAGACCCTGTCCATTAGTGAGCGAAGCCTGGAATTTTCGACACCCGACAATGAACGGCCATACACACTTGAGACCAAATCTCAAATACCCGTCCACTGGTGGGCATTCACCAATCGAGAGTGAGTTTTAAGATGGAGGCTATGAAAACGCTATCGGAGGCTTTGTGGTTTTATATCATTTTGTTAAGAAAAACCACATTTAAACCAAATATTAAAAATTTTTATTTTAAAAGTGTTAGGGACTAAAAGAGAATGTAATTATGTTTATGGAGTTCTTGAATTGCGTTGCATGGTGTAGAAAGTATAACATACCCAACCTAAACTAGCCCAACCTAAACTACAGTACATTCACTAAAAAAAAATATTTCAGGATATGCCTATCCTCGTTTTCCGGAATGCTGTTGTCACACACAAAATCAGAATAGAGAACAGTTTTGAATATGAGAACGATAATTATTTCCCTGTAATTTCATTTGCTTTCCATTAATATATGTTATCCAAGTAATATAAAAAATGATTTGCCTCTCAGCTTTTCAATATATGAAAATGAATTGTATAAAACTGAATATTGGGTAACATTATTTCATAAAAATAAATCTCCGACCATGAAATATCAATGCATCTGCTACCAAACGACAATTGGTGTAATTGATGAGATCAAGACATATTCCACAAAAAAATTTAAAAAAATGGTTTACCTTAAAATCTCAATTTTCTTTTCATTTCTTTTTTTTTGTCATAACAAATAAAAGCAGAAATATTGCTCCAGAAAAGCAGAAATATTGCATTTCGAGTCGACACCTTTTCCAAATGAAACTGTTGGACTCACAGAAATGATTTGTGTGCTACGTGCGTATCACATATACTGGCAGTGCAAAACATCAATAACAAAATCTTGGCACTAGCACATGAAGCAAAAAAAAATCTAGTTAAAACCATCCTGTTTTGCTTTTAAGACACGAATTTTTACAGTTTTGGTAATTCTGTTGAAAAGCAACCAGGTTTTGCTTGATGGATATCCATTTCGTCAATGTCTACCACTGTTCCTGTTCCTGTTTTATGGCTCGACAGCCCGCTGCGGGCCTTGGCCGACCAGCGGTGACCCAGTCTCTTGGCCATGAGATAAGGGATTCGTGTGGTTAGCACGAAGACATTCATTCGCTGTATATATTGGTCTTCATTATCTTAGGGTAGGCTTTCTTATCGTCACACAGCAATAGATACTTGGACATTTGTAATGCCTCATTCACAATGCAAACTTAAACGTAACGTAAGCCGTAAACGTATGCAGTAAACTTTTCACGTAAAACGAGCATTCACAATGGCAAACGTAAGCTGGAACGTAGGTTTTGCCTGAACAAATCAGAATTCAACATATTGATCGATGGGTTTCTAGCTTTTTCGACTCTCCTATCGATTTCATCTTTTGCATTTGCGAGCAGCTGTTGCGCCCCTACCTATTGAGGTTATATGCGAGCAGTGAGCTTTAAATTGTGTACCGCAAATATATTTAACGCCACGTTCAGATTTTGTCATGAGAGAGGTTTGGGCGTGCAGCTTGTGCTGTTGCAAACTTCTGCAGCATTAATTTTAGGGCGCTTTATTTAAAAAGAAGAAGGAGGCGCTTTATTTGCCATTTCGAATCAACACTTCGCAACTCGTACCTAAACTCCACAAACTTCTTTGCTCTACCTTTCAACCATTTCAACTATACACACCAACGCACACCATTACACACGCATAAACAAGAAACGATCTGGAGTAGACCTTCTTTCTCGCGGATTTTGTTGTGTATTTGTTTTTTTCATGCTGCTCTCTGATTGGTCTTCGCTAGAATTTCGACGTAAATTTAAACGTAGAAGCTTGGAGCTTGCGAGCTCTTTAAGTTTACGTCTCACGTCTACGTTTACGTCAAGCCATTGTGAATGATCTCGCTTTATAACCCATTTCTAGGTTTTGCGGCTACGTTACGGTTACGTTTAAGTTTGCATTGGAATGAGGCCTAAGGAAAGCGCACAGGTATGACTTGCCTCGGCCGTGAAATGTATACCGCTACTGATAAATATTTCTGAACTGACATCTGCATTACAAATTTCGAAGCAAACGTAGCCAAATATATAATTATCGTCTGTTAACGTTTTTTAAGAATTAACAAAATCTTGTTTTTGGGGGTTCTTTAACTGATTAATGTTTTGTCATAGCGCTTGTTCCTTGACGCCGTTTTTTTAACACATTTATTAATTTTGGAAGGTTTACATCGTTTAGTACAATTACTTTATAAATGTATTTTCAGACTTATTCTAGTTAAAATATCTAAGCTACCTTAAACTATACATTGAATAGGATACTCTAGGGGAGAACCTCATGGTTGGCTAAAATTTTGAGGAAGGCTTCAAAAGGAAATCTATTTTTATTCGAGTGGGTTGGATTTTTCTAGTTTGTATTGGATGCTGCTGGTATCTGTTAGGTTTTGGTAGAGTTGGTGATATTTGTGCTATTTGGTGTATTATTGTATTGATGTTTAATTCTGAATGAGGTGTTTATTACTTATGAATCACATAAGTGATTAATAACCTTGACACTGTGTCCGTGTGCACAGTCACGTTGGTAGCATGTGTTTGTAACTTTTAAAACTAAAACATTGTTATATTGTTAAATTCTGGAGCTAGAAGGCCGCCAATCGCTGGTTATATGAGCATTTTTACTTTCTCACTACGAAGTCGAGAGGAAGTTATATAATGCTGTGCGAATAAACTGCAAATGTTCGGCCGAAAAACTCTAAATTACAGGCCCCCTTTAACAAAAAAGTGGATAAATCCAGTTGATAAATTTAGAAAAAACTAACACCAGAATCCATGTTTTGCGAGTCCCTCATACCGAAAAATTGATTGACGGCAAAACGTCAGTTCGTCTGTCAGTCTGTGAACAAAAGACGCCTAGAGGCTAAACCGTTCAGTCTATTTTCTCCAAAATTGATATTTTCCAATCGATTAATCTCGCGGTTTCCTTAATTTGAAATCAATATTTTAATTTTGAGAGGTACTTTGCATGAAGCCCCTGGGACATTTTCACAATTTTCAAATAAATGGCTTCATGGTTTTTGATTAAAGGTTGTTGTTGAATAGTGTGAAGAGCGTTTAAGAGAATAGTGTAGTTCATGTTCGTTGAAAATCTTGATTTTTCGAAAATTGCAGAAGTTAAAATTGTTTCGGAGTCTTCCTACAACTAAAATATTAAAGAAGAGATGTTTTTCCTGAATGATATATTTTACAATAAGTTCATGTACAATTTTTCTAATATTTGAGTACTTTTCGCGTAATTTTGCGTGAAATTACGGGCGACAAGTACGTGCTCTTTTAGCCCCTCTAGTTTTCTAGTAGTAACAAAACCGTTAGACCTTCGCTGCGTGTGACCCGTCAACTTTTGTGCAGACCAACTCCCTTTGCATTACACCGGCCTCTCCCTTCGACTTTACCACAGGCTTGTAACAGATAACACACCCCGGCCAGGAGCTGTACAATGCTTTAGCAATCTCGACTCTCAATCTACTGTAATTCACTCGTGTTACATCGACCTCTAGAATGCAGGAAATCAAAATCTTCGTTTAGATTGCATACGTATAATGAGAAAATAAATTTCCAATATAAGACATGAGATAATATAAAATATATTTTAAAGGGGCCGTGAGAATATATGTGTTAAACTCATCATTTGATTTGATTTTTCCAATATGCAGAAGAACTCCGTACATTTACTTTGATATGATTAAACATTCCGGTACGTATTTTTAAGCACATGCCAACATGATCGAATCCTACATCCGAAATTTCCATTAATGACTGTTTTGGAGAAAGATAATCGAACTCTAATTAAAGACCCTGTAACCAACGGTATTTTAGAACGGAATTTTTTTCGGACGAAAAACAAAACCTCCTCTTTGCTGTTATGCGCATTTCCACGAACTGTCAAAATTGATAACTCCTAAACCAGTTTAAACAAAATAAACGAACTTAAAGAATCTTCAGCATCACCGGAAGACATCTTTCATTGCAAGAATGCGGTTGATTATGACGTCAAGGGCATGCCGAAAAAAATACTTTCAATGAAAATTGAACCTCATTTGATACAAGTACTTTCAGTTCTTTTATACTAATGTTCTCGCCCCGTTACACCGTTTCCTGCGTGACATGATTAGTTGCAAACAGTTCGTCTATGCCAAAACATGTCAATCCTTACTTCAGTGGTTATTCATTTAGTACTAACATCTAAAATTAAAAAAAAAGCTAGTGCCTCTGAGCACAATGAAAATTCATTGAATTAAAATAGAAGTGACCAAGGTCTGTTCCTAGAACTAAGATATAAAAGGGCAGAAGCACAAAATCCTGGAAATTAGTTATTAGATGGCAACAAGAGTAAATCCGTTCTTTCGGCAGCGCTTTAGCACTAGAAATCAAGGAACCTCTCTGACAGGAACAGAAAGGTTTAGGATTGGAATACAGAACTTTCACATATTTAACTTTCGTAGTGGTAGTAGTGGGAGTGGTAGTAGTGGGAGTGGAGGGTAGTAGTGGGAGTGGTAGTAGTGGGAGTGGTAGTAGTGGGAGTGGTAGTAGTGGGAGTGGTAGTAGTGGGAGTGGTAGTAGTGGGAGTGGTAGTAGTGGGAGTGGTAGTAGTGGGAGTGGTAGTAGTGGGAGTGGTAGTAGTGGGAGTGGTAGTGGGAGTGGTAGTAGGGGAGTGGTAGTAGGGAGTGGTAGTAGGGAGTGGTAGTAGTGGAGTGGTAGTAGTGGGAGTGGTAGTATGGAGTGGTAGTAGTGGGAACGGTGGTATGGGTCGCGGTGATAATGGTAGAGTGGCAATGTTAGATGCAGTGTGATGCTGGTGGTAGCGGTAGCGATAGTAGGGGTGGTATTGGTGACAGTGATAGAGGTTAAATCGGCGTGGTGGTACTGGTAAATTTCGTGGTGCTGTTAGTAATAATGATATTGATGGTAGTGGTAGGGATAAATAATAATTTCTTCTTGCATAAACACCCCTCTAAAGCAGCCCAAGAAGAGAGTTATAAAATATAACCTTGTATATCTTAAACAAGGAATTTCAGGTATGTCAGCTTTAATTCCATTCCATTCCATTTGTGATTTGTAAACCGAATGTGTGTATTAGTATTGAGCGGCAATTTTTCTCAATAAATGAAATTATTATACTTCAAGTCTGACCTAACATCTTTTCAAAATTACTCCTGATCTCTTGTGCTAAGGGTTCTAAACACTCAAAAATGCTTCCCTACCAGCTAACATACATAAAAATACAAGTTCACTAATGGCAATTCTTATACTCCATTGTATGCATATTACTTTGTCAAATGTTAAAATAATTTAACGATAAACTATTACATTTCTAACAACTAAAAACGTCTAATAATTAAATGGATTTATAGAAATTCACCAAAACTTTTAATCGAGACGGTATAGAAAGTGACGTAAACTTACACATTATTTAGACATCTAAAATTCAATTTTCAACACCAGCCTGGAAATGTACCGAAAGTACTTTCCTTTCTGTCACAAAGTCAGCAATTAGAAAAAAATTAATAGCGACTCCGAATTTAAAAAAATGTAGTATGTTCTCGTGATCATCAGTGAAATTTGTACACCTCATGGAAAATTAATAAAATTGAGCCTCAAAAAACAAGTGAGCGCTAAGCATGCTCTATCATTAATGTTGTACCACACTGGGCAAAAAGTGACTTTCCAGGACACGAAGGGATTCCTAAACAAGGCCTCGGCTGGGTACACTTCCTTTTAGTCATGCCCACTTTCTTGACTTTTGATGTAAACTACAATTTTTTAAACGCTATAATTGAAGATTTATACCAAATGTAATATTATCTAATCTTGTTTCCAAATCGATTTTACTTACGATTTTACTACGAAACTTCATAATTTAATTCAAAAAAATTTCACGCCGTTAATATGCACATTTCCAACAATTTGTCAACACTATTCCATTTGTGAGTAGAAATGCTTTAAATGTCTTTCAATTAAGTTTTTCAAAAACTATTTTTTTGTGAAAAAGTTCAAATTTCGCATTTACCTTAACGTTTAAACGCCGTTTTCTTAAAACGGTTCTAAATTTTTCAATGAAAATTGCCATTGGGCGAAAATTTACTCTTTTTAATACTTTTTAATACTTAATAATCTTTTTTAATAATATTTCGGTTCTTCAAATTGGAAACTGAAAGATTGAGAAAATGTCAAAAAAATGTACTTTGGGCGGAGATAGAAGGCAGCTGGCAAGAGGATGGGGCTAGACCGTAAGGCCAGTCCACACCAATACAATTAGAATACATAACGGCGATAGCGTCTGTGTCGTTCTTTAGCACTACTAGTTGTGTGTTGCAAACATTCTGCAAGGCTTCGCGAGCATACTTCGTGCAAAGTTCTTCCCCTCCTATTCTGACCTTGAGTGAAGTACCCCTCCTTCTGCTACCCTCGCTCTCAACTACTTTGACATAATATTCAGGTACTATTATCTCTGGTTTTCCTACACCTGCGGTATTCACTTGAACTTAATGATCTCCCTGGTTTCTCTCAGTGTTCTGAAATAAATAACACACCAAGGTACAACAGAAAAATGGTGAAGACTTCCTACAACTGCAGTGATCACATAAACTCAATGATCTTGCTGGCTTCTCTCGAATTGCTAAGATAAATAACACACTACGATACAACAGAAATGATAAAGACTTCCTAAAACTGCATCAATCACCTAAACTGAAATGATACTACTGGTTTCTTTCAGCTTGTTGAGATTCAAGACAAGAATTTGTAACAACTTACTTGCAACAAAGGTTTTCATACGTCGCTCAACGGCAGGTTGAAACCATCTTTCGGACCAATGTTCCTCCACGTAGAGTTCCCAGGACGCATCGATGCACACTGCGAGTGTAACACACCAGAAAAGAGACACTGCGCATGCGCGGCGGGGACATCTAAACATATTATCGCTGTTCAGAAAACATCGGGTAGTCAAATGCGAGCTAGGGATTGAAATCAACCAGAAATTTGTTTCAGTTGATTCCTTGAGTGCTTTTTTACACGAAATGTGAATGTAAATTTTGTGTACCGAAGTTTCCTATCGAAATGCTAGGGTTTTGATGTTCTTGAGGCAACATCAAGTGCAACCATCTCCCTTCTCTGTGACGTCAGCGATAGCAGCGATTCCGGGCGCCAACTCTACTTCGGCTCGTTGCAGCTTTCTGCAACAGAGAAAATGTGCACGTCAACGTTGATCGAGCTGCTTCAGTGTAGAACAATTTAAGGTTTCAGATAATTCTAAAACAGTAACAAAATAAGAGGTAGCTTCGACTAAATGAACTCTTCGCCTGCCTATGCCCTATCCCAGTGATACTAATAAGTCATGAAAATCTGTGTAAAATCAGTGGATTGAACAGATAGAAAATAAAGCTGTTAAAAAAGAAATTCTAAACCAGAAAATTAACTTATAAAATTCGCGGCACTGCGTGAACAGCTATTGGCACGTGATTTAAAGATAAGGGTTGGACAAATTGATCCAAAGTGGCGGGAAATCAATAGATACTTCCCCCATGTCACTCATTTGATGTACTTAGTTGACAGTTAAAGCACGAAAATTTTACAATGTTAATTCTCATTTTATCTATGAAAAAAAAGAAATGATATATTAAAATGAAATAATACATCAGTCGAATTTCAAATTAATAATTAAAAATTAAATTAAACATTTTGAATCTAAATGAACGGGTTTTTGTTGTCGTGTTTATGCAATTATTGCATTAAATTACTACGATCAGGTTGGAAGGTGCAACAGACAAAGGCTTTTCTCTGTTAAAAGAGCTGTCCATCCGTAAGCAAGAATTGTTAATTTTTGGAGAGTTTCTAATTTATTTCACAGTTTTGAAAAATACAACAAATAACTGAATGGTTTAAAAAACCTAACACTGAACTAAATCAAGAAAGGAATTCACCATTTACGTTATTCTTGGCTCTTGGCATTCATTTTTATATAATGCGCTCTGACCGGAGGTCCTAGGTTCGAGTCCTGATGGCGGCAGGATTTTCGACACTAGCTTTCAGCTAGGTCGAATTCAGTCGCTGTTTGGAGGAGAATTATAGCGGTCGGCTGCTCTAATCTGTAGTTTTCCGTCGTTTCTCCGATCAACACCAGGCGAATGCTGGAGCAGTACCCTACCAAACGGACCACGGACCGCGCGCGATCTGTCCTTCCTCTTCCTGTCCTATCCTCTCCTTCACACACACTTACACTAACATCCACTGCACTACACTACCACATATTCCGGAAGACTGGTCGGAGCTTAGAGCTTATCCGGCTGGGGCGGTGCCCCGCTGGTGGGAGAGTCCTGGTTAGGGGGAAACCCCACTAGCCGACGGTAGGTCGGCGCCGGATCTCGCCATCTAGCGGGGGAAGATCACCGCCATGTCCCGAGAAAAAAACATGCACTACACTAACGGGACTAATGACCGAAGCAGTTGACGCGCCCGGAAACACGAATAGACCAAACCAAACCATTTATATAATGCGTAATTTAAAAATAAAATAAACATGAAATTAAGTCATAAGTAGTGTAGTGCCTGGATAAATAATTCAGATCTCGGTTGATTCATAAAATGTATCAGGCGGACATATTTTCGTATCAAGCCACTATTCTTCGTGATACTTCATTAACGTTTTGCTCTTACATTCCTCAATTCAACTTGCGGGTGTACACGCCTTTCTGAATTTGGAGAGGAAATGTGATCGGAGTCATGGGAAATGGCCCGAGCTCGCAGGATTGATGGACTGATTAGTGATTCCGGGCGGGACAACTGCTAAGGTCGTTAATTTCATAAGTGAAGTGCATGTTTTGCTCGGGAGATGCCGATGATCTTATCCAGCTGGATAGTGAGATCCGGCGCCGATATACGGTGGGCTAGCGGGGTTTTCCAACCACGAACCTCCCATCAGCAGGCACCGCCCTGCCCGGGTAAACTTTAAGCTGTCGACCGGTTTGGTTTGTTTTTTGTGTGAGTGTGTTTCCGAGCGCGTCAACTGCGTTTGTCATTAGTCCCGTTAGTGTAGTGCATGTTTTTCTCTGGAGATGGCGGTGATCTTCCCCCGCGGGATGGCGAAATCCGGCACCGACCTACCGTCGGCTAGTGGGGTTTCCCCCTAACCAGGACTCTCCCACCAGCGGGGCACCGCCCCAGCCGGACACGCTCTAAGCTCCCGACCGGTCTCCCGGAATATGTGGTAGTGTGGTGCATGTTAGTGTAAGTGTGTGGGTGTAAAAGGAGAGGATAGGACAAGGAAGAGAAAGGACGATCGCGCGCGGTCCGTGGCCCGTTTGGTAGAGTACTGCTCCGGCATTCGCCTGGTGTTGATTGGAGAAACCACGGAAAACTACCGATCAGGGCAGCCGGCCGCTAAAATTCTCCTCCAGACGCGCTGAATTCGACCTAGCTGAAAAGCTAGTGTCGAAAATCCTGCCGCCGTCAGGACTCGAACCTAGGCCCTCCTGGTCAGAGGCGCTGCAGTGACATCAGTTGATGCACTGGGCTACCGCTACCGGTCAGCCCTTTGGATGTACCAGAAAGCGTCGTTCGGGATGATTACTGTAGCTGATTTTGCATTACGTTGTGCTGCGATATCCTTTCATGTAACTTGCAATTGTCGAGGAAGCTGTTTTGATACAAGCATACAAAATTTTTAAAAAACACTACCTTACTTGATTAATACCGAGGAACAGAAAAGTTCTAGTTTAACACGACAACTGTTCACAGAACAGACGCATACTGGACAGACAACGCTTAGCCGGCCCTGGACAGCCCGGTTCTGGTACAGTTCCGGAAACTGATAACAGTTCGACTGATAACAGTTCCGAAAACCACTCTGTTGAACTGTCGAGGCATAACTAGTAAGAAAAACGATTCTGTGACCAAGATAGAAGAATTAAGAACAATAAATTATTGGGTTGACAGGAAATCGGGCTAGAACATTCCATAATAGTGACTAAAGACCAAGTTCCGCCTGAATATTTTCTAGAAATGATGTCAAAGCTTTTTCATGGAGTGTCACATCACCTTATACAATTCCAGTGTGAGCATCTTGGTGTATTTTGAGATCTGACATAAGCACATTATTTAAGATCATTAATTCATTAATTAGAATTTCTATCATCACATTTCATAAACAAATGTTTCTACTTTGCATCTTTATGTATGTATGACTCTTAATTTGAAAATAGCAAACAACATCATTGTACTGGGAAAAATAAGAATTAACTATTAATAATAATAATTAATAATAATAATGAAGACTCGAAACTTTTCATGTAAAGCTTCCTAGTATTTTACCATCGGTAATATCACGACTGTTTGTGAAGTTACCTACAAGTATTATCAACTGTTGGGGAAATAACAATCGTGCTGAAAATTTTTAACAGCACTCTTGTTATTTCTGAAGACAATAATACCTATTAACATACCTAGTAATGTTTGAGTGTTATTGCGGCCGAGACCAAAAGTAAAAATCGAGGCGGAGCGTAGCAGATCAGTAATAATATTATAACATTTCGTGTTATGATCAGCATTTTATCGGTCAGCATAAAGTATCACGAATAATGTAAACATTTACGTCATCACGGCGATAGTAAACACATGAACTCTGTTGCTGCTGCGGCACGTTAGTACGATATTGTGGGGAGTTGCTTGCGATATATCTATATAAACAATATTCGTATACCTTGGTACAGATCCAGAGCAGCCAATCGCTTCAATTGCTGGTTACTACCCGAGCGCTTCAAACAGTGGTTGAATTCAACCCATCTATAAAGCTAGTGTCGAAAACTATAGGTCCAACAGGTAGTGAATTAGACTGATGCACCGGGATTTACCACTGAGCCATCTCAGTGGGATATTGCCCTCAGTTTATTTTCTTTTGAATATCTCTTCCGTAACGGCGATTTTTAATTTACTGAGTTCGATTGGATATTAAAACTGTAGGAAACTGTGGACGGAAAACCTTTTAAATTCGAAACACACGTTTCAACAATAATATTTCTTTATCAACCAGTGGCGGCTCGTTGCACGGTTGCACAACACTCAGATAATCGAAAAAGATCTCATAATATCTTAGGCATATACATTTTCCACTTATTGACATTTAATATTCAAGTTATTACAGCAAAATCGATGTTTATGAAATAAGTTTAATACCAAAGAACGTCCAACTGGCGCTCTCTCCGGTGTCTAGTGCCTTGCCAGAAATTGCACCACACTCTTGGCTGCATTACAGGATTTACTGCATTTGCTCTTTGGCCCTTCGATTTAACACGGGGAACATGTGGTCTTTTGGTTGGGCCATCAGTCGAGTGAGCTGCGCGGCAACGGAGGGAATCTCAGGGGAATACCCATATTCTGTCTTCGTCTAACTCACTGCTACGTACCGGAGCAGTAGCTCAGTGCATCAACTGTTGTCACTGCAGCGCCTCTAACCGGGAGGTCCTAGGTTCGAGTCCTGACGGCGGTAGGATTTTCGACACTAGCTTTTCAGCTAGGTCGAATTCAGTCGCTGTCTGGAGGAGAATTCTAGCGGCCGGCTGCTCTGATCGGTAGTTTTCCGTGGTTTCTCCGATCAACACCAGGCGAATGCCGGAATTAGAATACACACTTACACTAACATGCACAACAAAACCACATATTCCAGGAGACCGGCCGGGATGCTTAGAACTTGTCCGGGCTCGAGCGGTGCCCCGATGGTGGAGTCCTGGTTAGGCGAAACCCCAATAGCCAACGGTAGGTCGGCACCGGATCTCACCATCCAGCGGGAGAAGACCACCGCCGTCTCCCGAGAAAAAAGCATGCACTACATTTACGGGAATATGACCAAAGCAGTTGACGCGCCCGGAAACCGAAACTGCACGTATTTTATGAATTTCGCTTGTTATTAAAAGGATACAAGTTTAGTCAATTATTGACGATATTCAATTCATTGTTTATATTTGGAGAATTTGGTTTCATTTGATATTAGGTTTGTTGATTCAAAACGTACTGTTGAGTTCTTTACGTAAAGGTGGCTGTTCTGGATGGAAGTCCCGTAGTGTCTCTCCGAAGCCAGTCTGCCCGCAGCTGACCAGCAGTTTGTGAGCGTTCTTGTGAATACGTAAGTGTGTCGAAGATCTTTCATTATTGCCGTATAAACTAGGGTAGGGAAGTTTAGGAAATAAAATAATTTGATTGGTGTGAAACGTGTCGAAGCAATAGTGCTTGTTACAATGCACTGGAGTCTAACTTAAATGCCCAGTGGAAAACAAAGCCAGAACCACGTGCGCGGGAGGTGAGCTTACACTGACACGACGCATAAAATTATGTAAGTAATCCATCAATATAGACTTTTATTTAACTTAGTTTTAATTAATTTTAATTCTTACATTTTTATTATATATTCGTATTTTGAATTTTGGAAATTACATTTCCGTTATTCAATGGAGACCTTCAGACTGTTGGGGCACCAGCCACCACTGTTACCATCTTGCTACAGTTATGTGATATTTAAAAATGCACGTCCTTTTCTCCCCACAAACCCTATACATACATAAGTAGAGGTCGGATTTTGACGACCTAAAATATCGCCAAAAATGATCAATAAAATGCTCTTAAATGTTTTTAAAATACCATAAAACAAAGAAAACTGACGAAAAAATTGTAATCCAAATCAATTCGGATGGACATCTCAAGCTGTTGGATTTGGTACTAATGTAATCGAGGCTTCTTCTTTTCGTTGAAGTGAACTCAGCTCGCAAAATTTTAGTGAGGACTGTTCTTTACCAGGAAATCTCTTTCTTTACTTACCCGAAATTGGCCAAACTGATAATGGTGCTACTAGGTGTCAGAGGCACCTTAGATTACATAATCACAACGGCTGATATTACACTTTTGAGCGAAGAAATTGAAAAAGACAACTCAGGAGTTCTGGGGACATTTGCTGCAACTCGAAAATATTATTTCAAGGAAGTACCAACAAAATTATATTAAAATCGATGAAATTGCCGGATAATGCATTAAGAATAACGGAAAAGAGTAAGAAATGACCGGTAGTCGAAAACGACGAAACATGCAAAAAAGACGTATAAAAATAGGTTGTTTTCTTTTGTCATGACATAAAATTAATTTCTGCACTAAACGGCATTGTTCTAAAGCGAAAAGGGAAAAATGACATTCCATTAAAATCCGCCCTCTATAAATAAATCTCTCTGTCTCTTTTCGCTTCGCCTAATTCTGTTACAACTTCATACATAATGCAGTCCTGTAACACCGGCGTTCTATTCGACTCGGACTCGACTCGATCTCGACATCGACTCTCGACTCGACTCGACTGACTGACTCATCGATCGACTTCACTCACTCGACTCGACTCGACTCGACTCGATCTGACTCGACTTCGACTCGATCTGACTCGACTTCGACTCGACTTCGACTCGACTCGACTCGACTCGACTCGACTCGACTCTCGACTCGACTCTCGACTCGACTCGACTCGACTCGACTCTCGACGACTCGACTCGACTCGACTCGACTCTCGGATCGACTCCGACTCGATCCTCGATCTCGACTCGACTTCGACTCGACTCGACTCGACTCGACTCGACTCGACTCGACTCGACTGACTGCCGCTGGTCGCACGGCCCTTCATCGTCGACGGACTTCAACTGCCTTCCAGCGCAGACTACTGCTGTTCGAGTCACGAACCTTGAAATCCATACGATCCCCAATTAGTTAAAAAATAAATATTTATTCACAACTTTCGGCTTAAATCTATCCAAAATTAAATTATGCACTAACATAGGGGGAGGATTCCCATGAGAGGTCCTCATGCCACGCCCAGCCGGGTCTCTCCCTGCCATACTACGTTGCTCCCCGCTCTAAAGTGCTCGTACCGCCCCCCTTGCCAACCTTACCCTCTCCACTCTTTCCCCCCCCTCGCCAGCCTCTGCCATAGATGTTAACGCAGGCACCCTCTCTGCCGCCACCCTACTGCCGCCGCATCCGCTGCCGTCACTTCCAATGCCTCTACCCTCTCTGTCGACACCTCCACTGTTACCACAGCCGCTGCCATCATCTCCGCTGCCGTCACAGCCTCCACCGCCGCCACAGCCACTACCACTGCCGTCACCTCTGCTACCGTCACCTCGACTGCCGCTGCCGTCACCTGGACTGCCGCCACCCTCTCCACGTCCCTCCACTGCCGTCACCGCCGCGCCGGTGCCGCCACTGCGGCTTCTTTTGCACCCCCCGCCACCATCACCACGGCGGCCGCCGCCGCCGCCGCCAAGCAGTGGGCTATTTTCGGCGGCCGGGGGCAGCGTCGGTCGAGGCCGCGAGGGCGTGTGTCGCGACGCCGGGCCGCGTCGGCGCCACCGCCGCCGCCGCCCCCGTTACTGACCTGCCCCACGCCGCGACGCCGAGAGGCGGTCGCACACGCTTTGCCTCTCCCCTCCGCACTTCCCCGAAGCTGGCTGCTGCACCAGGACAGCAAGCCCAAACGAAACACACAGCACCGCGAAATGCACATTCAGTACTACAACCCGGAAAAAAACATGTAGTATGAAACGTCAAAATATGTAATGAAAACAGGAAGAATATGTAATAATATGTAGAATCGGATATAATATGTAATATTAAAATGTACTAATTATAAAGCACACAATATAAAATTACATAAATATGAAATTACATTTAGCAAATTTCCATTATCGTTTATGTGATATTTCCCCATTGTGCCCACGATGTTTGGAATTGGATTGTTACCCACACGTCAGAAACGAAAACATTCGAAATTATCTCAACATTTTCTCCATAGTAGACAAAATAAAGGAGAAACGTTCAGAGTGGTCACAACATCTACAAAGGATGGAAGATGATAGGCTCACAAAAGTGGCTAACGTTGTCGATCAATTGGAAAAAGAGATCCTGGTTGACCGAGGCAACGATGGAGTGAAGCCGGAACAGGCCTTCTAGCCTAAACCGTGAAAGGAAGAAGAAGAAGAAATTACATTTATAAAAAAAGTTCCCAAACAACTTTTAAAAATTATACAAACGTTTAAAAAATCATTTAGAGAACACAAGGTGAACACTCTGCATGATACAACTTTCCTGTCAGTAGTAAAAGCTTCATCTATTGCTATCCTGGGCCGTAGTTTTGAAGCCAGACAGACGCAATAGAAGACATCATACAAATTTGAGATATTTACGACCAGCAAACAATCACTACAGCGTTCAGCACTGTCATCGAACACACATATCATCCAGCAACATGCTACACGTCGGCGATCGCCAAATTTCTCGAAAAATAAGGTTAAAGGCCACGAAACGTGGTGTCGGTGATTCTTTTCACACCTAAAGGTAAAATTGATCTCAGTCGCTGACGCGCATCTCTTGCTACTGAGATATCCGAAGCATACGCGTCTTCACGTAGGCAACCTGCAATAGACAGCACGCAGTAATAACGTAGGAAAAAATGCTGATTTTCTTTAAAAAAATATTTTTTTAAACGATTATTTTCTTTCATAAAACATAATAATAAAATTGAAGAAAACTTAAAATGAAAAATATTTGTGAAAATAGCAAAATATTAAAAAATATGTAAATATGTAATATAGTATTAAATATGTAAAAATATGTACGAAAAAAATTTATATTGTGTTAGGATGGCGAGACTTGCGAAGATTACAAATTTGAGAACGGTAAGTAGAAAGACAAAAAATAAGTAATGACATGAAAATCCTGTCTCTTTTAATTACTCATTAAGTATCTTCGTGTGGCACGTCCGGCGCATTAAAGTTATCAAAGATACGTCACTGTGTACCGTGTATTACGTCAATGCGGAGCAAATAACTCACGCGGTAGAAGTCTGTAAAAAGCGAGGTTAGCTGAGTGCGAATGTTTGTGATATCGGTTGTTCATTCAATATTTTTCGTGGTACATAAATTTGTCTAAACCGGAACCTGTGCAAGCCGTAAACCTGCCTTAATCAGAAAATTTATCCGGTTCGTGAATTAAATTGCATTTTACACAGCATAAAACAGAACCTCTCCAACGCGGAAACGTAACTGTTTTTCATGTCATGCAGGAAAAATCTTTATTAAACGGAATTGCCGTGAATTCTCCCTAACCTCTCTAAACTGGATTTTTTGTGTCCCTATCGATTCCGGTTTAGACAAATTTTACTGTATCTTCTTACAAGAAAAAATCGCATGAAAAAGAAATACCATTTCTAGGAATAATTATACTCATACACCGATTTTCAGCTAATTTGTTTCGATTGTATTTAAGGTGGTACGTTCATGCCAGTCGCTAATCAAACACTCGAGAAGAGGACAGACGGTCGGATGAACAGAGCCAGATTACTCAACTATGGATTACAATGTAAGGATTACCCTCATTGTAATAATTTAATTACGCTAATCATTTTCGGAAAAATATGGAGCTTCATACAAGAATATATATATATCATATAAATATCATGGAGCTTCATTCAAGACAGCAACGTAGCTCAACATCCAATAACAATTTATTTCTAATTAATCATTATTAAAGCCATTTCACCACGATTTATTCATAAATAAAGTAAATAATACTCGGAAAATAGATTGAAAAATGACATCTGCACACTGCTAAATACATTACAAAATTTTGTGTTACAGATATCGAATATCTCATATTGCGACAAGAATGATATACAAAGGAAATGTCAGGCAATGTGTGGAGAAATCTTAAGAATAAAATACGGAAGGGCACACAAATGAAATTTTACAACGTGATGACGGTTCCTGTACCGGCCGGCAACGTGATGACGGTTCCAGTACGGTATGGCCGCGAAAAATTGAGTGTGCATCGTTCGGACAGAAGGAAAATTGAAGCCACTGAAATGAGATTTATAAGAAACAAAGGAGCAAAGACATTAGACACGAATGGAAGATTTTGAACCTCAATATGTGAATTCAAGAGCGAAAAGAGAAGAAGTTCCATCAAATCCATCAGATGTCTAGCGAGAGACTACCAAGCGAATGACTACCGTAGTGGATGAGCTACGCACCCAAAGAACCTCGAAATCCATGGAGACCCATAAGAGAATGGAGAGACGATCTGCTTGGCGACGGAGCAGGACAATCGGCCTAGACCTTGATGATGATGATGATGATGATGATGATGACCATAAAATAAATAGTTAATGTAATAATATACGCATTTAAATATAATAACATTAACAAAAAACATATTAACTTCCAATTTTTTCAAAAAAGCAATTTAGAAAATAATTAGTACGGAAAAATAAGTAATTAACAATTGTTCATAAACACGCGTTTAGGTGGTTTCATAAACACGCATCAGTAGCAACAAACAAAAAAACAATGCATAAAGTACATGACTGTTAAAAGACAGCAGCGAACGTAAAAACTGGTAGAGGGCTTTGGGTTTAGATTTTTGCTTGATAAATTTGCACCCACCCGAATAATTCAGAACATAATTTATATTAAAATTCCTTTAGTACCAGATATAAAAAATACATTTTTCAAATTACCAATGGTACAATATTATGTAAAATACGTAAAAGTGTAATTTACATGAAACATCGGAGTTCTAAAATATTATTACGCGTTGTGGCATTCTGAAATATGAATACTCTTATTTGTTTAAATCTACTTACTTACTGCCACTCGTATTCGCCTGTATTCACTGCAATGATGATCACAGTATACATCATTGATTCACTGTCACTCGTTTGAACAGCTATCACGATATCTTTATTTACTCTCAAGTACTACAACTAAAAATCATCATTTTTTACAAAAAATAGTTCCATATTTGGAAGGCAACTCAGACAGCTTGCGTATTTCTTTAAAACTAAAAGAAAAAAGAGTTTTTAAGATTTTTTTTTGAAATTCTCCAACATTTCTGTAATCAATTACCAACACATTCATTTGCATGACCACTAACAAAACCACCTATAGAGGAAGCATTGCTACAGTATATCAAGGATAAATTCTTCAAAGTTCAACGAATAAATGTTTATTTCGAAATTTTAAAATAAAAAAAAGTTTTATATGTCCTCTAAGGGTCTTTAAAGACGAGGTCAGAAGGTTAACTACGAAACGCAATGATAGAGAAGCCGAGCAGTAAACCGGTCTCATTCTTAATACAGTATTATATATTATACAGAGTGTCCGGGGAGGAAACATCGAAATCAAACACTCGAAAATAGTCTTAAACAATTTTAAGCAATTTTGTCATAAACTACTTGATATTCTGAATGGCTGAGCCCAATAAGCACTCAAAAGTTGATTTGAAAAACTGTTTTTAGACAAAAATTTGCATTGCAGAAGCATAGAAACACTCCAAAACAGTAAATTGTTTATTATTTACAAAATAAATGAATATATTTGTTCAGAAAGAAAAATTAACCGAAAAATAGAAAAGAAGTCGAATTGTGTAAACACCTTTTTCGTTTATTCGATACATAGTATTTTTTCTGGGGAATCAGATGGCATTAAATTTAACTTCACTCACATGGCACTCTGACAAGTAATTGATAGAAAAAAACTGCTTCAAAGTTCATAGCAACCTAAAGTACTGGCTCTCAGCCTAGGAGTTGTGCTGAATAAATGATGCTATTGTCAGCAATGTTTTCCTTCCGTGCGATCAAAACACGCGCGAACTTAACATTTTGTAGCTAGCATAACCACAAACTACTTGAGAATAAATGACTTTTGATACAACGAATACGTATATCCAATGCTGAAAGAAAGAAAAGTGCGGGCAGAAGACTTATAGAATAAATTAATTTTTTAATTAAAAATTAAAAAAAAAAAAATATAATATTATACATTATTTTTCTGGAGAACAATTCAATACTGCTCTTTTGGCTATTTACAAATTAATCATTTAAATTCTCTATGTATATTTATCGATAGCCATTGTTAATTTATAAAATTAATAAATAGTTGAATACATGACTAGCAACTGGCTCGAACATAACCTCAAATACTCATTTAGAAAACTACTAGGAAGGAAAACAAGAAAGAAACAATTTAATGAAGTTTCCATTCTGAGAAACACAAATAGATGTTTTCGCACCATCCAAGAGAAAACCTCAAACACAGATGATCAGGTAAGAATCTCCAGAACAGTTAATATTATCACAATACCTAAAATATACTTATTTTGATTCAGCACATTTAATGAAAGACCATGGTACTTTGTAACTTCTTGGAGCATGCTACATTACACGTAGAAATCACTCTTAGTAAGTTAAGAATCTTCCATACAGTGTACTTCCAATATAGATAGATTTTCTTACTGTACCGGACCCTTACAAAGCTAGTTATACAAAATAGACAACGTTAACAGAAGCATTTCTTGTTTTTCTCTTTTATCTTTCCTCAAATCTGAAAGCGAAAGGGTGTTCCTGGAAGTTCTAATACCAGGGCGAGAGCTCCTTGTATTCACGAGGAAAACCAAGCGGCCTGCAATGGGTTTTACCTTTTTGAGGAGGCAGGAAAAAACATCGGAACTTTTGACCTCGGAATGTAATTGGTTGATTGATTCATTAGTTTGTGTTTCCGGGCGTGTCAACTGCTATTTCCGTTAGTCCCGTAACTGTAGTGCATGTTTTATTACAGGAGGTAGCGACGTTTCCCCCCTGGGTGACGAGTGTCGGTGCCGACCTGCAAATCAGCTTGCGGGGTTTTTCCTCATTCAGGAATCTCTCATCAATGTAATCAGGCCATGCATTTTCAGGGAGGCAGGTAAAAGACTCACGAAAACTTTACTGTTGGATGCAATCGGGATACGTCCAACCAAGCGGGATGCAATCGTTCTATGCGTTTTCAGGAAATCAGTTAAAGGACTCAGGAAAACTTGACCCAGGATGCAATCGGGATATCTCCCACCGAACGGGATGCAATCGGCTCTTTTTTCGGCGAGGCAGAAAAACGGGATGCAATCGGGATACGTCCAACCGAACTGGATGCAATCAGACTATGCCTTTTTGGGGATGCAGGAAAACTTGACCGCGAGTTGCAATCGAGAGAGACGTCAACGAACGGGATGCAATCGGGCTCTGGCTTTTGGGGGGCAGGTAAAAACTCAGGAAAATTTAACGCGGGATGCAATCGAGATACTCCAACCAAACGGGATGCAATCGGGCTATGCGTTTTCAGGAAATCAGTTAAAGGACTCAGGAAAACTTGACCACAGGATGCAATCGGGATATCTCCCACCGAACGGGATGCAATCAGGCTCTTTTTTCGGCGAGGCAGTAAAAAAGGCTCGGGAAATCTTTGACCGCGAGTTGCAATCGAGAGAGACGTCTAACCGAACGGGATGCAATCGGGCTCTGCCTTTTGTAGGGCAGGTAAACACTTTAACGGTGGGATGCAATCGGGACACGTCCGGTTGCGGGAACCCGGGCTAAAGCGACGGCGCTGCCTCCTTCAGTTGCGTTGCCAAGAATGCTCGTCCAAAAGGTCCGCACGCAGACGCCCCGCCCCGGGGAACCTTTAAGTGAATATTTATGGGGTCGTGCGATTTACACATGACGTTCTCCGTAAACGCGGGGCTCCGCGCGCTATTTTTAACTGCCGCCGCGTGAGCGAACGCGTATGTTTGGTCTGTTCAGTCGTGCGAGCGGCTTTCTTTTTGACACTCATTGATGCCAAACGAAATTGGGGGCACGGTGGTCGAGTAAAATGTAGAAAAAATTCGCATTCATTTTATAAACTTGTTTCACTTGCCCTGGAGCTTTTGTACTTCCTGTTATTTATGTCGTTCCGCCAATCTGAGAATGTTTGCATGGAATCAATGTATGCGCATGTAGCTAGAATACAAGAAAAGTCACACTTTAGAAGTTGCTTTTTTAAGAAATATTATTTCCATGCATAATTCTTTAGCTAAAATGTAATCCGTTGTGAGTTTAAATAAAATCGAGATGAAAGTAAACAACGCGGGGGGGTTTGAAATTCAATATATGGCATGTCCTTTTAAATCTGTTCCATAACTTAATTCATACACACACATATTCTCATCGGCTTTTCAACATGATTTGTATCACATTATTCTTTTCAGTATCGATACCGCAACATTGTAAAATAATCGTGAAAACTTTCCATAACCTTTAACTCTGCGCTCTAAATTGACACTCTGTGGCATTAACAGTTGACATTTGGCTCATCTGGCAGATGGAAAAATGCATTTCACAGAGCGATGTAGCCGTCGACAATGCTCAACTGTTTTGAAACTTGACAAAAAAACATCTTGTCGCCTGAACAGACCATAGTCTAATAAAGCTGGTGATTGTTGGTGTAGGTAAAACGAACTCTGCTGCATATTGAAATGGTTGCAATTTAGCTGGAGCCAATGTTTATTTCATTCGTTGCATGTTGTACACACTTTGAACTATGTGAGCTTTAAATGGTTATATACATTTTGATGGATATTTCAAATGAGTGTGTGTGCGCGCCTGTGCTTGTATAATATCAAAAACTGCTCAATTTTTTTTAAAGGTTTTGCTCAAATACAACAAAGTGCGCTAAACACTTCATTGTTATTTGTTCCTTTTTGCATCTTCAATATTGAATTTTCTTTCTTATGCAATTTGTCAGCATTTCTTTCTTAATGCAATTTGTCCATCAATGATACATTTTAAAATTTTTAATATTAAAAATCTCATATGGAAGAAATGATTTCATTAAGAAAAAATACTTATCTTTAATATTAAATGCTTGGAACAAGTTCGAAAAAGCACTGGACTCTTGCAATTATCGAAATGCGTGAGATTTCATGAAAATCGGACCTAATTATTAAGCAAACTTTCCTTGGAGCATTCGAGTGAAAATGTAAAAATGTAAAAAAATAACTTGAAACTGTTTTTGAAAATATCTTGTTTATGTATTTTTGTATTAAATTTTCATGATTTCTCTCAAAATTACACTTAGAAAACTTGTACAGATCATTATTTCCAGACCAATTCTTGAAAAAGAGATTACATAGGGAAAAATCTTCTCTATATTAAATAAAGTAGTTTCAGGAGGCATCGAAAAATATTTTCACTTTTGAAATTTTTGAAAATTCGCGAAAGATTCTGAGAAAATCGCAATTTCTTACTGTATCATTACGTAACTTTATCTTATTATTAGTAAATGTGAGAAAGTAATAAAGAAGAACAAGGACCGTGGAGCCGATACCGGAACTCACACGTGCAAGTTTACTATTTAATTTCTCTAGAAAAATTGAATAATAATAATAATAATAATAATAATAATAATAATAATAATAATATTTGAATGGTGAAATGGAAACTTGCAAACAAAAATCCCAGGCGATCTTTGCTTCGTCTTCCTTGCCTTCTCTTACACATACACACACACAGACACACACACACACACTTATATGCACACACGTACATGCACACACTTACATGCATACACTTACATGCACACACTTACATGCACACACTTACATGCACTACACTACCACATATGTCGGGAGGCCAGACGGGAAATTAAAGCTTGTCCCGGCTGGGGCAGTGCCCCGCTAGTGGGAGATACCTGGTTGGGGAAAATACCGCTAGCCTTCGTGAAGGTCGGCGCCCGATTTCAGCATGCAGAGGGGAAGACCATCTCACTTACTGCGATAAAAAAAAAGTTGTATATACTTACGGGACTAATGGTGTTAGCAGTCGACGCGCTCGGTTGATTGATTGATTTTTTCGTGTTTCCGGGCGCGTCAACTGCTTTGGTCATTAGTCCCGTTAGTGTAGTGCATGTTTTTTTCTTGGGAAATGGCGGTGATCTTCCCCCGCTGGATGGCGAGATCCGGTGCCGATCTACCGTCGGCTAGTGGGGTTTCCCCTTAACCAGGACTCTCCCACCAGCGTGGCACCGCCCCACCCGGGACAAGCTCTAAGTTCCCGACCGATCTCCCGGAATATGTGGTAGTGTAGTGCATGTTAGTGTAAGTGTGTGTGTAAGGAGAGGATAGGACAAGGAAGAGGAAGGACAGATCGCGCGCGGTCCGTGGCCCGTTTGGTAGGGTACTGCTCCGGCATTTGCCTGGTGTTGATCGGAGAAACCACGGAAAACTACCGATCAGAGCAGCCGGCCGCTAGAATTCTCCTCCAGGCAGCGACTGAATTCGACCTAGCTGAAAAGCTAGCCAAACACAAGTGACCCGCCAAACACAAGTGCATAAAGATAAATAGAAACTTTATTCTACAATTGTGCAGATATTGCCCGGTGGAAGAATGCAGAAACATGAACGTACAGTTACAATTACAAAAAACAATTGCAAATAAAAGAATAATATACAAAACAAATCAATATAAAAACAAATTATCTTTGTCATTACCTAGACATACAGATGGCATTTACATTCCTAAACTACAAAAGAAAATACATTATACTAACATATAAATAAATAAACTAGCATGTTACAGAAATATACATACATACATACACACGCGTACATACATACACAGACCAAGGAACCCTTCCATGCACACCAGCCTGCACCTATTCATTCACATTCAGACAAACATGGGTAAACATTTTTACCTAACACCACAGTGTAATAATACAATACTTAAACAATTATTACATTCCTTACTATAAATAAGTATGTTTAATAAAACGTATATGAATTAAAAATATAATAATTAAATTTATATGAATTAAATATCTTTTAATAATAATTGCTATAATATAACATAAAAAGTATGTGTGTGTGTGTGCAGATTTGTAGGTAGGAATTATCCCGTACGGATTTTATGTCTATAGTGGAATTATTTTGACAATTCCAGTCGTGAAATTAAAACCAACAGTGTTTAATTATACATATAAAATGACCCAATTAGGGTAGTGTATCTCAAAAAATGTATCGCTCTTTCTAGTCGATTTATCTTACCGCCTCTCCCTACTGGCCAACAATAAGCTGCGACTCATCTATCTTAGGAGGCGGTATGTATCGATCGTTGTGTTGATGTACAATAAACGGTGTATATACTATAACATTACTTCTTTGATGCTTTCATTTATTTCAATATTTCATTTATATTATTCATATTCATACTTCATGCTTTCATTTATTTTCAATATTTGGCGCATTTTTAAACTCTCTTGGTCGTAATTTTATTCGTGGATAAGTCCTATTAATAAGTCGTGGATAAGTCCTATTTGGAAATTCTCAGATAAATTCCCTCCTCGCTTGGCGAGTCGGGGATTTATCGACAATTTCAAAAGCACTCGTGGTACCTATGATTTAAAAAATTCATGCTCCGTTTTCTATATTCAGGAATATATGAATGGAAGTTTCAGAAAAATTCGAAACAAGATGAATTTTAATCCAAAATCGTTCGTCTTTGCGTGGAATGATCTGTAGGTTTCGATATAATTAATTGTAATGGTATTACATGCGCACATTTTCTTGAGCCCAGGAATACCTACCCCCCCTCCTTTGCGAACATAGGTGAATTAAGAAAAAATGACAGCAACCAGTGTTCTAGACAAAATCTGATAACCAGAAATGTTTGCTCCCTTGTATAAGAAACTATTTTGCATCGAAAAGCGACCTACAAATTTGGTATGAAATTCCTATTGTCAAAATAACCAAACTCCCTACTCCTCTCGCACTAGTGAAGGAGGGCTCAAGAAAATGTGCGCGGATAATACGTAACCGTCACAATTTCTGCGAGAAAGTTCGCCGGCATGAAACCGTCAACAACCAATCGCGATGTATCAGTACCTACATTGATTTCCACTGCTGGCCGACAGAGAGTGTTAGCTTACAGACATTCTACCGTCCCGGTAACAAAAGACAGCGGTTACCGAGCGGCGGGCTGTTCAAATGGCAGCCAATAGTCAACGGTTGTATAAAGGTACCTGCTTCTCTTAAACGGTCCTACAGGAAGTTATGGATTTCTTACAATGAAAGAAGGATACAACCGTCGACTATTGATATTAATGGAAGGAAAGAAAATGACTAAGAACGGAATTTATAAAATGTTACACATCTTTTTCTATGTGTTCATATTCTCAGATAGTATTTTTATCCAATTAACATTTAAATCGTATCATATTTACTTCATTTTGCTTGTAAGATAAATTTGTTTAATCTTGTTATTTTTATTTTAATATATTTCATTTTATGTTCTATTTTTATAAAAGAATGTTTACCACCAATCAGATAGTATACTAATAGTATAGTAAAACTTGCTCAATGCGGAACCTCGAGTGACAAGAATTTCTTTTGTACTTGACAAGATTTCGCATTATACAATGTAATACGTGAATTTATGTTTGCAGGACCAATTTATGTTCCATTACACAGATTTCCATTATGTACGTTCCACATTGAGCAAGTTTTACTTATTTACTTCTCGTGTCAAATACAAATTTATTTAAAAAACAATTTAAGTATTTAAAAAATGACTACTTTACTTCTATACCGACAAAACGTCAGACATTTTGCGATCTCAGTATTTTTATCTCTATTGACTTTCGTGTATTCCACTTTAATAAAGTTAAATGTACATTGGTTCTATCTAAATTGTAGCAAATGCAACAATATATGTACAATGCAACAATATATGCAAATGCAATACCCTTGTATATGGAGGGATACAAATGAAGGGCAGGACTATACTTCAGAGGGAGTACCTAGGAGCCATGCTCCACCGTGAAAATGTAGATTTAGAACATACTTTAATCATAAATAAAAATGCCTAAAAATTGTTTGTTAAATTTTAACAAATGAAATATTTTTAAACTAATATTTTACATGTCTCCGAGTTTCAACTATTTCTAGCGCAAAAAATTAGTAGTACAAGTAGAAATATTTATTTAAAAAATAAAATAATTTATTTGAATATTGTTTATACATTAAAATACACAAGTTGAAAGTATTGATAAAATAAATAGTATTACTATTAATAAAATAGTTTACTATTAAAAAATTAATTATTAAAAAATTTCTCCTTTTGGTTTTGAAAACAGCTACGCCTGAAACATTTTCTTGAGCTTCCCTTTATACATCTTTTATCAGAATAACTTTTGTCCCTGTCCGAAGTGAATTCAAAAATAGGACTCTCAGCTGTCTATCTTTTGGCTTCCATGGGTTTTCAGTACATCAATGACCTCACCAATTTTTACACTACAATAATTGTGCTCGAAATTTCGTCTAATTCCTGTGCGTTCTCCTCCTCATGTACTCTTGTAATATACTCTCTGTCTCTGCTTGTCCCTTGCCCGCCCGTGCGCTAGGCTCGTGGAGTTTCTTTTTCCGGCCTCCCTGCGCGCTGCTCCGGCACCATTCAGGGCAGCGCGCCTAAACGGTTAACAATATTGGCTAAGCGCCGAGTAACGTAGTCGTCTGTCAGTTGTTTTATTAGGCAACACACTTGACGTTTATGACTTACACGCCTTTGTGTTGCAGCGATCCCCTTGCAAATAACACGCGACACTATTAGCTCACGCACTGACGAGAAAAGGAGGAGGGTAATTAGGAAGAAACTAGTGATGCTAAAACAGCACGTACTTTCTCGCAAAATTACGCGAAGAGTACTCAAATTTTCGAAAATTTGTACATGACCTTATTTCGAAACCAATCTTTAAGGAATAATGTTATTATGAGAAAAAATTATATCTTCATAATTGTAGTTGTAGGAAGACGCTGAAAAAATTTTGAACTTTTGCAATTTTGAAAAACAGGGTTTTTAAGGAAATGAGACCGCACCATTCTTCAACGTTCTCCACACTATCCAACAACAAAATTGAATCAAAAACGATGGAGCCTTTTTTTGATTTTTTGGCAAATGTTCCAGCGGCTTTATGTAAAGTACCCCCCAAAATTAAAATATCGGTTTTAAATTCAAGGGACCGCGTCATCAGCCAGATTGAATGCGGAAAATCAACTTTTTAGGAAATCGGCGAACGGTTTAGCCGTTAGCGTTCGCAGACGGACTGGCAGACGTGTGTGGTCATTCGATTTTTTGGTATCAAGGACCCACGAAACATATTTGGGCTACACCACGTGTAAGATGACTTTTTCTAAATGTAGTAACTGGATTTATCCACTTTTTCGTTATAGGGCCCTGTAATAAGAGTTTTTCTGCCGAAAATTCGTCGTTTTTTCGCGCAGCAGTTTCTTTACATATTACAAACTTTCCCTCTACTCCGGAGCGATAAAGTTAAGAAGAGAAAGAAAGAAAGAAGAAGAAGACAAAGAAGAAGAAGACGAAGAAGAAGACGAAGAAGAAGACGAAGACGAAGACGAAGACGAAGACGAAGACGAAGAGAAGACGAAGACGAAGACGAAGACGAAGAAGAAGAAGAAGAAGAAGAAGAAGAAGAAGAAGAAGAAGATGATGATGATGATGATGATGATGATTAACGAATCGTGTATTTCTTCATTATTTCCCGCTTATGAAAACTTGGTAGAACAGGTATCTGTTAGATAAAAACAATCAAAGCTTTGTATTGTAGTATAGGCCTAATATCGTACGTAGTATAGACCTCCCCTCCCCCTATATGTTCATCATTTAGTTGTATAAAAATTGCGTATAATTTTGAGCACATATTTTCATTCAATGTTAGGAGATACAAAATAATTTATTATTGAAAGGATTGGCGTAAGGTTAAAGACTGCTGCTATTCAGATTGCAATGCCTTGTGTCGGTAGCTTTTAATGTACATGGGACAAGGAGGCGCAAAAATTTGCTACTGCCAGCGCTTTCTATGAACGAACTGCTCAACTTACTCAACGTCCAGAAACTACCGCAATATTCAAATGTAACATAATATTGAAAGTGGTAATACTTATATTTGCACACTGCTATTTATTGAAGAGACATTAAAATAATATTTAACTTCTGAAATTTGTTTAGATGTAAAGAGAGCATTAATGGAAAACAAAAATTTAAATAAAAACTTGAAGTTCACCATTATAAATTATCTTGCAATAAGAAGGAAAAGGAAGCACAGAGGATAGTCAATAGTAAAAAAAAAGAACTCCAACTTCTTACAAGGCTTTATTTCTTTTTTAACTTTGAAACATCTTCGAAAACTAGACTAAGTCCCTATCAAATGTCTACCTTTTTTTATTTCTTTCTCCAGTTTCTTTACATATTACAGCCAAGGTCCTGTATGTGGAACTTGTTTAATATAATATATATAATTTTTCCATGTTTTAAGACTACATTGTATACTATACTACAGTGGAATGTGGCTTGCCCATAATTGCTGCACCCATTCCATGGGCGAGACACGGTTCGACCCGTCCGCCTGACACGGGCGCTGATTGTTAAAGTCGCGTCGCCAGTTAGGCGCTTCGCAAGCACATCAAGTCAGCAGTGTTCTGCTGAACTTGATGCAACCAGTGCATTTGCTGCTCGATGCTACCCTGTCCTTTAAGATTAAATAAACTTTGAGGGGGAAAATGGAAAAATACTGGTCACATTCTCCATCTCTTATCTGTATTTTATCCTCCAAACCAGAGCACATTTTCCAATTTTCTAACAACACTAACCCATACCTACTGATGTTAAGGTGTCTACTTCTGGATGATGAATGGTGTAGGTTTGAAAACATGAATCATTGTTATCATTAATAATTTGATTTGTTGACATGATTCATTTTGTGACATCCTTTCATTATAAATCTTATGATTTTTCTGCACAAAAACAGCAGGGCACATTCATTCATAAAAGTTTATTATCTTGTACATTTCTTTACATAATAAATAGATTTCTTGTATACTTGGGGTTTGTAGCAGTTTCCCTATCTGAATATTTTAATTCATATAGCATATCCAAAGACAGTGTTTATTGTCAAAATGTATACAACATAACAAAACAACCCTTCATTTGCTAGACACCTTAACATTTCTTTGATACTTCAATAAATTAAAGTTTAAATAATACAAATAAAACATTTATTCAAATACAGGCATTCTCTTTTGACTTAAGAAATATTTCTTACGTCAATACCACCATTTGTTGTGGTTGCATTTTATAACTTCACTGAGATACAATGATGGAGAACATTGAAATGAAAATGCTCAATTGTTCTTATTCTAAACAATAAACATCACTGTATCATGGTGATTAATTCAATATTCAGTGTCATGCAATGAATTGTACAGTCATACAACAGATATATTTGCAATATTTATGTACACTCATACAGGGATCATTCTCTTTATTATATATACAAAATAATGATTACTATTGCATTAAAATTATGGTATAAAAACTGCTATGGGTACGGCTGAAAATAAAAATTCATTCTTCTTAATTTGGATGGAGGGGAAGCATAAGTTAAGTTCCACAAGTAAATTAAAAGTCCATACATGTTTAATATCAAAGTGGAAAAACCACATGGTGGTATTCAAGTAAGGTGAAATGCATGCCTGGTTAAATTAATATCATTGTCCAACAGGTTTTTCACTTAAAATAGTCATAAAAGAATTTTCAACAAATCATAAAGTTCAACTAGCAGAAAACTAAGAGTTCCTTTCATCTGCTTTCGTAGACAGGGCAGATGGCATGCAAGTATAATCAGCCTGTTTGTATATGGGAAATAGTTTTACAGAATAGCTCGTCGGTCATAGCTTGTACTCGTGCCAAGCTGCCACATGATGGTGAAAGAATTGCCAACTTGAACTCTCTTTCTCGTAATCTGTTCTCCCTTCTCCTGCACTTACTAGTGTAATACTATGACACGAGGATCACGTAATGCCTAGCTACTTTTCCCTTAACCCATGAATCCAACAACAATGTAATAGTTATCCACACAACACACCGATATGCCTCCCTGGCACAACATACACAATAGAACACACCATAAAGAAACAATCTTATTGCACATTGCCCTCAAACACGAGTATACAAGAGTACAGCAACACTGCATATGCTATTCTTGAAGGGGAGGAGAGAGGGGCTTGTAAAAGCTAATGAGGTTATAGGAATCACATGCAACCTATGACAGAATCTACTAGGAACTGTGGGAATAGTAGTTATTAAGAGGGGAAAATGTTGAATAAAATGGCATTTGATAACGTATGCTTACAATTAGAGATCTGTTTTAAGCAGTCAAATCTGAAGCTTAAGCAGCACCACTTGCTTATAGCTCAGACCATCTGTGTAGATACAACATTCCACACTTGATCACGCGAATATCTGAACACGAGAGCACCACATGGGAAATGAACACTAAGCCGTCCACTGGCAGTCAAATTCTTCCCCTAATCTAGCAGTTAATAAATACTGTTCGTCCTCTCTCTAAATATCTCTGTACATGCCTTTCTAGGAACTATACAACAATATTTGCTGAGTGTGAACAAGAATAAGTGAGGTAGTTTCAATGTAGATGAATATTGTATGAATGGTAAGAATGATGTTAAAAATTTTACAAAATATATTGAGGAATTGCATTGCAGATAAAGCTACAATACACTCTAGAAACTGAAAGTGGTTTTGAGTTTCTCTTTAAAGCAAAATAGTACATGGAATGACTTTTGTATCCGGAAAAAATAAAGGTTCAGAAGATACTAAATAAAATGGATGCTGTTCTCAAATGTTATTAAGTATTACATCTTTGGATAATGGCTAACTTCCACATCTTCCCTCTACAACTCTTCATTCTTTCATTGAAAAGTTGGAAAAGGTAAATAACAAATGAAATATAATTTGTTTACTTTAAATTTAATAGAAATAGGAACTATAAGCAAATCAAATATAAAACTCTCAAATAAATGCAATGTCAGAGAAATTATAACAGTGAAAAGCAATAATTATTACAAATATTACAAAAAAAAGCAGTAACTATTTAAGAAATCAAGCAATAAGATATAAAAAAAAAAAACATAAATGAAACAAGAAATCAATAATAACCAAAAGGAACATGTATTTTGTCTCATGCACCACTTAGCACAACATTAGGAACATGGGTCAGACGCAAACTTGTGATACTCGTCTTCAACGAGAGCACTGGAAACTTCTCAGTCCGGGCAAACTCCTTTTGCCGTCTCACTACAGACCCCGAGCTGCTCTGGTCATATATGGCAGTGTAAACAGTCATACTTAACACTGTTAGTTCAACTGAAATGAATCATGACACATATTTATTGGCTCACGTAAAGGAACTTTGAATTGTTGGCTAATGAAATAAAGAATAAGTGCAGGAGATGAATTTTAGATTACAAGCTTCTATATCTTTCTAGAGGTATTACTGTGATTCCTATCAAGTAGGCAAGTCATGGACAGTTCCAGTGTAGGAGCACTCATCATGTAGCACAATGAAGAGCTTAGCACGATTACAATTTAAGGGTCACAAGCAGTTGGAAAATGGAGTGTGGAAAACAATACCCTGATTCCAGAAACCATGATATTTGAATGCGTAAGGCTGGCACAAATAAATTTGCAAACCTTTGTCATGTAAACTAAATCAATAAGAATGATGCAAAGTTAGAGAACAGTACATTTTGAAATAAAACACTAATAATTCAAATCACATATCAGCAACATATTCAATAAAATTGTTAAATGAGAATCTAACCTAAGAAGAGACAACAACAAATTTTTCATTTTGCTTTCTCTGGATTTGTTACATTACTTATAACATTTAATCAGAGACCACATATTTGTACATAACCTTCAATACTCTCCCATATAAAAAGATCTCTGAATGCAGGTATAATAAAAAAATGAAATTCACATAGTATTTTCTTTACAAGTAAGAATAACTTATTCAATGCAGTAAATTTAACCCCTTTAAGACTACTTACAATGGATTTCTTTATACAATAAAATAAAAGGAATGTCATTATAATACTGAACTTACAAGAAACTAAATAAATACCATTCACCTCTTTTACAAGTTCGTGGCTATTGATACTATACAAATAAAATAATAAACTATTACAATACTTTAAACTATAATACTGGGCTTAGTACTAAAAGGAACTTCACAATAATAGTGCTTTATTACAAAGCAATAGGACAACTCAAATGCATCTGCATTAAGTGGTGATTTCAAATTCATATTAACAAAGGAATCTGCAACTACCATAACTCCATAACACAACTGCTTTAAAAATTTTCCCAACACAAAAAACAGTTGTTTAGGAGTGTTCTCACTCATCTTTACATTTACTAAGAGAAAGAAAAACAATACAGAAAACACCACAATTCACTTTAACTTAAAAACACAACACTGAGTACGCGATCTTTCCTGTAAGAATACTAAGTGCACAACCATTAACTTTGTCTCAAATGAACTCACAACTAAAAAGAATAGAATAATTTACTTAAAGAACATACTACTATAAAAACAAAAGGAGAACAAACTATCACCAAAGCATAACATTTATCTGGTTAAATTCTCATATGAGACCTGAGAGGGCAATTTGTAACACACATCCAATACATTCACTGATCATCAACTAGCTTCCATCCAACATTACTACCAAAGAAACTGTACCACATGTAGGAATAAAATTGCACAAAAAAAAAAAACCAAAATTTGGTTAAAATGCTCTATTGAAACCAGGACCAAAAACCCTTCAAAATTAAATAATTTATTATGACATAACCGCCATAATAAAAGGGTATTCAAAAGAAACATAATACTGATAATGGAATGATGTAACTTAATAATCACAATCACAAATAAATAAGTCAAAACCAGTCATTCATACACTGCATAACACATTTGTGACAGTAATTGCATCTAAAAAATGCCTGTCTTTAAGTACTGGAAGCCTGACATGAAACCGAGATAACTAGACATCTACCGTATGATGTGTCTCGCCTGTACGTCAGAACGTACTATAATCAAAAGTGTCCCTGAATATGGAACTTTACCCTGCAATTATCATGGAGATGAATTAATTAAAAATATTTTGTGTTATATTTGTGAAAACATTTTCATTTCTTTTGTCTAAGTTAGAGAATCTGTTAAGTGCTTCTACTGTGTCGTACAAAATGATCTGAAAGCACTTGAGCTTCTCAGATGAAACCTTTTAAACTTCATATAAATGAAAAAAACCAAGGAAAATGAAAATCAAAATGTATTTGCATTGCTCATACTCTTAAATTAAATTGTACTGTTCAAGAGACTTTGGAAAAGTGTGCAGTTCTCTATAAATTTGGAATCAAGAAAAGAATTTAAATTCAAGAAATACATTCAACAATCAACACTGGCATAGGAAACTGCACTCCACACAGATATTAAATAAAAACTGCTAATATGCTACTCAAGCAATTACATTGTTTACCCAGTCATATTTTTAGTAAAATTTTTCTTTTTACAAAAAACACATGTAGCTAATGGTACAGTTTTATACACCAAAACATTTTCACCAATTCTAATGTTTTATGCAAAGCCAGAAGTTTCAACGAAAGAAAACCAAACATGATACAACAAACAAAACTGCCCAATTTTTTAACATTAATCCATCTACTCACAACAACTTTTGTACAATTTCTTTTTTCTTCTTTTAAAAGGCCTATGTACATTTGGAATCAACAGAGGATGCCTCGTTTGAAACAAAGACATAGTTGCTTGTTGGTTGTTGCCAAAAGGTTTATGAATATCTTTCATTCGATCATCTGATGCAAAGTTTTTCAATAGAATTTCCTGTCACTTTCTTGCACAAGAAAGATTTCAGTATTTACATCTGAAAAATTTTGTATATAGTTACACAGTTCACATATTCTATTTGGTCCGATGTTCATTATTACACATCAATTACCTTTGTATGTACAATATTTCAGTAGGAATAACAAACAAGTTACTACTCCTGTAATAATAACCAGTTAAGATCAGAGCTGCTTCACCATACTGCTAGTTTTCATATCACATCTAGTGAATATATTGTTGCTCTGAACAACACTATCCCCACCATCAAGAATATAGCACCTTATGTAATCACACCTAGTAGTTTCCTTTTTGGGATGATGCTATTCAGCAACAACTTTTCACTCATAATGCCCAATTAAAATGATGAAATTGCTCTCCTTAATGCTGGTTGAGAGACTGGGATGCAGCAAAGCTCTTTAAGGTTGTGTTACAAACACAGTACAAGAAAAAGGACAAGCTCAGTACATAATAACAAATAACATTTGAAAAAGCCTTGCTTGCTTCCACAATGGCAACACAGATAATCAGACCAAACAATATGTCACTTGTAATGCTATTTCCTTCAGTCTTGTTACAGACACACCTCTGTTGACAGTAGGTATTGATCTATCACATAAAAGCATTAATTTAATGATTATGATGAATACTGCAAATGGCTAAGATCTCGGTGTTTATAAGGGACACGGTAATGCTCTCTATTCTGCAAAAATAAAAGTCCTTTCAACAATCACTAAATATAGATCTTATTATCTTTCTTACTATGTGTACTCAGGACAAGACAATAAATAGTTTCATGGAAAAAATTGGTTGCAGTTATAAAAATGATATCACAAGGTTTTGATATTGAAAAAATATGTGTGAGAATTAGTGAGAGAAAGGGTACCGCTATATATCTGTATATGTGTACATGAAATATCCCTGCAAGTTATTGAACTGTCAATTGGGGGAAGTATGTGGAAAAATAACAAACTGTGTATAAAACACATGGTGTATATTTGTAAAAATCTTTTGCTGAACACTGTTGTGAGATGATAGCATATAAAACTTAAACAATTGTATCAGTACCCTTTCAACTCACTTTAAACAATCTCTGTATTTGTCCTCTCCCTGATCTGGTAAAACTACTATGATTGCACGTAGTCTATGTACTGACGGTCTGGTGGCTGATTGCTTGCTGTTGACTTTTTTTGGACACTTTACTACTCTCAAATCGTATAGCAAGTTAACAGTAATTGTCATGATAATATTGCTTATCGAGGAAAGCCATATGAGTTTTTTTGCACATTTTATAATAAATCTAACACACATTTTTATCCTATCACAAGATGCCAATATTTTTATTCACATAATATTTCAAACTTTTGATGCTCAAATTTTTCAAAGGCTACACTGACTATAAACAATATCAACCTGACAATCAACAAGTAATTTAGAAAAGCTTCAACAGCATTTAATGATACCAAAAGAGCTTGCCATTCACAGTACGATTGTAATTATTTTTGTTTTGTTTTAAAACTACCCAGTGGACAGAAGATGGGTACTAGAAAGCATGCCTCTAGTACAGTCAGTGAAATAGCAATTGATGTTTTCTCTTTTGTTGATAGAAAACATTTGTTACTAAGACTAAAGCACTATTGCAATTTTATATTTATATATATAGTTTCTTCACTTTTGAAGTATGGGACACCGAAAACATTTTTTACATGCTGTGGACCACAGTACCTAAAAATAATTTGTGTCTGTGTATGTATGTGTGTGTACATATGTGTGCATCATTAGGAATGATCTGTTAAGTTTTTATTACAAAATGTTTTACTTCTAATTTCTAAATACACAATTTTCATTGTGTGGGTGGGGTGGGGGAAGAGAAGGGAGCAACTTTTTCCAAAATATTTTCACATAAATATTTCACAGAGTGATCTATTAGCTCGTGTGATTTCTTTTCCAAAGATAAGCAATTTCTTCATTTAAAAAAATGTATGCACTTTCATATTGTTCTTGTTTATTAAAAGAACCACACAATTGCCAGATTCATCACACAGCTGGCTCTGCCATTTTCTGTCTGCTCATAATAATTAACAACATGTCGCGTGAACTGTAACATGAAGCGTATGCTTGAGTAATGTCTGTAACCTCACTTCTTATCACAACTATAGCAACGCTCTATGTATCTCATAGATTTTCAAAGATAAATACACCACAGAAAGAAGCAACTTCACGAACCTCACTCACACCACTTTCAACGTCATAGAATGCTCCTTGCTTTCTTTGAATCTCAAAAAGCAATACAAAAGAAATCTTCTATATTTATAATTAAGTGAGGATATTATAATAGATGAATATAAAAATGCTTTCTCCTATTATTTCATCTTCAACTTAAAATTATGTAATATTTGGTATAAATCTCTGCAGGAACTGTTGATGCTGTCATAAGTAACTTAATTAGGATATACTTAAATATAAATAACTGGAACATTGGCATTTGAAGTCAGTCTTGTAAAGTAACTACTGACCACACATAAGATACCCGGCAAGTACCTTTTAGCAACCAACTCCTGCTCTCCTATGATGAAGGGACAACAGGAGGTGTTCGGCAAGTCAGTGGCCCTCACATCACATCTCGAAATGAGCACCCATCACATACCTACACATTTTAAGTCAGAGTACAACAGTTGCTTTGTGACAGAGCCAGTCCTCTGCATAAATCTCATCTGCAAATAACATGAAAATAAATTTATTTATCTTATAAAAGTCATCTATTTCCTACATTAGAATGTATACATCACTGTAAATATATTTATTACATAAGGTAAATGTATAAAAATTGTATATTACCCCTGTATGAAATACCTATCACTTGTATGATTCTGATATATATGCCTGACTCTGTCGCAAAGTTCCCATTTCTCTGAGCAATAATGCAATAAACAAAGAAAGAATCGCCTTCTCGGTTCTATATCCAAGCAGCTAATGGTGCTTCTTGAGTACGCAGTTAGTTTTGCCCATTCTGTTCAACTAATGTTTCCTCTCGAGGAGCTGGTGGCAGCGTGGGCTTCACGTCGTGTGCTTCTTCCTGTGCCGCGGAGTTGTCTTGAGGCCGCTGCCCACTGCTACTCCTCCCATCATCGTCACGTTCCCTTTCTCTCTCTCGCTCCCTCTCCCTCTCGCGTTCTGTGCGTTCACGATCTCGACCAACAGATCCAATGTCCAGTGGCAAGGGCATGGAAGGGGGGAATATCTCCCTATTCTTTTCAGACTGTGGTAGTAAGTGTATCATACCCACAGGTACAGGGAAGGATGCTCCAAAGTCTGGGTAGAAGTTGGCAGCAGAGTACGGATTGAAGCCTGGAGCCACAGAGACCAGATCTGGCTCTGAACAAGGAGGCCCCAGCATTTCATCTGGAGTATTTGACTTACCAGTTGCATTGTTATTGTTGTTATTATTGTTGTTATTGTTTGGAGGAGGGTTATTCATGGCTCCAAGGCCCAAAAGCTCAAGAGGACCTCCTGGACTACCCAGGCAATCCTTTTTCAGTTGCTCCAGTTTCAAGCTCTTCCCGTATTTCCCTCGCACATACATCAGCAAGCTATTGTAAGGAATTCCAAAGATGCGAGATGCCTGGGATGTGGTCATCTTCTTATTCCAGACATGCTGCAACGCTTCTGTCAGCTCTGCATTGGTCCACGATCGAGGAGGACCCCCACGGGGTGCACTGTGTTGACCTTTCGGGCGACCAACTGTTGAAGAACACAAGACAAAACACATTAGAATTTTGGCAAGCTTGGTATAGTATACACATTTATTGTTCAATCAAGTTGTACCATGTGGTGTATACTTATTCCTCATAGAAAAGCCAGGAAAATCGTTAGTACCCTTACTTTTCCGCTTGCTTATTATATGGTGGTTTTCGCTTCGGGGCTCAGGGAGGTCGTTTAATAAAGGATTCCGGCAACTTTCCATACTTGGGAAGAAACCAAGTTGAGAGTCGAAAAGAAATTGAGAATATCAATACAAATGTATGATAAGGTTTTTTTACTGGCAAGTCAATACAAATGAATATTTAATATCCATCTATAAAATAATTTTAAAAATTAATTTGAAAACATACCATGGGGTGGTGTCAGAGACAAAGCCGACACAGAAGGAAGATGGGCAAAATTTGAATTATCAAGTGAGGAGTCCTGAAAATAAATTAATTTGTTAAGTAGCTGCATTTTTCAGAAAAGTATCATAAAAGAAATGTTTTTGATACTCAATAAAAACATTTAGCATTATGTTTTAAACTGTTAAAAACAACATGCTTTTAGACCTTAAATTTCTCAAGATATGCTATTGAGGAACAAATTGAGGCTTTCAGAAAACAAAATATTAAAACTATATTTTTCACAAAGACCCAGCAATTTAAGAAAAACACCAAATTAATTGGTGGTAAATTGTTTTCATAAATATTTACAATATAATTTATATAAAACAAAGTTAAGCACTCAGAATTTGCTTCTTAACACAAAATTTACATAGAAACTTACAGGAGGATGAGGGGGGAGACTTAAAGACTCAGTGTTGTTGCAAAATTCAAAGCGCTCTCTTTCCTTTTCTCGTTCTCTCTCCCGTTCACGCTCCCGCAGTTCTCGTTCCCTTTCTCTCTCTCGCAGTTCCCTTTCTCGTTCCTTGTCCCGCTCCGGTCTCTCTCTCTTTCTCGGTCTCTCTCCCTTTCGCGTTCTCGTTCTCTTTCACGTTCTGGAGTGTGCATGTTGAGTCGCGCACTATCAATCTGTTGCAAGGGATCCTCGCTCTCCATCTTCAGAGACAATGGTGGCTGAAAATTAAAACATAAATGTAACTTTCTGGATTCTACATTCCTGTAAAATGATTCTGTAATGTTAAATTCAGAATGATAATCAGGGAACGTCAAAATGATAATCAGGGAACCAGCGATTTCATAAAAAAAATTTATCATTTGGTGTTAAAAGAACGACACAAAATTACTTACAAAAACAAAATATCCGAGTGAAACACTTTTTAGATTACCAATTGTTCCTTGATATTTTCCCCTCATATTGAATGAATCCAGTAATAAAACTAAAATTTTGGCAGTCTATTGTGAAAATTAATAATGCACGTCCTTTTTCCTAGAGGCTCAGAAATCCTATTTTTACACTGGTACTCTAGCACAAAACTTTGAGAGGTGACTCTTAAGAGGACACAATGCATAAATAGTCTGGTGAGCATAAACCAAAAACATGCCTAGTTTTTATTAAAGAAACTTGATTCAAAATGAGTTGTCCATTGCTAACCAGAGTCACACTGTGGCATAGAAACAGTGTTGCCTTATGTGATGTTCTGTGGTTCAGCAAATGGGAAGAGTTGTAAATTTTAAACCTCTTCATAGTGCTCATTTTTGGACAACTCACACTTTTACTATTTTTGAGATTCTGACTAGTCAGAAAATTGAGAAAAATCATGAAAAATGTAGTGAGCATAACAAAATACTACTATTTAACAATTCATTTTTACTTTCTTGTATTGGTACATATACAAGTGAAAGTTCGGTCATGCAGTGGAAAATGGATTTTGAAATTATAACAGAAATATTGTGAAACCTGTCTTAAGTGATCACCAATGGCTGTTAATTGAGGGGGCCATTTAATGAAGGCTATGAGTTCCTAGAAGAATAAATCAAATCTAGTTGTACTAACTGCTATGGAAAGAAGAATGTTCTTTCATATTGTTGGTTACTAGGGCCCAGACGTTTATGACATGCATTTTCCATGGAAATAACACACAGAAAAAATGACAAGTCGAGCATGATTTTATCTTCAATAACTAAAATGAAGAAAGTTTCACATGTCATATAGTCATATTTTGGCTTTTCTTTTTTAACTCATTTGTCATTTTCCATTCATTTTTCTTTTGCAGTAATTTTCGTACTTTTTGTCATATCTTTTTGGACCATTTTTGCATACTTGCTTGCAGTCGTCTCAAAGAGATTTCTCACATCTCCTAATTGTTATCTAATTTCTTATAATTTTCTTACAATTATTGTATCCGATTGTTGTCTCTTTCCTTTAAATATATGTGTATGTGAATTAGGAGAGTAGACTATGTAGAAGGAGAGAAAGAAAGCCGAGAAAGACCAGTTGCAAAGAAAGTATTTGTTTAGTTTGGTCAGGTCTTTTATCAAGGACAAACCGCCTCTACAAATAACTAACTGGTAGAACCATCTTCATGGGTCACTAAAGGAAAAGAGGTGAATTGTGAATGTGCTAAAATTTAAAAGTTTATTTTTCATAAAATGGTTACTTTATCAGCAAAGAGATTTTGAAGGTTTCGTATATTCAACCAAAAAAGGTTTGTCATAATTATGGTCATACTTTCACATTTTTTAGGTCATAAATGCTTGCATATTTGTAAAAATTTGAGGTCATAAACATCCACGCCCTATCATTACCATAAAAGTCAAAATACTATTTAAAAAAGGTATTTATTAGTATTATTTTCTCCTCTCAGCTAATATACCAAGGAATACAATGTTCAAATATGTGCTGTAATGAGATAGGCCAATGTAATGTTTAAAGAGCACGAAAGTACTCTTCGTGGGAAATGTCCCCAGAGGAGTGTTAGATATGTGCGAGGCACTCACACCATATCTACCTAGGCTGGGAAGAGGGTGGGGTAAGACCGAAAAGCTAGCCCCATGTCATAAGAATAGAAAAATAACTAGTACAAGAAAATCATTCTGTAGCAACAGTATATCCAAATAGTGTAGAAGCTGAATAAAACTGATTCAAAATTCTTGTTACATATTTTAAGACAGCCATGAAAGTGTGTGAACAACATACATACTCATATATAATATATACATACTACAAATAAATAAAACCCTCTATATAGGTTGACTTGGAATAAATATCTAACTTCTAAGGCATGTGAAAGGTTGAGTGGTGGAAAATCTCTGAGAAAGAAGTTACACATTTGTAATTTTGGACATCGCTCCCCTGATGGATAGGCAACTCATCCTGCACCGATGTTTGCAAGTATTCTAGGTTTGAGGATCGTTTACGTGCAGTAACTCTACATGGGACTGTCGGCTTTACTTCCCCTCCGAAGGAAAACTACGAAGGACTTTTTTGGCTCTTAAAAATCCATGGCTTCGATTAAACTTAAAACTTTGTTCTAAAAGCCCGACACGCTAACCATTATACCACCCGAGTCACTGATCTTAGTCAGTCAAATTCAGATACATCCTTTTTATATTCATTTTCTTCTTGTTCGACTTTCGTCTTTCGGTGATTTTGACGGGTAAAATATTCCACACAAAGAAATTACTTGGCCATCCTGGGACAAATGTGGCTCTCAGTAAAACCCTTCACTATTTTTAAAATTTCGTATTTATATAACTTGACCACGGGAGGTTTGAATTTATTGTTCAGAAATGGAGGGTGTTTATGGGAAGAGGGACAAATGACTTATGAATTAGGGTCGACTAAGGAGATCATTAGGAATCTGGATCTAATGCGTGACTGACAATGTGACCGAATCTGTAATTTTGACTGAGACTGAATTTTGGAGCGCTCAGACACATCCAGAATACTAGTTGATAAAACCCTTAAATGACTCAAGCGAGGCGTTTTGGATGGTACACACTGTCCAGATACATCCTGAATACTAACTGATAACACCCTGAACGACTGAGCAAGGCGTTTTGGGTGGTACACACCGCTCAGACACATCCTGAATACTAGCTGATAAAACCCCTGAACGACTCAAGCAAGGCATTTTTGGATGGTACACACTGTCCAGACATCCTGAATACTAGCTGATAAAACCCTGAACGACTCAAGCAAGGCGTTTTCGGGTGGTACACACCGTGCAGACACATCCTGAATACTAGCTGATAAAACCCCATGAACGACTCAAGCAAGGCGTTTTGGTGGTACACACCGCTCAGACACATCCTGAATACTAGCTGATAAAACCCTGAACGACTCAAGCAAGGCGTTTTGGTGGTACACACCATTCAGACACATCCTGAATACAAGCTGATAAAACCCCATGAACGACTCAAGCAAGGCGTTTTTGGATGGTACACACCGTGCAGACACATCCTGAATACTAGCTGATAAAACCCCATAAACGACTCAAGCAAGGCGGTTTTGGATGGTACACACTGTCCAGACAACCTGAATACTAGCTGATAAAACCCGTGAACGACTCAAGCAAGGCGTTTTTGGATGGTACACACTGTCCAGACATCCTGAATACTAGCTGATAAAACCCCTAAACGACTCAAGCAAGGCGTTTTTGGATGGTACACACTGTCCAGACATCCTGAATACTAGCTGATAAAGCCCTGAACGACTCAAGCAAGGCGTTTTTGGATGGTACACACCGAGGGTGTGCTGGACTAAAGGGCGGTGGCCTGAGCAAGCAAGGCACACCTACCGCGGGGTGAGGCGATGCGATCGGAGTGTTACAGTGCAGGCCGGTGAGTGGCGTGGAGGGGGCGTTGCTTCCGCCCCCGCCGCTGCCCTTCTTCATGGAGAGGTTTTCCGCCACGTCGGGGGGCGGCGAGAGCGATGTGGGGGCTTTGGTGAGGTCCTGGGCTCCGAAGTCTCCGGACCTCCTTCGGGGTCGGGCCTGAAACAAAGGAAGAAATGTTAATGAAATTACCTTTCATTGGTTTGATTTGATTTATTTAGTCAAAAAATAATAAAATCTGTGTGTGACATATGAGGGATAAGGTCATCTGAACACGTCTTCTTGAGCTCCAAAATCTTTTCCAAACTTTTTAAGCATAAATAGTTGAAAGATGAAGTTTAAAAAATAAAAATAATAAAAAATAATAATAATAATTAAACAACAACAACAACAATAATAATAATAATAATAATAATAATAATAATAATAATAATAATAATAATAATAATAATAATAATAATAATAATAATAATAATAATAATAAGTTTAAAAAGCGTGAGATTAGTAACATTTGAAAAACTAGAATTTTCGTCCCCGAGTTATAGAAAAGTTATTTGCATCCGTAAACGAACTGCAGATTTGATTATTCTTCATTTCTAACAAAATAGTAACTCACCCTCAGTTCTTCTTCTACCACTAGAAGCGAAAGGAGAGCTTAACAAAACGTGCGTATTGTGAAGCAGATTTGTTAGTACAATGGTTTGAGAGTATTTGACAAATTTGACCTTTTCACCTCCCCTGAGCAACAAAAAAGTTACGTTCTAAAGCGTGACCTTCTCGATGAAGTACAATATTTGTGACACATATTTAATACAAATAAAATTATAAACAACTAAAGATGATTGAAGGTGCACTGTCTGCTCTATTGTATCACGCCTAATCTTTTTGTCATTACCTCATGAAAGTGATGGGAACATTTTATTTTACTTTAAACTTTTGATTCCCCCCCCCCCCAAAGAGAGTCAGTTGCGGCATCCCAAAATTAGAACTTAAGCCCAAAAAAATAAGAATAAAATGAAATATTTTGATAATTTTCCTGATTTGAAGAAAAATTTTGAAGTTCGTAAAATTGGCCTAATAATGTATATATTTATCTTTAAATTAAAAATAACACAATCATGTTTTTTAAAATATAAATTCTCGATTCTTTTAGATTTTTCCGGAGATTTTAAATTTTTTTAATTTACCAGGAATATCACTATGAAGAATAATGTGGCGTACCTTACGAATTTTTTAAAAATAAACGTTTATCAATGTACACATTAAGATAAAAGAAACAAGAAATAACTAATAAATCATTGATTGTTTTGAATAAAAATGCGTTCTTACCCGACATTTTGTTCACATAGTGAATATTAGCTAAATGTCTCCCAGAAGCATGAATGAGTTTTAAAAGCATTTTCATAGAAAATTTCTACAATATGAGTTCTTAATAAAATACAGTTGTCTGGCTTTTTTCATACTCTGGTATAGAGGGTGAAAAATTATCGATTAAAAATTAAAATTAAATAATAAAAAAACAATCTGTGGTGGCAATTCTTCTTGTCGGATATTCTTTCGGGCAATGGCCATTACCCACCCTAGAATCCGGTGTGGGATAACATACTCCGAACGTTCCCATAGGAGTTTTTCTTAAGAGTACATTCTTTCATTGTATTATCACACAGTGTATTAGAAAATGGTACATTTCCAAGCTCATATTCTAGAACATACCGTTCCATTCTTATAAGATTTATTTTGATATTTAATTTCGTAGTTGAATTTATCCTACATAAGGAGATTATCCCATTGGCATTATCGTAAATGCTACACATGACAAAATTATCCTACGGTTGGCACTAATGACGTCCATATTTTTCTTTCGAGTAATTCAATCACTGTACCGCGTAGTGAAACGGCTGCGTCCGGGCGATGCAATTTCGAGCGACATGTGTCATTCATCACCTGGGTGCCATGGGATGATTGTGTGAGCCACCTCACTTGCGCCACATTTAGCTGTCATCACAGCTACACTGTGAAACCCAGTTGGCGCCATCTTGACTCGGTGATGGCCATTTCGAACTAAAGGTTTGAAATGTGCAGGCGAGGAAGAGAGCGAGACAGTCTTTCTTCTTAATCGAGCATTGTATTCGCGTTTTGGGAAAGTGCTGATTTTATGAGTAATAGGCTATCATGAACAACTTTGTTCCCATAAATTCTTTGTTTCCGACGATTATCTTGTAAATTAGTATTGGTATTTGATACTGCTATTCTTACATTCAAAAACTATCAGACACCAAATTTCGTATCGAAAATGCACTAACGTAGAAAATAATTCAGAAAATATAGTACAAAGTTCTCTAAAAATAAATCATTGAACAATCTAAAGAACTCGACTTACAAACAACACAAATTTATTGCAATATTTATTTGGGTTAGCTGGCTTATGTCATTATTATCTTCTTCTAATAACCAAATATTCATTTAGCGAAAATATTCGAAAACACATTATTTTCAAAATTAATTTAAGGATAGATCTTTTTTAATATTCAATCTTATCATTTACTTAAGATTCACGTAGGTGGGAAAGCAGTAATTATAATAATTCACAGCTTTTCACCATTGTAGATTCTTTGAAAACGAACAGTTCTTTTCTAGAATGTTCTAGCAGATCTGGTCAAAAACAATGTCAATGCATTTCCCTCGTTGAGAGAAAAAGAACCATTTGTTACTTGCGTAACAACGTTTCAAGCCCTTTTTTGGCGTTGAACGAGGAGTAATATTTGAACATCAAGTCAGTCATACAAGTCGTATGTCATTTGCCTTTTATCCCTATCGGCCATGGCTCAGCGCCATTAGTATACGTGGTTCCTAAACGCTCACCCATCCAGGAACCCGCGGTGTCTAGATTGCTGTTTTACCTTCCGCGACTTTACAGAGTTTGGTTACGAAGTTCGACTACCCCCCCCCCAAAGTTTTTTACAATAATTATCTTCGAATGTTCTCGTTGGTTCCGAAAACAATTATCAGTCCCCCACCGGAACATCAAGACATAGCAAATTACAATTCATTTGTCTGTATTGATGGACCGGGAGGAGTATAACCCTTAATGGCGGACTAACCCCAGGTTAAAGCACAGGCTTCCGCGGGTGGAGTCTGTAGCTACACTTGGCTGTCCGGGGGACGTCGCGTCCTAGGCACAGGTGGCAACGTCTTGGCCGTCGTACTGCGACCTTCCTCAGGGCGAAATGCATTTGCTGGCAAAGGCATGCATGCTGCCGAAAAGTTGGCACTCGTTCCTAGGACCCGGCGTGTCCCGGACGGCCAAGTAGCTAATGTTCGGAAAGTTTTGACTTTACACTTTGCGAAGATATAAGGAGGCGAATTTGATGAATAATATTCAAATGATCGTCACAGCTGTGTCAACTGACTTTATTTGCATCTACATTATGTGTATAAAAAGATACAGTAATTGACGTATAAGAAAGACTATTAAAAGGCATCTCTGATAAACACTGTACAATACACTCATAGTCAACAGATGAACATTGGGAAGTTTGCTGTGACTTCTTTTCAAAATATCTTACCACATTGACAATAGTTAACTTTGACATAACACATCTTAATATGTTGCAATTTTAACACTTATATCACGCTAATATAATATATTATATATTTGTACAATCAACCACCAAGGGTGTAAGGCTTGCACACAAGCGCACTTCTAATTTACTGTTCGTTTACTGCCCACCGCCTCCGAACTGCTCAGAGCGTGACAAACCGCTCGGTTGGTTGGTTGTTTTTTTTCGTGTTTCCGGAGTGTCAATGGCTTCGATCATTAGTCCCGTAAGTGTAGTGCATGTTTGTTCTCGGGAGATGGCGGTGATGTTCCCCCGCTGGATGGCGAGATCCGGCGCCGACCTACCGTAGAATAGTGGGGGTTTCCCAACCAAGACTCTCCCATCAGCAGGGCACCGCCCCACCCAGGACAAGCTATAAACTCCCGACCGGTCTCCCGGAATATGTGCATGTTAGTGTAAGCGTGTGTGTAAGTTGAGAGGAGAGGACAAGAAAGGGGAAGGAAATATCGCGCGTGGTCCGTGGCCCGTTTGTTAGGGTACTGCTCCGGCATTCGCCTGGTGTTGATCGGAGAACCACGAAAAACTACCGATGAGAGCAGCTGACGGCTAGAATTCTCCTCCAGACAGCGACTGAATTCGACCTAGCTGAGAAGCTAGTGTCGAAAATCCTGCCGCCGTCAGGACTCGAACCTAAGATTTCCCGGTCAGAAAACCTAAGCCCTTGGCTGCCCATATGTTACAGTAGGAGGGAGAGTGAATCGTGCAACGAACGCACGCTGTTTGGATGCCGCTGGGTACTAGCGCATGGGTTTCTGCGGCGTTGCTACCTCTTAAGAGGACTAATGCGCCGACGGTTGAGCGATATAAAACAGATCTCAATAGAACAGATTATTAAGAATCTTGGGAAAATGAATGTCACTGAAAAATAATGTAGCCTATAATTATTTAATGTAATTTATCTTGACATATTTTTGTTCTTGAAATTTTCTCGGGCTACCGCAGGTAGCCCCGGTAGCCCACAGTAGACGCCACTGCCCTAGTGACTATTACCACTGCCCTAGTGACTACTACCACTGCCCTAGTGACGCCACTGCCCTAGTGACTACTACCACTGCCCTAGTGACGCCATTGCCCCAGTGACTACTACCACTACCCTAGTAACTGAAATGAAGAGCAGTCTTCCGCGGGCGGAGTCAGTAACTAAACTTCGGTTTTCTAACGTGGCGGCTGAGGATAGTATCTCCAAGATTGAATTCGGCACGACTTTTCGCGTCTTTCTCGGTCCTGCCGCAAGAGGTCGCATGATCGCGACCGCATCAAGCAGTGCTTCAGATCAAGTGACTCTAGTGGCAGGACTGAGAATGACTCAAAAAAATCGTGTTGAATTCCATCTTGGAGATACTACCCTAGCCGCCATGTTAGAAAAACCTAGTTTACTTGGCTGATCAGGAGATGCTGCGTCCTAGGCACAGGGGCCAACGTTTCGGCCGCCGTACTGCGACCTTCCTCAGGGCGAAATACATTCCGCGGTGTCTCCCGGACAGCCAAACAGCTACTAAACCCAGGTTACTAGATTACTATACTGAATATACGGTATTTCACGTGTGAATAAGTTTTCTCCGTTTAAAAATTTTCTGTTTTAGTAAACAGTATTAATAAATGCGCGAGAAACTTAAAAGAATATTTAATTGGAATATTTTGTTCTGATAAATTATTTAGACTGGTTTTCCTTCTCTTGTTAAAATAGTTGGGTTTGAAATGTCTGTAATTTTTATTTTATTTCAAACTTTTTAAATATTTATTTCCTACACGTGGTTACTCTCAACATTATAATTTGCAAATTATGGTACGGTAAGCCGCTTATTTGTGTAAAATTTTAAAAATTTGTTAGATGATAACATAAAATAATTTCGGAACTTTGTGAACTATACAAGAGGATTAAATGACTTGCCCATTAGTAATTTGTATTGATTTACAATTCGAAATACGTATAATTTTAAATCTACATTGATGGCAAAGGATGGACAAGTTATCCGAATATTGTTGCCATATCTACATTTAAGGGCCTATTTCCATAATGACAAAGGATTAAAAAATTGAAAATATTGATTGTTTCACGAGTGGTAAAGCCAGCATTTCTCATTAATAAAAAAGCATTAATTTTAATTATTGAAAAATAGCCAGTCTACAAATTAATGTCTAGAGAACTTTTTACAATTTTTGCAAAAAATATTGCAAAACTTGGAAAATAATTAAACATTTTATCTTTTTAAATTTTGGAATATTTTTTTCCTTTTTTAAACAGTGATACTTGAAATTGTACTCTCAAATTACAAACTTTCCAAAAACTTCGGGAAAAAATGGAAATTGTGGAAAGTATAACTTCACTGTAATGGTCAAAATCGAGCCAAATCATGGAGAAACTTTTCATGACTTGTGAAGGTGATCAACCTCCCAAAGAAAAGCAAAAAATGCGCCAAAATGGGGAGAAAAGGCTAAAAATGTCAAAATAAATGTACGAAAAACCCGAAAAAATGGGGCAAGTTTGATTCGGTCCCAAATACAACTACCAAAAATACTTTTCCAAAATTTCTAAAAATTGAATAAGGATCCGTGATTACCTCATGTTTTACGCTACGCATGTCTAGACTGTTTAGTTATACAACACAAATGTAATGGTTCCTACAAGAACATATTTACCAGAGATCCCATTGAGTCTATTGATGTGTAAAGATGTGTATTGACTTTAAATTTTCTACTTCTAAAATTGAACAAATTACAATTAACCAATGGTGCTTCAACAGTATTTTATCTCATTATTTGTAATGGCTGCACAATATTATATTACCACATGAATCTGCAAAAGCGTTTTCTATCAGCAAAAAATGTTTTCTCCGCACAGGGATTACAACTTGGGATATTAGAATTACCAAACCACTTTACTTCTACACCGCCAGCCTCACAGTTGAACTCTTACTTCCCGACAATTTAAAAAAAGTTTAACATTTGCATTCGCAATTTTCAAAAATTAAGAAATTTTCATTTCCGTTATTTCAAGAGCTACTTTTAGATAACAGATTTCATTAAGGAAAGGCCTCTATCATCAATATTGTAGTTTTGCATTGTTAAGTTTTGTTTGAAATTTCCAAAAATAAAGTGTTCCCCGAAAATGGGACCATTTGCTATTTTGTTAAGCAATGGTTGTGTGTCCTAAACAAAGGGGGGAAATTGGAAACAGTTTTTGAGAAAATAATTGTTTAGAAACTGGCAATATTTGATGCAAAAAAACTATTTTCGAAAAATTGTATGGACTTTTATAAAGAATTTTAAAAGAAAAAAATCTCTCCTATCTGTAATATTGTACCGGTAGCGGTAGCTCAGTGCATCAACTGATGTCACTGCAGCGCCTTTGACCGGGAGGTCCTAGGTTCGAGTCCTGACGGCGGCAGGATTTTCGACACTTTTCAGCTAGGTCGAATTCAGTCGCTGTCTGGAGGAGAATTCAGCCGCCGGCTCCTCTGATCGGTAGTTTTCCGTGGTTTCTCCGTTCAACAACAGGCGAATGCCGGAGCAGTACCTTACCAAACGGGCCACGAAATGCGTGCGATATGTCCTTCCACTTCCTTGTCCCATCCTCTCCCCTTACACACACACTTACCCTAACATGCACTACACTACCACATTGCGAAATTTGGTAGAATTTAATTTTTTGCATTGAGAAAAAACATACACTACACTAACGGGACTAGTGACCAAAGCAGTTGACGTGCCCGGAAACACGACAAAATCAATATATCTAATGGGAAAACATTTTTTAAACTTTTACAATTTCGAAAATCAGGGATTTAACGAAATTGAACTGCACAATTTTTTAAGCAACATACGTGTCCCAGGAAAGTTTTTTCAAAAAACTTGGGAGCATTTTCAAAAAAATTGAAAATGTTGAGGCTCCACGTAAAGTAGCTCCAAAAATCAAAATATCCCTGCCAAACGCTCAGTGCTTCGAATTTGTTCAAATCGATCGGGGAGTATCAATTTAAGAGAACATCGTCCGAAATAGTTTAGGCTAGAGCACCAACTTAATGCCTCAAAATGATATCGTAGGCTTCCGGACAGCCTAGAACAATGCCTCAAAATGTTCATTCACCACTCTATGTCAAGGTGGCAATGGTTCATTGCGTGTAGGTGAAGGTTTGGGATGGTTTCCACGAGTGATTTTAAGTACCAATATCGTCACTAAATATAATATTGTAACAATGGATAGAAATCATATTGAAAAGTAGATGAGAATAAGGGCATGTGTGAATTAAGTCATCAAACGATATAAATAGACAGACAAATTCAGAATTTAAAAGATCTCCCGATGTTTATTTTCGTAGTTTTAATTTAACACCAATCGATTACATTTTAATCGTTTAATTATGCATGTAAACCCTACTTCTTACAAATTAAGTTTTACAATGTAGTTTCCTTGCATTTTGGATACGTGGATTACATGCGTTCACTCTCAAAGTGGAGGCAATGCCGGCGCTAGACACGGGCAGACAGGGCAATCGCCCGGGGCCCAACACGTCAAGGGGCCCGACGATAGGACTAATGGGAAAAATTAGTAAAAAATTGAAAAAGAAATTAGAACTCGAGAAAATCATTATTGTAATTTTATAAGTCGCGGAATGGTTTTCTGATATTTCATAAAATTTTCAATTATTGTTATCTTAAATAGTAGTTACTTATAGTCAGTGCTTGATTTATTAAACTTTTAGGTCCCGGAATGCTTCCCAAATTAATTATTAATTTAATACAAATAGTTACATATTTATAATAAAATTTAATAATAATTCCCAAGGTACCGCAACGCCGTTCCGTCGCGTTTCGACAGAAATCAAGCCCTGCTTATAGTCGTTGCTTATAGTCAAGGTAGAACTCTCTGAAATGAATCAAATGACGCTCTCATGAAAATAATTTCTACTGACATTCATATTTATTATTTCACGTATTTAACAAGTGATTTTATTTAACACTAAACAAAAAAAATAGTGTTTTATAGCTCGCCGTGAAAATTGTATTATTTTATCACTAAACACTTTTACTTAAAACTATTTTTTAAATATATTTCTGAAACTTTTTCTGGCTTAAACGTTATAATTTTTTATTTATTAAAATAAAATAACTCGTATAGTTTCTTGAAACAACTTGCACATGTTTAATTTTTTCGGGGTGGGAGGGCTATGTTTCAGCATTGCCCTGGGCCCAAAATTGTCTAGTCCCATTACTGATCGGAGGACTGACAAAAATAGTAGGGAGTAAAACGGTGAGCTAGCGATTAACGGGTCAACGGTAAGCCAAAACGAATGCGAATCGTTTCTGCGAGTTAGCGACCACGCCCCCAACTTCACTTGCCATTCACTAGTGTCAAGAAAACCGCTCGCATGACTCAACAGGCTTTATCTCCTCGTCACCTACACCAATCTTAACCATCATTAGAACAGCACTAATAAACCTTAATCCGACGTGTGAGCCAGTTACGACTCAAAGAAAATTAAACACGAATTTTACGACCGAAAACTCGAGATCGTAATATTGAGGTGATTCCAGTACTTTTTTACAAATCACATGTTGATACGTCTTCGTCTTCCATGTAAACACACTGTTCACCACTCGATCAACACCAGTGTGCAGAAATACAATTTTCTGGTGAATCACGAAAAAGCAAAAATTGTTAATATTTAGTGAACATTTTAATTTTATTTTAAGCATAAGATACGTCAACTCTGGACATTAAACACGAATTCCAAGTCTAAATATGAAATTAAAGTTATTTACGATATTCCACGAAATCTTCATTTTCTTATGAATATATTTGCAAAAAAAGGCATTTCTGTATTTCGAAATGTAAAGTAGTCGCCAATTATATATTTTTTGTAAAATGGGAAGCTCTTTTTCTCACTTGAACTGCAAACTTAAATTTATGTTTTATTAGTATAAAGTAATACTTGGTCTGTTATAGCATATCTGCAATTTTTACATATTTAGGTCATATTTTTGTTATACAATTTGTAATGTTTGTTGTGATTTGCAACCGGTCACAAACGGGCATCACACTTCACAATTTTTGTTAAAAAAAACTATTCTGACTTTTTTTTCATTCCATCAATAAGTATTCCAGAAAAAAATATTTTGTTTGGTCATATCCGTTTGTCAAATTTCCACATATTTTATGACTTTAAAATGTAGAAAATAACGATGCATTTATAATCTAAACATCTGAGCCCAAGGAATGGTAAATTAAGTCTCAAAAAAACATCGTTTTTATTTTAATTTATTTTCTTTTACTTCCCCCCCCCCGCTTCCAGTCTTTATTTTTCCACCGTCGTTGAACACTTATTCAACGTTTAATCGTGTCTGTACCAACAAGATGAAACACTAATTTAAAAAGTGCACCAAGATTATATGTCACGAGTCTAGCACTTTGTTAAATTAGACACACAGCTCTCCACAGATCATGCACACACTTTAACACGGACAGGACATTCCTGTGAATAAACTCTTGACAGACACCGCACGCTATAGGGTCTTCTAGAAAACGAAACACAGGGAAAGAGGGAAATTTTCACCTTTTGCTGGAGGGCATGGTTATTTCTAGAAGGGTATTTGCGCGTACAGCAACCCTTCTTTTGCAGCCTTCGTCGAGAGTACTTAGGGCTCTAGCGTCGCTACACAACACGAAAACAACTTATTACTGCCGCGTACGCCTTGTCAATTAGGAAAGAAGATGAGAGTTAAACTCAAGAGTCCCAGGGCGAGAGAGAAGCTGCCACGCTGGTTCCGGATGGGTCGCGCAGTCGCTGCCTGGAGGAGAATTCTAGCGGCCTGCTGCTGTGATCAGTAGTTTTCCGTGGTTTCTCCGATCAACACTAGGCGAATGCCGGGGCAGTACCCTAACAACGGGTCACGGACCGCGCGCGATCTGTCCTTCCTCTTCCTTGTCCTATCCTCTCCTCTTACACACACAGCTACACTAACATGCACGTATTCCGAGAGACCGGTCGGGAGCTTAGAACTTGTCCCGGCTGGGGCGGTGCCCCGCTGGTGGGAGAGTCCTGGTTAGGGGGAAACCCCACTAGCCGACGGTAGGAGGGCGCCGGATCTCGCCATCCCGGGCGAAGATCACCGCCATCTCCCAAGGGAAAACATGCACTACACTTACGGGACTAATGACCTAAGCTGTTGACGCGCCCGGAATCACTAACAACCAACCAACTGGATAGGTCGCAAGACCCACTATACTTTAGGTTTTTCTAACGTGGCGGGGGGCAGTATCTCCAAGACGGAATTCGGCACAACTTTTTCCGTCTTTCTTGGTCCTGCCGCAAGATTGTCGCATGATTGCGACCGCATCACGCAGTGCTGCAGATTAAGCGAATCTAGCGGCTTCAAAAGTCGTGCCGAATTCCACCTTGGAGATACTACCCTCAGCCGCCACGTTAGAAATAAAAACAAGAAATAGTTTCCGTTAGGAAGGAGAACCGTTACAAGGAGGCGTTTGTAAATTAGATTGTTAATGCCTGATTTTACGTGAGGAGACGAAGGGCATCGGGCGCGCTATTCCGTCTAACAACGCAAATTTTGTTACTATCCTTTCACCTAGAGGAGGGAGATGTTATTACTCAATCGACGAAACAGGCAATTTTCAATTTAGCTGAGAGGCTTCTTTTAGGCCTGAGTATTCTTCACATGCAGTAGATCTCCAACATGGGACATCCGACTTTACTTCCCCTCCGAAGGCGTACGAAGGATTTTTTCCTCCCTTAAAAATTCACGGATTCGATCGGGTTTGAACCCGCCAACTTTCGTACAACAGCCCGATACGCTAACAGTTATACCAACGGACCCGCTAATGTTCAGGGGTGTGCAGCAACCCGACGGATTTTGTTTCGGAAACCATTATCGCGAGGGCGCGAGTGATACTCTAAGTTTGCGGGTTATGACCGCCAGATTCTTGTCAGGCATCATGTTCGTGTGGCGTTAGCAGATGCTCTCGGGGATTGAATCCTCGGGATCGGTTCACAGATGTACAAATAAAAAGGAATGTGCGTATGTGTGTCTCACAGTTGCAAAAACTCGACCCATTTTCACCCTGAAATTTTCACTCTGTTTTTATTAGTAATGGAACTGTTTAAAGAGTGGTTTGGATCAAATTGGACAGTAGGGCGTTGTTGATGACTATTTATTCATTTATAACGACTCAAGCGCTTGTTAACTCTACGCAATCCGCTGTGCAGTCACGGGTTATGCTCGTCTTCACTGCATAGAACTATTCTGGCCCTGCAATTGTGAAATATCGGCAGAAATTATTACTTGAATCTCTGACAAGTAACTTCAATTTCTCCAAGATAGTATCATAGCGAAGGCAAGCCCAAAGCAAGAACCGTTTATCTACAGGTACTTGAGAACCATGTGCAAAACAGGACATAAAATAAACTCACAGTCACGAGAAAGTATTTCATCTATTAGAGTTTTTGAACAGCGTAGTGTAAAACGTATTAACAATCACGTGGCCACTAGTGTGTGATATGTAGGGGGTGGATTTTAATGAAATTTCATTTTCTTTTCACTTAAGAAAAATGCCGTTTAGTATAGAAATTCATTTTATGTTACGACAAAAGGAAATGACCCATACGTCATTTCCATCGAAGATATCCATACTACATTGGAACTCAGGACATCCGGTTACTACTTGTATAAGCGGAATTTTTTTATAAGCGAGTTCTCGTATACTATCTGGAATCTGCAATATTTATTAAGTTTAAATGTATGTGAAAGTCTGATGAAGAAAATGTAATTATTCAAGAAGCCTTAAACACCGATCTTTGCGTAGAATTGTTTTATCTTCATTGTAATGTGTTCAAATGTAAGGTACGGTCCTACAATTCCCGTATTTAAGCGATTCTCGAAAGAATATGAGCAACACAAATTCTTTAATTCTAGCGAGGCATTTACAATTTTCATTTCAAAGACAAGCCCAGAATATTATTTTCCGATTCCAAGTATTTTAAATATTAGTACACTGTAGCCCCACAGAAAGAATAATCCCTTCTATTTATATTTCGCTACAGGAAGAGATTTTAGTACAATCTGTAAGAAACAAAACTCTTACATTTGCTACTATTGCAGAGGGTATAGTCCTCGGGGTGCATCAAACTAGTTTCTGACGGAAAATGTAGAATCTATAATTATTACTAACTAGTGTATCCGGTAATGCTTCGCTATTACAGTATATTACGCAACACACACACTACTGGTAACGTGATTGTTAATTACGTTTTACGCTGCGCTGTGCAAAATTTCTAATAGATGCGACTTTCTCGGAAGTATATGTTCTGACTTAGACATGGTTGTCAAGTATCCTATTGTTAAAACGTTTTCTCTCAAATTTGGGTATGCGTTTGCTACGACACTATCTTGGAGAAATTTAACTTCCGTGTCCGAGATTCAAGTAATAATTCAGGCAGATATTTCGCAATCGCAGGGCCAGAATACGCGGTGAAGACGCGCTTAATCCTTGACTGTACGGCGTGTTGCATAGAGTTTAAGGGCGCTTGAGTCGTTATAAATGAATAAATAGTCATCAACAACGCCCTACTGTCCAATTTAATCCAAACCACTCTTCAAACAGTCCTATTACTAATAAAAATAAAGTGTGGAAATTTCAGGGAAATCGGTCGAGCAGTAGATTTTGCGTTTACTTCCGACAAATTCGCACATTTCCTTTTATTTTGTATACGTATTTCCCATGCGCGCAGAACTTGGAAGAGAATTACTTAGCCTCCGTCCATCGGTTGCGTTATATACCCAGGAACTCGGGAAAATTCAAAAACAACGAAACAGTTTCGATTTCGAATGAAATGTGCAAATGTTATCAACTACTGACTACAAAAGGTTTTATCCACAAAAAACGCAAGTGCTATGGAAAGCACAGCAGTTGCGTACATGTCCACTCCAGCGCTAAACTGATACCACAAATTGTGATGTTCGCAAACAACGACATCACTAAATATTTTAAATCACAATTTTTGCAGTTGCTCGTGCGTGCTTTCTCGCAAACTCGCGTAAATATATATCGCATAAGACAGACCCCGGAGCCCATTACACCCAACTGCGCTTGAAAACATTCAAGTGTTCGAAAATAGGAAGCTTTTGTAGGCCTAACTAAGCGGCGAGGAAATGTTTGACTTTTCTTTTGCTGTCGCCTGTACTGCCGGTCGCGGGCTCTGACATACGTCGCTTTAACGTTAACCGTAACCCAATTCAAAAAAATCCACAATTAACACCCTTGCTTTGTAAACACCTGCTGCCTTCACCTCAGAGAGGGTGGTAAAATTCCAATTGATTTAATTTTACTTTCTTACTACGTAACAAAGAGAAAGTATTTTCATTCTGCAGCGGAAAGTGGATATTTTGGAGGTTCTTGATACCGAAAAATTAGTTAACGGCTAAACAACGTTAGCACTTTATCCGTCAGGGCGATTTTCACCAAAACTGATATTCTCCGACCAATCAGGACGAACTCTAGGAATTGAGAGTTTGAAACGAATATTTTGATTTTTGGGAGTACTTTGCACGAAGCCTCAGCATTTTCTCAAAAATAGCTCCAAGTTGTTTGATTGAACTTTTTCTTCTGATAGCGCTAAGGACACTAAAAAAAGGCGTAGATGTCATCTTCCTTGAACTCTACGAATTTCCAAAAATATCGAAAATTTAAAAGGTTTTCTGTGCTTTCCTACAAGAACAATACGCAAGATGTTGTCTTTAAATTAGACCATGTGAAGGAAATGTTTAAACAAAGCTATACTCCAAAACTTCAACCAATTTTTTAAATTTTGTTTTAAATGGTGCAATTCCATTTCTATTTAACTGTGTTAGTTTTCAAAAATTACAAGTTACAAAAATAACGCGAGAAAGTATGTAGACCCACTAGTTTGATAAGATTTTGTCGAATCTATGCGAGATGTATAGCTTAACCCATTAACTGCCATGGACTCCAATGGGGGATCTCAGATCTTTTTCATTGTTGCAGGCAGTCTGTACTATAATTTGCAAACTTTATTTCTTCAATAGATGGAAACATCCTAAATGAAACATGTTTCTGTTTTTTTTCCATTCCTAACACCAGATGTCGATTTAGCCAATTTACTTTACTCAAGAGTGACATTTTGTACTAATTTTTAACAGCACATTTTTAAAGACTTATTTTTATTTCTTCACCTCAGAGTTAACAATATTTCTTTAAAAATTTCTTTGCATTTAGAAGAAGATATTGTTTAATAATAAACACTAAATGTTAAACTATAAAAAAATTGAACATGGAAAAAAAGTTTCCAACTGAATATTTCAAATCAATAATTAAAAATCAATACCACGGCGATTAAAAGGAATATGTTTTATTAAATGACTAAATCATTTAAAAAAGACTCAAATACTTTGTCTATATCTGAAAATTATTTATAAAACCTATGCTATATGTAATGAATAGATATTGAGCAGATGATTTACTTTGAAGAATATTAGACAAAGTTATAAATATTGCATAATAACAATTACTTTGAAACAAACTTTTAGTTATTTCATCTTCAAACATGTTACATCAAAACCAAAAGATAGGCAAATATTCAGTGCTTGTGAAAACAGCAGTTTACTCCTAGACATTTATCAAGGCAAGACAAATGCACGAGACTGGATACTGGATAATGTCCCTAACTCTAGAACACTGGTACACTTTTTAGGTATTTAGATTTTAAGGTAATTAACTTTTTAGGTTTTTTTTTTATAAAATAATATGGGGCATAAATAAATTCATTTTATACTTACTCTTCCCGAAAGAGTACTTTGATTATTCTTAAATCAAAAAATTGAATTATTGGATGAATTTTATGTTATTTTATGTATTTGCCATAGGAAATAAAGTGTGCCAACACAAACAACGTGTCTCTACTTAAGATGGATTTTGAGAGCATTACTATCACAGATTGTTACCTTGAATAAGCTCACTAAAAATGTGACACCAAAGAAAAAGTAGAATAACTGTTACTGGCCGAGAATGTTTGAAATCATTGCTTCATAGTAACAATTATCTGGTGTATGTTAGTACGATGTAACCAGATGTCATCAAATCTAACCTACTAACATTGTTTTACTCTTCAGGTTTGCTCTGGGGCCAATAAAAAAAAAACCTTTTTTGGGAAATGTGAAGAAAGGGGGATGATGAAAAATGAAACCTCTTCCAAACTACTAATGAAAGTTAATAATATACACTAATGTCATGATAAATGAAACTTTCAGTGAATAAAAATGTTCTTGTTTTTAATTTGAAGAAATGTATTGAAATAAATAATAATTCTTCTTTTCTTTAAATTTATAATTATAAATTTATAATATTTATGATCAGTTATATAAAATTCTTTGTCTGTGTCAAAAATCTTACAATTAAAATTTCCATCACAAATTTTTATGACTAAATTTTCATTTTTATTAAGACAAAGAATAATAATTCAATAAAAAAATTTCAATGGTTGCAAACATTACGTATTAAACAAATAAAAAATAACAATAGCAAAAAGGTATTTATCAAATCTTATCTTAACTTTATACCCATCATCGTATTTCTCTTGTACATAAAGTTGGAAAGCAAATTGAATTTTGGTTGAAAATTTGTTGTTTTGGAAAAAGTTGGTTGATTTTTCAAATATTTTCCTCACTGGCAAAACTGGGAAAGTATTCCGGCAACTATACATGATATATTGCTTCAGTATTGAACGAACGCCAACAATACAATATTTCATTAACAGAGAAAATTTTCAAATGAGGTAACTCCTCACTTGAAAAATGGAATTACGTAAGAATAATTCCCAAATAATGTAAATGTATTTTCTCTCAACAAAAAAGTTTCCAGACTTTCCAACGCTATTTCTAAAGATTTAAATTCGGCAAAGTCTGGGTTTTCCAGATCTATGAATATCCTGCATATATAAGTTATGAGCAAGAAAAGAAATAAATGGAAATGCAAACATCACTGAGATCACTCACCTGTTTCCTTCTTGGCTGAGGGGATCCATGGTGATCAGAAGAGGGTGGAGCTGGATTCTCAGTGAAAGAGATGTGTGGCATGTGGGGTAACTGGGGTAATTTCAGGGGGGTGTCATATTGGGAAACAGGTGAAGGAGAGAATGGTGATGAATTGGGCAGACCAGCTGAGGAAGGTTCCTTCTCTGCGTGCATGGCAGATGCGAAAGGGCGAGCGTTGGGACCTGGGTAGAGGCCCAACTTCTCCAGAGATGCAAGCGGTGGTGGCGGTGTGAAATTGACCGCGGGCTGGGAGACTGGGACGTTTTCTTTCTCTGACAACACATGCTCAGTGTGGGCAAGTCCTCGCACCTGGGAAAGAAATCAAGTTTACATGATTACATGTGGTTTAACATAGGAGAGTTTCCCTTAATTTTTTTTCATCTGAGACACTTAAAAACTCTACAAAACACACCTTACATTTGCTAATACTATATTTTAATATAAAGCTAGTATAAGGCTTGAGGTGCAACAGTTTCAATTCTTGAAATGTGTTAATTCCAGATATATTAATAAAAAATGGAAATTGACCTATCAAATTATGTTTTTCATCATTCTTGAATGTACGCAATTAGGAGTAATATCCACTAATTTAACTTAAGTCCTGCAGATCACATCAGCAAACTGACATCTTTCAAGAGAAAAATTGCCATGAAACGGATGTAAAATAAATTTTACTTTTAATTAGCCATTTCAGTTTGTAATACTCACATGCTGAGATTTAAGCAATTGTGATCAAGTATAGGTTTCTTCAAAAGCTAACCAAGAAATACAGAAACGTGAGAGCACAAAGAAAATTAAATTATTGCTTGCTCAACATTTACATTTTAAAATTATAAAATCTACTGGCATACACCATTAAGCATAAGGTTACTCCAAAAGATTAGTTAGTTACAAAAAGTTGAAATTAATTTTTCAGCATCAATAACTTTTCCAACTTAAACCAAAGGGGAGTAAATTATTGCTAATACTTCAATCGATTTAGAAATTTAAAGTTATTTATCCATTGTTTATTTCTATTTCCTTATTGTTTTTTTACAAAAAATTTGTATTTTTGCCTATCTGTGCTTCTGGAATTGTAATACCTCAATACTTTTACATTTCTAAGTCTCTGTCCAAGCAAAAATGTTCACTCTTACCCTACAATAGACTAAAATAAAAGTATGAAAGTTGAGAAACCACCGCAGTGATGCACATCACAAAGGACAAACATTATTGAAGCAGGTTACATTAATTCCTTCTGAAATGCACATTAGGCCTGCTTGTGTGCAAGACTAATGTGCATTTGAAATTTCTAAATTCTTTCACTTCTTAGAATTTTCATACCAAAATCTCTATTTTCCAGGGCAAATGTACTGGCCGTTATTCTAAAACATATTCCGATTCCCAATGCTTCTTCAAGAGCAAAACAGAAGAACTAATATCACAGCATTTTATTTTGTTTCAGTTGCAAAAAGTCGCAATATTTAAAATAAATGTACACTGAAAACATAGGAAGTTCATTCATGCTGCAGGACTTTTCTCTGAATCAATGCTGAGAAAATAGCAAAAATTTGGAAATTTAATATAATTGGGGTACCCAGCAAGAAAATATTAATTGAATCAATTGTTAGAAAGAAACCTAATGAAGGAAACTTACAACTTTCAAAAACAATTATAAGACAACTATTTTTAACCATTTAATGTCATTCAAATGTAATTTTTATTTTAACTAAACATATTTTTCAGAGTAAAATGTCCTCTCTTTTTTATGGAGCTTTCCTTGATCTCTTTCAAGTTTTCTCGTTTTACAGCTGACCACTCTATGCATTTTGTTAACGAACTCTAAACTTATTTTTCGAAAGATGTATGTGGTACAATAGTTAAATAGTATTTGTTTAATGTATATGAAATTTATAATGTATATTTTAAATGAGCAAGTTGAATTGAACTTGCCATTGATTTAAATGCTGATCACTTTATTTTATCAAATCTGCTCCTGAATTTCAGAACAATACATAGTTTTAAATATAAAGAAATGAGAAGCACAAAACATAGCCATAATGTTATCTATTGAATATTTCGAGTGGAATGTAACAAAAGTACTGAATGCTTTTCTTTTTCAATTAGTCTTTCTTTTAAGAGATGAGATGTATCTTTTTAAGGACAGCAAATATAATGTAACAAGAATATGTTATAATTCATTATTATTATCATCATCCTGGAGCCAGGAATCACAGACAGTGATATTTGTGACTGATTAAACAATTATTAGTTGAATACAAGGTGCAGAGAAAAGAAAATTCTTAAAACCTGATAAATATATACTTCTAGAAATTTATTAAACATAAAAATAATTAAAATTTCTCAGAATGTTTGACATGATACATGTTGTCCAGACACCTACGCAAGCGACAGTCCCTAGGGGCAATGACCAGGATAGAACTAAATGAATACCATCCACAAATTAAGTTGTCATGAAACTGCCTATAGGTAGAACTTGCAGCAAAAAGTAATAACATTGATGATAATTTATTTAGGTGCGTCGCTTCCCAGAAACCAACAGCAAATTTGAAGTGAATATAAAACATTCGACATAAATAAATTGTTTGATCCAAATAACCATACAGGAAAAAAGTTCTTAAAATTTAGAATTTTCTAAATTGAGTTTTTTTCTCTTTCTTATCTCCAAACTAATAATATTAATTTCTAACAAAAATTGAAGCATTTCATCAAGAATACTTAGGCTATGTAAATATAGATTTTAATGAAACAGAACATTTTTATCTAATGAAAAAAAATAAAAAACGTAAGCCAAATAATGTATTTTAAGAAATTTTAATAATACAGCTTTGGCATTACATGTCTTTCAAAGTTTAGTATTGGAAATAAGGTTTGAAAAATATTGTGTTGTCTTTAAAGATTATCAATATCATTCTGTAACAAGAAATTTCACAAAGAATTATGAATCTGGCTTCAAAATTCAAAATTTGACCCAAAGCTAAGAATCTTAATTTGACAGCAATGAATTTAAAATGCAGCTTTCACAGTTATAACTATTGTACCTATATTAACATTTACATTGCTTTTGTCAATAAGTACTATCAAAGAATAACAATCTTATGCGAGTTTAAGCAGTGCTTAAGTTACAAATTAATTAATTAATTTCTATAGTGTAAATTAATGGATGTGCACTATGACACAAGAAATGTATGTAGAAGCCAACCAATTTAAGATTCTATAAAAATCATTTATGGAATTGAAAGTTGAAAATATGAGAAGTTTATTAAAAATTTAAGACAATCACTATTTCACAGACTAAGAATTATTAAATACAACATGTATGCATGAGTTAGACAAATCATTTGTGATTCTGTTTTTTGCCCATCCAGAACACTGAATAATCAAGGGAAAGTGGGGAGAGCACACATTAAAATGTAGGAAGAAAAATTGAAGAAAATTGAAATTCATTTTAACAAGGAAAGCAGAAATGAATGAAAATTGTAATTCATTTTAGAACAATTGGAAAATGGTTATTAGCCCAGTTTAAAGGTAACTAAATTCTAAGAAATCTAAATCATAATTATCTATTACTCAAAAGTTTGTTTTCACTTGCATAACCTACTATTTCAGAAAAAAATTCTGACCTCAATTGAACAGAATTGAGAATTGCAATAGTTAATGACATTAATAATATTTTATTCAAACAATGTCTAAAATAAAATAGAAAATAATAATTCAGTGCAACAAGACTTAAGAGGCTACAAAAATCTAATTCTAAATTATCTAAATAAACTTAAAGAATCTGGCATTTAATGTTTTTAATACGTTTTGTTGACTACCTTGAAATGGAATGCAAATTAAGCATTATCAGGATGTAATTGCTGCTTAGGTAAATATATTTTGTAATAAAATATATATATATATTTTTCTGAAAGAAAATTACTTCAAGAGGGAAGCACTATTTTAACTAAAGGTAACACACTTCATCATATTGCAAAAAATATATTTGTTTCCTCATTGTAGGAATAATTTCAATTTGTAACAATAGACTACTTTCTTCAAATATTCGGCTGATTCATCAAAAACTACTGAAATGTTAGAATGATCTTTCCAGAAAGTCAAAAAGATCATTAAAAAATCAAACCAACTCATTGTGCACAGAACTATTACAGCAGCAATGAAAAATTACCCTTATTTTTAAGCATTTCATTAGATGAAATACACAAAAAATAAGCCTAATATTTCTTTTCATTATTAATTAACATTTAAAAGTTATTTAAAACTTCTGAAACTTTCCAGAGAACGATTGGTCAAGTGAACTGTAAATATGAACACCTTCACCAATAAATAAGAAAACTTTTGAGCTTACCTGAAGAGACTCTGCTGCTTTGATGAGGGAAGCAAGTTGTTCCTGCACAACACATATTTCACCCTTGTACATAAAGTCTACAATTGCTTGCACTTCCCATCCTCTGAGATCCTTCAAGACTATGACCGGATGCTTGCAGGGGTTCTCCGAGAATATCCGCTGAAAATAGGGGCTAAAAAGAAAAATAACAAAGTGAATAATAAAAATGCTTGTAAAAAAAAAAGCACATAACAATTATTGTCAAATTATGAAAAACTCAAATAATTAAATATAAAACTGAAGGCTTTATTGTACAAAAAAAAAAAAAAAAATCTTGAAAAAAATAAATAAATAACGTGCACATATTTTAAGGGAAAATAATAGTTGTTTATACAGATAAACCACATTTATGATTCAAAAGTATTTCACCCGCCAATATTGTCCCTCACCACATTTATTTTTTGTTTTAATTTTAAAAGGGTCTTCAACTAATGAGGACAAAAGAATTTCTCAAAATCAAGTTATTAAAACAATTTCTTTTAGATATAGGGCATTATTCTAGAAATACTTCAAAACTTAACTTTGAAAATGGGTATTACTAACAGTATTAATGAGTTTTTTTTAATATAAGAGAATTTCTTTAAGGAATAAAATTTGTTTCTGGCCAACAATTCCTTTAATTTAATTTTGGCTTTAGAGGTGTTCACGATTCATGGGACAATGTAATCTGATTACCAGCTCTAGCATCACAAAAAGAAGATATATTTTTTAAAAAATTCTTAATTCACAGGACTTTCGTTCACACAGGAAGCAAAATAGTATTTTCCAAATTGGCAAATTCTCATCACATAATAGTATTTTCAAGTTCCTCAAGCCTAAAAGAACAGAAGCCTAATGGTGAAGTCTGACTACAAATTTAGGTTTCTTTCAGTGTCAACAGACCTATCCCTCACACACAGTATCAGATACCATGATGTCTTCATGTAACTTACTATTGCCTAACATGAAGAGAATTAGATCTTACCTCCTATACCACCCATAAAGAATATTAATAATTATAAAATAAATCAGATTTATCAGAAAATCTTATGTCCTCTTAAAAAGTAATACATTTCATTCTACAATAAGTGATTTAGTTTTGGCTTTTGTAAGGTTCATGACTAAATTCAGTCCAATGGGAAGTCTCAACATTAAGTGGAAGTAAATATACGATGATACCAATAACAAGAACTCACTTAATTCTAAATTTTAAATAACATATAACCATGTTGTATTGTATTTATTTGCTCTAAATATGAAAATATAAAAATGTACACTTTTGGTGGTCACTGTTGACCTTGTCGATTTGAAGAGATCTAAAATAAAAGGTAATAAAAAAAAAACACTCACCTGCAAGCAGAGAGAACTACTTTGTGCGCTCTGACACTGGCTTCCTCACACACCAATGTCACGTCAACAAGGGTTTCATTCTGCAGAAGCGTGTCAAACGCGCTGAGGATGTGATTTTGGTGATTGTTCCACCGCAGACTATATCGAGACGATGCCATGGCAGCAGTATAGTTTTAACAGTTGTCTCCAACCTGTAATCACACAAATTTCCAGATTGTCAATGTGTGTTGAGTAAATTGCTTCTATTTTAAGAATTTATTGCAAGTTGGAGTTTGAGTATACACAATTTTTGACATAATGATACAAACTTCTTCAATTCCTTTTACAAATTCTTACAATTTTGAAAGAGACTATTCTACTTCCTATAATTCAATAATTCAAAAATTTTCTATGAATAATTACTCAAATTTTAAAAACTTTTTCAAATTCCATAAACAGGTCTAAATTTGTTACAAATATCGTTTTATTTCCCTATAATGCACTAAAAATATGCACATATGTTTTCCACACTGTCAGTCGATGGCATCAATGGATTCCAAATATTTTTTTTTAAAAAACCTTCATAATATCTGAATTCACGAAATTAAATCCAAAAACGGTAACGAATGTTATTTTCTTTCAACTATAATTGGGAGGAATAATGTTAGCAAATTGTGTCAGAATGATTCAGTACTTATTTTTTCAAAAATCCAGTCAAGTACGTTTAATACGTCGGGTAAATCGTCAGAGAAAAAGCACGAGACAGGTACCTCACCGGAAATGAGGGGTCACTGGTCTATTGTTGCGCAACGCCCACACCTGCGTAACGGTGGCGAATTTATTGTTATCATGTAATCAAATTCCTTACGACACACCATTGACAAGAGAATCACAACTCGCCGAGTGAAAAAAAATATTATGCAACATTCAGGAACTAACACTTGCGAAGAAACATTTCAGAACAAAATCCTAGATTCACCACCTCCGCACTTTTCCATACTGTCTCACAGCACAACGTCACCTGAAGAACCACAAGTCGAGAATCTCCATTAGGTATTCCCAGGTTTCACTACATATTGTTTCGAACACCAACCGTCTCGCACTTTCGTGTTTGAGTGTTACTCATTGCATGTCGTCGGAACTCACACGCGATTTTCACACATCCACCCACGTCAACGCGTAGCGCGTAACGCGAACGTCGATGGGCCAGCTTCAGGCATTGTTGCATCCGTCGTATTGTTAGACGGAATGCCGCACACCGCACACGCTCAGGCCGTGGTCAACGCCGTCGATCCGTTCCGCCGCGAAGTACCCGCAACACGTTTCTGAACTGCGAACGCGTTCACCAAACGAATGTCACTCATTCTTCGCCGACCCGTTCGTCTAGCGAATTCCTACTCCACTGTTTCTCCAACGCCGGTTTTCCCACAATCCGTCCTTTCTCCGGAGGAACTTTCATTTCACCCGCACTGATATTTGCGTCGTCGCGGTCCGCCCGCTTCTGTTGCGCGCTTCTTCCGTCACTCTTCTATTTGTTTATTACGTCACCAGCGCGAACGCGTCAACAATGCACCGCGTCACCGCAGCGCGCCTCTCTCGAAGACTGCTGACGGTGTCTTGGGCCCTTTGGGGAACATGGCAGCCACCGCTCGGCGCACGTCTCCAGGAGGCTTTGGTTAATGAATGCGATTAGTCGGGCTCCCTACGTTGTTTAAAAAACAATTGGCGCGCCAGCAGCGCCGTAAAAAACAAATGAAATTGTGTAAACAATGGACACACGCATGCCAAATCCTTGTGGCGGATCATCGACACGACACAAACACTGGGAGAAAATAACAACACACGAAGTTCGGGGGTGACATTTGTGAAAGAGCGAGGAAAATTAAAATAAAAAAAAATGGGGTAAACACTCGTGCACGTTCGATGGTTCCAACGCAGCGACGACAGCGGCCCAGCAGAAGCAGCAGCGGTAGTTCGGAGAATCACCCGGCGTGTGCTTACCTGATCGGGGCGGCGCGCGTGCGGAGTATCACAGCAGGTCGGTGGTGGTGGTGGCAGCGGCGGCGGCGGCGAGCGCAGTCGGCGGCATACTCGCGCAGCGTGCCCAACATCCCATCCGCAGCGACGGACGTACCCAGCTGCGCTCGCCGCGTCTGCGTCCGCGGCTCTGCGCCTTCTGCCGCCGCCGCCGCCTCCGCCGCCAGCCGCGCGCGCGCCGCCTCCGCCGCCACCACCGCCGCCGCCGCCGGCACCTCCTTCGCCGCCGCCGCCAGCGGGGCCCGCCGCCACCACCACCACCACCGCCGGCCCCATGCACGCAATTCCGAGGATGAGGAAAACGGGGGAAGGAAAGAGGAACGAAGGGGGTGGAGGCACGCCGCGGCGCGGCGCGGCGCGGCGGCGCTGCGTGGCGGAGGGCGGGGGCGGGGGGGGCCGCGCGGGCGGGCGGGCGGGCGGGATCGCGAGAAAGTGAAAGGGCCGGCGGCGACGGCGGCGGCGGCGAGGGAGGGCGAGAGAGGGCGCGGCGTCCGAGGCGGTCTCGCACTTAGTCCGTACGACGTCGTGACGATACAGTGGACTCCGGTCTTGAGACGGCCGCGGCGGGGCGGGGCGGCGGCGGCTGCTCGGACGTAGTGCCCGAGCCGCACACCCCCACCACACCACCGCCGACGTCGCGGCGGTGCGCGGGCGGGGCGGGCGGGGAGGGGGGGGTTTAGCGAGAGTCCTTGCGCGCACCCCCTCCGCGACGCCGCCGCCCCCGCCCGCGTCCCCGCTTTTCACCCCACGCGTACCTGTTCTTCCCCCCCCGCCGGCGTCTCCGCCGCCGCCGACTGCAACCCTCTCGCTCGCGCCCATGCGCATCAAGGTCTAAGAGTGAGGTTACAAGGCGGTGCCTCCACCGCCGACTTTTTTTCCTCTCCCCCCCCCCTCCCCCTGGGTTCCGTCTCTTTCTCGCGCTCTTTTTCTCTCCGTCTGCCCCCTCCGCGCGATATTCCTTCCCTTACTGTTAACTAATTTCGCATACGATCCCTTGTGTGCGCGCCTGGCGCGGCGGGGGCGGCGGGGGTGGAGGTGGTGGTGGGGGGGGGCGGCGCGGGGAAGGACGGGAGGGGGGGCGGGCACCGCCGCCTGCCCCTCCCCCCGCTCACCCCCTCCCCCTCCCCCCGAATCTGCCTGGCGTTCGTAGCAAGCACTCCCTCGCCCCTTCGTTCTTAGTCTTTAAGAAAGGTATTGATTAGTGGAGTGTTGCCCAAGCTTAAGCTCCGTCCGTTCTCATCAGGGCGGCGGCGGCGGTGGCGCCGCGACGTTCGCGGGCTCGCGGAGTGGAGGAGAGGGGGGGGCGACGCCTCGAGTCGCGTCGCGTCTCGTCTCGTCACTGCATCGCACGTGCTCTCCTTCGGGCCGTTGCCCGCCCGGTCACGCGTCATGCGGGGAACCGACCCGTTGCACCTGCAGGGACCGCCCCGCCGGGAAAGCATCTTTTATTATTAGGATTGAGGAAGCACAGGTACCACGGAAGCACAGGATTGTCCCCCGGGTCGGGAGGATCCGTCGTCGACGGAGCTGTCATAAACCTTCCTTCTACCATCCCAATCCCCGACTACCTCCGGCATCGCACGAATTTTTTTTCCCGCGGAACTAATGACACACGTCTTTTGTCTTCTCCCCCCCCTCGGGTCCACGCGGTTGAGTGGGTGCGACGTAAACCCGAAATCCCCGACACCCGCGTCCGATTCGCGGAGAGTTCGAGCTTTCGCTCATGCCTTTCGGTAGCGGCGTGCCTAATTAGAATACTCCGCCATTCCTTTTCGTTTTTCAGCCCTTGCTCGCCGCGGCGCGGCAGAGCTCGCGCCTGTACTGCCTGGCGCCATCTTACAAAAACCGCGCATCTTAATTTGCGTCTCGTGCACCTCTCCCCGGAGCTGCTGTGTTTCTTCGCGGTGACCTTTTCACCTTTCTCTCCGGCTTCCTCTGGGACGGTCTTCCGTCCGCGGTGTCACGTTTGTCGACTTTATTATATTCGTTGCCTTGATTATTTCTTCGGGTTCCGGTTTTGTTCCAGGCTATCGTGTTTGCTCCAGGGGCCGCTTAATAACTTCCTCTCTCCGTTCCGATTTCGTACTTTATATTGACTTGACCACACGAAATCTTTCGAGTCTCCATTTGTTCTGCATGAATTCGGTTTCCGAGACATTTTATAGGTTTGTACGAATGCATTTCCGTTGGATCCTTGCCTTTTTCAAGGCAGGATGTGAACAGTTTATACTATCCATGCATTCCATCGCTGACTGGTGGTACTATTCATCCTCTGCACTATAGTTTACTTTTTGAGGCACATGACGCAGAGGCTATAGAAAGTGCTTCTTAACCGCAACTATTTATTCTCTCTCCTAATTTACATTAAAGGTTAATTTTAGTTTCCTAAACAGTTTGGAAAGAATTCTCCGATACAATCAATGATTCAATATCATTTAAATATTACGTCAGTCTGTGCAAGAATAATTTTAAAATGATGCACGTATTTTTCTGGTATTATTCCATTCTAATATTCTTTATTCATACCAAGAATTTTCCTTCTTTTTTGAAACTTAAACCTTAACGTTTCATTCATTTCCTGTTATTTATATTACTCCATAACAGAAGTACCCCTCCGCAGTAAGTCGCGGTCTATTAACTTTGCTCCAAACTCAATAAAAACTAAATTGCAAAGCATGAACGCTTTTAGATTAAAATTTGTTATGTCGTCAACAACGAAAACCAAAGCTGCAAACAAAATTATTAAAATTGGAGAGTTGGGTATAATACAAGGATTAGAAACATTCGTCAACTTTAATTTTAAAAAATCGTTTTACACTCTGTTTTTAAAAATATTTATATTTTGCAGAGATTACTACTCACATCTAAAAAATCTTTGCGGGAAAACGCTTTCGAAAGACAACAAGGAGAATGGTTTCATCACTTATTTGTCACATAAATGAAATTAATAAATTTGGAGACTATTTAAAATTTAAAGCGGTACTTTTTTTATTTCCGAAAATTTCCTTTTTTCTCTTATTTCGTGGAGCAATTCAATATTCGGCGATTCTCAATTGTTTTAGAGCCTGTCAGAGTAATCGACCGCTAGCCTGAACTAAGAATAGAATTTGGCCTGCCTTCTAAGGGCGCTTTCGTTAATTGAGAACTTAAAAAAATTGGAATGAGAAAGAATATTGTTAGAACCTACATAAGAGTAACAAAATTTTGCAAAATTAAGGTGATTGATTTTTATTGTGTTTCTAATGAACGATAAATACGACTCTTTATATCATAAGAGGATTCACGAAGTCAAGTATCAATCAAAGTTCGTCTATACCTTTCCATCATACCTTACAGATATGCAGCTCATTTCATACAGATACTTCATTGCACTTTCCTACGAAACGCGAAATGTCAGTTATCATTAAATACGCCCGAACGCCTCCATTGAAATTGTAACAATGTAAATGTAAATTTATTGAAGTGGTTAGATGGAAGAACAGGCTTAATGGCCTGAGGCTCTTTAAAAATAAAGAACTCTTTTATTTTTATTATTTTACAGGTATTATTATTATTATTATTATTATTATTATTATTATTATGGACAAGAATTTCATATAAATTTCTTCAGTAGGTTGTCAGCTATTCTGACGATGCATGAAAAATTTGTAATTGTAATTTGAGCATGCGAGTGTCATATTTAATAATAACAAATGTAAAAAAAAAGTTAAGGTATATTACTAACAACAGTTTTCTTTTAATAGTCCACGGCATCTTTCATATCACAAAGTAGCTGACCAACAGGAGAAATCCGTAGATTGGAACCCGTGCGTAGGTCTATGATCCCACATAGCATTCCCATTCTTCAGTTCTCAACGAACTTACACTACAAAAGAAATATTGTATAGTGGCCTGAAGCGAACAACGCCTTCAACGGACGAATTTCAAGCATGAAGAAAGTTTACAAAAAATAAAATTAATACAAGCGAACAAATGAATGTAATGCATCTGCAACCGAATTTAAAGTTTAAAAAATACTTTTAATTGAGAAATTTTAATTTATTACTTTTACTTACAAAAATTGCTCAATGGTTGGCTGATCGGCTACTTAAGCCGGCTACTTAAGCCAGTCAATTTCCACCTACAGATGGCACTGAAAGCTACGCGATATTTCTCCAACTTCAGCGACCGTTTCAGAAAACGTTCCCCAATCCACCGAACGTGTGTTGTTGTTCATCGGCTTTCCGGTCTAGTGTTTTGTTCGAGCTCTCCCTACGTAGTATCTCTTAACTCCCGATTCCTGGAACCTTCTGTTTTCGCCGATGCCACAGGGGCGCGGCGTCGTTCCTTCGTCACCCCCCCTCCTTCCCCCCCCCACGCCATCCCCTCGTCCACCTGCACCCCGCTGGCGTATACCTGTGCCAGGCCGTTTTCGCCGCCACTGCTGCTGTCTGCCTCCCGACTTCGCGTGCTTGCTGGTTCCATGTGACCGGATGACCATATTGGCGGCAACACAATAGTTGGAGTGTTGGCTGTTATAGCGATTTATTCTCTTGTGTAAAAAATGGCTGGAAGGAAAGAGTTGTTTGTGTTCGGGCAAGAATGGGACGCAACGTAATAAAATAATGTTTCACGCACTTGCTACTTGTGCTTCATTTTTTTACTGCGATCCTATCATTGTGTATAGGGGGATAAATGACATTTCGTTTTGCAATTACATTTAATGGCAAAATTGAAATTGTCACTTATCCACCTATACACACTGACAGTATTGTAGTGAAACAAAGCCTTAGCATATTCATGTTGGACTAAAGTTGACTTATTCTCTTTTACACGCGCACCCGCCAAATAAAATTTGTTATAAAAATTCGTTAATTGGTAGGTGAGAAACAAAATTTGCCGTTGGGATGACTAATGTAGGCGTAAAAACTGTTTCGGTGATTTTCGCCCTGTGTAAAACAAAGAAGGAAATGGAAGAAAAGATGTTTGCTAGGACAGGCCACAGAAGGTGACTTTTCAAAATAAATTTTCCTGGCTAAAGTCATTTAATGTTTTTCAGATTCTCAAGTGCTACAAACCAAACTAAATATAACGCTCATTTTAAGTTCATCTGCGAGTTATAACAAACTATATTGAAAAAAACTTAAATTGTACGACATGACTATTGTACAAGTCAAAAAAGTTCCACAATATTTAAATATATATAATAATATATATAATATATATATATATATATATATATATAACATAACATAATCTTAGTTCTACGTATAACAAAAAGGTGCATTTTCGCACGATTTTATATCTCCGGATCTTCATCCAACATATTAAGGATTCCCAATACATTTGAAATCGGAATGGAAAAGAGAAAGCTTCTTCTACAAATATTTATGGGCCGCAAATATCCAAAGGTTCTAATAAACTTCACAGAACACAACGAATTCAAAAACATTAAGAAATATACGAAATACGATCACTGAATAATGTGTCTAAAGCTGTGAGTGCTCTTACAGATCAAAATATAAGAAGTTCAAAATGAAGTAGACAATGGAGTAATAATAGACCCTCACTATTTCATACACTATTTTTTACATTGTACAATTTTTTCACAGGAAGAAAAAATACAATAACACTAAGGGAAACGAAGCCCAAAGATGAGAAAAATTAGAATAAATAGGTAACATGAAAATAACTATTAGCAGAAAATATAAGAAATAGAAAACGAACAGGAACTTAAGTAAAAAAAGTAAAAGCAAACTAGAAAGTACGAGAAAGAAGTCTCGCGATGGTAAACCTTGAGAAGGATGGGTGGATGGAGGAGGAAAAATATAAAGGAAGAAGAATAGGCTCAGAAGGAAACAGACTTTTTTGACAAGCGGCTGAAGGTTTTGAACATATAGAACACGTGTAGACTGTATTTTAAAGATGACGGTGATTCAAGAAATTGAACATACTACGATAATAGGATTAAGTTGAACGTGTTACGATAATTGAATTAAGTTCACCGTTTGTCAATTCTTATGGTGAATTGTACTGTTCTCTCGCGAATTTTCAAGTCTCCGACACAGTTGACAAATTACAAAAATATGTCAGTAATACTATAATAAATAAACGGTACAGAAGGCTAAAACACATTTAACCTACTACCTTTAAGTATTTTTCTCGGTCAAACGTTTTCTGGGACGCTAGTCGTATCTGTTCTATCAAACAGTCTTAAAACGTTCGTCCACTTATCAATTGCTTTCCTCCCCCACGTTCTTACGATTTCGTAACTGGCGAATGCTTCCCATTACAACGTACACGTATAAATCATCAGTTTGAGAAAAAACCTTCATCATGCTACCGCCAAATGCACTACTTATCATTCGTGTTGTCTGCGTCCCACCCCACCAAACGTGCCATCACCGCTTCGCGCCACTGTCAACGTCACCGTCCGCGTCGCCCTGCGCCACCCAACGTCCATCTCCGACCCCATCACCGCCCCGCGCCGCCATCACCGCCCCGCGCCCCATCACCGGCCCCGCGCCCCATCACCGGCCCCGCGCCATCACCGGCCCCGCGCCATCACCGCCCCGCGCCGTCACCGCCCCGCGCCGTCACCGCCCCGCGCCATCACCGGCCCGCGCCATCACCGGCCCCGCGCCATCACCGGCCCCGCGCCATCACCGGCCCCGCGCCATCACCGGCCCCGCGCCATCACCGCCCCGCGCCATCACCGCCCCGCGCCATCACCGCCCCGCGCCATCACCGCCCCGCGCCATCACCGCCCCGCGCCATCACCGCCCCGCGCCATCACCGCCCCGCGCCATCACCGCCCCCCGCGCCATCACCGGCCCGCGCCATCACCGCCCCGCGCCATCACCGCCCCGCGCCATCACCGCCCGCGCCATCACCGCCCGCGCCATCACCGCCCCGCGCCATCACCGCCCCGCGCCATCACCGCCCGCGCCATCACCGCCCCGCGCCATCACCGCCCCGCGCCATCACCACCCCGCGCCATCAGCGCCCCCGCCGCGAGTCGCTCTCAGGGAATCCAGGGCAGTGAGGTGTCTGGGCGGGCGGGCCACCCGTCTTGGGAGCACCTGCGGCGAGTTACGGCTCAAGGTCGGCGCCGTTCCCAGGGCCAGCCGGTTTCGACTGCGCCCGCAATTAAACGCTTGACAGCGACGGCAGTGATTGACGGCACATGCACGCACCTACGCGACCAGTGGAGGCGGTGGGAAGACTGTCGCTGCACGCACCTTCAGCGGCTTCCCATTCACTTGGTCAGACACTTGTCACTGCGGTGATGCCGTTCGCTACCGACAGTAGGCGTGTATACTACGTAAAATTCATCAAATATGATTTTTCTAAATTGAGACCATGAAGTGGGTTCAAATCTTTATTTGGTTAACCGATTCAAAGAATGCGCGTCTTCTCCCAAACGTCAGCAGTTCAATAATAATAATAATAATAATAATAATAATAATAATAATAATAATAATAATAATAATAATAATAATAATAATAATAATAATAATAATAATAATAATAACAACAATAACAACAAACAACAACAACAACAATAATAATAATAATAATAATAATAATAATAATAATAATAATAATAATAGTTCCGCTAGCTGGGACATTAACCCGTCGTAATTCTGATGTTTGGGATCTCCTGAACAAGGAAGTTGCAGAGAAAGATTGCAACAGAAAAAAGAAGCCTCCTAAACACGTTTAGTCTAAAATATTTGAGGAGATCACTTGAAAAACACAGGAGACACGACAAATTGTTAGAATACTATGTAAGGAGAACTCTATCACTAATGGCCGCCGTTGCTCAACCAGATATTAAACAAATTAGTACAATTATTTCTACTGTACATATTTCTCCAAATCTAGTTTATAAAATATTATTACCAAACGTTTCCATTTGATTCCTTGGTTAGTGATTCCGGGCGCGTCAACTGCTGAGGTTACTACTCCCGTATGCGTAATGTATGTTTTTATCACGGAAGGATACATTGATCTTCCCCCGCTGACTGGCGGGATCCGGCGCCGACCTACCGTCGGCTTGCGGTGTTTTCCCCGACCAGGTATCCCCCACCAGCAAGGCATCGATCCAATTGGACAAATTCTAAGCTCCCGACTTGTGTGGCAGTGTAGTGCATGCAAGTGTGTGTGTGTGTAAGGGGTGAGGAGAGGACAAGGAAGAGGAAGGAAAGTTCGCGCGTGGTCCGTGGCCGTTTCTTAGGATACTTCTCCGACATTGGCCTAGTATCGATTGGAGAAACCACAAAAAACTACCGATCAGAGAAGCCGACCGTTAGAATTCTTCTCCAGATAGCGGCTGAATTCGACTTAGCTGACAAGCTAGTGTAAAAATTTCTGCCACCATCGGGACTCAAACCCTAGACTGAGCCCCCTCCAAACGCCGCCAAAATATATAGATTCAACTAATAATGTTGAGAAGTATACAAAGCTGAATTGCTGAAAATAAAATTGTCAAATATTGATGTTTTTTACTCAAACACTTGAATTTTTGAAAAGTGTTGAGTTTAACAACTTTGCCAGAGACTACTATAACGATTAAAAATATGATGCCACACCTGGTTTCTCAAATTATCAAAAGCAATTCGATCAAGTATTCACCTGCGTGTTTCCACGAGAAAGTGATATATCGGCGTCAAATGCAGGTAACTGCTGTTATATGGCATTCTCGGGTTTCTTTCTTGCAACTGAATCTCGTTTTCGCATACGCACTGAGCAGTCTCCGTTTTCTAGGATGAGATTTTTATTTTCCAAAATAACTTAAGACAAAGAGGGAATTTTGCAATATGTGGAGAGTGAGGATCTGCTGAAGGGCCGTGTACTTATTTGGAAGATGTATCAGATCCAAATGTGTCATGCTACCAAAGGAGATTAGATGAAACTAGTGACCTACAGCAGGAAAAATGCTGAACAAATCCTACAAAATGGTTTTTCAAAAAGTAGCACTTTCTTATCAAATTTGCCCTAAGTCAGACAGTACCTTATCACATATTTCCCGATACTCCCACCTACATTTAGATTTGTAGGCATCTAATAAGGAAAACACATACAATACTTTGACGGGACATGCGATGTATCTTCTCATGGAAAGTTACAATTGCAAAAAAGTTTCAACAACTTAATAATGAAGTAACACGTTAAATCTCTTATTGGGGACATTTTACGGCACAGAAAAATGTTAATAGAGCCACCAAATTGACAATCATTCATTGACTGTTCTCCATTGTATGTCACAAACCGACAATAGTGAAACAAAGCTTATGTGAACATTTACACGATACACCATTTCAGAACTTGCTTCATTTCAATGAATTTCAAAGCACACAGGATAAAAATAAAATTTGAGATATTTTTAAATTATTGACATCCTGAAGTTTTGAATGAAATGTAATGAGCTATGAGCACTTTATTGGGGAACGAAATGTTTTCAGAATTCTAACCCAATATAATACTGAAGAGAGCAGAAATGAAATTAGATTAAATAATTCCATGCATGAACCAAACCGTGAAGCCACTCACAGACGAACTTTTCGCAGTAACAAAGCACAAATTGCGAGTTAATTTCAATGTTTGTTTCAGATGTTGGCGTCTTCTTTTAGACGAGGATAAAACGACTTTTATTCGTTAGTTTAACGATGTTGCCAAACTGTGCGAACAGTGTTCCTTACATTCGCAAACCTGTTATGAATTCCGAGCTTAATGATCTCCCGATAAAAAAGAAATCTCCATAAATTTGAATGCATACTCTGTCAGAACATGTTACTGTCCACTTTCATTCATAATTTTTATCGTCCACATGTCCACACAAGAAGAATGGTGAAAATTTAAAAATGGTATCTATACGGATAGCTCTTGTTCACAAATTCTTTTTTAAACCGGTAAATCCTTTAAAAATAAAACATTTTACGAACAGCAGATACATTTCCCTACTTTATATTTCTTAAGAACATACATAAGGCTTCGGTCATACATAAATCGACAGAATTACTAAAGGAAAAGCAATGTAATCTCATATTTACAAACAGATTTCCACCTAACTAATATCAAAATATATTTCAAAACTATTTACGAATATATTTAAACAGACATAATTCTAGAAGTAAAAGTACTCTTTCAAGATAGAATCATCGATACTTCAATGCTTGGCACCACACAGACACTGGAAATGTGTAGTCATGGAAAAGTGACAAAAATCGTTTGTCTTTGAGACGAATATACTCAATTTTAAAAGAAAAAAATCAAGTAAAATCCCAGTATTGTGAAAGATAAAAACGGTTTTGCGTGATTTTTCTGTTTAAAATTCCAAACTTTGCATATGAAACTGCACAAATCGTCAAACAGGTCACGCTTCGGAGAAAAACGGACGGGAAAGCAAACTCGAATATACGAGTTTTAGACCATTTTGAACGTGAGTAACTCACGGTAGAGGCAGAAAACAAACTCAGCTCAATATAACAAACTATATGTTAAAATTATCACTACGCAGTTTGCTTAAATCTTGTGTTGTCCTTGATTATTTCCCAATACAAAATTCTACAACCCAGTTCCGTCCATAGTGCAAGGAGAAGAGTAGTATTTGTATCTCTCATGAGGGTCTTCCTGAAGCACTTACTGATCACATGATGCGTGGGAGTTCTGACTGAGAAGATATTTTACAAGATGGAAATCATACTGATTGTATAATCGATTGGAATCTAATTGAAGTAAATTGCAAGCCGCCCCTGCTGAACGAAAGAAAACGAGTTTCACGTCATAGGGGGAGGTGAATACTGGTATTCCTCTGTTTTGCTGCCTGCGATTATTCCACAATTTGTGATATCTACATGTCGATCGCAGGAGCGCCATAGCCCAGAAACCGTAAAAAATTACCACTGGATGGCGAGATCCGGCGCCGACCTACCGTCGGCTAGTGGGGTTTCCCCCTAACCAGGTCTCTCCCACCAGCGGGGCACCGCCCCAGCCGGGACAAGCTCTAAGCTACCGACCGGTCTCCCGGAATATGTGGTAGTGTAGTGCATGTTAGTGTAAGTGTGTATGTGTAAGGGGAGAGGATAGGACAAGGAAGAGGAAGGACAGATCGCGCGCGGTCCGTGGCCGGTTTGTTACGATACTGCCCTGGCATTCTCCTGGTGTTGATCGGAGAAACCACGGAAAACTACCGATCAGAGCAGCCTGCCGCTAGAATTCTCCTCCAGAATCCGTCTGAATTCGACCTAGCTAAGTAGATAGTGTGTAATATTCTATCACTATGGACGAACTAACCGAAAATTCGCCCTGCATTGAACTACTTTCATATGATGCCCATTTTCATCTTTATCCATACGTCAAACGTGTGCACTAGTGCCCGTCGGACTTTGCTCTTTTATGGGAGGAATGTAATAGCGCATACATTGCTACAGAAGGCTATTTCTTCGTTTTAAGCGTTTGTTTTCTCCAAAGAGCAAATAGATTTCACTTTTCAGCATTTATTTCTATAATATCTAACGCTTGTGTCATCAAATTAAAGTAAACAAAGTCAGCGTTGGAGCTTATGTTGAATTTATACGGAAAGCGATGCTTCAGTATTTATTATGTTCCGTGAGAGGAGATATTCGAAGAAGATATATCCCAGATTAATAGAAAATGAGATAATGAGGTTAAGTAATACAAAGAGAAGATATTACTAAAATATGTTGTTGCTTTTGATCTATTATACACAATATAATAGCCATTAAAGAAAAAATAATCATTCTTCCGGCGTGTTTGCATTCGTTAACTTATTATCTCGTACTAGTGCTTTTCTGTTCCTGTTGTATTGCCTGATTTACAGTCGACTCCGGTTATTGTGAACTCGAATATAGTAAACACACTGTTATAGTGAACGTAACTGTTCTGTTTCACTTCTATTAAAAATTAGCATAAGAAAGTTCGGTCATAGTAAACCTCTGTTAAATAAGTACAAGGACCTGAAAATCAATTTCCTCCTGAAAAAGAATATATCGTTTCAGTGCCACAAATTCGAACACAGACAGTTAAAAAAATACGGCCAAACGAAAAAGCCTTCCCTGAAATGAGGGGGACCTACTCATGACCTCTTGCCACTCAGTTTCACTGCGGAAACAAAGTCTGTGTCCTGCGTAGTATACAACTGGCAGCAGTGATATGCGATTGCTTGCTTCAGTTTTAAGCGAGCATGGACTCTGGAGAAAGATGTAGAGAAGTTACTGACGAAAAATAAACGAAGCGAACTATTGAAAATAATTGATTTTTAGAACAAATAAGACTTAAAATTTAAGTTCGGGCTGTTAATGTATTTGTTGTATCTCTACATTAATAAAATAATCATTGTGGAGAAATTCTACTTAATTTTGACATCATCGGATATAGTGAACCAAAAATGTTAATCCCCAGAAGTCCACTATAATCGGAGTAGACTGTATAATTAAATTGCCCCCTGAATTTGAAATCAATATTTTAATTTGGGGTACTTCACATGAACCCCCGGATATTTTCAAAATTTTCAAAATATGGCTCTATAGTTTTATCAAATTTTGTTGTGTAAAGGACATTTAAGAAAATGGTGCAGGTCTCATGTTCGTTGAAAACGACTGATTTTTCAAAATCAAAAGTTAAAAATTTTTTTTTCGTTAATGAAATCTGTTCCTTGAAGAGAGATTTTGAAAGAAGGTCATGTACAATTTTTCGAAAATTTGAATAATTTTCGCGTGCTTTTTCGTCAAAGTACGAGCGAGAAAGTAAGAGCTGTTTTAGCCCCACCAGTTTTAAAAAATAAAAAAGGAGGTGACAGAACAAACGTGTTTAATACTTTTTACTAACCACGGGTGTGATGAGTAATATACACTCACGTGGAGCATTATTTTGATCAATCATTGACCAATGCAACAATATCATATCTAGCGGTACCAGTTTTCTTGATTTAGATTTCTTAGAAAGGTGAAAGTTATAACTACGGCACCTAGAACTGATTCATTATGTCCCTACAAGCACCCCTTACCCATAACTACTTTTCCTGCGGTCATCAAATTCATTCCTGCATCATCAAATTCTCGAAAGATGGAAACGATTCCCGGCATCTCGTGCTGCCTGCCTTTCGCATCGTGGTAGTGTTCTACACGCGTCAAGGTGAAAGGTTCAGCTAGGTCGAATTCAGTCGCTGTCTGGAGGAGAATTCTAGCGGCTGGCTGCTCTGATCGGTAGTTTTCAGTGGTTTCTCCGATCAACACCAGACGAATGCCGGAGCAGTACCCTACCAAACGGGCCACGGACCGCGCGCGATCTATCCTTCCTCTTCCTTGTCCTATCCTCTCCTCTTACACACACACTTACACTAACATGCACCACACTATCACATATTCCGGGAGACCGGTCGGGAGCTTAGAGCATGTCCCGGCTGGGGTGGTGCCCCGCTGGTGGGAGAGTTCTGGTTAGGGAAACCCCACTAGCCGACGGTAGGTCGGCGCCGGATCTCGCCATCAAGCGGGGGAGGATCACCGCCATCTCCCGAGAAAAAACATGCACTACACTAACGGGACTAATGACCGAAGCAGTTGACGCGCCCGGAAACACGATAAAATCAATCACAATCTACAAATGATATGAAAAGTTATGAATAGTGCCCGAGAAATTTCTGGTGCATCGCAAGTTTTCGTCTTGTCTTCATTCTCCGAGAAAATATCCCAAGTGATGCTTAAAACAAAGTTTTAAACAAAATTAATTTTAGCTTTGTTATTGACAGTTGCATCACTGTGTGAAAACGAATCTCGGTGGGTTATCGTGTTCTTACCTACAAAACTTCCAATTTTACCGGGACAGTTGGCTCAGAGCATCAACTGACGTCACTGCAGTGCCTCTGACTCGAAGGTTCTACGTTCTAGTCTCAACGGTGGCAGAATTTGCGACACTAGCTTATCAGCAGTTCGAATTCAGCTACTGGTGAGATAAACCTGGTTGAGAAAAACCTTACTAGCCGACGCCGGATCTTGCCATACGCGTGGAAGATCACCGCCCCCCCAGAGGAAAAACCTCACCACACTTACGGGACTAATGTATTTAGCAGTTGACGCGCCCGGAATCACTAACGAGCAATCAGTTCAATTGTAATGGAACCTTTGCCTTCGTCTTGTTGTCCGCCCCCAGGAAAAAATCATGTATTACACTTACGGGACTAATGACCTTAGCAGTAGAGCGCCGAATAATAAGGATAAAAATCATGTATTACACTTACGGGACTAATGACCTTAGCAGTAGACGCGCCCGGAATCAATAAGGATCAATCAATTCAATTGTAATGGAACCTTCACCTTCATCTGGTGTCCGCTCCCCAGGAAAAAATCATGCATTACACTTACGGGACAAATGATCTTAGTAGTAAACGCGCCCGGAATCAGGAACGATCAATCGATTCACTTGTAAAGTGACCTTAGTCTTCGTGTGGTGTTCGTCCTGATACTCAAGACGGGCGCGCGCGCACACCCCGGCCGACTGCAGCGGCCTCCGCCTCGGCCCGCCCTTGCAAGGAAGGAAGGTAGCTCGCGACGGGTGGTGGGGCGGGGCGGGGAGGGGCAGGGCGGAGCGCGGGGGCGGCTCGTGTACCTGCACGCGAGATGTCATTCTCGCTGCCCCTCCCTGCCTCCCCCCCCTTCTCCCCACTCCCCCGCCCCGCCCTTCACCTCTCTCCCTCCACCCCTCCCGCCCTCTTATCCTTAAGAAACGTATTGTTAGCGAGTCCGCGTTAAGCTACATCATTGCGCCTGAACAACGGGTTCTGCCCCCTCTCTGTCCCTCCTCCTCCTCCCCGCCGCCCGCCTTCGCGCTTCTCTCCGTCTTCCTCCCCGCCCCGCCCCGCCCCCTGCCCCGCCCCCCCCGCGGCCGCGGCGCCCCCAATTAAAAGAGCACGGGGGTGGCACAAAAAGCGTAATGACTTCTGGGCATTCGGAAGCCCAAGATGTCCGCCCTGCGCGGGAGCCGCGAGCGCGCCGGGCCCGCACTCTGGCGGCGGGCGGGCGGGGCGGCGGAGCGAGATTGAATTAAAACGCTGGGGCGGGCAGTCGGGCGGGCGGCGCCCGGCCATGTGTTCGGGGGGCGCGGCGAGCCCCGTCGGGAATGGCAGGACAAACCGGAAGTCGATTTCCAGTCGTGGGGTGGGGGTGGTTGCAAAAAAGATTCAGACAAGATTATCGCGTTGGACGAAACGAAATAGACAATGAAGGATCTTGAATCGGTTGAACTCTGGATTCAGTATTCAGTTGTCACATATAAAGATGATTGCCAAACGGTAACATAAAAATAACGCAAGATATTGTAATTTTAAAATAAATTGACTAATCTAAGGCAATTCAACTTCACAACCCATTAAAAAATGGTAATAAATACGGAAACGATTTAACAAGTCATATGTAGTACTAAAAAACAAACATAAAGTTGAAAAACCATTAATAATATTAACTAATATCTTACGGTAAGGGATCTAAAAACGAAGGAAATTTGAAGGTGAAGGAAGAGTTCAATGACAAAGACGTTTTGGAAATATACTTTAGAAGTATTGCTCGTGAGAAGAGGGAAGGCGAATTCTATATTGGAATAAATGGAAACAATCTTTAAAAGAGGCCATAGTCTAGATTGGATTGCAACAACAAACCTGAGTTTCAAAACTGTATAAATCAAAATTAGTTTATTAATTCTTAGTTCTCCGAAGTTCAGACTTTTTTTTGAAAATTAGTTAATAATTCCTGTAAATATTGAAAGTTTACGTCCTTTTACAAGGGACGCTGGTTCTGAGGAATGCGCAACATTGCAGAAAGAGAAACACTTTGTTCCTTCACATACCGAAGTTTCCTGATTCCTTAATGCTACACTAAATTGAAAAACGATAATAGTAATAATAAAAGTAACGCATCTGTATTGAATACCCCCAACGTAGCAAAATTCTTCCAGTTTTATTTAATTTTCATTAATATGAATATGACGAATAGAAGATTTCTGATTTTGTTCGCGGCAAACTAGAGTTCATGACATTGTGTTTTTCCTCATAGTAAATTGTTGGAAAAAAACTTCAAAATAACAAGTGAATACCGGTAAAATAAGTTCAGACAAAAATTTGTAGATTTAATAAATGTAATATAAGGTTATCAGTACACATAGACATTGACATTGATTCAGTTCTAAACGTGAGTCAGTTCCAAACGTAAGTTTATTTCGTTCATTGGCTTTCTTGTACCAATTCCAAACAGATATCCAATCCAAACACCAAGTTCCTTAAACCATATATATGAGGATTTTGTGATACAGAAGTCAAAGAATCAAAACGCCACCTATTAGATAGTCACTGGATGTATTGCAAACAATTCATTGTATTCAAATGAAAGGACTTTAAGCACTTCGAAATATAGCTCCTCCTTTTGTTTACGTTGCTCCGAGGGTCGGAGATGATGCAATTTGCACGGTCTACAGATAACAAATCGGGTGTTTAGAAACTACAGAACTGAAATAATTCTGGAGGATCAGTTGAGATTTGTACTCTCAAGCAATGAATGTACAAGTAATGTTCACCAACTCTGAAATCTGCACACAATCGAAAGGAAAAAGAAAAATATAAAATAAAATGGGAAGTAAATTTCTACCATTTTCATTCAATGTAGTTCAGACTGTTCCAATCGGCAGAGAAATTAACACCAATATTGTCCAAAACGTACCAAAACTTCCAATTGCCATTGACGTGAATTCAAACCCTTGTATTCGAAGGTGGAGAGCTCGCAGGTCAGCCAGCGAAGAATCCAAGAAGAGCAGGGGCTCACGATTCCTTCTATCATAAACTATAATTCGCTCTCAAACACCTCTTGAGAGTAATAAATAACTTTAAAAAATCACGGTTGTGAAAAAAATATACAGCTGAACTACTAAGTTCTCTCTTATTAATTAACGAAAAGTATGAAATGTAGTTCCGAATTAACGAATCTTCATTTAATCACCACAAACTGAAATACTAAAATTCAACACGTAACAACACAATGTAAACATGTCGTATGAAGGCAACCTGCTCTTGAAGTATTATCACGGCATTTAACCATCTGAGTCTGTATGATTGTTACTGATCTCACACTCACTATGTTATTATTTTCACATGTTTTAACATTTGAATGGACACGAATATTGACATATTTGCGAACGATTTATTTGCTTTAAATAAATAATAAAGGTATTAAATTACTATAATGGACTTACCCCCTCCCCCAAAAAATTGTTGACTACACTACATTCAGATTTTCTTTAAAAGAGTATCATTAATGATCCTGTTGATTGTAACAAAATGTTCAACGAATTACAATCAATATGTATAGATGACTGAAGTTAATTGACGTCACCAGGATTTAAGATGCATATGCGCATAAACAATTAGCTACAAAGCTCACTGCGCATGCGCAGGAACATTTATCATGCAATTTCATTTAGACGCTCTTGTACGGATGGAGGGTTAGAAAAGGTAGAATTAAATGTTTCATTCCCAACTGCTTCACCCCTTTTTTTTAAGAAATAAAAAGAAATCTACCGCCTCGTAACCCTGCGTCACACACGGCGGCACGGGGTTGGCACCCCTGGCGTCTGACGTCACGAGCCGCCGGCGGCGGCGGGCGAGTACGAACAAGTGCGCGACGCGACGCGCCGCGAGGAGGGCGCGCCGGGAGGGGGTGAAAAGAGGCACATGAGGGTGGAAGAAGTCTGCGAAGGCCTTGCCTTTCTCCGAACATCACCGAGCGAGAAATGTTTCCACAACGATTCTCCCTCCCTCTCCTCTCTCTCTCTCTCTCTCTCTCTCTCTCTCTCTCTCTCTCTCTCTCTCTCTCTCTCTCTCGCCTGGTCTCCGAGGACGACTTCGGCGCAGCGGCATTGTTCATTCGTCGAAAACCTTGTTGATGTTCACAGTCACCCACACAGGAGGAGAAACGGGGTGAGAGTGAAAGATTAACGGAAGTTCATTGGGTCGGAAATACTTTTTTTTCGGCGAAATGAGTCCTATCGCAAAAATATTTTGGGTAGGTTTCGAAGAAATTACGGTTTCGTCTCTAAAGGCTGGATTCAGCATCCCACAAAGGTATGTGTTAGCTGAAGGAGAGCTTATGAAGTTTCATTCATAAACGAGTTATGTAAGAAAAAGAAATTCAGATAGTAGAAGACGAAAGAAGGGATCTTGCAATGGCTTCAAGAGACGGAGACGGGTCCATCAAACATATTATCAGTTGCTGATAATTCAAAGAGTACCAATTGTATCTAATGTCTCCTACATAATGAAGTGATTTCCAAGTCTTGGCCTCCATTAAAGCAATTGTATAAGGCAGAGAAAAATACTATATATTGGCAGATTGTACAGTAAACCGCTTAAATCCATTCGGTAAACATTCTTGACAATAGTGACACCCGGCGGATGACCGAGGATTCAGCCGCCGGATTTAGTTACAAAATTTATTTCACAGATACAAAACCTACAAAGACAAATTACACAGAGTAACATTCTCTCTTATGCTATTTTGTATTCATAAAAAATTACAGTAACTTCAAATGTAAGGAAAAAACGTAATACATTCAATATTTGAAAACTAAAGTATGAATTGGAAATCGGAATAAGACACGACACAAAACAATAACTTCGCGGATATTGATAAAATCATAATATGTCGAATCTATAAAAAAGTATATTTTCCTTCTATTAAAACACATAATATTTGTCTTTCTTTCTGACGAGGTAAGGCCAATCATTGCCCTGAACACTCAACTACCTTTACATTTCCATAATTACTATTGAGGCGTTTAATGAGGCAGATAGCAACAGTAGTTCTTTCCTTTTAATACTAGTAAATAAAGACAATTGAGAGCCATTTAAAATAATTTTATATCGCTATACCGACATTTTCGAACTAGAATTTCAACTTTTAGTAACATAGTTAACATTAAACATTTCCTCTACAATTATCCTTCCCTTTCATTTACCTGAAGCTTTTGACAGTTAATTACAAACTTGCCTAAAAATTAACATTTCATGCAAAAAATTAACTTTTTCCTTTGGAACTCTTTTTCAATTTAATCGCATTTCCCGGATGTTCGGTTCCAATGAGTCCGATTAAGAGTGAGGTTGATGGTTGATGATGATTTCATTGTTGATTTCGCCAACTGCTGTTAGTCCCGTAAGTGTAATGCATGTTTCAACGCAGAAGATGGCGGTGTTCTTCCCTTGCTGGACGCCGAGATCCGGCGTCGTCCCCAGGATTGCGTGAATTTTTCCCACACGGGTATCACCCACCAGCATGGTGTAACGTCGTGGGTAGGGATCTACACCACAAAGAAACAGACATGAGAGGGTATTTATAATTTATTTACAATAAATTATGTACAGGAACTAAAACCTCACTCTAAGGCGTTTGTCGGAGCTACCTGCCGCAGCCCCCCTCTCCCAACACGCGCCTTGCGGCCGCGCCTGCGAGTAGCCAACTCAGCCGATTCGCAACTGGGCACCTCATGTGCCTCGGCAAACCATCTGCCCTGAAGTAAGGCATACTTCACCGTGTCCGAACCTCTAACACCTACTCGTGCCTTCAGCAATTCCGCGCCAGACTTGGCCGGACACGTTTCGCGGTGTTTTGCCGCAGAAACCAGAAACGTTACCCCGAATGGCCCTGCGACGCACCGTAATATAGGCCCGAGTCACATGACCTCCTACGTCATCTGCCTCCCCACGCACTCGTCTTGAAGCGAGTGCCACCGACGCCGCATTTTGTGCCCGGCGTCTAGGCTTTCCGTGAGGGGTGGCCTTTGTTCGGGAGTCTATATTTGGCTCCTTCATCCCCATACCTTGCAACTCAGGAGCAGGGAGTCAAGTCTATGACGCTACAATGGTAAAGTCCCTGTAGGGACAAGCCCTATGCTCCCGACTGGACTTCCGACATGCGAGATAGTGACATGCATGCGAGTGTAACTAAGTAAAGGGATGACGATAGGACAAGGAAGAGGAAGGAAAGATCAGGCGCGGATTATGGTCGGGTTTGTTAAGGTATTGCTCCGGTATTCACCAGTTGTTGGCTGAAGAAACCAGGGAAACTCTCGATAAGAGCAGCCGGCCGCTACAATTATCCTACAGACAGTGGCTGAATTCGACCGCATTAGTGTCGAAAATCCTTCTACCATAATGGCTTCAATCCTAAGACCCCCCGCCCGGTCAGAGGCACTGCAGTGGTGACATCAGCTGATTTCTGGGCCACGTTTGTCATGATGATGATGATGATGATGTGTGTCGTACTTGATCTCCGAATGTAGTCTATGGAGAAAGCCGAATCCTTTTCGCAGCTAGTTTTCCATGGACGACCATTACACTGGTGATTTACCATTGTCTTCCATTAGATAGTTGCTGTGGGGGATCACCAAGGGCGGATAAGTATGAATGCTATGATGATAGATGTGATTCGTGGTGATCGCTGCATTGCGATGCGCTGTTTAGATGTGATTCGCTGCATTACACATTTTTTTTCTTTACCGCGGTAGCGGTAGGAAGAAAGTAAAATAAATGCGCTCCTCCTTTAATGTTTTCCGAAGCTCTATTGATCACGTGCACGTCAAATACTTAGGTCGTTAGACCTGTAATGCTGTGCACGTTCCATCTCGGCAGGATGCCTCTCTGCCTCTCCCTAGAACAGGGTTGCCCAACTGTGGCCCACGGGCCACATGCGGTCCGCGGTGCCATTTATTGTGGCCCGCGTAAGGTAACTAGTCAAAAGTGCAAGTCCCTTTCATCCATGTTGGCCAAGAACATTGTACGCGTAGGGCATATGCCCTGACGGAGTCAACACCCCCTTAATAAACAAGACGGTGAAGTTCAGATGAAATGTTTTTTCTAGTGGATTCAGAAGTTCAAAATCCCAAAGTTTCATTGCGTTATGCAAGGTGCAGCCTAATATTACGAATGGTTCCTCTTTTTTCAGAGCAGCCGGGGGAAACTGTCGAGATCAACAATACGGGGTTACGTGTAGATCAAGTAATGGAAATATGGCCCGCAACCATTCTAAAGGTTTTAGATGTGGCCCTGAAGTCTTGCATGTTGGACATCCCTGCCCTCAAACGTCAGATCCACCGCCGTTCTACACGTCAGCTTGTGGGTTTCTCCCTTCTCATTCTGGGGCATTGCCCCAGCCAGAACAAGCTAGCAGTTCCCGACTAGTCTTGCCAAATGAATCGTGGCGTAGTAAATATAAGTATAAGTGTAAGTGCAAGTGCAAGTGCAAGTGCAAGTGCAAGTGCAAGTGCAAGTGTAAGTGTAAGTGTAAGGGGCGACAAGAGGCTGGAAAGGAAAGATCGCGCGGTGGCCCATTTGTTAGGGGACTGATCCCGCATTCGCCGGGTATTTATCGAAGAAACCACGGAGAGCTACCGGTCAGAGCAGCTGGCCGCTCGAATTCTCTTCCAGGCAGCGAAAGAAATCGATTCAATTCTCATGCTAGTGTACAATATTCGCCACTGTCGGGACTCGAACCCTAGGAATCACTGCTGTAGTAACGTTAGTGTCCTGAGCCAATTTAGACGGTAGTATTCCTTGTTTTATTAATTTGTCTTGTAAGAACGGTGGTATTACGAAACGTATTAAAAAGACACACGGCCCATATCAGAAACAACACAACCGGCTAACCCCGCAGTTTACAGACTGCAGTTACTTGTTCTATTTTGGTTCAACGTATTTAATACCTCTTTTTAGACAGCCGTTAAGGAAAACTGTTCTTTCGGGTAGCATTCTATTATGTTAAAACTTTCGCCTAACCGCATCATCTACTACTGCCAGTGTGCTTCATTGATTTGTGTACTTGAGTGAAACTAAAATGAAAGCCAGTAAAGCAGTCTAAAAACAGTGTATGACACACGCGATAAAGGCCGAAAGGCCTCGCTAGGGAAGGTACTTCATATATGTATGTTTTTACTTAAAAGAAAGTTTCCTGAAAAGTATTTTACAAGACATGGTCGATATCACAAATAACTTTCTCGGCTACGGCGTCGTTTTTGAAACTTAACAGCGTTTGTTATTTGTTTAATAACGTTAATAACAATTTAAACCTTGTCTCCAAGCACACTGCAGGCGATCTCTTCGCCAGGGCAGGCCAGCCGCACTTGTCTCCGCAGCTAATCGTCTCGCGGGCGTCGGTTTTTACAAACTTGAACAGCGTTTGTCATTTGTTGTTTATCGGCTTAATAACGTAATAACTTGCGTAAACCCTCATTAATACGAATCCAAAGGAAGAGAAATAATCGGAGTTCGTAGTATAAAAATTCGTGTTATCGTGTAATGCCCGAATTACCGTAATCCCTTTCCGGGACCTAAGTTTAGTTCGTGTTACGGCGAAATTCTTGTTAAGCGAGTTCGTGCTAACGAGGGTTTACTGTATTTCGAAACCCACTCGCCAGGGGGGGGGACGGCGAGGCGCGGGGGCGGGGCGGGGGGGGGGGGCGGGGGAGCGGGCGGGCGGGGCGGGGCGGGGCTGGCGGGCGGGACGGGGGGCGGGCAACCGAAGAGGCGTCAGGGGGCATCACAAGACTGCGCAGCGCGTCGGGTATCTCGCATCCGGCAACGCCGGCGGGGCGGTGGCGGCGCGGACATTCTCAGGACGCGTGCTGATGAAGCGTGCGCGCTCTCGCCGCGCTCACGCACGCACATCCCACGCATCCTGCCGCCTCCCCCGCCCCCGCCCCCTGCCCAGAGCGTTGCGTAAGGTGCGTCGGCTCCCACGCTAAGACGCGCGCCGCGTGCTCGGAGGGCGGCGGGGTGTGGGGAGGGTGTGGGGCAGGGCTGCTCAGGGATTACCTGATCAAATTAGACGGGGGCCATTATAGATTTTGTTAAATAACGTAATTCAAAAAACGTAATTGTTTAATAAAACGTAATTCTAATAAATAAATCAGTTTTAAATAATATTTAAATCAACCGATTTTAATTCTAACATTAAATCAATTTTGTTACGTAAAGAAGTTAACAATCTAAAGCTCTAGTCCTTTTTTGGGGTGGGGTGTCCACCCCCCCCCCTCCCAGATCCGCCACTGGGAATGTTGCGGTGGTGGTTCGCAACTGGGGATAGGGGTAAATTAAAACATGACCTGACCAAGAACGTGCTCCATGCCCTTGCTGGCTCCAATAATGTTGAAGCCAAATTTTATGTTTTTTCGCAAATATACTTACGTATTTTTTTCTATTATTATTATTATTATTATTATTATTATTATTATTATTATTATTATTATTATTATTATTATTATTATTATTATTATTATTATTATTATTAATGATTCAATAAAATTAAAATCATTATTTCACATTTTAAATAATAGAATATGTATTTAATTGTGGCCTATAGCAGTAAAAAAGTTTGCTCTCGAGTGTGTTTGGAAAATGGAGTCCTGTGGTTGGGAAAGTGACTTAAGTTCTTACTAAGATTCTTTTCCTCATGCATTACGTCAGCTGCCGTAAACAATGACACACTTAATAAGAGAATATGGTTGTAACATCAGATATGATAAATTTCGGATTAACATAATCAAACATTTACATTTTTTCAGACAAAATCGAAACAGTTTCATTATCTTTAGAGTTCGTAGGTATCTAACGAAACAAGAGATAGCTCTCGCAAGGCCAGACGCTGTTTAGTTTTCCCATAATTTGTGGGTATATTCGATTGATTGATTTTTTCGTGTTTCCGGGCACGTTAACTGCTTTCGTCATTAGTCCCGCGAGTGTAGTGCATGTTCTTCCCCGGGAGAAGGCGGTGATCTTCCCCCGCGTCTGGATGGCGAGATCCGGCGCCGACCTACCGTCGGCTAGTGGGGTTTCCCCCTAACCAGGACTCTCCCACCAGCGGGCACCGCCCCAGCCGGCAGTCTAAGCTCCCGACCGAATGTGGTAGTGTAGTGCATGTTAGGTAAGTGTGTGTGTAAAGGAGAGGATAGGACAAGAAGAGGAGGGTATGCTCCGGCATTCGCCTGGTGTTGATCGGAGAAACCACGGAAAACTACCGATCAGAGCAGCCGGCCGCTAGAATTCTCCTCCAGACAGCGACTGAATTCGACCTAGCTGAAAAGCTAGTGTCGAAAATCCTGCCGCCGTCAGGACTCGAACCTAGGACCTCCCGGTCAGAGGCGCTGCAGTGACATCAGTTGATGCACTGAGCTACTGCTCCCGGTGTGGGTATTTTCGAAATCTGTAATAAAATTCAGTTTTTTGCATCAAAATGTAAGCGAAACGTATTTTAAATTACACTCGTATGCATTTAATGTATTGCTAATCTAATAATTCTTAAAATTGCAAAGATTAACGTCTGTTTTCATACCCACAGTGAAAACATGTTTAATTATTCAAAATTTTTATGTATGCCCATTATTTGAACACGCTTAGGGTCACTTAAGATACAAATCCGACCCTGAGACGGGATTGCAAATTTTACTTTCCAAAATATCTTAATAACTACAAATTTGCTGTTGACTACAACGGGACGACCAATACTACATGGTCAGACCGCAATGTTTCCTGGCATATGCGAACCGAGATTCAAACCGAGGTCCATCTTATATGAAACTTGTGAAGGACAACGTGGGTCTGAGATTCGTCTTCTGATGGCTCTCTCGTTTTCCCTGTATTCCATTACAACACTGATCTTTCATTTGAATCATACACCATTTATTCAACAAATTATTTTGGACCAAATCATCGTTCGATTTTGCCGAAAAGCCTTGGATATCGAAAATCTTAATAGGGAAAATACACTACACTTCGTCTTAAATCGACATATTTGGGACCTGTCCGAGTTCCGATGCCGAGATATTAAAAGGACACTTCTGCCACAGGGTTAAAAGGACACTTATTTTTAATAAATATTACAAAACTGATTTTATGGAGAAAAAATAGGAACAGTGCACACATTTACTCACTACATATTGATGTTTGCCAAAAGACTGAGAAGGGAATAAAAAAGTAAAGAAAATGAAAGAAGTAATTTAAAAAAGAAGAAAAAAGAAACAATTTTACTAAAAACAAGCAATAAACCAAGTTATAATAGATATCAATAGAAAAAAACGATATGGAAATCATAACTGAGTATTGTTTTAGATAACGAAAACTTGATATATAACGATTACCCAGGCTGCATATTACTCGTTATTTACTTTATAATTATTTTACTTTAGCTCCTTAGTTATATGGCATGTTACTAATTTGTTTAAAACTGTGCCTTTCTTTGGACTTCAAAAATAAAGTTATAATGACATTAGGCAACAAGAAATCCATTAAAACCGCTAGATAATGAAGCTTTTATATCATATGAGTGTGCTAATCAAGATTACACATTTTCACAGATAAGACAATTATGATAACCACACACTGTCTAAGGCTGACTCCAGATTTAAAGTGCGTGACTGAGTGCAACGATATTAACGAATGTTCCGAGATCAAACTAAAATGTTGGTGAGAAACGGAAATGGATTTTAATGAACACGTTCTCATTAAAAATAGAAACACTTTTCTCTCATGTTGCGTTATGTGTGTGTATGTGAACAATATCAATACACCGAAATAATAATAGAATTACCAGTATTAATTTAAAAACACATCTTTAACCTCCCTTCCCTCAAGTATGTTCAAAGTTCATTTTTATATTAATTCGTTTAAAGTATAAAAATGTTTGATTACTTCTCAATATCGTTGGCCCCTTGTCATTGATTTTGCCTACGGATACATTTGTAGCACTATAATGGGCTTTCAACATTTCATGTAATCGCTCTTAGAATAATGACAGACATAATAGCAAGCCTTGTTATGTGTGCATTTGTATATTCTAGATTATCTGAATGCAATATGACAAATCACTTTACGAATTGCTACTGTAGTACTGATCGCTATATTTTGAAGGCGCGTGTCCGAATATTCTTACTTTCATGAGTCACCCGGCGTGAGTAACCTCTTAGGGGTGCTAGTTGGGAGTTTCAGGTACCTAGTAGGGACAGCTCTTTAGAAAACTTTCTTACCCATTACAATAATGTCAGTCCGTGTTACTCTAATTTAAAATACTGTTGACTGGATGATAAGAAACTCCCCAAGACATACGTTGGATCGCATTAAGTTTGAAAGAAAATTGTGAGTCACAGTTGACACAAACGTATAAACAAATTCGCCTGATATATTATCTTAACTACATTCTGGACATTGTAAAGATTATATAGAGAAGAAACTATATTCTGGGCAAGTATACAAGTAATAGTGGTAGGTAAAGATTACAAATACAAGGGAAAATTTTTAATAAAATTAAGATTTAATGTTCTGTCATCCGATTATCAAAATTTATTATTATTATCAAGATAATTTAAAACGTGTTTTGCTAAAAGTAGCACCAAATGTTTTTTATATAATAATGTGATTTTCAATTTATTTTCGAAATATTACACATGTTTAAGAAACTTTGCATGAGTGTAAATGATACTTAACAGTAGAATTTCTTCAATATTTTGCACAAATTGGTACGTTATATATAGCGGTTTATGTCACTATTTTTGTTTCTTCACTATTGTCTAACAGATTAATACGAGATAATTTAAACGATTTTTCAATCTTTTGAAGTTTTTCTGACTCACGGATATTATATGCATAATATGCTACCTATGTTATTGCGGTAGGTGCTCACTGGTTACAATTCTAAACCAAAATAAATAAAAAATGTGTGCATTTATTTGGCATTTTGGGTCGATTTTCCGACTGCCGGCTAGCCAACGGTATCCCTAGTTTAATTTCCACGGGTGGGAATAAGAAAGTCATGTGGTGAACATGATGTATTCCCTTTACCTTAACTAGTTAACTCCACCTGACAGGTTTTATTCATCACACAGCTCCAGAAACCGAGACGATTTTTAAAAGAAAATTACAAATCTATTTTTGCCCCGACCAAGAATCAACTTTTTTGGGAGATCGTAACTTTTTGTTAAATAATAAACATATTTGTTGTTATATCATGTGTAATTTATGAACTGTAGATATACTAACATACAATATTATTGTTTCAATAATTACATAATTCGAACATAAATATTTAAATCAATTTCGCCAAATTAACGAAGAAAAATATAAAAAAATCTAGGCCTTTTGGGAACCATGACCCCCTCCCACTGGTTCCGCCGGTGCATTTATGTTGGCTCCAGTTGAACCCAGTCCAGTAATTCATTAGCAGCGACGCACATACTAGTTCGGACCGCCGCCCCGCCCTCGACCCCGCCTCGAGGTGGGCGACCGGACTGACTGACCACGGCGGCGACGGCTTCAACGCGGAAATCCTTACCCAAGGTCGCATGCTTCCTCGACTAGCCCCCTCCCCCCTCACACACACACGTGCGCGTGCGCACAGCGAACGCCCCAGCGCGCCAAGGCCTCCCCGCGACGCATCTGTGCGCAGCTCACGCACTTGTTTCGCACGCACTTGGCACGCGGGCGCCTCATTGCAGCGGCGGCCGTCGGGGAGTAGGACGCGAGCCCGGGTGTAATTGTCGGGGTTGCGGCCAATGGTTGAGCGCCGGATCTCGAGGGGGGTGGAAGATGGGGAGGTACATGAACTACGAATGTCCAGAAGGAGAAATTGGCGGTAACGAGGTAGACGAATGGAGCCGAAAGGACGAGGCGGAAGCAGAGAGAGAAAAACACAACACACACACACGATGAATCTCCTGAACTATCTTATGAAACAGAGAGAGAGAGAGAGAGAGAGAGAGAGAGAGAGAGAGAGAAGAATAGGGAGGTATGCAGTGTCACGACTAGAAATAGGCAAGTAGAAATGGGGAAAAAAATAAGAAAATGAGAGGGAGAGGGGGAGAGAGAGCAGACGAGTAAAAAAAGAAAAATAAGACAGAGGGGGAGAGAAGAGGTGACAGGAAAATAGAGTCGAAGACAGAAACTATCATAAGGGCAACAGAAAATGCGAAAAAAAATCAAAAACCGGGACAAATGAAAACTGCATTCACAGAAAAGAGAAAAAAAACACAGTCTAAAGTTGAGAACGGTTGAAATTAAAGAATCAAACATGAAAAAGGGAGGAGATCGGGAGAAGAGCGACTGAATATAGTAGAATTGATAGCATGCTAAATTTGGTTATACCAGCATGTATGCTGCATTATATTATCGTTCTTTCCTTTCAAACTGCCAATAAAAGTTAACACAACGTACGTTCTAGACTTGCTATGTCCTTGGTTTCCAGTACATATTAAAAGTTTCACTATTGTAACAACATTGCATACTTTTACACCCTTAAAATAAACTACTGGAAAATTGAAGGACTTGCACAACATTTTAACAAAAACTCTTCATTGCAATGAATCTTAAATAATTGGGTAAATGTTTGATACTAAATAGTTTGAGCTGTTATGTTTTTGTGTGACAATTAATACACAAGAATTGAGGCAAGATAAATATGTCAAAGAATGTTCCAAATCGTCCGAGTTTTTTATGAATTATTTCCATGAAAAAACACCAAGATTTGTAACAAATCTTCGTTCTATATATTTCAGTGTTTCCAATTCTGAAATTTCATTTATGTTTGTATTCAAGGATATGTATTAGAGAAAAAATATTAATTATAAGATCTTAACGTTTTCAGCAACTAAGGCTCAACAGCAAAAAATACATATTATATTGAATGTATTAGAGAATTGCTTAATATCCCTTAATTTTTACACATACTTTAACAAACTGGATACGTAGTGATAACTGTCACGTTATATTTCTGAAATAGTAAGTTTGAATTCCTATAAATATACGCCTAGCGCCGAGACCGAATGAGATGCAAAACCAGTTACAAATTTCGCAATGGCCACAGAAACCTTCGGTAAGAACGATTGTCCCGTTACGTTTCCTGGAAATCCTCACACAAGGGAACGCCCATATGAAAGGGATGGTTCAGACACATTTTCTACCTGCCCAACGTACTTTCGCAGCTTAAGACATTCCAGGCCGCTCCCAGTCGCACACAGAAAGCGTGTTCAACACATCCACGAGTGAGGACGGCCTTTGGCGTCGTGGTCAACATTTTTCTATCCCCGCTGAGACCGGCGTTCAATTCTCTGGCGACCCACGTGCACTTTGTGGTGCACAACGCCGGTTCGCGGCATATATTTTTTGGGGGGACTTTCCCGTTTTCATTGGCTCTCATTCGAACATTGCTCCATTTCATTAAGGCTGCTCGTTTTGGGCGTCAGCGCATATTCAGAATTAAGAGATATTGAATAAGAATTTGAGGAATATGGTGATTTTAAGTTTTGTAATTAGTCATATGTGATGTGCACGGAATAAAGAGTATTCGAGTAATGTATTCAAATAAATAATTCACACAATCGGGAAATACTCTAAATATTAGTATATCTCTAAACGGAACGTACAAGACAAACGTAGGTAATATATCTGACTCACTATTGCGCATTACTGTTACACTGCAGAAAATTTCGATCATAAATACGGTATGAATGTCAAATTGAAAATTGCAGTGAACTTACGAATCGTGCTAATATATAATAAAATCCTTATTAATAGGATAATACAACAATGAAATTGTCATTTCTGAAGTATCCACTGCGCAAAAGTCAGCAATTGCGTTAATAACATAATGTAAAGAACAACATTTGATGGCAAAAATAACCTCTACCATCATTTCCCTAACGTATATCCCAACAGATGTCCACGCACAGCACGTTTTATTATATTATATTCAGCCAAAGACAGTTGTCGTGAGAGTTCAGTTCCACGAACTACCAACCACCCGCAAGCATGATGCAACAAATGGAACAGAGCGCCACTATACAAGTAAGAGTCTCATATCTTCCCCAAGGCATGTCGCGGCGGTGAGCTCATGAGACAAGGTACGCTCAGAAACATGTTGGATTTTGTTCGCCCTTCGGGGTAGATGGCAATCGCTGACTGTTGCCACGAGATAAGAACGCATATGATTCAGTGTAAAGGCGCATAAACAAACTCCTGTCTAATGTAAGAAGTCTCTGAAGACGAATACGTTTTCTTTGAACACACAACGTTCAGGAAAGTACTTTCTTCTAGGAATATTTTGGTGTTGAAACTAGACGTTTAAATTTATATTTAAATTACGACTTATACGGATGTGTTCACAACTACAAAATTTCTCAGATAAATTAAGAAAATATAGGTATAAGACGTAAGATATAGAATTAAACATTTTCAAATCCTGGATACAACAATAACTAGTGAAGATATTACACATCACATTAAAAAATAATGCTAAACAGGATTATCAGAATATAATCCCATACAACTGAATATAAAAACCAATTGAAATTCAAGTGTAACGTCCACAGATAATTCTAAAAATTACAATTTAAACTAATAGAGCTGCAATAATTAATATAGGTTCAACCAAACATCAAACACAAGGCATTAAACCACGCAAACAACCTACCAACTACAGCGCATTTCAAAAGCAGCCCTTGACGGCACACCCACGTGGTGACACACACACACACACACACACACACCACACACACACACATTCACAGCATCAGCCAACAGGTGCCCCTTTGGACACACAACATCCGCGTGACGCACACGTTCAGCCACAGCCTAGGGTCCGAATCCCAGCCGTCAATTGTGCTGGCGGCTTCGTCCAGCTACCTGACGCTGTCGGCTACGCAGAAACGACTGCCCGACCCCTCCGCCCCGCGCCGCGTTCGGCCCGCCGCCACCGCCGCCACCGCCACCGCCCGCCGAGGCGCGCCATTGGTCACCACACACGTTGTGTGCGAAGCGTCACTCGACGGCGATTGCCGCGATGTCGCCGTTGGATTTGAGTGCCCTGATCTTAAATTCTTCCACTTTTGCTCGTTTGTTTTCTATTACCTATTTCATATTAAAAAAAATGTTTAGTGAGTTTTATTTTGATTAATTCACTTCACTTGTTTCTGTTGGAATCTGTTCGCTCTTTGCTTCGCGTAGGATGGTGGTCTGATTTTTCTGGAATATTTGTTCTTTTGTCACTGTCTGTCTGTCCTTCGTATTGTTGTTGTTTCCTACTTTCGTTGTTTCTGGTGCGGCCTGTTCTTCTTGCATCTGCAGAGAAAACTCTTCTTGATTTCACTTCTTCTCCGGTTCGTTTTCAATATCTCTTCCCAATATTCTTACTTATCCCTTACTCTCAGTTCCCATATTCTTTCTCTTCTTCATTCTCTCTTTTTTAATATCCTTATTTTCTCTGTCAGTTGCTCTTGGTATCCACCCTTCATTGCGTATTCCTCGGTTCTTCTTCATATATTTTATAATTCATGATGTTTTATTTCCTGTTCAAAAATTTGTATACCAACTTTTTAATTTAACATGTAATAACTTTATAATTTCCCTGATAATTTAAATTAAATACTTTTATGCATTTCCTTACAATCTTTGCCGTGTATTGCCTTTATGATGATATTTGGTTACCTTAGTAACGGGGAGTCCCATTACTGCGAGCTGACGCGTGCAAGAAGCGACAGCAATTGAGGAGACGTGCAATGCCGCTTCAAGTACAAGGCCATTTTTTTGCATTTTCCGGAAGGTATAATGTATTTCCTCTCTTCTTCGCGAACTTTTCTTGTTCATTAAAACCTTTGCTTCTTTTTTCTTCTACTTCTACATATTCTATGAGCTTTTCAATGCTTGCGTAATATCAATCGTCATTGTCTATTATGCGTTTATAAATGATTTGGCATTTTAATTATTTTATTTTTCTCATCGCCATGAAGAATTTGTTGATTTTTTCCTAAAGGATTTGTTTTCCAATCTTTGTTTTGCTATTTTTAAGCTTGTAACCTTGAACTTCAAGGTATTACATATGTGATCATGACATTATTACGTATACAAGAATACTTGGAAATTATTAATATAATTATATTTTGCTAATGAAAAGCAAGAGGTAACATTAGTGTTTCGTGCCTTTCAGAATGCGCGATTTCCACGACTTTTAATATACACATTCTAACTTATCAACAATGTTTAGTTCCATGAAATCAAAAGTTCATTTTAATTGATTTCATTATTTACCTGCATTCTATTTACATGTACAAAATATATGAACCGGAAGAAAATAATGGAATTTCCTATTGTTAAAACAGAACATTCAAAATTCTATTTATCAAAGTAGTTAAAATTCACGCGTGTGCTTACGTGTACACGCGAGCACATGCACACGAATACACACAACACACACACACACACACACACACACAAACGCGTCTTATTGACTATAAATTCATATCTTTTCGAGGAAAATGCAAAAGTCATTAATTTCAATAGTAATTGGAATGCGTCCGACGATTAGATCGAATCTAAAGAACTTGATGTTTTAAAGCATGAATTATAAAAAGGTAATTTGCAAGGAAATTCATTCGGCATAATTCGTTCAGAGAAAAAACTATTTTATGTACTCATTAATGCCTTCGCCCACGATATGGGGACACCAAGTTATGTGACAAATTTGCATTCTTTTGCAAAATACGTGAACGTCGTTTCATAAAGTAACTGTAATTCAGATAAAACAATTTTTAATGCACATAGCAATCGATTAACGCATGAAAACTGGTTTGAAGCATAAAATCCAATATTCGTGTTTAATTTCGTACCTTTATAGTTGCTGTGCATGGTGGAGGCTATGTTAAACGAAATCCAGTAACGTATTATTAATTCCCTTTCTAATACAAGCTTTCAGTGTTCCTACAACAGTTTTCGACAAATAATAAATCACACAATTTTGGATTTATCTGCCTCTTATGAAAAATAAATCAATGACCTGCTTGGACTACAAAAATCTTCTTTTACTTCCATTTGAATTTGACGTAATACCTTAAAGTACATTATACATAGCTTTTGCTCTTCAAATGACTGAAATTCGATTTCATTTCTTGAAAACATATGGTTTGCATTCTTTCTTCATTCATTTCTCCAAACGATTATTTGGAAGAACGTCTGAACGTTCGCCATGTCGGCATCTTTGAGGTCTTGATGTTCACACTCGACAACAGAATGTGGCCGTGAGAGATGCTAAATTACACTGTAGCTCCCCTTCATTACATTATGCACATTTTATCTTTTACAAAACACATAACCTTTATTTGGCCCTTTTATGTTACGCGTCGCTGATGAGTGATGTAATATTTGCACGTCACAACATATTATCTGCAGCACGTCCGTGAAGAAATGAATTTGATTATGTATGCAATGCACGAGAATCTCAATGAACGCGTGTTTAGTGCTTCTACATCCGTTTTCCATCCAAGATTTCCTGCGTTGCGTAATCGCAGTCTCTATTCATTCTAGGAAAATACATGAATGCAGTACCTTGCGTTTCTATAACCTTGTGTGGACTTAAATGGGCCGGTATTGTGGCATACTTCCTGACGAGGACCAACAAAGTGTTCAAGAATCAAAGTCATCTAATACATGACAGTGCTAGTGCTCCCTGGTACGTCCGAAACGATGTGCTACATAATGATTTTAACATGCCAACAGTACAACAAGAAATTAGAAATTTTAGCCATAAATATGTCAGCAAACTAGAAAACCATAAAAATGTACTAGTCATAAACTTACTGGACAATAGTTTAGAAGTCAAAAGATTGAAAAAGTTCAAACCATTGGATTTGCCAAATAGATTTTAAAATGACAATGGTGATAATACTGTAATAAAATCAATACAAATTGTTTTGTCAACATGTGCTTGTTGATGTAATATGATGAAAGAAGATCACCAGTGGGTGACCTTTCCATGCAAGTTGTATTTTCTAACATCATATTTACTTATTGTTCTTGTTTTGAACATATTGTAAATTTACAGATTTAAATTAAAAAAATCTAATATATTTTTCCTACTAACGTTTTTCTGTTCCACTTCTCGTATGATGCTACAACCCACGACCGGCTCTTTGCTTACATATCAGCTCATTTTCTGTACTGCTAGGATGTTCCCTGAGGTCAGGTAATAGTGATCTTCAAACGCAAGAGCTCGTAGTAACTCGTGAGAGACCTTACCTTTCCTCTAAAGAAGCAGTCAGGTACCTCGGAGTTCAACTAGTTACTTGACCGACTTGGGTCCTGCACATAATTTCTTTGGTTAGCAAAACGAGTTGGACAGCAAAACATCTTGCCGTTTGTTGACCACTTAAGCATCATCGCTTCCCTGTTTTAACTATCTTTCAATTGAAGGGATTGGTGCAAGAGGGTGTTAACTCACTTTTTCGGTTTGTCGTCAAAACGATCTTTCTATAAGTTTCCTATTAGTTGCTTTTCTACTTTGGATGAAAATTACAATACTTGTGATATAAAAAAGAAATAATTGCCATTAATATTAAAAAACGTTCCATGCAAGTTTACTAAATCTCAAATATATCCCGTGGCTATTTTCTTAGTTAACACCTCCTTGCACTAAACCAATTTAATTTAAATACTTTTAGGGAAAGATTTTTATTAGACCTATTATCACACATGTCTGCTCAGTATGGGGAAAAGCATCACCGATATCTTAGAAGTGCAGTAGGTGCATTATGGTATGTCTGCAACTCCTAACTACATACAAACTTTCAGATAAATACTTTAACTGAGCATATAATTCACCTGGCGTAAAATTTATTTTACTATTTTCATTCCTTCCCTTCAACACCAATTTTCAACTTATTACGAGTCTTTCCGTCACATACACGATTTCTTTCTCAGATGCCCATTACACTTCACCATTTATATAACTCTGCAATAAAATAGTTCTAAACAATAAATGAAAGCATTTATCGCAAACCTAAATACTATGTAATGCAATGTGGAAAACGTGCTGATTTTTACTTCACAACAATATGTAAATAAAAGCTGTAAGGCCTTAAGGGCTGGCTAGTAGATTGAAATTAATGGAAACTAGTCGTGCTAAAACAGCACATTCTTTTTTCTCCGAATTTCCATACAAAATTACGCGAAAAGTACTCAAATTATCGAAAAAATTGTACATGACCTATTTGAAAACCCATCTTCAAGGAACATTTCATTCAGGGAAAATATCTGTATCTTTATTATTTTAGTTATAGGAAGACTCCAAAAACATTTTGACCTTTTGCAATTTCCAAAAAATAGGGTTTTCAACGAACATGAGATATGCACCATTCTCTTAAACATTTTTACACTATCCAACAACAAAATTTAATAAAAAACGTTGAGTCAACTTTTTGAAAATTTTAAAAATGTTCCAGGGGTTTCATGTTAAGTACCTCCAGAATTAAAATATCGGTGAATATTGTAATTCAAGTGTCCGCGATATCAGCCAGATCGATAGGGAATATCAATTTTGGAGAAAATCGGCTGAACGATTCAGCCGCTGGCATTGTTCATAGAAGAACAAACGGACAGACATTTTTCCGTCATCCGATTTTCCGGTATCAAGGCCTCACAAAGCATGGATTCAGACTATTCCACGTGTTAGAGTTTTTTTTCTAAATTTAGCAACTGCATTTATATACCTTTTCGTTACCAGAGCTCTGTAATAAGAGTTTTTCGGACGAAAATTCGCCGTTATTTCGCGCAGCATTACATAACTTTCTCTCTTCTCTGTAGCGACAAGTTCCAATTGTCCTAGTAACTGAACTAGTGGGTAAATTACATATTAATCGCGCAACTTTTCTTGAACTTGATGGCTTGGAGAAATGCGGGTAGAGTGGGGGCATTAGTTATGACATCGGCCACCAAATTTTATGAAGCAATGTCAATACAGCCTCCGGGTCAATGACCCCATCTCGATCAGGTGTTTCGTCCAGTTTCCCTGATCCAATGAGCAAATGTTGAGATGGCCCCTTGTTTTGCTTCTGCACATAAATGTAACTTCATTTTCTGTGCACGTCTTCTAGAATTCAGTGGAAATACAATTATTCAAATTATCGTTTCCATGTTGTCGCGGCAGGAAGTTATTCCGAACGACAACATGGATAAGAGCCAAAATTTATTGCGTATTTATGCTTGAAAATAGATTTTATTACATGGGAGCTTTTTTTTATTCAAAATTCAAGTAGTATATAACTTAGTGAAGGGATCACAGAATTTTGAAGATGTACACCGAATTCACTTCTCCCCATAGCACGTCATATGCAGTTTTAACTGTTCTTTTTGACGTAAAATAAATAAATCTCTGGAATATTTGTCACGCCTTCGCAATTTTCTCAATAAATTGAGTTCTAATTTTCCCAGGAGTTCGAGGTATCACCTGTGATGTAGCTGGATCTGCTTTGGCCATTTATTTAGATATTGTTTAGGAAAAATACGACCAGGAGTTCTGAGTTTCAACAATAAATATATATTATTACGCGCCAATGAAGATGTGTTTGGATTGTTGTCGTCAGTGCTCACTGCGAGCTTTGGTCTTCTACTGTTCATTGCTCTAGGGAGGGGGAAGCAAGATATCGTTCAAGAAAAGTTGCGCGGGTAATACGTAGCCGGTTCGGTGTGGGTGTAGTGGCAGTGTTTTGTAAGTGTGAAGCAGTGGCGAGCTCGGTTCACGGATTGCAGGGTCGAGTATCGCATGGTTGAAACGTTTTTGTGTAGTGGTATGATCGGGGCTTTCCCAAATCACCATGTATCATCTATCACAAGACCATTTCCTTCCCGTCACTTCCTCCACTCTGAATACTAGTTGGGAGAGTAGTTTGCGTATTCGGTGGTATAACGGTCAGCGTACCGGACTGTTGTACCCGAGTTTGCGGGTTCAAACCCGATCGACGCCGTGTATTTTTAAGGGCGAAAAAAATCCTTCGTACGCCTTCCTTCGGAGGGGAAGTAAAGCCGGCTGTCCCATGTACTAGATTTACTGCATGTAAAAGATCCTCAAGCCTAAAAGAAGCCTCTGAGCAAAATTGAGTTCCGCCTGTTAGTCGCTAAAATAATACCTCCTTTCTCCGCTAGGAGGTGAAACGAGCGTAACGAAATTTGCGTGGTTAGACGGAAGAGCGGGCCTGATGGCCCGAGTCTCGCCACGTAAAATAAGGCATTAACTAGGGTGATTCGGTCTGCCTGCGGGAAGGGGAGACGTAACAAATAACAATAGAGTGAGAAGGCAATGTTCTTGTTGAAACAATGCAAGAATGTCTCTTGTTATTGGTTACACTCATTTTAAATAGAATCTGTTTTCTCTGGAATAACTGTATTTAGCAACCAACATATTCACATTGGAATAAAAAAAAACTTCCAATATTTTAATGACAATGAAACAAAAAGCTGTAATCACACACAAAAACTATTCATGAAATGGGAAAATACACAAACTAAATTAAAACTATACCAAAAAATGCAAATGAAAGCAGATATGGTCGTCAACTGAAATGAACACGCTGTAAGTAAGAAACATTACTCAGCAATTAGGAAATAATATTTTTGACAGATGAATTTTCCTAACAGAAACAAACCAATGAACTCTGACGTAACAAGTGTGCTTGGGCAGTTTATCAATATTACAAGTGCATTTCAAACAGCATTATATTATAAATAAACTAATATTCCAAATTAGTAAGTAGAAGTAATATACACAATGTCTGCTTTCGGCTTTTCAAATTATTCAACTTAAATCTTTTTTCTCCTTACTAACCTAGTAAGAGAAATCGAAATTAAATAACTCAAGATTAACTAAGAAGATTAATTGAAGACATGCACAAAAACAGGTTAACCAACATTTTGCTGAAATTGTAATGAACAGACTAGGGACGCTATGTGCTGTCAATGGATCTACGAACCACCACCCAATCCCTGACTCCCGAATCTCGCAACAGAATGGAGACTAAAAGGAAGACATCATCACACATTCATTAAATATGGAACTGGAAGGGGAGAAGATAATGATTAGGGGGCGGATTTTGAAGACCTAAAACATTGCCAAAAATGATTAAAAAATGCTCTTAAAATGTTTTAGAAATGCCATAGAAGCAATGAAAAATAACGTAAAAAATGTTATCAAAACCTGTTCGGAAAACAACTCAGGCTGGATACGTTACTAATGTAATCGAGGCTATGGTCATTAGTCCTGTTAGTGAAGTGAATGCTTTTGTGCCAAGAGGTGCGGTGAACCTCCCCGTTAAAGGTTAGTATATGCTATATATATATTATATATAATATATATATATATATTATATATATATATTATTATTATATATTATTATATTATATAATATGTACATATATAAATTAAATGTATGCATGTATAAATAATAGAGTATGCATGTTACATACTTAGCTCAATGTAACTAATTTGAAGAAATAAACATGTTACCAAACATTATAATTGCACTAGGAAAGAAATAATATTATACAATATGCTCCATTGATGCATGCCTTAGGTAGTAACTCATATTATCGTCCGTGGCTATATTGGTCCTTCCATGATGATCCCGAACACACACAAGCACACACACGTCTCATCAATTCACACACGCCTCTAACGCCGAACTTTAGGTAATGTAGGACTTCAAAATATTTTTTAGTTACGAACATATGAAGCCTAGAAACTTGAAAAAATATTGGAAGATGTAACTTTGCAACATTTCGCGATTTTGTCATTGGAATATTTAAAAAAAACATATTTTTTTCAATATTTTTAATCTGAACGCTCTAGTATGGTGATTATATTATTTTCAATTTGTATTGCTTTAATGCATATTTTAGCTTTTATGCATATGTATTAGATAAAAACTTTTAACTAGAAATTATACTTTAATTTTACAACAATACACATTATCTCGTTTGATTACAGAAAAAATGCCCATCTCGAAGTTCCACATTTCCTTCAAAATTATCCCAAGAAGTTTCCTTCTTTTAGAGAAAAGTGTGTATCTGTAAAAAGTGCTCCCTTGTTTACTTGAGAAATGATATTGAATACGATGTAGAAGATGTTTTAGTAATAAACAGTCGGGTGATATAAATATGAAAAGTTTATTTGCGCATGAAAGTTTGTTTGCCACGTGCAACTGATGAACCAGTCACTCGAAACCGGAATAGCCACTCGGTTACGAAAGTTTACACGATCTTTTGTGTATACTACATCAGGTTATCTTGGATGAGTCATTGCAAAATAGCACATGACACGTCCTAGAAGTACACTCCGCCAGACGGATGAGAGCCACGAGGGCAAAACAAAAGACTTGCATCTCCTTTCGAGTTTCAGCTCGTTAAATCGGTTACACTGCCGCAGACCAAATTTCCTTTCGAAGGAAACTTGACCTCTAACATTCAAAACTACACTGATGGACACCTATTCACGCAACCTTTCACAAAACTCTTTTACGAAACTTCGACATATTTTCCTCTCTAAAGAATGTGATAGAACCATCCACTGCGTATAAACTGCTCTGGTTTCCCACCTATTGATACCGGGGGCCAAATCTGCCGATCATTTTGGAAGTTTTATGGTGAACAAAAAGGGTTGCGACTGTTTTTTACTGTTTCTCTACCTCTTATTTCACCATGACCCATTATCTTGTCATAATTGCATTATCTTTTTTTCCATTAAATAGAACCACACAGTATAGATATTGGAATCATAACAAAGACTAAATTTTGTGGCACAGGTACTACTTATTTCATTATTCTTCCGTGTGTGCGCGTGTGCGCGCCCGTGTGTGTATGTGTATGTATGTATGTGTGTGTACGTGCGTGTCCGTGCGTGTGTGTGCGCGTGCGTGTGCATATGTGTGTGCGTGTAAAGTTAATTCTTAAAAATCGCAGCCGCGAAACCGAAAAGTCCTAAATATTCCTTTTTTTTAATTTAGAGAGTGCTACTACCCTTCAAGGTCTCTCACTATCTATGTATGTGTTGGGGGGTGGGAGGGGAAGAAGAAGAAGAATAGGGAAATCCAGGTATTTGACAACACTGTTAATGTGTTAGTTATGCGGAAATTTGGAAATGTATTGAATACCATTTTCCCGTCTCAACTTGGATTGACGTCATAAAATTGTTGACATTTGCGTTGCCTGTAATACTTGCACGAGTATTTCCTGCCCGATCAGATATCATAGTTTTGCTACATTTTCGCTTGTTTTCAATCCATTATGAGCATGTGTCAGGAATCAAGATGTGACGTCTTTTGTTTCATTTATTTCCGGGAGAAATTCGTTGAAGTGTAAACATTTTAAATATAAAAAATGCTCTGTTTTCTACATCAATTATTTTGGGAATTATTTTTATTATGTCACCTTTCTGGTTCATGTGAATAAGGCTGATGTAACGAATAAATTTCTGGTGGGTAGTACCATGTGCTAGTACCTGGTGCGGGTCATGTAATTTTTCATTGTAATTATGTTTTTTTAAATAAAAAATGACGTCATAAAATATGTAGCTTATTCAACATTTTAATTAATAATTTATATAAACACATTAATAATTTATTTCTATATATATTTTACTTGCCAGTAACAGAAAGGATTATTTCTACATCCGTTTTTAAACTTTTTGGGTTTTCACTAGCACTTTTCGAATTTAATCCGATGCACTCACAAGTTACAGCCAGCTCCTCTTTCGCGCTTGACTAAAAGATATATCAATTTTGTCATTCCCTCGTTTACCTCGGAACCCTAGAACAACAAACCGGTCCAATATGTTGTTGTTTTTTTTTTTAATACAATGGGGACACAGACAGCTCGCCATAAACATACCGCGCGATGTTACAACTGGCAATCGCGCGCGAAGTTTGAATATTGAATAATGTTTTTGGCCGATTTCGAAAATACAGTAAATTCTCATTAAGCGAATTCAAAAGCACTGATGTCATTGGAGTTCGCTATAAAAATTCGTGTTATCCAATTATTATAAAATAGTTTTACTAATCCCTTGCCGACACCCAGTTTTGTTCGTGTTATGGCAAAATTCGTTTTAAGCGGGTTCGTGCTAACGAGGGTTTATTATATTTTTTTCACGAGTTTAATGGTGCTAATAAATGAGTTAAATTGGATTTTTCCCAATTTTTGTCACAACTCCAGGTGGGTAATTATTACCCACGTGGAATATTTTCGTGTGGGTAGTAATATTCACCGTACCCAACTCTCCCGCCAACCCTGCGTGTGGGAATGAAAACAAGCATGTAATAGAAATACAAAACTTGACCTGCTTGTTTTCCAAGTGGGCCCTCAATCGATTTTTGAGTTTAATACAAAATATAGGGGCACTAATGAAGGCTATTATGATGAAGGAAAAAAAATAAGGTTTAATAATAACAGCATGTGTTGACATTACTAATGGCTGACTTGAATAGTTCACAACATTATTTTTCAGGAGATTCAAACTCGATCCTGAAGAAGAAATAAGTTCCGAAGTCACTTGATTTCGTATGCTCAAAATTGACTTCAAGACCTCAAAATGTGAGATCAAATTAGCCCTTTCTTGCGGTTTGTTACCAAGTCATTTCAGATGAATATGATTAATATTGAAAACGCCACGTAAAATTTGTAAAAAAATGAGATTTCGGATAGCATTGACTGTTAAAGTACATGTTGTTTATCTCAAGAACTAGTGGGACTTGAACGGGTGAAATTATTGTACCCTTGATAACCTTTGCTCTCCTGTTAATGAATTACTTAAAACATCATAATGGTATATCTACTTAATAAAGAGTAATTGGACACGTACTATATACTTTGCAGTCGTGTTGAAGTTTCCAGAGGAAAATACAATTAATAATCTCAAAATAGTACGAATAGTTTCGTACAATAAAAAAAGACTTGGATAGTTTTTTCGTCAAAAAGTTCTTAAAAACTTCCTTTATTCAAAAATAATTAATTCCAGTATTTAACCGCCAATGATAGAACCATACAGGGAAAAAGGCGAGTGTGAAAGTATTCACTGTGAATATATCGTTCCTTTGTAAGGAAGTAAAGGCGACGGCCCCATGTCGGATATTTGCCGACAGCCCTAATGAAACCACTGAGCTAAATTTTAAAATACTTCCTGTGCTCTATTAAAATTTATTCTTTACTTATACATTTTTGCTTGGTATTGTCAACATACGCTGCTTAACTTACTTGAATCGAGAGGATCATCGTTACGAGGGATATATGAAAACAGTTGAATGATGCTAACGGTTGAAACTATGCAAACTTTTCTCTTTTTTTACTCGATGCCAATCAATTGTCAACAAAATCACCGAATTTTCGAAAATCGCACATGTTCAACTTTCATTTCAAAGCCTCGAGAAGGTTGTTATGTCAACTCAGGTGGCTGATGTAATACTTACGTCAACAACTTGCTAAACCTAATTACCTGAGTTCGAATCCCAGAATGGGTAAAAATATTTGCGGGTTGGAAATCTTTTACAGGTATAAGTTGTATTCTTATGTTACTAAAAAATTAATTCTTATAAATAATGCGATAAAGTACTTGCTGTTAAAGCAACATTATTCTCAATACTCATATTTGAAATATTATGAATACGCCAATTACCGTTCAATAAATCCTTACACTTAAATAAATGTATCGATATGTATTTAAAATATTTTAATGATTAGTGATTGTTTTTTATTTAATCATTCATGAAAACGTCGGGGAAATGGGAAAATATCTGAAAACCCGGTTCGTATTTTCGCAGGAATGTCCCTACTGTAAACCCCCGTTAGCACGAACTCGCTTAACACGAATTTTCCCGTATCACAAACAAAACTTCGATCCCTGCAAGGTATAACGGTAAAACGGACCTCTACAATACTGGGACAACGCGAATTTTTATAACTCCGAATATTTCGGTCTCTTGGAATTCATGTCGAATGAAGTTTTACTGTATTTCTATTCACCTGCTAATGAACAATCCCACGCAGTCGACGTTCCTTCCATGAGAAAGCTCCGGCCGAGCTATCACAAAGAGCTTGACCGACGCATCGGAATCGCCGCGCAAGGTGAGCGGGGGGCGCCTCGGAACCAGGGTGCGCTGCTTGGGTCGTGACGCACGAAGTCTGCACGTCCAGACATATGACTCCTCTGCTCATCCGACTGATCACGCATCTCGTGTCTCTCCACCTCGCGGGCTCACCTTTCTGCCTTCTTTTGTTTTTGTGAGCGCGCTTCACGTCCTCGATTGTGGGGGGGGGAGCAATTTAGCAGAGATGCATTATATCGACTGCCTTACGGTTTCTGGTTGAAAGTCCGCAAGTTGTGGTGCCGTAACAAAAAATGAAATTACTTGTTGTCGTTCGTATTTGTTCGTCCTTTGCAAATGTTCACAAAAATTGACATATTCAAAAGGTTTTTACAATGTGAGAACGGATTAGATACAGCTGTATCAAATATTATTTCACTAGAAAATGATATTCTTATCAGTGAGGTATCTAGGTAATTGAGATCTTGATACGATATTATTAGATGAGTGTTAAATTAATTGAGCTCAGTGAATAAGGAAAATCCCTCTATGCCATAGCCTGATGAAGGCTGAATAAAAACCGAAACGTTAGTACTTTAAATCGCGTTTCTTATTGTGACCTAAAATCAAGAACCTCCCTTACATGTAATTAAAGATGTCAAGAAATCAAGCACGTGTGTTCAAAATTGTGTTTCCAACCCAACTGTGTATTATTAACCAAACTACTTTTTCGAGCGCTAGGAAAACCTCATAATTCTTCAGACCACTAAGCAATATATGAAACAACCTTCGCCGAATTGCCTTTAAAAGCGTTCTAGGAACAAATGTGGAATTCGTTGAATGCAACTGCCACCGCGGACCACGTCATCTATTCAACAACGAAATGCGTCAGTGATTGGGGCGAAGGCGGCGTACACGGCTGCAGGGTTTTCTCGCGGTTGGAAATCTGCACGATGCAACTGGAGTGCTTCTATAGGCATGTGAGTCAGTCTGCTACGAATTTCGAACAGAAGAGCAGCGTGGAAATAACTAGATCAGGAAAATCGGCGACTTACTAGGTTTTGCTCAACTGCGGCTGTCACCGGAACTAGAATTTGTTCTACAACTACTCGTATATGCTTGTGAATTGAGAAAAATGATACAAACAGAAGAATTATTTACACACTATAGATGACTGGGAGAGATGGTTCAGAACATCAGGTAATGTCATTGCAGTGTCTCTGACCGGGAGGTCCTAGGTTTGAGACTCTATGGTGGCAGGATTTTCCACACTAGCTAGATAGCTGGATCGAGGTCAGTCGCTTTCTGGAGGAGAATTCTAGCCGTCGGCTGCTCCGATTGGTAGTGTTCCGTGGTTTCTCCGGTCAGTAGCAGGCGAGCAGTACTCTAACAGGAGCAGTACCTTAACAAACGGACCAAAGACCGCGCGCGATCTTTCCTTCCCATTCCTTACCGTAGGTAAGCAACCGTTACTTATACACACTTACTATCATGCACCGCACTACCACACATGTCGGGAGGCCGGTCGGGAGCCTGCAGCTTGTCCACCAGTGGGATGGTGCTTCGCTGGTGGCAGGTACCTGTTTGGGGAAAACCTCACCTTCCAACAGTAGGATGGCCCCGGATTTCACCATCTACCGGATCACCGCCACCTCCCGAGGAAAAAACATGCACTAGACTCACGGGACCAACGACCTTAGCAGTTGATGCACCGGAAACACTAATTAATAAATCAATCAATAGAGTAGATGACATGTTGCAAAGAGACGGGTGTGAGCTGTAGCATTAACATCTCTCACCAGAGCAACAAATTCACTCACGATCTGCATCACGAGATATAGTAAGCTCTCAGTGAGAGGAAATTTGAAAAATATTCACAGGGAGTTTTCTATTACACACTGATTGTCAAGTTGAAGTAACAATTTGAGCGATATCATTTTGTATTCGAATTGGTAGATATTCAATTATTTTTTCGAGGACGTTTGTTCCTTTGAAAATGTTTCTTTTGGAGAATATAAATAAAACTAGTTACTTTGGAAAACCTTTTCGTACGCACAGTTCTTCTGTACTCTGAAAAATATAAGAATTGTGCGTTCAAAAGGTTTGCCAAAATTTACTGAATTTATTAATGATCTTTTGCAACAATTACACTTTCCTTCTTTTGACTTCATTCACAAAATACTTTCTCTGAGCTACTATTTCGAGATATTAATTATGTATTTATTACGTACATATATGTACTATTTATCTGCAGCTCTTTTCGAAGTTTACTTGCTCTTTGTGGTGCACTTCATTACCGATTGTTCTTTTTTTTTCTATAGAATTATACAACCAACTGCTTCACTAAGCTACTAAGGACACTCAATTCTTATCATATTTTCAGTATTTTCCTTTCTCTAAATCAATCAGTGACACCCAGGAGGGTATTGCTAGTTCTGTTTAAAATTTCTGAAAGTTCCCTCAACGGTGTACATTGATTATGTAGCGTGATTACGATTTGTCTTTCTTCCAAAGTTGTTTGCTCTCCTTTATGATTCATCTCTTCTTCTTATAGCATACACGGACCGCCTATCGAAACGAACCAAACACTACGCAAGGCTACTAGAGACCAGCCTTTGGCAAATTTCCCACGAGACACGGGCGTGGGAACAACAACCGTTACTGTCTCCCTAGGTGTAAGAATACTTTTTGTGTTCAGAATGTTGATGTATGGAACATTTCAATAATTCTGTTATGTGCACGCGTGTTTCTTGTTTTTTGTATTAACTTTTCCATTCACTGAGGTTAATACTCTGTTCAAAATATTAATGGATAATAAGTTAATTATTGCGTTATAATCACAATAATTGTTAAATCTTCTAGTGAACGAATACTTTTTACACTTACTAGACAGTATGTACTGTAGCCAGTCGGATAATTGAAAGGATGAGATATCTAGAATAGAGTAACCCAACACGCTGGATTCAGGTCAATGCTTGTAGCATCATTGAATCCCTCTCCCTTTCCCCTCTATGTGTATGTGTGTGTGGAGGGGGGTACCGTCTCTCTGAACGCGTTAATTTGCGATGCTATTCCAAGAGAATGTGCTGTATGTTTCCGAGAAGCTAAAAGTTATTGCATTAATAATCATGCAAACGAATTCAGTAGAAAAAGGACAGTATTTTTCAGAAACATTATTACCCTCTCACGTACGTTATCAGATAATTAGTAATGCGAAAGCAAGACAGAACTACTTTTTTGACTAGTAGAGAACAGTTCGGGTCAACTTAGAACGAAATGTGGTGGCATTCCCTATTCTTCACTGATCTGAGCTTCAAGTACTGCCTGTTGGCAACCCGTATTTCCGCGACAGTACTAGGACCAATATTTTGGACATGCCTTACCTATAAACTGGCATCTATGACCACTAGTTTCTGGGGGTTTATCATAGGTAATACCACGAGTGTTTGAAAATTGTCGATAAATCCCCCACTCGCAAAGGAAGGAGGGGATTTATCTGAGAATTTCCAAAACATGAGTGATATAAATACGACTATTCCACGAATGAATTATCAACAAGTTCCGAAGTGCGGCAAATATTGAAAATAACTGAACGCATTAAAATAAAATAGGATATTTTATAGTAAATATGCACATCAATACACTGATAGATACTTAGACATACCGCCTTCCTAAGATAGACCGGTTGCAGCTTATTATTGGACAGTAGGGAAAGGCGGTAAGAAAAAATCGGATAGAAAAAGCGATAAATTTTGTTTTGAATTAAACACCCTGATTAACGCATTTTATATGTATAGTTAAACACTACTAGTTTCAATTTCCCGAGTGAAATGGTCGTATTAATTCCACGCGAATGCCGAAACAGACCCATCAACAGCGGGTCACGGACCTCGCGGATCCTTCCTTCCCCGACCAGTTCGGACACCCATTCTCGGGGACAGCCACAGCGGGAAAATTTTTCCGGCGGAGCGTGCGTCAGTCTACGAGGAATCCCGCACAAAAGAGCAGCGTGCGCGAAACGAGCTCTAGCCGGCTGACGCCCGCCGCTCGCTGGGCGGGAGAGGGCCAGCCAGGTAGCAGGTAGCCCCTGGCAGGGCAGAGGGGGCGGTGGGCCCGAGCTCGCGCGACCCTGCTGCGCCTGGTGGAGTGGAAGAAAAGCAGCCGGAGGAACAGGTGCATGCGGCCACAGCACGCGCCGCGTTGTGAAGAGGGGGGGAGGGGAGGGGAGGGGGGGAGGAGGACGCGAGACGCGAAACCTCGCGCCAGACAAAGGGGGCGAAGAAACCGTAGTTCCAAGACTGGAGGTTTTTTTAATTATACGAACGGGTACTTTAACAATAAAATATAAACATGTGAAGGAGTTGTAATGTAAGGGACAAACTTTTCGTAATATTTCGTGATATTTTTGGGGAGTATCCAATACGGAGGGTGAATGCTAATTATACAGCGTTAAAGGTTTTTCTAACATGGAGGACAAATTTTCATGATTGAAATATTGGAGGAAATTTAAGACGATTTTTCGTGATAAAACGATTAGAGAATATCCTAATACGGAGAATGAATGTTAATTTTACAGCGTTGAAGAATTTTCTAAAACGGATACGAATTTTCATGAAAGAAACTGCCAATTTACAGTCGCATTGTAGTTCAAAGCTGGGGCGTATTTTAATTCTAGAAACGAGTTTTCATGGTATAAAACTGTGTAGGAGTTGAATGTAGCGGACAAACGTTTTGTGATATTTTTCGTGACGGAATCCAAGTACAATGACGAATGTTAATTATACAGAATTGAAGGGTTTTCTAACAAGGAGGACGAATTTTCATGACTGAAACATTAGAGGAGATTGTGGTGCTAATATTCACTATCAATGTAACGAACATTCTAGTACTTGACCAGATGAAAGAAAAACTATTTTCGTAACATCCATGCGAAAAATCATGTAGACATTCGTCTCTAATTTGCATGATTAGTTAATATGTTATTAATTTTTTGTTTTACTATTGTTACGTTTTTTAACTTTTTCATTTGTCGCTACTGAAACATTTGCCAATATACAGTAGTTCCTTCAAATTATAACCTAATTGATCATTACGAACACTGAAGACTTTTTCACAATTGCATTTAACAGTATTGAACCATGAATAGAGTGTAAATACCTACTGGAAGGGAAGTAAATCTCAGAAACAAATTTCAACAGCCATTTAAATAAGCGAAGATGCATGTAATATGTCGACGGATGACGCAACCAATCACTACATACATAATAAAAATAAACACATAAAACAATAATAAAATTAAATAATTAAAATATAAATAATAATACATAAACAAATGAAAATGAAGCAGACAAATAAAAATATCAATAAATAATTTTGGACAATGGGAGGAACAGATGGAACGTGAAAGGCGAAGGAGGGCGGGGCCGGCATGAGTGACGAAGGTGGCGAGAGAGGAAAGCGTACGCGGGGAGGGCTAGAAGGTCTGCGGAGGAGGGTGTTCGACGGGGGAGGGGCGGGAGTCACAAAAGCAGCGGATGCCCTGATGACACCTGGGGCAGTGTGGTAGGCGGGGATGCAGGAGTCGAACGTGGGTCCTGCGGGGGCGGGGGCAGGACGAAGTAGGGTTCCGCGGGGTAGGGCGACGCGGTGTGAAGTGGGGCGGGATGGAGCGAGTTGGGGCGGAGCGGGGCGGCTGAGGTGATGAACGGACCAGGGCGAGGCGGGGCGGTGAGTGGGGCAGGGCTGTGCGGAGCGGGGAGGGCGGGGCAAAGCGGGGATATAGCGAGGCGGAGCGGGGCGCGGCGGGGTAGGCGAGGCGGAGAGGTGTGGGGTGGGAGAAGCGGGAAGGGCTTTGCGGAGCGGAGGGGCAGGGCAGAGCGGGGTATAGCGAGGCGGAGGAGGGCGTGGCGGGGTTAGGCGAGGCAGAGACGTGCGGGGCGGTGAGGAGCGGAGCGGGGAGAAGCGAGGCAGGGCTGAGCGGAGCGGGGGTCGGGACAGGGCGAGGCGGGGAATAGCGGTGATGAGCGGGGCGCGGCGGAGAGGTGCGAACCGGGGAGAAGCGGGGCAGGGCTGAGCAGAGCGGGGAATAGCGAGGCGGAGCGGGGCGCGACGGGGTGAGGCGAGGCTTCGGCGGAGTCAGTGGCTGCGTCCAGGCAGCAGGGAGATGGGCGGGGTGAGGGGCGGCGGGGGCGAGCAAGACAATGGCGCATTCCTGGGCAAGTCGTGTGGAAAGCCCGCGCGGCCACCGAGGCCTCCGCCCGCGTCCTACCCGGAAACCCCCGCGCCCCGTCACTCACACCGACCCCTACGCTCTCACACTCGCGCTTACACCAACTGCTACGCTCCTACGCTCTTACACTCGCGTTTACACCAGCGCCTTCGCTCTCATACTCGAGCTCACATCGTACTCGTGCTTACACAACTCCTACTATCACACTCGCACTTACACCAACTCCTATGCTGTCACTCTCAACCCTTCAGTGATTGTAGCCCCTTTAACAACGTAAAAGGAAAACTAGTGTCAATTATGCTCTTTAAATACACGAAAACAAATCGGGATATATTTTTAACGTTAGATATATATGTATATGTAAAATTCGACATATTTGTTATTTTTTCTCCCATTTAGATATTTAATTTTTCTTCTCAACGAAATTAAAAAATCCCAATTAATAAATATATATATATATATATATATATATATATATATATATATATATATATATATATCTCGGAAATAATTATTCAATTATATTACATATAAACAACTATTTCTATTAAATTAATAATTAAATTGGAGCGCATTCCGGGAACTAAAATTTAAAAAAAAACAAGCAAAACATATATATCACAATTCACCACCTAATAAATCAGTCCCAACACATGACCCAATGGACTCGTTTCCTCCACATCTGTCCGTCTTGAGCTCTGGCCTTTTTTATATCACACAAATACCACCGGTCACGGCGACAATAGGCAATAAAGCGAGCCGCCGACGCGCGTGAGGCAAGAGGGCGTTTACAGGCGCGCCCCGCCCCCGCCTGTCTCCGGTTACGGCACGCACGCACGGGCGCACGCGGTCGGGTGCCTCGTCGCACGCGTCGCAGGGAGGGGGAGGGGCACCGGGCATTCGATCCTTCTCGTGTGTCGCCGCAGTAGCCGCCCCGCTCCGGAGGGGAGGGGGGCGATCGGGCTCGCAACAGATACTTCCCACACGCAGGGCACGGCGATCCTCCAAGGGGGCGTGGTCTCGTAATCCGGTTTATGAGGAACTAGTGGCCTACATGTGAACGCTAATAATAATAATAATAATAATAATAATAATAATAATAATAATAATAATAATAATAATAATAATAATAATAATAATAATAATAATAGGCCGAGCCGTGGCACGGGGAGCGGTAGCTCAGTGCATCAACTGATGTCACTGCAACGCCTCTGACCGGGAGGTCCAAGGTTCGCGTCCAGATGGCGGCCGGATTTTCGACACTAGCTTTTCAGCTAGGTCGAATTCAGCTGCTGTCTGGAGGAGAATTCTAGCGGCCGGCTGCTCTGATCGGTAGATTTCCGTGGTTTCTTCGATCAACACCAGGCGAATGGCGGAGCAGTACCCTACCAAACGGGCCACGGACCGCGCGCGATCTGCCCTTCCTCATCCTTGTCCTATCCTCTCCCTTACACACACACACACACACACACACACACACACACTTACACTAACATGCACTACACTACCACATATTCCGGGAGACCGGTCGGGAGCTTAGAGCTTGTCCCGGCTGGGGCGGTGACCTGCTGGTGAGGGAGTCCTGGTTAGGGGGAAACCCCACTAGCCGACGGTAGGTCGGCGCCGGATCTCGCCATCCAGCGGGAAATATTTCCGCGCATACCCCGACAAAAATCATGCACTACACTAACGGGACTAATGACCAAAGCAGTTGACGTGCCCGGAAACACAAAAAAATCAAATCAAATCAACCGAGCCTTGGCGCAGACGGTTGCGGCAACCAACGTCAGCGCTGAGGAGGCTGCAGGTTCGAGTCCTGCGTAGGCATGGACGTATTTGAGATTGCCCTTCCCCTCTCACATTAAGCATCGCCTCATAATTCACGGTTAACAACAATGTCTTACAAGGAATACAGCTGAAATGCTGATCTCCGTAATGACACACCTTAATCTCACTAATTAATCTAATCTCACTATCTAAATAATAATAATAATAATAATAATAATAATAATACGTTAATAATGATAATAAATATCCGTAATAATCATAATAAATTGTTTTCTTAATATTTATTACATTATTTACTTATTTTAGCTCCTCAGGTGGCTCATGAACAGCATGATAGTTTTCCGTGGTACGATCCTGGGTTCGATTCCCGGTCGGAGGCAAAAATTGAGCTGTAGCTTTCTATTATAATCGTCTCAGTTTATAAAGCTGCGTAATGAAACTTAGGTGTATAATGAAGCTCAGGCAGGCAGAGTATGTACGTACGGTGATAGAAATACGTGATGCTCTCCTCATACAACCCCCCAGGCTTGGATAGTAATAGAAAAACAGAGCCTAGGCTGCAACTCCTGTAGCTGCAAAATCGGATTCTAACACCTACATTTATTTATTTTACAATAATATATTAATTATTAACATTGTCTTATACAGTGGCGGCACACCTACTTTCGGTCTTTATCTAACAAGCGTTCTGTCACTGAACTGCCGTAGTTTTCTCTCTACATCGATTAATTATTTCAAATGAAAGTTACTCACCGGGACATAACACTGAAGCAAATTACCAATATTGATATCTTAGACGATACTACAAAGTAATACCTTCTTGGAAATAAATGCGAGAACTATCAGATTGAGAAACATAATTGAATTACTCTCTACAATTTGAATCAGACAAAATGCAATACATTTCCATTGATGCAATACAATTTTAACTAATAAAAGTAGAGTTCATAGAAATTATTATTCGTGGGTTCTTGATTGTTTGATTGTTAGTGATTCCGGGAGCGATTGCGAGGTCATTAGTAACGTAAGTGATTGATTGATTGATTGATTTTTTCGGCTTTCGGGCCGCGTCAACTGCTTCGGTCATTAGTCCCGTTAGTGTAGAGCATGTTTTTTCTCGGGATATGGCGGTGATCTTCCCCCGCTGGATGGCGAGATCCGGCGCCGACGAGAGGAGATCGATCTTTCTTGATTGTGGCTACATCAGCCATCTTCGTCGCATTCATACTCAAAATAGATAACATATTCTATGCTCAACAAAGACCACGTATTCATGCCCAAAATAGACAAAACATTCCTGCTCAAAAAACCCAAGGAGGGAATGACAATAATCAACGATTACTGTTGGTTTGAAGGAAGAGTCCTCGTGAAATTAACGATAATTTGACGTCATACGCAGCATCACATTTGACACACAGTATTTGACGTCATAGCACGTCATAGGCAGCTTTTAACTGTTTTTTGACGTAAAATAAATAAATAAATAAATAACGATAATTAACGTTCCTAAGACATCACCTTTCCTATCGCCAGTAGCAAACGTAAAAGTTTTCGCTGCCGTATTGTATGAAAAAATGCGGTAGGAAAGAAATGCTATACGCAAAGCTATCTAGAACGTTCAGTGCAATGCTAAAACCAAATTCGCTTCTAGCAAAGGAGCGAATGAATTCGGAAATTGAAAGACGTGAAAGTACAAAGCATTGTTTCGTAAGTCACAAAGGACACAACGTATATTGCTTGTTAAGAGATAATCTTCCAGCTAATTCCTTAAGTTTTTCACACATATTTGCTACTGATAAGAAGTTCAATACCATTCGTAGAATGCCATTCGACCATGTGTACCCTCTCCCTTCTCCCCTATCCCTTGCGCAGTAGGTCAACACTTACAATTCGAAGGTCTTCCTTCAACTGATACAAGGCAACACACTCTATCAACAAATGCTTCTCGGAGGTTCGCATAACATTAAACAAAATTTCGGTCATGAAGAATAACATCTTTCACATGAAATCGCTGTTCCACTTACGCCTAGTTTGAAGCACAGCCTCTAGCATCTTACTTTTACTTACTATCTAACACACAGACGTGGCGGCATTTCTTAGAGAATCGAACAGCGATGCGAACGTATTGTATTCAAGTATACAAGTATAGCATACGTATTGTGTACTCTACAACACAGTAATGATCTAACAACGATTCTGTTGTTTCAGAAGCTGTAACATAGTTGTTGCGACTTATGCAATTACTCTCGGTTTATGAAATTATTTTTGAGAACATATGAATTTTGAAAATTTCGAATAGTGCTTATGTGCGAATAGCAGCACAAACTGTACTGATACAAACTGATAGATATCTACATATATACACCACGGCTAGTGGGGTTTTCCCTCAACCAGGTATCTCCCACTAGCGAGGCAATGCCCCAGCCGGGAGAAGCTGTAAGCTCCCGACCGGTCTCCCGGAACATGTGGTAGAGTAGTGCATGTCAGTGTAAGTGTACGTGTGTAAGGGGAGAGGATAGGACAAGGAAGAGGAAGGAAAGATCGCGCGCGGTCTGTGGCCCATTTGGCAGGGTACTGCTCCGGCATTCGCCTGGTGTTGATCAGAAAAAACACGGAAAAGTACCGCAAATCGCAAATCGTTTTATTGTTTGTAAATATGCTCAATTCTTTATTTTCTCCTGTTTTAAGCTGACAGTTCGCGGAATGGATACATGACATTTAAGAAAAATTGTCTCCAAACTATCTGTCTCCAAAACTGTGGCCAAGAGAAGAACCTGTGAATGGTTCAACATGAAGTCTACTGTATTTGTTAATTGTATTAGCAAATGTATAATTTCGTTCTTCTTGCAAAATTTTTTATTCATTTACTAGAAAAATATGACCTGCAAACAAACAAAAAATAATGGAAAAGACACCTCAGAGTGGCCCAGAAAAGTAGTTGTAACTCTCTTGTTTTAGGCCGCACACTTCTTCAGCCTTGATTCCGAGAAATTGCGATTAACGAGAACTGTAGCAAGCTTAAATTTGACAATTCACGGGGAAGGTCTGGAGGTCGTAGAAGTGAATTGCTTTATCACAAGACGATTCCAGGAACGTTGCAAAAACGTATCTATCACTGAGATATTCTGTTGCGACATGTAGTTATTTTGAACTGTGCTATTGATAAAATATGTAATTATACCGAAACCTGTGGCCTGCGAAGAAAACATAATACTGAGCAAAACCACTCAAAATGGTTTTCAAAATATAGCACGCACACTGTTCAAGAAGAATACATAAAGTACTCTAATTTATTATTACAACAAATTAAATATTTTCACAAAAACAATAAATTCAATACAATAGCATAGTGTGTATATGAATACAGAGTGAAACAGTTCTTAAAAAAAAGCTGTAGATCCGCGACACGTAAATAGCAAATATTTTAGGAGGATGTCCATCTCATTGGACACCCGCCGCATGACGTCAGATGTGTTGCAAGCGTACGTCAGATGAGCTGAGTATGAGAATTCAGTCACTGCGCTCATAACAGTGGCGTAGCTAGGGGGCGGGGCAGGGGGGCGTTGCGCCCCGGGTGACACCATTTTAGGGGTGACACCAAATATAAAATTTTTATTTCGAATTCTTTAATTTTAATGATTTATTTAAAAATGATATACACATATTAATTTAATAGTTATACAATTAAATCATATATACTAAGGAAGCAACGAAAAATAATATAAATTAAAACGTGAAACTATAAACACTGATCCCCAATTCTTCAGTGGTGCAAGAGTCTCGATTTCGGCGATTACTTTATCTTATCGTTAATATTGATAAAATAATCTACACATTATCTTTAATATGGAGCAAATATTCTTGTATTTTTATTAAATAATGTATAAACTATTGAGATATAGATGTTTTTATATTTAATTTAGGGAGGGTGACACCATTAATTTTGCCCCGGGTGACATCAACTTAAGTTACGCCATTGGCTCAGAATGAGAATAGTCGGAATGACACAATCAAATATTTCCGTTTTTCAGTCCAAGTCGAAACTGTTTCATTGTTTTTTGATTTTTTCCAACATCCTGGGTATCTAACAAAATGATACACACCACTCACATGGCCACAGGATACATAGTTTTCCGTCGATTTCTCCGCGCGTTGAAAATGAGTCAAATAGGAGAAGAAATGTAAAAATATGGAATATAAAAATGTTTTAACCGGTCCCCGTGGCCAAGGCGTTTGTGGCAGCCGTCATTTCGCTGAGGAGGCTGCAGGTTCGAATCCTGCATAGGCATGGACGTATTTGTGATTGTCCCTCCACCCCACATTATCATACTACCACCTCATTGTTCATAATCCAAGGCTAACAACCTGGCCGGACTAATGGATACAGTCGAAAAGGCTGTTCCTGATAGCGAGTAAGGAGGCGGTAATCTCTCTGGGATAAATAAGAGTGGGTCTCGGAGATAACGTCTGGCCGATATTAGCATTAAAAATGCTTCAACTTATTCAGAATGTCTTTCAATTGTAAAAAAAATTGAAGCACCAGCAAAAATATGATTTAAAAAGCGAGTCCGTTCATAGTTCTCACTTTTGCCCGAATCCCTTCAATTAACAGTAGGTCAATTACGTTGAAAATCATCTAGTTTTTCAAATGTTACTAATATCGCGTTTTTAAAATTTCATAATTATTTATTTTGTTTGTTTTATTTTTAAACTTTTATTCATCTTTCTACTGTTTATAGTTAAAATGTTGAGAAGGGATGCTGGAGCTCAAGAAAAAATGCGCAGATGATCTTTCCCATATGTCACACACAGCTTTTACTGTTGTTTTTTTACTAAATAAATCAAATCAAATTGTTGGAACAATGGCGGCCACATTAATTCAATTTGGCGTTTTCGTGGCGACTCGACTTGCTCGTGTAAAATGCTGGTTTATTGATTGATTGATTTTTTCGTGTTTCCGGGCGCGTCAACTGCTTTGGTCATTAGTCCCGTAAGTAAACTACATATTTTTTCTGGGGAGATGACGATGATCTTCCCCCGCTGGATGGCGAGATCCGGCGTCGACCTACGGTCGGCCAGTGGGGTTTCCCCCTAACCAGGTCTCTTCCACCAGCGGGGCACCGCCGCCGCTGGGACAAGCTCTAAGCTCTCGACCGGTCTCCCACAATATGTGGTAGTGTACTGAATGTTAGTGGTGTGTGTGTGTGTGTGTGTGTAAGGGGAGAGGATAGGACAAGGAAGAGGAAGGACAGATAATGGGCGGTTCGTGGCCCGTTTGGTTAATTAGAAATTGTTTCTTTAGAAACTGAAGAGGGCCTCACACAGGAGGTCGAAACGTCTCCCAAATATATATTAATATAACTTATTGGAATCATCGATTTACTATAATGTGTGTTTTTTCCAGTGATCCCTGATTTATTTCATTAACAAATCATCGGGAGAATCCTTTCCCGTCCGCCATGCAACCTCCGCATTCGCACCTCCTCGTTGATCTGGCCGGCACCGCATTCACGGCTGTTCACTCGCACCGCCACCGCCCCCTCCCCCCCACCGCCGCCGCTTCCGTCCTCCCCCCTCCCCCTCAGCGCAACCACGAGCTGCGTCGCGCAACTTAGGGGCGAGTTTGGCGGCGGCGGCACCGGACCCATACGTGTGTGCGGGAACTAGTTCTCAATAGCGCCCCTGCGTAGGATGCTCCGTATCGCGTCTACTCCGCCCGCCCGCCCGCCGTTGTCGCGCTCGCCGCAACGCCCGCCCCGCCCCCGCTCGTGTCCTCGGCCCCGCCCCCATCCCTCGCCCCCCTTTACGGCTGTGTTCGTGCGCCCGGTCCCGCGCCGCTTCCGTCCATGCCCCGGTCCCGCCCCGCTGCCACCACCCCTCCGAAGGCCACCGTCCCCTCTTCCCTCGTCCCCGCCTTACCATGCAAGGTCTGGGCCCGCCAGCCTTCCCCCCCGCCCCGCCACGACGCCACCCGTTGTTTCCGTCCAGACCCGTGTCCCCGTCATATCCCCCCCCCCCGTCCATGCACCCGTCTCCGCCATTTCCCGCCCCGTCTCCACGCCGCCTCGCCCTAGATTCGAACCACGCCCCCAGCCCTTCCACAACCCGCCCAGCCTCACCCTCCGACTCCGACCAGGTCCCCAGCCCCGCCCTACCATCCCCACCCCGCCCTGTCATACCCCGACTACTCCCGGTCCGCCACACCTCCCCATCCCTCCTGCCTCACCCCGACTCGACCAGGTCTCCAGCCCCGCCCTACCCCGCCACACCCTCCCCATCTCGCCCTGCCTCACCCCCGGCTCCGACCAATTCCCGGCCCCGCCACATCCCGCCCCACCTCGCCCAACTTCCTCCTCCCCCGCCTTGCGCGTCGTGTGCCAGGCGGAGGCGGTCTTGTTCTAGCTGGATGCCGATACTACGCGGGCGAGAATGGTGCCGGGTAGCGGTGGCGGTGGGGGGAGGGGATTCAGGAAAGCCGCCACTTGCCACGGAGGAGTACGCGTGCCACCAGCACACGTCCATTTCCTAATGACCACATTCAGTGCAGCTCGCACGACCACTGCAGCGCCACTGACCGGGAGGTCCTAGGTTCGAGTCCTGGCGGAGGCAGGATTTTCGACTCTAGCTTTTCAGCTAGGTCGAGTTCAGTCGCTGCCTGGAGGAGAATTCTAGCAGCCGGCTGCTCTGATCGGTAGTTTTCCGGGATTCTCCGATCAACACCAGGCGATCCCTACCAGCAGTACCCTACCAAACGGGCCACGGACCGCGCGCGATCTGTCCTTCCCTTCCTTGTCCTATCCTCTCCTTACACACACACACTAACATGCACTACACTCCCCCATATTCCGGGAGACCAGTGGGGAGCTTAGAGCTTGTCCGGCTGGGGCGGTGCCCCGCTGGTGGGAGAGTCCTGGTTAGGGAAACCCACTAGCCGACGGTAGGTCGGCGCCGGATCTCACCTTCCAGCGGGGAAGATCACCGCCATCTCCTGGGAAAAAACATGCACTAGACTAACGGGACTAATGACCGAAGCAGTTGTCGCACCCGGAATCACGAAAAATCAATCAATCCACACACGTCCATTTCCCAATGACCAGATTCAGTGCAGCTCGCACGACCAGCGATCCATTTAGTCCAAAACCAGTTTCTTAGAACTATCACAAATGCTGCTTGGTTTGTCTCAAACTCACAGCTCCACAAAGAATTTCAAAGTGACTCCATACAACACCATATGACATATCTGTCAACCCAGTTCTATCACTCCATACCTCAAATACCACATAGAACCAGATTAAAAAAATAGATATCCAGACCAGGCATTCCTAACCAAATTTGCCGAAATAGATTGTTTTTAGAGGTGTCTGGAAAATATTTCCTCACCCGAATTAGTTTTCAATTTAATTTGAGGTAATTTGGGATGTAAGCCATCAATACATATGTAAAGTGTTATATGTACTGAACTACGTATGATCTGTAAAAATAAAATAATAATAAAAAAAACAGCGATCCATAACACGCTTTTCATAGTTGATGCGACGGAGGCGTGGACTTGAATGCCTGAAATTTGAAGTACAAATTGTGTCGTTCCTTGGCTCCCGTTCTTTGCGTCCAGACATCCGGTGGTTGTCCTCGCGCATTCGTGGCGGATTATTTGATGTCTTTAAAATCCTTGAGATATGTTAATAAAGTTCTAACACAACGGTAGGGTTAAGAGTTGAATCCTGCAACTTAAGCCTCTCTCCCCCATCTGAAAACCCTTATCTTGATCAGATGTTTCGTCTAGTTTCTCCAATCCTTTGAGTAAATGATGAGATGACCTTTTGTTGAGCTTCTGGACATAAATGAAGCTTCACTATTTCTTTTAAAAGAAATGAAACTTGACATCTCTTCGAATACGACAGACATGTTGAACTTCGAACCGAAGAATGAAAATTGAAGCAGAATCAGACACAGAAAAAGGAACAGAAGAGTGAGAAAAAGCAGAACGAGAAAGAAAATAAGAAACAGAATTAGGAACAAGGGAAGAAGAAGAAGAAGACGATGAAAGCCTGACACCTAACAACTACATCGTGTATGTGAAGCTCGATCACACGGCCATGCTGCTTTCTTTTCTCCCAACCCCGCACAGAGACGTCTTAATCTAAGAAAGAAGCGCAGTCTACCGCACAACGTCGGCACCCAATCTCTTCAACAGGCAGCCGAAACGCAAGCGCCAGCACAGTGTATCTCCAAGGAGGGCGGGCTCGCCATTCTCTTTCACGAAAGAAGAAGGTCAAGCAGAACTAGAATCAAAAGTAGAAAAAAGACGCAGAAAAAGAAACAGACAAAGAAACTGGAGTATGAGAAAAGAAGAAGAGCTAGAAAGAAAAGAAGAAACTGAACCAGAAACAACAGAAGAAGGAGGAAGAGAAAACGAAGAAGGAAGAGGATGCGGAGGAAAAAACGAAGAAGGGGAGAAGGAGAAAAAGAAGAAGGAAGAGGAGAAGAAGGAGGAGCAGGAGCAGGAGGAGGAGAAGATGATGAAAGTCTGACACCTAACAACTACATCGTGCATGTTTTTTTTTTTTTTTTTTTAATTTATTGATTTTGATGATAGGTACATAGATTAGTTGTTAGCAACTTTACATATGTATTGATTACTTATTAACTAACTTACAATTAACTTATAATTAACTTACAATTAACTTACAACTATTACATTGGGAGAGGAATCCCTAGTGGATCCTCTAATCAGGTTCCAAATTGGCGAATTTGATGAGAAATGAATGGTAGGGGTATTTATTTGTAATTCTGGTTTGATGGATGGGATTTTACCGAGTCTGAAAGGTACCAGGGAGGGGATTTGATTTAAGCTAGAGTAAAAGTTAGTGGAAAGATAAGCTATATGCTGTGATAACGGTTCGAGGTTAAATTCCTTATGAAGTTGGAGGTTGGATACGAACCATGGGGCATTAGCAATTGTTCTGAGAAATTGATTCTGTATTACTTGAATTCTGTTAATGTTGGTTTTGGAGGCGTTGATCCATATGGGGCAGGCGTACAGTAGTAGAGGTCTTATAACTGTTTTGAATATTAATATGGAGGAATTGAATGGTACCGAGCTATTTCTGTGAATTAGTGGTTTTAGCTGCAGTAATTTTATTTTGGCTTGAATTAGTTTGTTATCTATATGTTGCTTCCAGTTTAGTTTGGTGTCTAGTTGAAGTCCGAGATATTTAACAGGTGTGTTGGGGGGTAACCATTCTATTGTGTTATTGTTTAGTGTCATAGGAGTGGGTGGAGTGTAAGGCCTTAGTGTGAATATTTTGGCGAAAGTTTTACTTGGATTTAACTGTATCTTGAGTTTGAAGCCCAGCTATCCAACATGTGAAGGTATAATTGCATTCTGTTTCTAATTAGATTCATGGATGTGTCTGAAGAGAATATGGCCGTATCATCCGCAAATTGAGCTATTTGAATATTATGTAGTTTAGGAAGATCAGCGACATACAAGTTGAATAAGGTCGGAGAAAGTGGGGAACCTTGAGGGAGTCCAGCGTTTATTAATCTAGGATTTGAAAGGTGATTGTTAACATTTACCGAAAATGTTCTATTGTCAAGAAAACTATTTATTATTGAGAGTATGTAGTGGGGAGTGCCAATTTTGATTAGTTTGTAGCTCAGGGCTTGATGCCATGTTCGGTCAAATGCTTTTGTAATGTCTATGAAAATCGCTATGGTGTGGTGTTTTCTTTGAAAGGCTGAGTATATGTGTTCCGTAATACGGAGTAACTGATGTTGTGTGGATATTTTTTCTGTGAATCCAAATTGTACTATTGGTATAGCTTTTGTTAGATGGAGATGTTTGTTTAATCTTTTTAGGATAATTTTCGAAAATCTTTGATAGGTTTAGGTAACAAGCTTATGGGGCGGTAACTGTCAGTGAAGGCAGCGTTTTTGTTTAGTTTGGGGATGGGAATGATAATTGCATGCTTCAAGTCAGTGGAAATAGCCGATTCTGAAGCATGAGTTGAAAATGTTATTTAAAAATGCTATTGCTGAGGAGTGGTAAATGCTTTGAGCTGTGTTATTAATGCAATCGTGACCTGAGGATTTTTAGTTGGAGGTTTTTATGATTTTATTGATTTCAGTCGGAGATGTGTATTGGATTTTGTGGTGAGGTCCATGAATACTTTCTCTATCTGTTTTTATAATGGTGTTGTGTTCAGGGTGAATGTGAGTTATTTAAGGTGAATGTCGAAGCAAAATAGTCAGCAAGTTCTTCAGCTTTATGATATGATGAATAAGCTTTACCTGTCGTGGTTTTTAAGGCTAAATGTACCGACACTAGTTCCATTTTGTCGCCACCCCCGTGGCAGCACCAAAATAAGCAAAATTTACTAGACTTCTCACGTCTGAACGAGATTGTGCGATTTTCGATCTGTAAACGGCATTGAACTCCTTTTTAAAATAGAATTCACGCTACGATGCCGTTTTTTCAAAAACTATTTCCAAAAAATTTTTTAAAATGATTTCTCATAGTTCCGGGGAGAAATTAAAAAATGTCGGCTTATAGCGCGATGACGACGTGCTTCTGAATCCAACGCCGTGTCAATCATGCAAATCGGATGAATAGGAGCGGCGTAAAGTGTAATTTCGGAAAACATACCTGAGCCCCCCCCCCTCCCCCTTCTCGCTTCGGGCAGTCACTCGATCCTCCCTCGAAAGGCCGAACGGCGGGCTGCGGGCTGCGGGCTGCGGCACGGGAGGAGGCCGGGCAGGCAATGGTTTCGTCCCTTTCAATCTCAATATATTTTTCTCCACTTATCAAACTAGTGATGCTGTAACACAACCAAACGGTCTCATATCATCTGTAATAGTCGTATAAAACTATATATCTTGTTCACATATTTCCGTCTTCCTTCGAATACCATCAACAAGTTATTTGAGGCACTACTCAAAATATCAATTCCGATATGGAAACTGATTTAAAAAAGAAAATTGAACTCATTGTGCATATATCACCAATATTCCATCTCCTAACATCTTATTTTACATACATTTTACTTCTAAGATCTTCCGTTATCATTCCACTACCAGAAAGAATGAGCCGAAATTAGGCACGAGCTCTTTTATCCTGAGTCTCGATTTTTGATCTCAAAACGGCGTTTGTCCCCTTGATAGACTTCACCTGATGAATCTGTTTTCCCAAGTAACATTTTAAAACTGTTTACGTACTTTCGGACAAATTTGAAAAAATGGTAAAATAGCGTACGAGCCAGATGTCTCAGAATCCAACGCCATATCATACACTGAAATAAGATAAATAGAATTCAATAGAAATGTAGAGAACAGAAAACCTTCAGTAACGTTAACATTCTCTTTCGCGCACTGCCGACGATCTCTTGGCTGGAAGTCTAGTGGCTGGATTCTAATGTAATTACATATGTTTCAGTGTACTGTTCTGAAATTGTGATCTTGGCAAATCGTTAAAATCTTAACAAATATCTAAATTTTTCGTCACATATTTTGTACAGTGTCATGTATTTTACACACTTTGCCGATTCTACAATTTTACAAATCTACAATTTTCTTGAAATTATTAATTTTGAAAACGTTTTCTTTTAAATTTGTTGTATTTTTACTTAATAACCATATTTTGTCTTAAACTAATTCAGAAATGTCTCACGTAAAGATATTGAAGAGAAAAAAAGTTTTTCTGCTCGTCCTTGAGTTTTCTACGTGCGTTCCATTGATTTAATTGCTGACTGAGATAAATAAATTCTCTTACACAAACAGTAAGCAGAGAAAGTATTTATTTTAAATTCGATTTAATGAATATTTTATTAATAGAATTTAAAATTGATTAACATTTACTTTCTTCCTCTTCTCTATCCCTTCTCAATCTAAGAAGAAAGTTATGTAATTGTGCACGGAAAACTCTTTTGCCGGGCCTGGTAACGTAAAAGTGGATAAATTCTGTTGCTATATAATAATAATTTACTTCTTCTAACTAGTGGTGTAGCGAGAATGCATATTTTATGGGTCCTTGATACCTAAAAATCGATTGACGCCAAAACGTGTCTGTCCGTGTGCGGTCAACGCTAACGCCTAAACCGTTCTGCGGATTTTCTCCAAAATTGTTATTCCCCAATCTACCTGAAAGAACCTGAGCCTTTGGGAGTTTCGAACGGATATTATGATTTTTGATGGTACTTTACATTAAGTTTCAAAACCGTTTTCAAAATCTTCTCAAAACGTCACCAAATTATTTGATTAAATTTTGTCCTCGGGTAGCGCACAGAACGCAAGAGAAATGTGCAATTATGGTGTTTGTTGACATCCCTTATTTTTAGAAAATTAGTGACGTGCAATTTTTTGGGCGTCTTCCTACAACTAAAATATTGATATTTTCCCTTACTGAAATCTGTTCTGACAGATCTGGAAATAAGATCATGTGCATGGTTGAAAATATGAGTTTTGTTCGTGCAATTTGGGACAAGTAAATGCAATTAAAACAATTGTAACTTTTTCTCAAAATGAGCTCAATTTTTGTTTAAAGACTGTAAAATATGTTGCTAGTCTCATTTCGCCCAACCCACCATGTTGCGAAGATTGCAAGGTCATGTACAGTTATTGCAAAACCGTTGTTTTAGAGTAATTTGAGAATGAAATTGATCTATATATTAAAATATCTCAAAAACCACTTAATTTTTCTTGGGATAGAAGGACGCTTAAGAATTCCCATTTCGTTGAACTCTATCAATTTTCGAAAATTGCAAATTTAGAAATAATGCCAGAAAGTACGTGATTTATCCTCGCTAGCTTTATTTAAAATTGTATTATAAGGATACTTACAGTGTAATTGTACTAAATGTTTTGTAATGAAATTTGATGTTACATTGCAGAAAATCTCATTTTACATATTGGCTTTTAGCGTTTTCCTTATATATTTATATTCATATTTTGCAATTTCACTCTACAATTTTCCGGACTTTCTCATGTGGCAAACTACGCTCAAGCTGGGAACTGAGAATAGTACATTGCTGATCACTTAGTTTATAGACAGGGTTGAGCAATATTTAAATACTTGTATTTGAAATATGTATTTTTGTATTCAAAAACTTTTGAATTTTTGGGCATATATTTTGCAGATATATTTAAATACATAAAATAGATGTATTAAAAAGGAATACTTCTATTATTGTAAATACAAATGAAAAGAAGATAACAAAATGAGTTTGTTTTCCTTTGATTCTGCTAGTAGATACCCCTTATTGAATCAAAAGCTGCAGATTTTGATTTCTCTTCATTTTTATGTGATAACTCTAAATCTTTAAAAATCTAAACAATTATCCGACTTTATTTTTCTTGTAACACAAGTTTATGTTCATCGCGCCAGTTGAATGACTTCTCCTCTGCGTTTATCATTCGCCAACTAGGAGTTTATTGCCTGATGATTTGTTTCAGAGAGGTAGTCGTGAATGAGCAAACGCGGCGGACGAGTGGACGTGGGCGAAATACAAAGCGGAGAAGAGCACCGAGTAACCAGCCAATCAGTGAACTTGGGTAGGCGTTGCAACGATATTCGAGAACCCTGTCCCAGTGCCATATCGGATTTGGAAATCCCGGAACCTCTCCCCGGCCGCACTTTAGCCTGGCCCTTCGCGGCGGGCGCTGAAAGAACGCCCGCCCGGTGCCTAAGAGTTCTCACAGAGTAACAACCTGCTCCATGGTTTCACAATGAGAAAACTGAATCAGACCTGTAGAGAATTTCAAGATTTTCACCGTGAATTGTAAATGAGTCTCACAGTTGTTATAAATCTTGAAACAGTCATCGAAGTGAAGATTCGAAGGATTATATAGTACAGTATATACACTTTACCTTCGATTCCTCTCCATTCGCGTGATGATGATGATGATGGTTATTATTATTTTGTTATTATTATAATAATAATATTATTATTATTATTATATTAATAATAATAATAAAGTCCTAATGTTTCGTTCTCTTCAAGTATTATATTTCTCTGCTAAGAAGCAAAGGATAAAAGTCAGAGAACTCAGCAGGCTATTCCAGCGTAGACCAAGACAAGATAAAGAAAGTTTCTTCAAGAAATATAGCAGTCATACGCAATTTTAACTGTTTTTGACGTTAAATAAATAAATAAATAAAAAAGAAAAATGCAAAGAAGTGGAAGAACATAACAACAAAGGAGACCTAAAGAAATGTTCGGGTCATTCGAAATATGACCAGAAGTGTAAACTGGCAATGAGGAATAGGAAGGACCGAAAGGTATTAGAATGCCAGTAAAATACCGGTATTTTCATACCTTTTCAAATACCTATGTTCTTTATACCGTTAAAATACCTCTTAGGACGTCTATAACAGTATGGACGTCCATAGGTTATAAGGATATTATACCTGTATTTTCAATGAAAAACAATAGCACCATCCATAAATGTCGACTAAATAAGTTATTTTAGTTAATAATATTTCACAAAATATTTATTAAACTAATATACTTTTATAATTATTATTTATTGTTTGAATTATTATTTTGTTCATATATAATACTCGGTTACTAATAATTAACGAAACATGAATGATTCACTAATTCTTGTATAGTAAATATAATCTCACTTCGTCACTGCACAATGTTCTCGCCCACTGAAAACTGCTCACCGCCCTCTTCCTACGCTTGGGCATATCAGATTGCCTAGTGTAGCATGCAGCCGCCGAAGAACGCGGCAGAAATGTCTGCGGAGGTCAGAAAGTCACGCTATCAGAACGCAGTGTGCCAGAGGTGCGACCCTGCTTCCAGCTCAGAAGGGTACACTTGAGCGCGTGCCCTGGCGGCGCTGGGCTTGATAGAAAGGAGCGCGAAATGAGGCAAACATTCAAAACGTGACATGTCCACTTTACTTCTTTTCAGAAAACGCAAAATGTTATGTCATCAAAATTATGCAGATGTTTAATTTGTACTTAATTCTGAAATATGTAATAAGGATAGCTAAATATATTATTAATATAAAATTTAAATATTCTATGACACATTTAAAGAAACATTTATGTCAACTGGTAAAAGGACTAAACATCAACGGAAGTGATATACATGGCAGGCAAAGTTAAATACTATATTACAATAACAAATTCTGGATCTGTACAGAAAAACTAAAGAGAGGAATAATTTTAGAAAAAGCAGCGGAAAGAAAATTACACAAATTCATAAAATATGCAGGCATATCAAGTGATTGATTTCTAAAATTTTAGGTCCCGGAACGCGCTCAAAATGATTTATTAATGTAATAGAAATAAATATATATTTATAACATAATGTAATACTTATCAGCGAGATACATAGACGCCGTTCAGTCGTGTTCCGTCAGAAATCAAGCCTTGCGTAAGACCAAAATCAAATAATCAGAAAATGGTATTTCTAATCCTGTTGTGTAGATGTAAAAGCTGAACATTGAGATAGGCCGAAAAAGAAAATGCTTTTGAAGTATGGACACGAAGAAAATATTAAACGTACAATGGGAGGGCAAAAAGATAAATGCCGAAATGTTGAAAAAAAAGAAAACAGAACTTTCTCTAAAAGCCAAATCCAAAAAACGGAAAATAAAATATTTTGGACATACTATGAGTCGAACAAAATCTCTAGAAAAGAATATTATGCTTGGAATGATAGAATGAAGCGGAAGAAAAAGGTGTAAGTGGCACAATTGAATAACTAATACGCAATATCACAAAGAAAAGGAAAAGGCAGTTCGAGTCGAGTGAGCAATGAACAATTGCTAGCATCCTATTGCTGTGTATATCAGATAGGTCTAACAAGGGATGGCTTGCGATCTATGTTCTAGTACTATTTCTCTGCGCGTTCAGACCCGCGAAGAATTGGGACCTGCAGATGAAGGAGAGATGCTCACGCCGCTGCTTGACCGGGACTGGAGCCGACAAATGACATCATCGCACTGAACAGTGTGTTTGATACCCGCAGTCTTTCATCGTACATTCTGCCATTATTAGGGAAGAACTCGCTGAATAATCAGCGCATCCCTCCCAATTTCGGATAGCAAGAAAAGCGAAGGAATGATGCTCAAATGTAATACAAATGCAAATATCAATGTTCAAAATTAAAACATCTTTCAAAACCAGGTTTAGAAACATCGATCAAGTTCGTGCGGAAGATAATTTGTTTTGTCAGTGGCCGTGATTGTTAATTTATAATTACGATTTAGACAAAACAGCAAAGAAGTAAAAGATAACGCGAAACTAACCGAAAACTATCCCCAGGGTCATCTTATGGAGTCACAACTTCCTCAAATGGGTACAGGAAGGTGGGCGAGAGACCTTACACCTAGAGTGCTTGCGTTGGCCGCCTCTCTGCGTACAGTAGGACATAGTACGTGAAATGTCAGAAAAATTGGTCATTTCTTGGGCTGAAGATAGTCTACTGGATGAGGATGTTACAATCACCGTTCGCTTTATTCGGACACAGATATTGACAGTGGTATAATGCAATAGTATTTCATATTTTAACTTTTTTATAAAATTGTGATTATCAGTTCTTTTCATTCACAACAACTTATCAAGCACATCGATAATAAACATCAGGTTTCTAAATGTTTCAATTTTTTACGAAATATTTTCATGTGTCTATACAAAATCTATGTTTTGAAAGATCAACATCAATGTGCATCCTATTCTCGACACCTAGATGAGGATCGCCGATTTAATACGTTTGCATTCTGATTCCCTAATATGAGGTTTATCAGTGACTGTACGCTACGTTTTACTATTAGTTTATAAATCTTATAAATAAATTGCTGCCCGATTAAATGTTACTGAAAAGCGTGTACGATGTTTAGAAAAATGGTATCTTAATGTGGAAATGTAAAAGTCGCCGAATAAATAACTGTATGACAAAACATAATTTATCCCCCTCATAGACGGATAATTCTCTTCTAGTGTGGTGTTCCTGTCTAAGGAGTTAATGTTATGTTGCTTTCATACAATTTAATGCATTACAAAATACATACATACATATATATATATATATATATATATATATATATATATATGTCTACATACAATGATTTACACTCATCCTTTTAATTTATCATTTACGTAGTTTGTATCAAAATGATGCCTAGGAATTACTTATTCCAATCTTCAAGTTTATACAAATATAACAGAATCATTTTTTATATCAACATAACTTACTAAGTAAGCTGGGACATGTCACGATTCTTAATATTATATTTTAATGTTTGTTACAGTGTTGGATTCAGGATGCATCTCGCCGGCGCGCTATTTTACCACTTCTTCAATTTTGACCGAAAGTACGAAAACAGTTTTAAAACTTTACTTGGGAAAACAGATTCATCAGGTGAAGTCTATCAAGGGGACAAACGCCGTTTTGAGATCAAAAATCGAGTCGCAGGATAAAAGAGCTCGTGCGTAATTTCGGCTCATTCTTTCTGGTAGTGGAATGATAACGGAAGATCTTAGAAGTAAAATGTATGTAAAATAAGATGTTAGGAGATGGAATATTGGTGATATTTACACAATTAGTTCAATTTTCTTTTTGAAATCAGTTTCCAAATCGGAATTGATATTTTGAGTAGTGCCTCAAATAACTTTTGATGGTATTCGAAGGAAGACGGAAAAATGTAGACAAGATATATAGTTTTATACGACTATTACAGATGATATGAGACCGTTTGGTTGTGTTACAGCATCACTAGTTTGATAAGTGGAGAAAAATATGATTGAGATTGAAGGACGAAACCATTGCCTGCCCGGCCTCCTCCCGTGCCGCAGCCCGCAGCCGCCTTCGGCCTTTCGAGGAGGATCAGTGACTGCCCAGAAGCGAGAAGGGGAGGGGCTCAGTATGTTTTCGAAATTACACTTTACGCCGCTCCTATTCATCGATTTGCATGATTGACACGGCGTTGGATTCAGAACACGTCGTCATCGCGCTATAAGCCGACATTTTTAATTTCCCCGGAACTATGAAATCATTTTAAAATTTTTGGAAATAGTTTTTGAAAAAACAGCATCGTAGCGTGAATTCTATTTTAAAAGGAGTTCAATGCCGTTTACAGATCGAAAATCGGACAATTTGTTCAGACGTAGAAGTCTAGTAAATTCCGTGTGATAGTGCTGCGATCTATTGATTTTCCTATAAGTATTTTCAGTGCATTTAGCTATAAGGGAGGATTGTGTTTTTCTTTTTAGTATTTTCTTGGTGAATTGCCAGAGCGAGTTGTTGTTGGTGTTCAGTGAGTTTAGTAAATTATGAAATTTTGATTTTGTAGTTTTTATGAGTTTTTGACAATGTTAGTGATTAGATTTAGTTCCTTCTTAAGTTCTCTAGTTTTAAGTTGGATCCACAGTCTTCTAGTTTTATTTTTTGTTATTGCATTTGTATAGATAGGGTAATTTGCTGTATATGTTTTGCTAGCGTTTGGTAGTATGGTGGGTTAGATTTTTAATAGTGGAAATAATTGATTCGTTCAAATAGTTTATTGATTGATCTATTTCAATTGGAGTTTTCAGGATCTTTATTCTAGAGATTGAATTTCTAATTAGTGTTTGATAGTTTGCCCAGTTTATTTTTAAAGTATTTATTTTAGGGGTAGGGCGTGTTGGGGGTTAATTGTTGGGTAGTCATTAGAACCGGAATGTGATCTGAGTCTAGTTCAAAAATTGTTGAAATGTGGAATTTTATTTTTGTGTTAGTTATGGCTAAATCAAGGATATCCGGTTTGCGTAGACGATCGAATGGTAATATGTTGGTTCAGGAGGAGATAAAACTTTTAAGTTAAATTGATTAATTATATTTGCTAAGATTTTGCCATCGTGATTACTGGTTTGGCAGCCCCAGCTTGTATGTTTGGCGTTGAGATCACCTAACAATAGGACATTTTCCGTGGCTGGAAGAAATTTTGTAGTTTGCGTTTTGAATTTTGGTTCTGTGGCTTGTATACTGTATTATTTCCATACTTGATTGTTTATATTTATTTTAATTGCGATAGGCTAATGCCGGGAGTTCGGAAGATTAGATTGGTAGTGATTATAGCATGATTTTACCGCTATTAGTACGCCTCCACCTTTGGTTTCAGATCTATCAGATCTGTAAGAGTGTAATTTGGGATGAACAGTTTGTTTTTTGATTGAGGTGCGTTTCAACTATGACGCAATGTCAACGTCGTAATGGTGCAGAAAGTGAATTAATTCCACCTTTTTGTTATTGATTCCATTGGCGTTCCAATTTAACGAGGTTAAATTATTGTTGGGTTTATCTGCCAGTGCTATTGGTTAAGTACGCGGTTACGGAGTTTGTATGGTGCTGATTATAGATGGTATTAAGAATTGATGAAATTAATTATGCATGAGGTGATGGTATTTATATTGTGTTGATTATCGGGTTGCTGGCGTGAGGTTTGGTGGTTGAGAATTTGGTGAGGAGATGTTACGGGAGTTTTGGCAGTTTAGGTTGATTTTGGGAGTTCGATTTCTGGTTGAAGTTCAGGATTGTGTTGAGTTTGAGGCAATGGTAGGATTGTTGATTAAGGTTGATTTGTGAGGATTGACCAGTTAAGGACTGGTTTACATAACTATTATCATTGGGCGGGTTTTGGTTTTTTCACTTATCTCTTTAAAGTACAAACAGTTTTGGTTCCTAATGTCGCCCTGTGGTTTCCTTTACAGAGAGCACGTCAGGTTTCGTTCTTCTTGGGACACTTTGCTGAATAATGATTGCCGCACAGAACGCACAGTTAATGATGTGATTGCAGTTATTTTTGTGTCGAAATCAAACATCTTTGGCATTGCAAGGGCCTTTCGGTTTTACGTCTTTCTACCTTCACTCGATGGTTACATATTTGATCTATTGATAGAATGATGTCAATTGGCTCGTTCCGTTAAATTCAGCGGCCACTACAGGAATGGGGTTGCCGTCCTTTTGGACCTGGTCACTTTCAGTATTGAAGGGTACCGTTGTTTAAGTCTAATGCTATTTCGGATACTGTATTGATTGATGCAGGTTTTAAAAACCACTGAAAATTTTGTTTGAAGGATCTTTAAACAGATGAAAGCTCCTTTGTGTTTGTATTAGGTATTTAACTATGTTACGGAAGTCTGTTGGTGTTTTGGCACTGATCTTGACTTTGTCAAATTTAACATCTGATATGAAGTTACTTGTAACTTTGTGCTTAAGTTCCTTGGTAAGAATTATTTATGTTCATTATATTAGACACATATATTGGAGGAATTTTACCTGTTTGAGACAAATGATCAATTGGGTGATTGTTTAGGTAAGCAAATCTCGTGTCCTCGATTTCATCATTGATTTGTCCTAATTCACTAAATCTGTTATTGGTAGACACATTATATTCCAGTTCACTTGAGAATTAAGATGGATCACTAGGTTTGTTGAGATATACACTCATTTTTTTGTTTTCGTGATTATTTGAGATATCACCGACTGGCCTTTTTCTGGTGAGAGGTTGCCGTAGAAGGGTAGGTTTGACCGTTGGTCGCGTTTGCTGTTGAGTTGCCAACCTCGAAATTCACTTCGGGGTTGTGCTGCATCAGGGCTGCGTCTGTGTTGAAATCCATATCTTCGCTAGATGGTAACATATCCGGGTTTTGAAGAACATCGTCTGTGAAGGAGGTGTCAGATCCACCGTTGTTTAAGTTAACAGAGCACTGCTTATCGCATGCCCTGTTGATGAGTTGATATCGAATGACATTCACCTATCACACGATATCATTTAAGTTGCTACTGCAATTTCGAAGTTCACTCACTACGGATACTAGTTAACTGGCGAACTGCAGGAGCTCCGCTTACTAGGTCCGCACGGCTCGAGTCGAGCACTAGAATGGTCATCGTGCATGTGAAGCTCGATCCACGGCCATGCTGCTTTCTTTTCTCCAACCCCGCACAGAGGCGTCTTAATCTAAGAAAGAAGCGCAGTCTACACACAACGTCGGCACCCAATCTCTTTCACGAAAGAAGAAGGTCAAGCAGAACTAGAACCAAAAGTAGAAAAAAGACGCAGAAAAAGAAACAAGTAGAAAAAGAAAAGAAGAAACTGAACCAGAAACAACAGAAGAAGGAGGAGGCGATAAAGAAGAAGGAGGATGAGGATGAGGAGGAGAAAAAGAAGAAGAGAAGAAGGAAGAGGAGAAAAGAAGGAGGAGCAGGAGGAGGAGAAGACGATGAAAGTCTGACACCTAACAACTACATCGTGTATGTGAAGCTCGATCACAAGGCCATGCTGCTTAGTTTCTCCCACGCATAGAGACGTCTTAATCTAAGAAAGAGCAGTCTACGCAAGTCGGCACCAATTTCTCAACAGGCAGCCGAAACGCAGCTGCCACACATTGTATCTCAAGAGTGCGGGCTCGCCATTCTCTTTCGAAAGAACTAGAACCAAGTAGAAAAAGAAGCAGACAAAGAAACTGAAGTAAGAGAAGAAGCAGAACTAGAAAGAAAGAAGAAACAAGTGAAACAACAGAGAAGGAGAAGAAAACAAGAAGAAGAGAATGCGGAGGAAAAAACGAAGAAGGGAAGGACGAGAAAAAGAAGAAGGAAGAGGAGAAGGAGCAGGAGGAGGAGAAGACGATGAAAGCCTGACACCTAACAACTACATCGTGTATGTGAAGCTCGATCACACGGCCATGCTGCTTTCTTTTTCCCCACCTCGCACAGAGACGTCTTAATCTAAGAAAGAAGCGCAGTCTAGCGCACAACGTCGGCACCCAATCTCTTCAACAGGCAGCCGAAACGCAAGCGCCAGCACAGTGTATCTCCAAGGAGCGGGGGCTCGCCATTCTCTTTCACGAAAGAAGAAGGTCAAGCAGAACTAGAACCAGAAGTAGAAAAAAGACGCAGAAAAAAAACAGACAAAGAAACTGGAGTATGAGAAGAAGAGATAGAAAGAAAAGAAGAAACTGAACCAGAAACAACAGAAGAAGGAGGAAGAAAACGAAGAAGGAAGAGGATGCGGAGGAAAAAACGAACGAAGAGGGAGAGGAAGGAGGAGGAGAAAAGAAGAAGGAAGAGAAGAAGAAGAAGAAGGAGCAGGAGCAGGAGGAGGAGAAGATGATGAAAGTCTGACACCTAACAACTACATCGTGTGTGTAAAGCTCGATCACACGGCCATGCTGCTTTCTTTTCTCCCAACCCCGCACAGAGACGTCTTAATCTAAGAAAGAAGCGCAGTCTACCGCACAACGTCGGCACCCAATCTCTTCAACAGGCAGCCGAAACGCAAGCGCCAGCACAGTGTATCTCCAAGGAGGGCGGGCTCGCCATTCTCTTTCGCGCGCAGGCGGCGGCGCGGCGGCAGCAAAACCTCCCGGATTTCAGCCAGCGGCGTTAACAACGGGGCTGCCACGTTCGGCAGAAGACGCGGGGCGTTTCTCAAAATTCTCAAGCGGAAGACGTTCCGGCTCGGCCTCTCCCCGCTCCCCTCCACCCTCCCCTCCCCTCCCCGCCGCGGCGTTCTGCCCCATCCCTGCCGCATACCACGAAACAATGCCAGCACAGCCGCGGGGGTTCGCGAAAAGGGGCGGGGACGCCGGCAGGAACGATCGATTCAAGGCGTTCGTTCATTCGTTCCTTCTCTCGCTTGCGGGCCGGCCTCTCATTACCGCAAAGCGCGGGAAAAGATTCGTTCGTTTCTTGGGTCGCGGCTGCGGTGGCGAGGACGGGGTGAGGACGACGGTGAGGACGGGTGGGGGGAGGGGGAGTTGCGGCGTAGCATCCCGGGAGGCGCGAGAGAGGGGGAGGAAGAGAGAGGACGGATGAGGATCGGGGGGGGGACGCGCGGCGGGAATTAAGACGTAGCGGCGAGGGACGGAGAGAGACTCGCAGGAAAGAGACGAGAGGTCAAGAAGTCACAGGGGATATGGAAATGTCGGCGGCTGGTGACTGACACGGAGAGCTCGCCCACTGAAGTGTAATGTTTTGCTCGCTCGCTCGATGTAGCCATGCGTATTGTCTGAGCAGTTTTCTCAGGGTTTTGTGAGGGATCTAGTCATTTGCAAGTGGTTTTAGTGATGCAAGAAGAGAAAATGTAGCAGATTTCAATGGCTGCGTAAGCAGAAATATGAAGTGGAGCCATCTACAACATGATAACAAAGAGTGCGGTGAAATGATAAGAAAATAACTTTGCAGAAGTTTATTCGTAATAAAAAGTTGCAAAATCAATAACACACTCATTCTTTAAAACTTCATCTTTAGAAGACCTCTGTTCCATCTTCTCCTTTGTTTACTAATCTACTACCTTTATCTTCTTACTTTTCTAACTTACTACCTTTTCTTCTTACTTTAATAACTTATTACATTTCTCTTCTAATTCAATAAATTATTACATTTCTCTTCTAATTCATTTTAATATTTCATTCATTCACCAGACTCTTTTGTATTCTCCTCATTAAAAATGAGGTAAGTAGTGAAAATATTTTGTGATGTTTGCAACTTTGTTTTCACAAAACGAATGATTGGTCTTTTGAAGTCGTAGGCGTCCTCTGCCAGAATCATGTAAATGATCTGCCTTTTGGAAACGGATTGCGAATAAAGTACAATGCTAATCTAATGTGTAAAAATTAATGAGAAAGATGCTTGTGAGAAATTATAGTTTAATTGTTAAGAACCGAGTTCAAAATTCAGTTTTCTGTGAATTTCTATTATTAAATAGTGTTGTCCTTTTCAATTAAATTTAAATATAATGGGTTAAAATAACATTTTTTTTAAATGAATTAAATAAAAATATTGAAGATGTCCACCGGAAAAAATTCGTAATAAATGAAAAGTATATAAAATTTACTCGTATTTCGGAATGTTTTGGATGAAGGTAACTTACAATTGCAGTTGATAAGCAAGCTTGAAAATAATTATAATAAGTAGAAGGAGGAAAGTAAGTAGATGCAATTTGCATTATGACACGCAACAAGATGGGAAAGTAGAAGTGTGCAGGAAAGGTAAAATTTCTCGAAAATTATGAACAGATTTTACAAGAAAAATCTATACAATCTAACTCACCACTAAATGTTTATTAATTTCTTAATAAATATTATCTAAAAAGTAATTATTTATACACAACAATAAATATTCGTTATAATTCACAAACACTATCTCTTGAGATTGATATCTAAAATACTGTTGTTACTGTTGTTTTAATTTTTCGTGTCAATAATTCCTCTTCTAAATTTCCACAAAATACATTTTTTCATGGAACTGTTCGGAATGAAACTATGTAAAAGCGGTTGTGGCATGGAAATACTAGCTATAACTTGTAGGGAAGACTGTACTCATCAAATAGACAAAACGCTTAGATTCATTGTAATATCGACAGCTGGAAAGAGGAAATTTTGAAGACGAGGAGAAATGACTCAAGAGATAAACGGAATTGACGTGAAATGTTCGAAAACAGTGACAGAAACGAATGAGGTCTCAAAACATGTGAGTGAGCAACCACGTGGCGGACGGGAAAACCTAATTTAATGTACGCAGATCAATACCTCCCACGGTCTAGATTCCCCCAAAGCTCAACTACAATTGGAAAACACGGAAACAGTCTAGAAAACGACGTAATCGCAAATTCATAGGTTAGACGCAAGATCATAACTGTACGAGGGTAGTTTATATGCATTTTCATGTTAAGAAATCAACATATTCCCAAGATTACAAAGTGTGGTGGTGTTATCTTGCTATGGATTAGTATTTTTCTACTGCAAGTTTTGAGGGAAAACTTTCCAATGATTCAAATAAAAAGGGTTCATTCAGTATTTCTTAGCGATAAAAAATAATGACAACATGAAGTGCCGGAATGGGTAGAAAGAACACACTTGCACTGTTTACAGGATTGATACAATTGATTTACTAATATTTTGTCGATTACATTATTCAATTATTATCGCCCATTAGTCTTTTTGATCTCGATTTAGTTTTGATACTTTCATACTATCTATTCCGCAATATCGATGCCGATACTCAATTCATCGGAAACAAAAGTATTAACAGGGAAAGCATTGGTTCCAGAAGTTGCCAACGGAGAGGAGTACAGGTAGCGATTTTGCAATACTAGACGATGCAATATTTAATATCGATACCAACAAAAGAACGAGATATCAATATGTCGCTATTATATAACCGTAAGCATTGATACTTTAGATATTGGTTGACTTTGATGCATGAAAGACAATGCAGTAAATAATAGTATTTTACTTCTCATTCATGGAATTTTGAAGTCTCAAATTGACAACCCACACCAGCCAGGCTCGCATGTCTTGCTTGGCAGTAAACAGTTGCAAAGTCACGCTTGTCAGTAGATGACGCCTCGAAAACGGTTGAAATTCTAGCTTGACAGTAAATGGGACCCGTAGACGTTACAAGCCTGTGTCGGGGATCTCGCTTCCCAGTAGACGGTGCAATCCCCCTTGACGGTAGAGGGAACCTCGTAGATTGTCGCAAGCCTCGCTTGACAGTAGATGGGACGTCGTAAATTGTTGCAAGTCTCGCTTGACGGTATATGGGTTCCATATTATTCAAATAATACTACTCGACAGCTAGCGGATGACTGGGGAGAGGGGGTTCTGTTATCCAATCAGAGGCCTCAAATTTTGCTGACGTCACTGCAGAGTTGCCGATACTTAAGAAAAAAATGAAACCTTACAACTGAAGCAACTGTAAATTAAAGAGCAACATTAATTCTTTGCCTATGCATCCTCAACTGTTGTGGGCTCTTTTTACGATTTTTTTTGCTACTGTTGGGATCCGATTCAAGAACTACAGCACAATCACGTGTCAGTCGTCCGAGTAAGTGGCTACATCATTCTACCCTCACCACCTCTGACAAGTAGACAGAAATGTTATACGGCCAATAGATGATCATACGCTTTCTTGACAGTAAACTCTGGCATCGTTCGACAGTAGATGGGACATCGTAAATGGCTGCAAGCCTCACTTGACGGTAGATAGGGCCTCACAGGCGGTCATACACTTCGCAATTAGACGTCTCACAAGCCCGGCTTGCCAGTGGATGGGGTCCTTCACGGACACGATTCGAAACCAAAATATCGACACCTAAACGATATATTAGGCGTCTCACAAGCCCGGCTTGCCAGTGGATGGGGCCCTTCACGGACACGATTCGAAACCAAAATATCGACACCTAAACAGTGGCAACGAGTTTAAGAGCACGGATGGCACAGCGGTGATCGTCCCGAGGTGGTCCGCGGCGGATGTCTTCACCGCTCTCGCCTCCCCGCCCCGCCCACCGCAGCCATCTCCACTCCTCCCCGCCCCCGGGGCTAATGAAGGCGGGGAGAGGGGGAGGGACGGTACGCGCGGTCGAAGCGCCTCCGAGGATTACTTCCCGTGTTTGTGCTGCCCGCCGCCGCCGCCGCCTCCACCCTCGCCGCCGCCGCCCGCGATTTTCGCCCGCTAATTGGTTTCCTTGCAGCAATCGATTCCCGCGCCCTCCCAGCCGCCGCCGCCGCCGCCGCTGCCCTCGAAGCCGCGAGTCCTCCCGCAGCCGCGGGAAGCCTCCACAGTCACCGCTCCGACCCCGCCCCCTTCCGCCCTCGCCGCCCACGCCCTCGCTACCGCCGCCGCCGCCACCGTCGTCGCAGTCCGCGTCCTTGCCAGGGCCGGATCTAGACAATTTTGTACCCTGGGCAATGCTAAAACGTAGCCCCCCCCATCGGAAAAACATTAAAAATGTGAAATTAGTATCAAGAAACTATGAGTTATTTTATCTGAACTAATAACAAAAATTACGTTTAATCTAGAAAAAACGTTTTTGGAAATATTCTTTAATTGATTGAATGATTACTGATTATGCTACTGAGTCATTAGTCCCGTAAGTGTAGTGCTGTTTTTTTCATCGGGGGTGCGGTATTTAGTAGGACTATATTAACACTTATATTTGAAACTTATTGTCACCAGGGAGCCGGGGGAAGTTTCGTTTAGGTCAAGGGAGTCGTGGACGAAAAAAGTTTGAAAACCCCTGCACTAGTTTCTTTCTGTACACTGTAGTACACTCCTGGTAGTGAGGTCCGTAGCGATAGCATAGCAGAGCAATAAAAAAATTGAAATTAAACTCACAATTTCTCACTTTTTTGTTAATTTGTTACGCAAAAATAAAATTTGTCGCTCTTAATTTGATCCTGCTATTAAAACGGATCGCTAAATTGACATAAGTTGGCACCGAACGAGAAGAAAACCAAGAAATTACAGAGATAAAAAAATAATTACTTGGGAGTTCGTCGCTTTTTTGTTGCTCAATAGTTCCCGAAAAGAAATTTTGTTGCGCTTTAAATATTACCAGCAATGCAAAATTCCGCAAACGCGGTGCTAACCTGTAAAGTTAGCCGAATGTTTAATAGGAGGATCAAATGAACAGCGAGAAATTTTATTTTTACGTAACAAATTACCAACAAAATAGCGACAAATTTTGAGTTTAAATGTCAATATTTTTTTAAAAACTTTGCTTGCAACTTTACGGATCTCTGGTACTGGTGTGATGGGTGTACGCGGTCGTACTAGGCGCGACGCCACTTCTGTAAGGCGGTTGGTAATACAAATATGAGCAATACAAAAATATACCGGGAAAATAGATAAGCAAATCACCAAATACAACTACTTAATAGATACTTACAAACATATCGCAATAAAATACTCCCTGAATGACTAGTTAGAACAAATTATTGCATCAACTATTTAATTTCTACTCATATTTAGTTCAATAAATATTAATTACATTAAATCTTATATTAATAGCATGGAAAATAGAAACTAAGAAAAAACACACTAGTCGCTCACGGGTGATTCACTGCTTATTCAAACTGCATTATACTTTTGAAATTAGGAATATATTTAGATCAACAATTTCCAGGGTGGGGAATAACTCTCAATTTACGCCTCCGCTGGAGTGTAAATTCGTGGCAGTGGTGTGATGCGGGGGGGGGGCAGCGATTTGAATAAAATGAACAAAACTAATACAAACGTTGGTTTTGGTTGTTCTTTGGGGGGCGAGGGGTGCATGGCTCCTGTGTCCTGCCGCTCCCCCCGGATCTGCCATTGTCAAACAATATATATATATATATATATATATATATATATATATATATATATATATATATATATATATATATATGTGTGTGTGTGTGTGTGTGTGTGTGTGTGTGTGTATTGGGACCTTTAACTTGATCCTTTAGGTTCATAATACATACTTGAACGTAAAGGATCAAGTACGTATTATTAATTTTTTCTAAATTCACGGGTTCCTTTTGATTTATTTTCTCTTACTAAATTCACTTCACAAATGGCCGTTTTTGCAGACGCAACGACAATATGCAAACTGGCAGCATTTCTCCACCTACTTTCTGCACTATTCTGTTTCTGTGTAGTGTAAATTCCTGGTGGCGGCGGCGAGACAGCTCACACACGCGGGCCGCTCAAGGGGGCGACGCGACGCCGCTACCTGTGCGTCCGAAATGAGGGGTGCGCGGTCGGCGGGCGGGCGGGCGGGCAAGCAGGTAGGCATCCGCCCCTCACACGCACCCTCCCGCCCGCCGCTCGCTCTCGCACGGGTATTTTTGGCCATATGAGGAGAACGCCCGCCACCACGACCGCAACGCACAGCCGCTCCTAAAGAGAAGGGCTACGGGACGCGCTGACTCGTCACTGCGGAGCAGGGTTGCCAACAGTGTTCATGAAAAAGGGAGAACACTCGATCAAAAAAGAAAATAATAATAAAAAAGAAACATGTAAAAGTTGGTTGGTTGTTAGTGATTCCGGGCGCGTCAACTACCGAGGTCATTGGTCCTGTAAGTGTAGTGTATATTTTTTCCTCAGGTGGGGGTGGTGATCTTCCCCCGCTGGATGGCGAGATCCGGCGCCGACCTACCGTCGGCTAGAGGGGTTTCCTCCAAACCAGGACTCTCCCACCAGCCGGGCACCGCCCCAGCCGGGACAAGCTCTAAGCTCCCGACCGGTTAAACATTAAACCGGTTAAAAATTAAATAAACGATACAACGTAGCAGGTAAGTCATGTGATAAAATAAATGACAACAAACGTTAAAAATTTACTAAAAGTACGATATTTAAAAACAAAGGGAGAGGGACTATACGTCGTGAAGACTGTCCTCCAAATGAGGACAACCTTACCGCGGAGAAGCGCGCTTTAACACGTGATGCGGACAGACGGGAGTGCAGAAGGGTTTACTACCCCTTGTGGTAACCAACCCCTGTGGTATCTGTGGTAATACTTAGCGGAAGTCATTTATACAAGTGATGTTTGTAACTACCCCAGCTGGGAATTAAACCCAGATTTGGGTGTATACGGTACATTTGGGTTTGATTCCCGGCTGGAGCAGTCAGTTCAATCCTTGAGAAGTCAAAACACCATCAAATAATAATAATAATAATAATAATAATAATAATAATAATAATAATAATAATTGAAAAATTCTCAACCGTGTTAGTAAATTGAGGAACGTTCCGGACCATGGGATTGATGTGTGTAAATAAGGAGAGAAGGTAAGAGATAGTCGGACAAGGAAGAGAAGGACATATTGCGCACGGTTCATGGCCCGTTTGTTAGAGTACTGCTCCGGCATTCGCCTGATATTGGTCGGAGAAACCACGGAAAACGTCCAGTCAGAGCAGCCGTTCGCTAAGATTCTCCACCAGACAGCGGCTGAACTCGTCTTAGTTATGTAGTCGAAAAATTCCTGCCATCATCGGGACTCAAACCCTAGAACTTCCCAGAGGCACTGCAGTGGCTTCAGTTGAATCCTTATGCCACCTCAGGCGACAACAAGTAATAACATATCAGTAAAAAAAGTTATGAATGCACCAAGAGCGTTATAAGGGTTTTAATGATCGAGAAGCGACAAAATGCTCGAGGGCCTTTGGCCCGACTTGTTTTTATTGATTCAGATTTACTTATTTACTGAAATAACTAGATGTTAACTTGACTCGGTTGGTCTTTTCATATTTTCCTCCCATAATTCCCTTTCATAATTTCCTCCATAAGAGAACACGTCAAATGTTTTCACATTTCCACAGTGCATCAACTGATGTCACTGCAGCACCTCTGATCGGGAGGTCCTAGGTTCCCACTCCCCACGGCGGCAGGATTTTCGACACTAGCTTTTCAGCTAGGTCGAATTCAGTCGCTGTCTGGAGAATTCTAGTGGCCGGCTGTTCTGATCGGTAGTTTTCCGTGGTTTCTCCGATCAACACCAGGCGAATGCCGGAGCAGTACCTTACCAAACGGGCCACGGACCGCGCGCGATCTTTTCTTCCTCTTCCTTGTGCTATCCTCTCCCTTAACACACACACACACTTACACACTAACGTGCACTATCACATATTCCGGAAGACCGGTCGGGAGCTTAGAGCTTGTCCCGGCTGGGGCGGTGCCCCACTGGTGGGAGAGTCCTGGTTCGAGCCGACGGTAGGTCGGCGCCGGATCTCGCCATCCAGCGGGGAAAAATCACCGCCATCTCCCGAGAAAAAAACCTGCACTTCACTAACGGGACTAATGACCAAAGCAGTTGACGCGTCAGGAAACACGAAAAAAAACCAAACTTTTCACATTTCCCTGGTAACCACAATCTCTTCAATTCAGGTAAGTTACGCAATGTACATCGAGCTCCGAATCGAAAGCAATAACAAGCTAAACGTATCAGAAGCAAATAAAGAGTATTTTTAGACTCGGGCGGGAGAAAGCGCGAGGTCCCCGAGGCCCCGGTCGCTCGTCGCCTGGCGAGCAACGGTTGTCTCCGGGAAGCTGCGCCGCGGAGTGAATCAGCAGCAGCGCGCCTCGTGCTCTTCGGGAGATGCGCAGATAAGGAAGTGCAGTTCCCGAACGCCTGGACTCTCTTCCACAGCGCTCGCGAACCGGTTTCCGCAGTGGGAGCGGAGCGCCTCGACGCTAGTGAGATGCTTCCAATTTTTTTTCTTTTAATTTAAGGTCGCATCCACAGCTAGGTCATTAGCGACCACTATTGGTATTAACGTTTTGGTAACTATGAGGGTGAAACGAAATGGTGATGATGAGGGGTGAAAGGACGAACACAAATACAACCATGCCCGAGGCGGGACTCAAACCCACAACCCGTCGGTCAGAGATCACTACGACACTACTGCCTTAGCGATCTCGGCCACCGGGCCGACACTTCCAATTTTGTTCCTTTAACGAATCAAATTCACTAATAAGAAAAAAATCCATTTATTTGTTTTAGGGTCGATGATTCTACGGTATACAGAGGTGGATTAACAACTTTGTCGCTTGTAAGCAAGTGGAAAATTGCCGCCTATTTTTTTTCAAGTAAACTCAGGAAAAAAGGTATATGTAATAAGTATAATTTATGTTTAAAAATTGGTTACATATTTATGACTAGCGATATATTACAATCTTTTAAAAAAATGAACAACCTTTTGGTTTTGATTAAACTTTAATTAGGGCTCGTTTGGCAGCCATCTTGTTCCCTGGGATTTTTATATGGGCTGATTTTCTTGACGTCGTTATTTAAATGGTGATTGTTAATTGGGCGTTTCGGCTTTTTTAAAACTTTAATCAGGACCTCGATTAGTCTGACCTCTTGGATTTTTGCATGTGATGGTTTTCTTGAACTCGTTATTTTAATTGCCAGTGTCTTACTGAGTTTAAATGTAGCTAAATAACAATATTTGAAAAACTCCTAAATAAGCACTTTGAGATAAGGGAATAATTGTCTCATAGTCTACTCCAACCCAAGAATGAAACCTTGAGGATAGTTCTCACTTAGGGTTCTGTAACTTGGCAAGCCAACTGAAAACACGAAGGAAAAAAACACTTATTTTTTATTACTTCTAAAAAGATATTTCTACTTTCTCTTATCCGATTCAAACTCTTGTACGTCGCTATTTTATATAAAAAAAAATGTTAGTGCAACTACACGGTCGTACAACCAATACCATTCCAGCAAAACGCACAAATAAGAGAAGAACTAGCTTGCATCGGTTTCGCATAAACCGAGAAATATCCAGTAAGTTGATACGTCTGTTTATTGTTTAGCTGATGAGCACTTTAGGGTTAAATTTGGTATTGCCTTCTCACAATAGTAATCATCCGAAGATAACTAGAGATAATATTTTTTAGGCTAATGAGTTGAAAATAATATTCAATGGAATGTTTAAAAAACGAAAAAGGTATTTCCCTAAACTAGATACTTATTTGCTTGATTTTGGTTTCATTATCTTCAAATAGAAATGTTATGAATTGGAATCGCAGTATTTTTTTCTAATTAAATGCTACATTTTTTTCTGTACCTTCTACAATGACACATCGAAGCACATTTTCGATACCAATACTCTGATGTGTTGAAAGAGAAAGTTTGATTTTCAAAACAATTGATCTGAAAAGTGACTTCTCTAAAATTCGTTACTTTTTAGTGAAGTGAAAAAATGTGTTTAAAAATAGTTTATTTTTCAATATAAAAATAACGATAGTTCACAAGAGAATGTCTTGTGAACTGCTCTGTAGAGTAAAACACTGTTTTCGGATGCGAAATAAAACGATTTAGGCCGGGCAGAAACCGCTCTCGGCAAACGACAATCGTTAAGATGTGCCACTTTCCTGGTGCACCGACGATATATCGTTACCATCCCTCTCCGAAACCTGTCAAAAACCTATCTCCGGTGTCGCGGGTTGGCCCGAACACGGCATTCCAGCGGCCACACACTCTCTCCCGCTCGCAGGCCGGCGGCCGGCCGCTCGCCCGTCTACCTGCTATGCGTGACTGCGTGTCTGTGCGTCCGACTTCTTTCTTACCTGCGCCTGCGCCGCCGCCGCCGCCGCCGCCACGTCTTTGTCCCCGCGCTCAGCTCGCAATTTCCGTGTGCACCTCCATTAGGCCTCCCGACCTCGCGTTCCTCCTCATTTCGGGAGGAACCTGGCGATTCCCTCCAGTCATGCTAGCATGCACTCTGCCGGGATGGGCTTCGGGTATGTGTGTGTGTGTGTGTGTGTGTGTGTGCACGTGCGTGCGTTTGTATTTAGAGTGTTTCTATTCATTTCATAAATTACTCATGTTTCGTGAACTGAATGTTGCACTATAAAAAGCATAACACGCAGCATCCGTTACAAATAAAACGAAAGAGTATGTGATGTCGTACCTAGGGATAGAAAAAACATCCATGTTTTCATTTCCCTCCAGTCATGCTAGCATGCACTCTACCAGGATGGGCTTTGGGTAGATTGGATATGCGGTGTGTGTGTGGTGTGTGTGTGTGTGTGTGGAACGTGCGTGCGTTTATAGCTAAAATATTTCTATACGTTTCATAAATTACACGTGTTTAGTAAAATGCAAATTGCGCTAAAACAACTTGTAAGGAAATTTTCTTCAGTTTAGGTCAATATTAAACGTCTTTAAAGTGCCAACGTTTCGGTTTTTATTCAGTCTTCATCAAGGCAATTCACTCCGGATCTTTCGGACCTAACACATTCTAACGACACTGCCTTCCCACAAATTCCTCCTTCCTGCACCTCCTGGCCCTCATTCTCACACATTACTTGTGTGGTATGTGAAAGTAATGTGTGGAAATGATGACCAGAAAGTGCAGGAAGAAATATATGGGAAGGGTGTGTTGTTAGAATGTGGATGTGTCCGAGAGATTCGGAGTAAAATGCTCTGATGTTGACACTTTAAACCACGTTTTCTCACGTGGTAACTTTTCTTTCTCACAGATGTCAATGGTCATTTAATATTAATTTCTGAGTTGTAAGCCGCTTTTTTGTTTTATTTGTAGCCTATTACAATAAGCATAATTCAAACTCAATTCTCTCTCATGTTTGGAGGTATCTGCCCAATACCTCCAGTCATGCTAACACTGCAGGCATACATAGGCTTTGCGTGGGCCTATGTAGGTTGATTGATTGATTGATTTTTCGTGTTTCCGGGCGCGTCAACTGCTTCGGTCATTAGTCCCGTTAGGACATGTTTTTCTCGGGAGGTGGCGGTGATCTCCCCGCTGGATGGCGAGATCCGGCGCCGACCTACCGTCGGCTAGTGGGGTTTCCCCCTAACCAGGACTCTCCACCAGCGGGGCACCGCCCAGCCGGACAAGCTCTAAGCTCCCGACCGGTCTCCCGGAATATGTGGTAGTGTAGTGCATGTTAGTGTAAGTGTGTGTGTGTGTGTGTGTGTGTGTGTAAGGGGAGAGGATAGGACAAGGAAGAGGAAGGACAGATCGCGCGCGGTCCGTGGCCCGTTTGGTAGGGTACTACTCCGGCATTCACCTGGTGATGATCGGAGAAATCACGGAAAACTACCGATCACAGCAGAATTCTCCTCCAGACAGCGACTGAATTCGACCTAGCTGAAAAGCTAGTGTCGAAAATCCTGGAACCTAGGACCTCCCGGTCAGAGGCGCTGCAGTGACATCAGTTGATGCACTGAGCTACCGCTCCCGGTACTATGTAGGTGCACGAGCGTGTGCCTACAGATGCGATTTGGCCTGCAGTGGCCGCCTGCAGGAAAATAAAAATACTTTACCCCTTCCTTTACAGAATCTTGTTTAATGTTGTATTACGTTTTTTTTAATTAATTTCCTTGACAATTAAACTCATTTAAAGTAAATGTTTAGCAAATAAACGTCTGCTTCTGGACAATGTCATTAAAAAATTAACTTCAGTGTTTTACAGAAAGTAACTTATAAACTATACAAACTTATGAGTACAAAAACCAGTAATAAAATGTACATTGGAATAATATTATCAACAAACCTTTCTGAACATTTTCATTGCTATTTAAATCACTTCGTTTTAAAGTTATCTATGTGTAGTCTTGAGTGCCAAATACTTCCTCCACATTCCCTGTACAGACTTGTAAAATAAGGCGTAAAACATTTTTCTTTAAAAAAATACCGTTATATGCAACATACATCGTCTACGTGTAAAATATTTGTACTGAATATTTTCTCCAAACTCAGTAAATCACATGTTTAATGTAGTATTTTATTCACTGTCATTTACTCATTCTTTGTCAGATTCGTGTGAAGGTTTAGTTTAAAAAAAGGATAAGGAGTCCAATGTTAATCCTCTCATTTTCTAAAGCGATCACATCCACTTCTTGCACTGGCAGACCTGAGACTCAAAAGGATCTTTCGAACTTCGATGGCAGTTACGATAAGAGTAGAAGGAAGTCCCGAGGCAAATTGGGTTGCCTAAAGACATATTATTTTGAAAATTTATCCCTCAATTTTAGAAATGAAGTTGGTTACAAAGTTTTCAGTAACATGTCTTGTATGGCATTTATGTTTTACTTGAATAGTACATTTATATGTTCAAATGCTTTAGAAAAGTTTTACGAAACTTATCTAAAGAAATCTTAGTCCAAGGGAATTTTAACGTGACATTAAATTATTAGGAAGAAGAAAGCGTAAACTAGTTTAAAAATAAATAATAGCATCTTGACAACTGAAAGAACAGTATATTTACCAACATAACATAATTTAACACTAAGCTTTGGAAGTTCTGCTATTGATGAATGAACGTGATGTTGAACACATGAACCTTGCAAAGTGGAACATATTAACGTTCCACGAAGTCATATTGAATCAAAGACTAGTATTTTTTTTAAATAAGGGAGAATAAACGGAATTATGTGAATATTTCATTTATCATAATTATCAATTAATTAAATATTATAGTGATTAAAAGTTTGCGAAAGAACACCGCGAAAATATCGAAAATTAATGCTTTGTATCCATATTTGTTGCGGAGAGTTGAAATGCAAAAAGCCTTCCTTTCCTTTTAAAATTCTATCTTCTTTTTTTTCTTGCCGTATGCAAAACTCAGCAGTTTTCTGCTGAATGGAGACATTTGTTGCGTCTTTCTTTTTTACAGTTTCAAAGGAAGAATCGAATTATTTTAAAATAGCTACATTAGGCAAATCAAATAGAAAAAATCAAGTTCTTCGATTTCATAGATCTCATCCTAATTTGAATTTCAAGTGGAAAATCCAAACCAATTCAATTAAAAAAAAAAAAATTTGTGCAGACGTATTTTATTAATCAAATAAATTAAAATAAATTATATCTGAGTAGTAAGCTAACAGTGGTTCTTGTCATAGTACTTATTTAATGGAATATACCAAATTAATAATATCCACGACAAAATCATTGGTCACACAAAATTCTATTGAAAGTTTTTTTTAAAATTGGTTTTTAACCTTTTCCTAATACATTAAGTCATATACTCGTACCATTGTCGTCCTGAAGAAAAATAGTAACATATTCTTCATCCTCCAAAGAGGTTTTAGCAGAAGATTTTCTTTGAAATGCAGACATCAAATTCATAAAAATGAACTTAAAATTAAAAAAAAATTTAAGAAGAATACAAACCGATATATTTTCTTCAAAACACACGTCAAATAATCAAAGATTACGAACATTATACTTTCTACATTTATACTGCAATCACTACTAAGTACCATTGGATATGTTCGTGCTCTTCTGAGACACAATATTCTTCGTTCGGCTTTTGTCCTCCCTCTACATTCACCACTTGACGGGGCTTTGCACTCGATCACTAACTCACGACTTCCATAGTGCTTCGCCCAGGGGTCACTGCCCTTCCCTCTCTCGACAATCTGGGATTGCGGCGAGGCGATTTCTCCACCAGGAGACTCACAAGTTCATTCTCGGAGGACTTCCTGGGATGGCGATGCTTATTCATGTAAGTTCGTTGCGAAGGGGGATCAGAGGCTGGGGGCACGGGGGTCATGCTCGCCCCCAAAATCAACAATTCTTTTTTGTAATTTTACTCAAGTTGTTCAAATAATTTCCGTTTACGGATTTTATCACACCAAAAGCAGCTTTCTCATTTTGAATATAATTAATACTTGTCTTACATTTTTATAATCATCAGCAATTAACAAAGTAGTATTTCAAAAATATTTATATACATACACAACATACACAATAATATTTATGTACGTTTATTACATTAAAAATTGCCCTGCGCCTAAAATACTTTCTGGATCTGCCCGTTTCTTCGGCCGTAGTATTTTTCGGTCCCATGCACAGGCGTTTAGAAACGTTAACATTCAAGAAGAGGCCAAAATATGTTTGTAACGTTACATTCCATTTTTGAAAATACTCGTATTCAAATTTTCTTAACTTATTATAATATTGTAATTTTTAATGTTAATTTTAATTTCATTTATTTCTGGTCTCAGAAAAATGTTTGGAAATGTATTGACGGTGTGTTATTCAACTTTTTTAGAACTGGTTTAATAATTTCTGACGATCTCTTCATGTCATGTAATCAGGTTTCTACTGGAATTAATTAAAAAATTTTTCCTTAAAAAGTAAAATAATGATTAAACATTCAATATCAAGGGAAATAATATTTGCATACAATATGCACGAAGTACTATCAACTTATTTTAGAAGATTTTTCAATAATTAACTGAATTTTTATTTTAATACTATATTAAAAAAGAAAAAATATTCGACACACAGATTTTGATTTATAAAACTTTCACGTCGACGAATATAAAAAATGAAATTAATTAAAATTCAAATTTAAAAAAAAAAAAAAAAATTAATATAATTTTAATTGGTTTAAAAAAAGAAAGAAAATCTAATTGTTCAAAGATCGCGAATACTGAATTAATGAAACGTTGGAACATGGAACACTGAAAAAGGCAGTTGAAACTTCAACCCCACACACCAAACACCGCCCGTTATTCAATAGAATACGTTAACGTTTCTGAGATATTGTAGTTTTGGGAAGTTTCCCAGTGTAATCCTTCATTCAATGTATTCCCCGCTTTACCTGAAATGTTTACTAATATGATGCTTCCTTGCTGAACTCATAGCACTTTTACCAGATTACGGGGAACGGGTTTCTTGGGTCAAAATGTGCTAATTTTGTCCTAGTCAATATTTCCAGATATTAGTGTAGTACATATTACATCCCGAGAAATAGTGTTGTTTCTCTCCGACTGGGAGACAACCATGAGAATATAAAACGACCTACACGGCAGTTTGCAAGGTTTCTCCCACCAGGGAGGCACCGTCGCCCTCCAGACAATCTCTAAGCTCCTGACTGGTCTCCCGATATGTGTGGTGGTGAAGTACATGTAAGTGTATGCTTATGTAAGGAGGGCAGATAGGTTAGGGAAGAGGAAGGAAAGATCGCACGCGGTCCATGGCCCGTTGGTTAACGTATTCCGGCATTCGCCTGGTGTTGATCGGAGAAACCACGGAAAACTATCGAACAAAGCAGCCACCCGTTTGAATTTTCCTTTTGCCAACGGCTGAAGTCGCCTCAGCTATGTAGTAACTAGGACTGAAAATCGGCCTCTGCCGAGACTAGAACCCCAGTTCAAGATGTTGCAGAGGGAACGTTTTTGCCACTGAGTTATCAGTTATGGAAGCTTCTTCTTATTCTTTGATTACTTCGTTATTCCAGGCGCGTCAACTACTAAGATCAGTTGTCCCAAAAGTCTATTGCATGTTTTTATCTGGATGTGGAGGTGATCCCGATGGTTGGTGAGATCCGACGCCCACCTACCGTCGCCTAGCGGGGTTTTCCCCAATTAGGTATCTCCCACCAGCGGGGCACCGCCCCACTCAGGACAACCTCTAAGTTCTCGACCGGTCTCCCGGAATGAGTTCTAGTGTTGTGCACGTTTTTTTATCAGGCAATGGCGGTGATCTTTCTCCGGTGCTTGGCGAGATCCAGCACCAACCTACCGACGGCTAATGGGGTTTCCCCAACCACGTATCTCCCACCAGCGGGGCATCTCTCCAGCCGGGAAAACACTAAGTTCTCGACCGGTCTCCGGCATGCGTGGTAGTTAGTGCATGTTCCATCAGGAGGTGGTGGTATCTTCTCCCACTGGTTGGTGAGCCAACCTACCGTAGTCTAGCGGGGTTTTCCCAACAAGGTGTCTCCCGCCAGCCGTGCACCGCCTCAGTCGGGACAGCTCCAAGTTCTCGACCGAAAGCTGCCTGACCGCTCCGCACGGACATGTCTAACGTGACAGCCTCTCCAGCCGCCGTCGTGCAGGTGTTCGGGGCTGTGTCATTCCGAAGGAGGGGGCTTCCGGGAGCCCCTGTACTTCTTCTGGGGCGCGTACGCACGCAGGAGGACGGGCGGGCGGGGCACGGCGCGCGCTTCCAAAACAGTAATCGCCCTCCGAAATGAGTCTCCGCGACCTTGGTGTCCCGCGTCTCACCGCGCCGCGCCGCCACGCCGCTCTCCCCCACCCCCACCCATCACACGGAGACTCCTGCTTCCTCCTCTTTGTTATCCTTTTCTTTGTAACTTCTGTTTCTCTTTCTTCGTGAAACTCGTCCTCCTTCTTCTGAATCGCGTCCCTTTTTCGTTGGTCTACTTCTGTTTTTTTATTCTGCATCTCTTTCTTGTTCTTATTCATTTGTATCTCTTTATTTTTCTGGCCTGGACCTTCTTTTTCTCTTTTCTTTTTTTCGTTTTTATTTTATTCTACACTCTTATTCTATTTTTGCACTCGTTTTTCTGGACTGGACCTTCTTCTTCTTCTTCTTCTTCTTCTTCTTCTCATCTCGCCCTTCTTCTTCAACGCCTCGTCCTTCATTTTATTCTTCTTTATCTCGTTCTTCTTCTCCTATTCTTCTTCTTGTAATAGTCTTTTTCATCTCGTCTTTCTTTTCTCGTTATTTTCTCGTCAACCTCCTCATAACTTAGATCTGGTAGCTTCAAGGTGGTGAAGCGCCCTTCTCTGGTTCCTAATCCGGAAGACCCACGAGATGTGAAGATCCATTGGAGGTCGCGTTCGGATATTAATCCTGTCGGCAGTCGGAAGGACGCAACTCCCGAAGGTCACGGTGTTCACCTCCGGGGTCTCAACCCCCTCTCAGGAAAAAATTGGTGGTACGTGATAGGGGCACAGCACACTCTTGGTGCTCGACTATTACCAAACCCTTAGTCTGCTTTCCCATATTCGCGGTGTCTCAAAACTTGAAAAACACCTACTGTGTTCCGTGAGTAACTTTTAATTCCGAAAATATATTAACATGAAAATTAGATAGATAGAGATAGATAGAGAAAGAGACAGAGAGAGAGAGAGAGAGAGACAGAGACAGAGAGAGACAGAAAGAGAAAGAGAGACACAAAGAGATAGAGACAGAGAGAGGCAAAGAGAGAGAGAGAGAGAGAGACAAAGGGAGAGACAGACAGAGAGAGCAGAGAGAGACGGAGAGAGAGACAGAAACAGGGAGACAGAGAGAGAGAGAGTGTAGCCGGACGATTTACTTTCACATTAACACATTAAGAAGAGAGGGAGATATAGTACAACAAATAAACTAAATAAATTAAATATACATAAAACGTGCTCAATGTTCAATCTCAAGGGACCTATATTTTTTTCGTATTAGACAAGTTCCGCATTAAGCAATGCAATACTGAAGAGTTTATGTTAGCTCGGACCGCGATTTTTTGACAGATTTCCGCATTCTACACTTTCCGCATTATGCACGTTTTACTGTATATTACAACATATAATAAAACTTGTGCGTCGCGTAGGCTTTGAGCTTCATGGAACCCCCTGAGATTCATTGGCTCCGAAGTGATGCACCGTCAGGCTGCATTACCTCCCCGCGGGCCTAATAAACATCGAAAGCCTGTTGATCCTTATCTTGAACTATAATCATGAAAATGAGGGTTGAAAAAATTATTGAATATTTTCTCTTGTTGAAATTTGTATTTCTTTGAGATCAGTCACTTTGGAAATAAATAATAGAAAAAAATATTTTAACCGTGTACTTCTAGTACTAAAAACTAATGTACCCAAAATTTATATACAAAATAATGTTTTTAAATTTTAATAAAAACTAACGCAACTTCTTGACTAGGGTGCAATGTGTCATATTTACACGATCGTGATGTAGATATGAAATTATTCAATTCAATTCAATTCAACAATTATTCAACAATTCAATTCAATTCAATTCAATATGAAATTAAGTAGATTCCAACTAATGTGTGGAACAATCCGAAGAACCTTAAGAACTACGAAACAAAGACAGACCCAATTACAATTCTACAAACTATTGTTAAAACTGGTCTCTAAATAGGAGTATTAAACGTGTGAAATGAAGTTCCTAAGAAGTGTTGTTGTTTTACTTTACTAGACCATCAAAGAAAAGACAACAAGTCAACTAATATCTTTACTTTTAGAAAGGTGGAAAATTAAAATACAACTGGTATCTCATATTATTGTAATGAACAATGATACTGCCCGAACAAGCTTTCGACTATGTGCCCATCGAGAGAAGAAATATTAGAAGGCCAAGAAGAAGATGTAGTGATAACTTATCCTGAGAACGAAACAGCCCTAATCCTTGTAGTGAAAGAAGAAAAAGAAACATACATTCTTACTGATACCTTATAGCTTGTTATTGCCTTCCATAGGATTTCGATATGTGCTGCATAGCATACCTGGACCGAGAGGATCTTGGTTGTGAGGGAAATATGAAAAAGTTGAATGCTACATGTGTTATTATGGAGGGAATTTAGAGGGAATTTTGAAAGGGGATTATGGAGGGAAATATGAAAAGACAAATCGAGTCAATTTAACATCTAGCTAATTCGTAAATAAGTAAATCTGAATGAATAAACATAGTAAAAATAAAATTATGTATGTTCCACGGGCGTTAACTCGCTCTAACGTGCGTTACCGGACCAAAGGCCCAAGGGCATTTTGTGCCCGCTCGGTCATCATAACCCTTATAACGCCCTTAGTGCATAAATAACTATTAGACTATTCTAAAAGATGCATGTTTATATTCAAATGAAGTGGATTTTTGGTTGGTTGGTTAGTGATTCCGGGCGCGTCAACAGCTGAGATCATTAGTCCCGTAAGTGTAGCGCATGTTTATTTCTCGGCAGATGGCGGTGATCTTTCCCCCGCTAGATGGCTAGATCCGGTGCCGATCTACCGCCGACTAGTGGGGTTTCCCCCCAACCAGGACTCTCCCAGCAGCGAGGCACCGCCCCAGCCAGGACAAGCTCTAAGCTCCCGACCGGTCTCCCGGAATATGTGGTAGTGTAGTGCATGTTAGTGTAAGTGTGTAAGGGGAGAGGATAGGACAAGGAAGGGGAAGAAAAGATCGCGCGCGGTCCGTGGCCCGTTTGTTAGGGTACTGCTCCGGCATTCGCCTGTGTTGATCGAAGAAACCTACCGATCAGAGCAGCCGGCCGCTAGAATTCCCCTCCAGACAGCGACTGAATCGAATGAAGTGGAAAGAGAGAGGCGTGACACCACTAATATTGCTCTGAGGGCCTCGAAGCCACTGTAAACACAGTAGGGCGTAAATGCAGAGGGGCTGGGATGGAGGGGGTGGGGTGGGGAGGAATGTGGAGGATACGAACGCCGGCCTGTCGTGACATCCCCTCGACCAGAACCGTCGCGGTTTAGGACTGAGGAACGAAAAAAGTGTTGAGAAGCCAAGTAAAAAATGCACGTTGACTCGGCGAGATACAAAACACAGTAATTGAGTTATGTCATATTTGAGAAAAGGAGTTGAAGCTTGTAGCGGCGTGTGCAGTTCAACACAAAAGAAAAAAAAAGCGTGAGTGTTGTTGAATCAAAAGTGTGGAACCACCTGACGAGAACAGTGAAAAGTTGTTTTATGACTGTGCACATTACCATATTCTAAACTTTGAGCTGTTGTATTCTCATACACGAAATTCCTGTTAGTTAAAAATATTTCCGTAGCGTGCTCCATATCGTAATCATATTTGTTTGGTCAATTCCTTGTATTTTCTAATAGAATTCAGGTGCATTTTCTGAACTCTTAGACATATAATTTTTATATTCTAATGCCACATATGCGAAGGAGATTCTAATCTTTATGAGTTCTAGCAGAGTTCATAAGGTCTGCCTTGGTGGCGCATACATAGGCTTGGAGGAACCTTCGTCTACTTTCAGAAAAGGGTACACATTCCTTCAGAAAAAGGAACCCTTTACATCGGGGGTCACCAAACTTTCTTCTTCGGAGGGCCAAATAGGAAATTTTCAAGAGCCTCGAGGGCCAAAAATTAAATATCATGTTAGGATAAAATTTACCGTCATTTGCTAAATGAAATTGTGATTAAAGAACGACAAAACAGATAATTCACAAAAATTCTTAAAACACATATGGGTACGTGAGCACGAGTTACAATTTTAAAATTAAAATTCAATTACAGAAACTTTTTTCTAAAACACAGAAACGATAAATAATTTTAAAACGTACATCAGTGAGCAATATCTAATATGAAACGCAGTTGTCATAATGTGTATCTGGATTAAATTGAATTAGAATATACTTTGGGTTGTCGGGTCCCTAGAATACTCCCAAAGGTCGTATTTCGTGCTTTACTCAGTGGAATGCAAAGGGCACACCACTACTCAGATCATGGGCTCAGTGAAATGAAGAACATAAAGACGAAACCCACCTCTTTCGTCTACGCTTAGAAAAAAATACCCAGAGTCGAAATACCCTGAGTTCGAGTCGAACGGGTTTGTGGAGTGGTTGCCTTAATATAACTGCGTATATCTCACTTATTAGCATTACTCATCATCAAGCATTACTCTGTTATTACTCGTTCATCTATCATCATTCGCTCATCGTAATGAGGCTATCACACTTCTTTCTGCAGAAGAAAAAGGCCATTCACTACAGACATCAACTATCCAGGAAAGGCGAGAATATAAAAATGTATGAATAATCCGTCCATTACACTCAGAAATATGTACAGAATTCATCAATAAAGCCAGAAAATTCATTATATATATATATATATATATATATATATATATTATATATATATATATATATATATATAATCTGTGTGTGTGTGTGTGTGTGTGTGTGTGTGTGTGTGTGTGTTTTGTGTGTGTGTGTCTTATTCAGACACGTCTTCAACAGGCGAAAAAAATCATATTTTTGTTTTGTTTAGTGTTAAATGTGACCGAACGACGTTTTAACCACCTGGCTGTGCTAATTCTCTACTGCTGTTAATTTAACGCTGTCAGCGAACAAATATCTCTCGAATGCAAAAATGTTCGTCTTGCTGATCCCCACACACAACGATATATTAAGGGAATATAACTTTTCGTTGATTTCATCACTTTTTCTCAAACTTCACCGCACGTTCCGACACACTACGCTTGACGACCAACAATTCCAATTTTTCATTATTTCTTACGTTCGCAAGGCGAAATGAAACCAAGGACACTTTCGCCTGGGAGTGGGGGGAGTAGAGACTCGTGGCCCCGATTTTTTCCCTCATTAGCAAAGCAGTCCGCACGAACTCGAACAGTATGGTATGCTCATTCTGGAGATTTTTTCTCATTTCGTGGTACACGAGAACAGTGTCACATCTCAAAAATTGTCATTTTGCAAGAAAACAGTTTCAACCAGAGCGGAGCCGGTCAAAAACAAAGTGTTGTGGTACCGGTTTTTGTTTTTCCTCAGGTGTACCTGAACGTTTTCACGATTCGGCTGCCATCGAAAGGCGCTTGGATAACTTCAGAGGCACTGAGCGACCAAGCCGCTCGACTGGATGAAATCTATTTCCCCCAAACCTAACCTTCGAGGCGGTTCTTGTTTCTACCACGACTTGAATAATGCCCTAGGTAGTGCATGGGCCCGAGTAGGGGCTTAAATTTTTTCACATAAATAGGAGCATCATTGTCCCCATTCCCAATAGCAATATTGTCATTATCATGACTCGTTAAGGACAAAAAATAATGAGTGCCTTAAGAAAAATATTTATGAAATTTTCACTAGTGTGTTTATCTATTTATCTATTTTTGACAGATTTCACCTTTTAACTAAAATATGACGTTTTGACAATGATGTGACACTTTTCTTGTGAACCGACGATTTATTGCAATGCTGAGACACAGGAGAAATTCCTAAAGAATTCGTTCTTTAACTGTTCAAAACAAATCAGTGACGAATACAGGGGATCACGGGGGATAATTTTCTCTATCTAGTGGTGCTGGTCACTTACATGACCATTGGTGTCTGTCGGGATCGTTGGAGATGCGCCGTTTGGGTATACGGGATCTGCAAATCGCACAGCTCTGGGAAAGGCTATGGGGCGTAGGTTGGGGAAGAAAGTATCGTGGGCTGTTCGTGGCCCATAGTTGTTCGGTGTCCTGCTCCGGTCTCCGTCCAGGATTGATTGATTGATTGTTAGGGATTCCGGGCGCGTCGACTACTAGGGTCATTAGTCACGTAAGTGTAGCGCATGGTTTTTCATCGGGAGGTGGCGGTGGTCTCCCCACTGGAAGGCGAGATCCGGCGCCGACCTATCATCGACTACCGGGTTTTCCCCAACTAGGTATCTCTCGCGCGGGGCGCCGCACCAGCCGTGGCACGTTCTAAGTCCCCAACCGGTCAGTAGACGCACTGAGCCACCGCTCCCGGCACCACCGTCGACTCTCCTACCCAGAACGTCTTGGTCTCCTTGTCTGCATGTGCCTTCCAACACGCGGGCGCTGCTCTCACTTTTGACACGCGTGTCTCCGACGCGGGGCTCCGTGCGTGGACCACGCACGTGCTCCCGCAGTCGCGCCGCGCCGCGCCGCGCACGCCTCCACGCACTCGTTTCCTCACGGAGTCGTAAAACACGAAATCTCCGCGGGTCGCTGCCCGCGCCCGCCCGAAAGGCGGCCTTGGATGCACATGGGACGCCCCGCGCCTCCACGGCAACCGGAGCGGAGCGGCGCGGCGGGGTGGGCAAGGGCGAGGGCGAAGGCCAGGGCAAGAGTGCGGGACACGGCGAAGGCGAGAGATAGGGCGGAGATGGGGCCGGGGGCGAGGGCGGGAGCGGTGGCAGGGGCGGGGGTGGGGGTGAGAACGAGGGCGAGGGCGAGGGCGAGGGCGAGGGCGAGTCCGAGGGTTAGAGCTAGGGCGATGGCGGAGACGAGGGCGGAGACGAGGGCGAGGACTAGGGCGAGGGCGAGTCCGAGGGCAAGCTAGGGCGAGGGGCGAGAGGTACGGCGAGGGCGGGCGCGGGGGCGAGGGCGATAGACCAGGGCGAGGTGAGGGAAAGAGCGAGATGAGACGGCGAGGGCGAGGGCGAGCTAGGGCGAGGGCGAGCTAGGGCGAGGGCGAGCTAGGGCGAGGGCGAGCTAGGGCGAGGGCGAGAGGTAGGGCGAGGGCGGGCGCGGGGCGAGGGCGATGACCAGGGCGAGGGTGAGGGAAAGAGCGAACGAGACGGCGAGGGCGAGGGCGAGCTAGGGCGAGGCGAGCTAGGGCGAGGGCGAGCTAGGGCGAGGGCGAGCTAGGGCGAGGGCGAGAGGTAGGGCGAGGGCGGGCGCGGGGCGAGGGCGATGGCCAGGGCGAGGGTGAGGAAAGAGCGAACGAGACGGCGAGGGCGAGGGCGAGCTAGGGCGAGGCGAGCTAGGGCGAGGGCGAGCTAGGGCGAGGCGAGCTAGGGCGAGGGCGAGAGGTAAGGAGAGGGCGGGCGCGGGGGCGAGGGCGATAGCAAGGGCGAGGGTGAGGGAAAGAGCGAAAGAGACGGCGAGGGCGAGGGCGAGCTAGGGCGAGGGCGAGCTAGGGCGAGGCGAGCTAGGGCGAGGGCAGCTAGGGCGAGGGGCGAGAGGTAGGGCGAGGGCGGGCGCGGGGGCGAGGGCGATGGCCAGGGCGAGGGTGAGGGAAAGAGCGAACGAGACGGCGAGGGCGAGGGCGAGGGCGAGGGCGAGGGCGAGGGCGAGCTAGGGCGAGGCGAGCTAGGGCGAGGCGAGAGGTAGGGCGAGGGCGGGCGCGGGGCGAGGGCGATGGCCAGGGCGAGGGTGAGGGAAAGAGCGAACGAGACGGCGAGGGCGAGGGCGAGGGCGAGGGCGACGACAAGGGCGAGGGAAAGTGCGAAGGAGACCGAAGGAGACGGCGAGGGTGAGAGGGAGAAGTGGATTGGGTTGATATTAAGGACGAGGGCGAGAACTATTGGTTGATTGATATTTCTCGACGTCAACAGCTGACACTGAGGTCGTAGTGAAAATTTTTGTTTCACCGTGACGGCGTTCCTTCCCCGCTGGATAGTGACGTGCCGCCGACCCACAAGTCGTCTTGAGAGAGATTTCTCCACCCACGTATCTTCCCCAGTCGGGCACCGCCCCACCCGGGACAAGCTCTAAGCTCCCGACCGGTCTCCCGGCATGTGTGGCAGTGTAGTGCATGTTAGTGTAAGTGTGTGTGTGTGTGTGTGTGTAAGTAAAGGATAGGACAACGATAAGGAAGGAAAGATTGCACACGGTCCGTAGCCCATTTGTTAGGCTCCGGCATTCGCCTGGCGTTGATCGGAGAAACCACGGAAAACTACCGATCAGAGCAGCCGGCCGCTAGAATTCTCCTCCACACATCGACTGAACTCACAAGCTAGTGTCGAAAATCCTGCCGCCGTCGGGACTCGAACCTAGGACCTCCCGTAGAGGCGCTAGGACATCACCTGATGCGCTAAGCCACCGTCCCGGTCCCCAAATTCTCCATGGGCAATCGTGACCCTACATGTTCCATCTCTTCTGACGAGGGCAATTTCATTTAAATCGCTGCGTGAGCAGAGAATGCGTTCTGAAGGAACAGGTGGGAGGGGACACTGGAGAAGTGAGGGGCAGCGTCCACGGCAGACACCGTGTCACGGACAAAGCACAGTCGGAATGACGACGATGGAGAACTGAGGTGATGACTCGAGCGTGCCTTGAGCTCGAATTAGGAAGCGTTCAATGTTACAATATTTTGTTAAAGATGTTTTTTTCCTTCACAACGATTGCACAGGCGATCCTATGTAGGGAGGCTTGATTGGGACGACGACAAATATTTTCACGTTCCTTGAGAAATTCGAAATAAGAATATTTTCTTTAAATAAATCGTTTCCTTCCACCAAGGAAAGGATGTAGCGGCGAATCTACAATTTCCAATATAATGCACATTAATTTTTTTAAGAAAAGTGCCGAAACGTGTGAAGCATAGCACATCGATTTCTCGAATTTGATGGAAAAAGGAAACGTTTGAGTCATTGAATAAATGAATCTATTGTGTCTGATTTGCAAACACCATAAGAAACGAGAAAGAAAATAATTCGAGATATCATGGAATTCGAAATTCGAAAGTTTGAGTTACGAAGATTCCATTGTATTGAATTTTTAACTCGTGAAACTCCCTCCTTAATTCGTGAAATTACATGAATGCATACGCAGAACCTCTGAGGCCCTGCGAAATAAGCTCTGGAATAGTGCACATGATTTTTTTATTCTTAATAACTTCAATTCTTAATAATTAAAATAAAAGTCAACTCTTACCATTAAACAAATTATTATTGATTTAAATAACTATTAACAACGATAGTAGAGACGACAAAACGTTGAGGAGACTATTTGTCGCTATGGTGATGCCGGCGACAACATAATTTTCCGTCATTGATTTAATGTGTTTTATACAGGAAACCCTCATTAATAGGAATTCCAAGGGACCGAAATAGCCGGAGTCCGTGTTATCCAAGTATTATGAATGTCCGTATTATCGTAATCCCTTTGGCGGGACCGAAGTTTTGTTCGTATTACGGCGCAATTCCTGTTAAGCGAGTTCGTGCTAAAGAGGGTTTCCTGTATTAAGAAAAGTACCGGTCGACTGGTACTCTCGATATATCGAATTTAACAGGGAAAAGAAACGTTCGAATAATCGAATACTGATACAAGTTATATTGGGGCTAAGGTTTCCGTATGTCATGTTAGGGAATCCGTGAGAAAATGAATTAATTGGAGACATTAAATATTCCCAAGTTACGGAGGTGACACCATATTAACCTGGAGTGCTTGCAATGGATCATCACGCAATGGGACACTCACGCCAGTGCTCGCAATTATCTCTCAGATATAGCTGCAAATGTTTGTGAATGCGAATGATCTGAAGGTCCATAACTGAAATGCGTATTGTATTCACTTTGTACGTGTTCCCCAATGCAATTGTTAATGAATCTGTACTGCAGAATTATTGTCTGAATACTTACAGTAAGAAAGGTAAAAATTGACGAAGTCCACGCAAAAATCATTAAAAATTTTATTAACCTATTAAATCATATTAAATACAACTTCCACAAATTATTTTGAGTTGTTCTAACGAAATATATATTTTACTTTTTCAGAAAAATATGTAAAAGATTTGCATTTTTTTATTCTCTAAGACGTTTCTTACACATCTTCTTTCTCTTTGGTAAGAAAGTGGACAAATAATTGTAGATACGATTATTACGTTTTTTGAATAGGCACTTGTCATATACACGGCTGAAAATAATGCCATGATATACCACTCAGGCCTAGGGGGTCACAATGTACTGGTGCCATAGTATATGACAGATATCGCGCAGCGCAGCGATCAAGTTTTAACATACTCAAGGGAAATTATTCAGCGAAAGGATAAGAAGAAAAGGTCAAGACGATTTTAGAAAAGTACAATGAAGAAATACATGAAATATCAGGCTAATGCATCGCAATAATTCAGGAACATAAAACAGCCGTGGCTTGGATCTTACAAATCTATTGCGCAGTCACAAATTACCGAAGAGGCTGAGTGGGTTGCAGCTTGGGGCGCGCAATTTTTGGAGGCGAACGAATTTCAGCGGATTCAAAATTTCATAAGGCGAACTTTCGAATGCTCTTTATAGAAATATTTCTTTCCATATTTGTATCGAAAGAAAGTGTTAATTAATCAAATATATCCATTGATATAAACAGAAAAAATGAAAACAAAAATATCGTATATTTATTAAATCAACATCGCGATGAGAATTATTTATACGTTTACGTATAATCAGTTATTCATACGTACACAATAATTCCGTCACTTACAAATATCGTACAACAATTTTTTTATTCAAAATATTATAAATAAGTCTGTTTAAAAAAAGCAAATTAAAAGGGCGCTAAAACATTGACAGCTAGGGCGTACACAAGTCGAAGTCAGCACTGCTACTGCGAGTACTCGCGGGTTAAAAACCAAACAATATATTGTTACAGTCCTTCACAGCGACAGCGGAGGCGACGGCAACGCAGCGTAGTAGGGGGGCTACGTGTGGCTACGACGTCGGCGTGGCGGCGGCGGCGGCGGCGGCGGCGGCGGCGTCCCGAGTCTTCATTGTTCGCGCGGCGGGAAGGGCCACTTTGTTCCCGCCACGGGCTGCCTGCTTCTCATGCCCGCTGGCTCGGACGTGAGTGCGCGGTGTGTGACCGCCCCACCGCCCGCCCCACCGCCGCTCGCCGCGGGCGGATACGGCTCGTGCGGAAAACATCCGACCTCCCCGCGACCGCGCCCCCCGGCCCGCCCACTCCACACGGCCCGAGGACGAGGGCCCGCGCCGCGCCGCGTCAGGCGGCGATATCGGACGCGAGGAGTAGAGTGCGACACTTGGGACGAGAATTCGTCTGAGGATGGATACATTTATTAATACATAAATAAATAAAGTGTCCTGGAATATCATTTATTTATTTATTTATTTATTTATTTATTTATTTATTTATTTATTTATTTATTTATTTATTTATTTATTTATTTATTTATTTATTTATTTATTTTTTTTTTTTTTTTTTTTTTTTTTTTTTTTTATTTATTTATTTATTTATTTATTTATTTATTTATTTATTTATTTATGGGAGTAATAAATTTATCTCAGCACAGGAAATTCTTATCTGTTGTAATTGTTTTATTACGCAGTCCGCTTGACATGCGTGTATTTCACGCTTTCGTAATACAGCAACTTCAGCATTTATTGTCTCACCACATTGATAATAGCTGGATCCGGGGACAAGGGAAGCAGAAAAGAGAAGGAGAATAATAAAGAAAATAAGAAAAACAAAGAGGAGGAATAGAAGAAGAACAAGGAAGAAGTAGAAGAAGGAAGAGAAGAAGAAGGAAGAGAAGAAGAAGAAGAAGGGGGAGGAGGAGGAGGAAGAAGAGGAGAAAATAAAAGAGGAAAAGAAAGGAAGAAGGAAGAGAGAAGAAAGAAAAATAAGAAGAGGGAAAAGAAGAGGAAGAAAAGGCCTTTGACTTAACTAAAGACTGATTTGTGTTTACTCCTAATGAATCGTGTACTCTGAAAATCATATTTCTCGCTTTCGAAGCGCCGGTAAATTGTTCTAGTGTCCGCGCCTTCCCGCCCCACTCTACGCGGCTCTACTCGACGTGGTGTTATGGGATGCGAGGAATAAAAGTCTGAAACGGGGCGCGAAATCTTGTCTGATACGTTGACCATGCATTTATTAACCGATAAATAAATAATGTATCGTGGTGAATGTTTATTTCCTTATCTGTTAATACATTTATCTCAGCAGAGCAAATCGCTACTGGCTGAAATTGTTTTCTTAAGTAGTCCACTTGACATTTGTGCGTTGTACGATTTCGTGAGGCTACAATTCCAGCAGTTACTGTCATGCCACGTTGATTGACATTACCTGGTTTACCGAGGGCAAGGTGAAGAAGAAAGAGAAGAACGGTAAGAGGAGAAGGAGCAGAAGAGAACAAGGAGGGTAATAACGAAGATAAGGAAAATAAGAAGGGACCGGTAAAGGTGGTTTAGGGCATCAACAAACGTCACTGCAGTGGCTTTGACCGGGAGGGCCTAGAGGACGATGGCAAGATTTTCGACCCTTGCTTCAGATAGGTCGAATTCAGCCGCTGTCTGAAGGACGATTCTAATCGTCGGCTGCTCTGATCGGTAGTTTCCCGTGGTTTCTCCGGTGAACACCAGGCTAATGCCGGGGCTGTACCCTAACAAACAGGCCACGGACCGCGCGCGATCTTTCCTTCCTCTTCCCCATCTTATCTTTCTCGCCCTTTACTCACCTTACTTATACACACTTACACTTACATGCACTTTACTACCATATTTATCAGGAAAGCAGTCGGGGGTTAGAGCCTGACCCGGCTGGGGCGATGCCCCGCTAGTGGGAGATACCTGGTTGAGGAAACACCGCTAGCCGACAGTAGGTCGGCGCCATCCCGCCAGTCAGCGGGGGAAGATCACCGTCACCGCCAGCGAAAAAAACATGTCCTACACTTACGGGACTCATGATTTAAACAGTTGACGCACCCGGAATCATCAAGCATTTAATCAATTAATAGAAAGGATACGACAGGAAGAAGAGAATGTGGAAGGCAAAGAGAAGAGAATGTGGAAGACAAAGAGAAGAGAATGTGGAAGACTATGAGAAGAAAAGAAGGAAGACAGAAGAAGAGAATGAGAACAAGAAGATTAGACGAAGGACAACGAGAAAGAGAAGTGAGAAGACAAGAGAAGAGAAGGAGGAAGACAAGAAGAAAAGACGAAAGGGCATTTGAATTAGGGCAGTACTGATCTCTCTTGTGAAGCGCTGATAGAAAAGGGTCCTGACAGCTAGTTTCAGGAAGCACTAACTTGTATCAAAATAGATACATTGGTCACCTATTCCATTACAAGGAGTCAACATTCCATAACACGCTCAAGGTGGTGATATATGATTCAAAGATTAGAGGGTTTTCTAGGAGTAAGATGGTGAGCGACTTGCTCACAGAAAATAAGAGAGGGTAGGTGGAAAATTCACGTTCTCTCCACATTTTTATGTTAATGATTATACAGAATGCATCGACATATCTCCGAAGACGATGTGTGACACATAAGTATATTTCTTCACACAGTTTTGGATTCGAATCAATGTTCTGAAAAGCATTATTAATGGCTGTTCTTAGATCTTCGATTCTGGTTGGATTTGAAGCATTTACCGTATCTTTAATGAATCCCCAAAATGAAAACTCCATGGGAGTGAAATCTGGTTATCTGGGAGGCATTTCTATTGTTCCTCGCATTTTATTAACGCATAACCATCCTTGAATACAAAAAATGTTCTTCCTTCGACAACATATTAACAACATGGACACAAAACGTATGTAAACAAATCTCTAACTAAACATCTGACAGATGATAATGATTTAGCAATGCACTCTAATGTCTGTAACTGATTATCATGATGTATGAATGTGACAGGTGGAAAATTGATTTCATGCGAGAAAGAAATAATAGAGTGGAAGTAATCATGGGTAGTGACTTTGGCCCACCCAGTATTCTTAATTTCAAAGTATAAAACTAATGTTAAAAATAACTAAACATGTTTCCAGGGTTTTAATATATAAAACCTCATTCTTAAGTTGTACTTTTGTTTCGCTCAGAAAGGTTAGGGGAGAGAAATGAAATGTTCATCACAGAGAGAGTGTTCGCACGTGTTACAAGATGTCACAATGTGAGAATATATTAAAAATATTTATGCACCGAGGGTGTTATAAGGTTTTCATATTTCCCTCGTAACAATGATTGAGGTAATTTATGCAGAATAACATTCCATGCTGTCACATTTCCCTCGTAAACCACTCTCGATCTAGGTCATTCATTGAGCAATAACCAGCAATAACGTATCAGAAAAAGTTATTTTTTGTGAACATACTTTTTAATTGGCCCATTCTCGATTTTACGCACGCGTCAAGTGCAAGAAACACGTACGTTTCTAGGATCTTTTCAGTGAAGAGGGATCTTGCATATCGCGCATCTTGATTGTACGTTTTCTCCAAAGAGCAAATACTGTGTCCTTCGTCAACTCAAAGGACGTTCACTTATATTTTTCTACCGCACTTGTTGGAATTTATTGGAAACGTAAAACTGAGGTTGCAACACAATATTTCATAGCACTTTTTGCGTTGGTTGAACATATTAAGTGACTCAGTCTTTACATACCTAGTTTATTACTAAAGCAATGTTGTGATACTTAATTGGCGTGTGTGTAATTGTGATTTTATCGCACTCACGTTTTATGGATTGGCGTAAAATATTGCGAGTAAACTACGACTAGTTTTTTTTCTGTAACTGACCGTGTGCTAATTTGTATGATCAGTTATGTCGGAGAAGTGAATAGTAATGCGTGAGTAACATATCAAGTGTTTCTATATTTTCTTTTCAAAAATATAACTTCGTCATTTAGTGATTTCATCGCGGTAAATGACGTAGGTACATATTCGCGTTTAGAAGTGAAACTAAACCACCTCGGATAAACGGGATAAACCTCTTAAAGACAGAGCAATACTTCATCTCGTTCTCATTCTATTGCATGCTGACTCGTTTCATAACCTAAAGTGAATCTAAAAGGAAAATAGTGTACAGAAATTCCTTTTCTTTCTTAATGGACATCATTTTTCCATTACATAACTACTCACTTGTAACTACTTAACGCTATTTTGGAGCAATGAGCGACATTTCCAACGTACTGACGTTACAAATTAATAGAATGGTTAGATCTCCTGTATTAAAAAAAAAATTATTAAATAATTTCATTTGTTGCCGCTATGGAAGTCATCACCCACTTTTTGTTCTGTGCAACATATAACAATTTAATTTTCTAGTAAATTCAAACACTTTACTGCAGTTAATTTTAGTCACTGCTAACTTATATGTATCAAAATTTGTGCATTTGATTAAGAATCCTTGTTAACAGACTCATTAAAACAATAAAAATGTGTTACATTACCCAAACACTTAATATTTACATATTTTATAGGAACGTTTTTGCTTTCATTTGCAGGATAATAATAATAATAATAATAATAATAATTAATAATAATAATAATAATTACTATTATTATTATTCACAAATAATTTGTTTAAACAGTGTTCTAATTTAAAATCTGACTTAAATGTTCATAAAAACCAACAAAAAGATCTGTAGATACATCACGTAGCTAACGAAACGACATTTTCCACAGACGCAATCAACCTTTTCACGAACCGGCACGCTCAGTTATTCCAGAACGTGTCAAAAAAGTGCCTCGCTTGTTCGCAACCTAAGTACGTGCGAGTTTTCCTGCAAGAGGCGTGTAATTGCGTACGCCGCCTCTAAACAACCCGCAAAAAGCACACTCTTCAGGCTTCTGGACGGAAAATGTGTTCACGGAACACATGTGTTAAAAATGGGCGGCATTGTCACAGCATACGATCACGAAGACCATTGTCGGAAACATGCACATGCGACACGCACAGGTCATACGTTTCCTTCGCGCATTTCCTGTTGAGGTAGGAACGCTTTGCGCAGGAAGAAGCACTGTGCATTGTCCACAGTAATTGCGAGTATGTTTTCCATTTGGCCCTTTCATACCTGTCCTGCCGTCTCCGTGTCTTTGTCTTGTTGTTTCTTTCGCCGTTCCCATCACGTCGTCATTATCAAATTTACGGGAATCAGAGCTGTCTCGCGGGGAGTGCGTGTGGGGAAGCGGCCGTGCCAGGAGGCCGTGAGCGGATGACTCATGCGTTACATACTCGCACAGAATAGGCCTAACGGCACGCGCGTTCCTGGACACCTTTCACGATCTCGGGGGGTGTGACCTGCTTTCCTTCCTTGCCTCGGGGGCGTAGGTGTTTGATTTGAGAGTTGGGTAACAGTTTAGCAGAGTGTCCGCTTGCCGAAAAGTAAAATTTGCCGCCCTTCAAATTGTGATTTCTTCGTCAATCAGATATTTTAAAAATATATTTTTGTGTTATTTTAATTGTATGCTTTTTTATTTCTTTTAAAATTCAAATATCGTACGTTATATCTTTGATCCCGGTGAATAACGCTGATAAGTCATAAACCCTTAGTTTAACAGGGGAGCAAAAACAACTTTCAACTGAAGTAAATCAAGGATTGATGATATTTAAACGAAGGTGATATTAAAACGAAACTATTAGTGTGTAGGTTTTCTCTGAATATCATTTATTCCTGATTTACAGCATTAGTTTAATGTTGCTTCTTTGCTCTGCTGTAAAATTAAGTTTTTTTGACTTATCAGCTCTATTCACGGGGGTCAAAGATATATTACTTGTATTTATGCCTGGAGGCCTTTCACTAATTCGGCTGGTGTGACCTGCTTTTGATCTTTTCCTCGGAGCGTAGGTGTTTAATTGAGCATTGTGTAAACGTCACAATTTAGCAGAGTGTCCGTTCATTGAAAAGTACAATTTGCGAACCTTCAAATTATGATTATTTGTCAATTAGTACAATCATATACTATTATGTTCCTTTATTTCTGATTTTAATGAGATGTTTTATTTCTTTTAAAATTCAAAGATCATTTTTTATATATTATTTTTAAATAAAACACAAAACAAAACATTATTTTGATAACAATAGGACATGAAAAATTAAAAATTAACTATCAGAAGATTTTGTCACAAACAAAAATAAGTTGCTTTAGACTTGCTAACTAGTAAAATATTTACGAAAAATAAATGTTTTATGGCAAAATTAACGCATTAATTTTATCTTCAAAAATGTTTGAATAATGATGCAAATGATTTACTTAGTTGAAATTGTTTATGGATATCAATTACGTACGTATTGTAAGTGTCGACAATTGTTTGATTCTATGAGTTTGATAAGTGTCGACACTTTGTCTTGTAGTCAGTATTGCAACATTTCCATGTTTGACCACAAGTGACTACATTTTCCCACACGATAATTCTTGCAACTCAGAAAATATTTCATGCAGATGGTCCAATAATTAAAATAATCCGGAGAATCCAGAAAGCAAACGTTCTAGCGTTTAAGTATGTGAGTGATCCATATTCGGTCTTTCGGGTGGTGTCAACAGTCAACGTGCCGCCATATTCTAGAGAAATGTACTACATTGGAAATCATCTTATGCATGATTATCTGCAAACGGAGTAGTTTTAAGCGACTTAGGTTCGCTTTGATGCCTCTGCAACGGGATTACTATGTGTGAATGATGAATTACAGGAAAAATGGAGAGTGATGTTCATGGAGATAATAGAATGAGAGGCAAGAAAAAGAGAACATGAAACTTTTGCTACTTAATTTCTTACGACCTGCCCGAAGTTTATACACTTTCTTAGAGTTGTAAAGTAACATACCCCAGTCTGTATTATTCTTAATGCAAATGAAATTTAATTGGAAGTAAATGGTGAGAAAACTTCGAATACCTCATTTAAATGGTATATTTTAGATTTAGTTTCGAAATCTACGGGGAATATTATGGTTGAAGCATTATGCAAATTAATTCCCTTTTATAAAGTTCCTTTTCACAATTCTACGATTGATCATCATATTTAAATTTTGGATGAATAAATCTTAGATGTGTGATTGGTTTGAATTCAATTCTACCAGTCAAATAATATTCATATTGTACAGCACATCTGACAATATCACGTCAGCGATCAACTGCAACTAACAGGTGCACACCAGCTAGGTGATTATTATCTCTCTTTGGATGAAGGTGAATAGTAGCATTGAATGGATTCTTTCCAAATAAATTAAGCCCACCCGAAACCATACGACGTATTATTGTACAATTATTATGGCAGTGAAGGTCAAGTTATGATGGTGGCAAAATTAGTACTCCGGAATTGAATACCCACACCTGCTGGGATCCAAAAATGAGATTCGTAGAATCGAGAACGAATGAATCACCGACTCGCCCATTATTGGCGGGAAGCGGAAGGTAGTAATTGGAGGAGCATTCGAATAGCCCACCTGTCGGATACAGACTAATTTAGCACACATGTGGCGCCACGCTGGGTCGGATGCATGCAGGATATCTAGCTTCATTAGTAGACACAATTATGGCGATGGAAAAGTGATAGAGGAGTCAAGATTCCGGTAGGTAGACAAAGGACCAAGTTATATTTTTTTAATGCTCCGAAAAACTTAAATATGATGGACGCAGAAAATGAAAATATTGGGTTTCATTTTGATGTCGCTCGATGAATGAAGAAATGATAATGTATGTATAATGCCTGCAATAAAAAAATCTGTTCAAAGAACCATGCTTGCATTTTACAAGAAAGATTCGGTCAGTGTTCCAAGAAATGGATACATAATACAAATACACAGGAATTAAATTAAAAACTAGAAGTCTATAGATAAAGATTATGCAAATTAGTAATATACGAAAATGTGAAGGAACTGAAAATTGACACATTTATAATTTACGAAAATAAGTGCCACGATTTTGAAGTAAGATACTACTCTGATTAATATACATTTTATAACTAACACTTCTCATATATAATCCTTCGTAGAGTTATATGACAAAACACTTTTCATAAAAGAATAATCAGTTGAAACGTACTTATCAACCCTGTTTAATTGGCTGGTTATTAGAGTACTTCCCTTATTCCCTGATGATAAGCAATGAAGATAGCAATGCAACGCAATGAAGATTCGACGATGTAATTGAAAGAATCATGATTAACTGAATAAATGTAATTGACGATGTAATAGAATGAATCCTCAAAATTTCATTATAACTTACCCTCAATACAATATGAAAAATAATTGTACCTTGGAGTTTTGTTTACAAAACTGTTTTAAAAATAATTAATGAAAGGAATTACTCTGAGAATAATTCATTTCTGACAAAATATAAAGTTCTTTTAAGCGGAGTGCATCACGTCCAATCGTAAGAGTACAGATCGGAGAAAACTCACGTTTAATTAATTAAGAACACACTATTATTTAATACCATACTGTTCCTCACTGTTAGAACACCACATTTCCATTCCAATTATAGACCAACCACACGCGGAAATCTTGCCTAGGGCATTGACGTAACCTCAAATTAGCGCGGCCATTTTGTCTAGGGGCGCCCTAACCTCAAATTAGGTTCTGATTGCACTACGCGCACGACTATTTCAGGAGGCCGATGTCTCGCCGTGGGTCGTTTACTGGGCGTGGGGGCGGCGGCGGGCAGGGCCGGTGCTATTAGGGGCCCGTGCCGCGCGGTGCCGTGTCGAGTCGTGTCGTGCCGTGTCGTGCATGGGCGAAGGTCGGCCCGTGGGACGGGCGCGGGGGGGGGAGGCTCATATGGCGACCAGTTCCTCGCACGCTCCGCCGCCGTGTGGCGATCGCCGCCGCCGCCGCATTCACCCGCGCGCACCATTAAATTCGCATCAGCGCCGCGTCGCGACATCGCCCGTGCCCGCCGCCATTGTCGCCACCGCAGCCGGCGGCGTCGCTGCCGTCACCGCCAGCCGCGGTGCGGAAACTCCAACGGGGAGAACCGCCAAATGTGGCTCAGGGCATCAATTGATGTCTCTGACCGGGTCCTACGGTGGCAGGATTTCCCTTTCTGGCCACAAAGCTGGTCGAATTCAGCCGTTGTCTAGAGGATGGTGAGTTGGTTGTTAGTGATTCCGGGAGCGTCAATTACCGAGATCATTAGTCCCGTAAGTGTAGTGTATATATTTTCTTCGGCAGGTGGTGGTGATCTTCCCCCGCTCGATGGCGAGATCCGGCGCCGACCTACAGTCGGCTAGCGGGTTTCCCCTAACCAGGTATCTCCACCAGCGGGGCACCACCAGTCGGCCCAAGCTGTAAGCTCCCGACCGTCCTCCTGGCATATGTGTAGTGTAGTGCATGTTAGTGTGTGTATTGGAACTGGATAGGACAAGGAAAAAAGGAAGTCGCGCGGTCCGTACCCGTTTGTTAGGGTACTGCTCCGGCATTCGCCTGGTGTTGATCGGAGAAACCAGGGAAAAACTACCGATCAGAGCAGCTGGCCTCTAGAAATCCCCAGACAGCGACCGAATTAGACCTAGCTGACCATGAAGTGTCGAAATTCTTGCCACTGACAGGAACTGACCACTGAAATTCCTGCCACTGACCGTTGTTGCACTGAGCCACCTCTCCCGGTTGGTCTAGAGAAGATTTCTAGCGGACGGTTGCTCTGATCGGTAGCGTTTCGTGGTTTCTCCGATCAACACCAGCGAATGCCGGAGGGTCTCGGACTGTGCGCGATCTTTCCTTCTACTTTCTTGTCCTGTCCTGCCCCAGCACTACACTACCACAGATGTCGGGAAACCAGTGGGGAGCTTACAGCTTTTCTTTACTGTTGCGGTGCCCCAATAGTGCTGGGGTGATGCCCGATGGTGGAGATACCTAGTTCAAGAAAACTCCACAAGCTGACGGGCAGAGCGGCGCTGGATCTCGCCAACTAGTGGGGGAAGATTTTCAAGACCTACCGCGTAAAAAATATTCACTACACTTACGGAACTAATGATTTGAGCAGTTGTCGCACCCGCAATCTGTAATAAATCAATCCAAGAGGGAATCCAGTGTACAGAGACGGATGTAGATGCTGTGGGGTTACCAAAGGCAAAATAATGTACCATCTGGAAAAATATCCTCCAGATTAAGTAAATTAGTTGTGCAATAACAGAACGTACTACGTCTCGAATTATTTGTGACGGCTACGTAATATTTTAATGCTACTTGAACCCGCAAAAGTGTTTTGAACCGGCAATCATTTATCCAACCAACAATTTTTGCAATGGAAATTCTATTCCGGGGATTCGAACTTACTTTAGTTTAGCAAGCTATGAGCACCTTCACTATACTGAATTGCTCAGGTCGCATTTCATTCCCCTCATTTTAAGAATGAAGTTGTAGAGGTTCAATTCGTATTGTTAGAAGATTTTACCTGATATCTCGTGTATATTCTATAAATAGTTGGAGGAAAACGCTGAAAAATGTTTAACTTTGCAGTTTTTGAAAATACGGAGAGTCCAATCAAAACAGGTCCTGCACCGTTGTATACGTACATTGATCGATTCAAGGAAACAATTTTAAAGAAAAAAATTGGACTCTTTTCAGAAAATTTTGAAAAATGTTGAGGCTTCTTGTAAAGTACCCCAATCATCAAATATCGTCTCAAATTCATAGTCTCCATTTACCATGTTATCAAGCAGGGGGAGAAAATCTATGAATAGTTAAACTAATCGTCAACAGGTCTCAGGGACATCACACTTTTTGCTGTAATTCAATTTTTACTTAAAGGATTATTAATATTAATATCTAAAATAAATAACTACCCGAAAAAATGTATCGAAGACAACTCCTTTGCATCCATTCAAAATGAATTTCAAGAATTCAAAACTAGATAAATTAAAAAAAATTGTTAAAGAGATAGAACGTAACATGTAAATAAATAATGTTAATGGATTAGAGGGTCCGAATATGCAATTGGTCCCTTTTTATTAGACTGCGCACGCCTGTGCTTATGTTGTATTTGGATTTTCCTAAATATACACAATTCTACATTATATGAAATTTAAAGGTGTTTATGATTTGCAAATGATCTCGAGTGAATGAATTAATTACTTGAAAATGATCTCTATTATGATTTCGAAATTTACTTGTTGAGTGATTTTGAATGATTTTAAATCGTGAACAAATTGTTAGTTCTCTTTGAAGAGTCTTCCGGATAAAATTTAGGATACCACTTAACTCAGTCTGTAATTTTCTTTGACCTTTATGTGAAGGGTATTATTACTCGTCTAAATTACTATGTTCTTGTTAAGGAGACTGATTTAGAATTTCAATTTACTCGGCCAGACATTTGTTAAGTGTAGGCTATTGTCTATTGTCTACACCATTTTTCATTAGAGCACAATACGTTCAGAATAACGGCGATTAATATCTTGCAAACCAGAAGGCACATGGTCACTATCTCCATTCTTCACAGCCCCCTTCAGAGAGAGGTAACTGATCTAATACTTAATACGTCAGGCCATGCCGAACTCACGCGTCAGAAACGAGTCATTTAATGTGTATTAATGGTTGTACGAGGAAAGACAGACGTTGACACAAGTGTAGTAGAGAGATTCTGAAAATAAGCAAGAGAAATTATGTGTAATTTGACTGCCGGTAGACACACCTAGAACTAATAGAAAGATTGGCATAAGACAGATTCCATAAAAAGACGTTTGAGTAAAGAGAAGTAGACCGGCCTGGGTAGCCGAGATCGTTAAGGCTGAAGGGCCCTAGGAGCCTCGGAAGGGTGGGAAGTTCGAATCCCGCCTCGGGCATGTGTGTTTGTGTTGTCCTTACGTTACGTTCTCTCTACAGCTTAAAACTCACAGTGGTCTTCATATGACCAAATATGTTGAAAAGTGGCCTGAAAAAAGGAAAGTAGGAAGAAGAATTATTGGATGGCAGGAAAAACTGTTGGAAATTCGGAGTTCACAACTACGAAAAGTGGTTTTCCGGAAGGGAAAAATAATCTTGAGAAATTGATGAATACAAATATAGAGATGTAGGTTATCCTATTTATTATAGTTCACAAGAAATGAATGTCATCGGAATGAAATTTGATCGAACAGAATGAATTTGATGCAAAATTGAAAATCAGCACCAATAACAGTTTATATCTTTATATTTTGACATTGGAAAAAAATACAGAGCAGTCTCAATAACATTTCCTTTGTGACGTTTCGTTCTTGCTCATGGACATCTTGCTGGCAATCCGAGGTTGGTGTATATAACCTCACTAAGATATGCACACTAAACAAAGAACCGCAGTAAGTAGAGCCTAACATGGAACCAGTGAGCTTTCATAAGCACAATAATTTCATCAAGGCAAGAAAGAATTGTTCTCGGGAGAGAAAAGAATAAACGAAACTCTTTCAGGAAAACTACAACTTGTGTTTCTCGAAGAAAAAAAATTACAGACAATGCTACCACCCAAGAATGAGACGAGTTTATAAAAAAAATTCCAACTACTCAATTTCTGATTGCTATTATCCCTTACCTAAGTATTTCACAGAATTCTATTCTTACTGGAGTGATATCACCTAGGGAGATATCTCCGAATGTAGTACGTTTGTATTCTTTTTCAAGTCTTTGCACTGGCTTACAGACATTCCAACATTCCCCCTTCGGCTGAGATTTGCCACCGCAGGTGCAGATTCGACCGAGTTAACTCAGAGCCAACATACCCCCAGAATATTATGCCATATCTCAGGGGAGAATGTACTTTTGCAAAATACACGCAAGGAGCTGCATGAAGGCTGACAGAATTAGAAAGAATTCTGAATGCATAACATAATAAGCATAATTTAGTGTTTAATTCTGTTATATGTACTTTCCGTTCGAGGTTTGATTAAATTGAAAGACCTAGAAATTTTGTTACTTTGTTTTGTTTTTTTAACCTTTTGTTACCTAAGTTTAGAGCTTGTTGCGGCTGGCGCAGTGCCCCATTGGGGGAGGTACATGCTGGAGGAGATACAGTAACATAAGATACAAAATAATTGAGACAACAGAACATACAAATACATACAAAAGAAGCTGCATCAATAAGGTCATTCATTAGTGCTTGTGGAATTTAGCTTGGACTCATTCATAATGAATGCCCATAATTTCAGAATTGATGAAATAAAAGTAATACAGTGTTTTCAGTGTTTTAGATCTTTCAGAGTTTAGATTAACCAAACAATTGGATATGTACCACATTGGACAGCATCATATGTAATATATCTCTCTCTCTCTCTCTCTCTCTCTCTCTCTCTCTCTCTCTCTCTCTCTTTTCTATATATATATATATATATATATATATATATATGACAGCAACATATGTAGTATATCTACAACATAGGACAGGGCTTTACGTCCTATCCGAAACATTTTTCCCCTAAAAATTCACGGCTATGATGAACAGTCCGATTCGCTAACCGTTATATCGCCATTGGCCTAACAACGCACACCCCCGTGCCTTATGCGGGATTCGAACCCACAGTCCGAATGTAACGTCTCTTTACGCGCCATTTCTCAAGCCCCTGCGCCTCCCAGACCGGCCAGGAATGGAAGAAAGAGGGTTCAAATATAGTACGCGACAGAATATATGACAAATAGAGTACCTGAGAGCTCAACTCTGCCACAACTCACAAGCAAACTTCTGTGCCCAAGGCGACATTCGAACTAACGGCTCTTTGAACGAAAACTGCTCAACCATCTCGGTCACCCAGGTAGGCGCGTACCATTAGACACAATGGTGCAACAGTAAAAAATTGAAATTTTATTCTATTCGATGAAATGAAATCGGAAGTTAGGTCACGATGAAATTTCAAAATTTTTATTTCGTCGTATGTTGTTTGTGAACTTGCAGATTATTTTACTGATTAACAGTCAGGCCCGGAGTATTCGATGAAATTAAATATTAGTCTCATTTCATCCGTATTAAACTTTTATAATAAACCAAAGGACAAAGAATGAGGAGCAGAATGCAGAGGGTAACATTATTTATGCACTTTTAATTATATCACTTTTACGTTTTAGATTTGGTGACTATTAATTTAGAATTTTCTAAAAATATTATGAAGTTGTTACCAGAACTTGGCAGACGTTCTGCTCTTCAGCTCCCTCTTTCTCCTTCCCTCCCCCTTTCCCTCTCCCTCTCTCTCCGTCTCTCTCTCTCTCTCTCTCCGTGTGTCCCTCCCTCTAACTCTCCATCTCTCAGCTGACCGTTAAAAAAGTTATTTTCTGGTGGTCGCAGGTATGTTACTGACGAGAAAATATAGATGAAACAATCTTTGAAGCGGGTTGTATATTGTGTCAAAATTTGAGGTCAATCGGTGTAGAACTTTTTGAGTTTTTGAAGCGTACATAAACCAACTTAACATTTTTAATAATATCCTATGAATGCACTACCATGCATTTATACATGCTTTAAAAAACTTGATAATATTGTAGTACTGGACAAAATATTATTCTAACATGCGAGATTCACTTCAATCTCAGTGGAATAAATTTAAGCAATTAGGATGATTTAGACTTGTTTACACCTACAGTGACATTACGTAAAAATATTTTAAAGGGTACGTAATCCAGATCAAAAATTGAATCTTATGAAAAGACAGAAGAAAGGCCATAGGAAAAAAGTGGGAGAATCGTTATAGAGATATACTGCAATTGAATCGCAATTTGTGTAATGCTGCTTTCTAATCAAAACATGAACCCGTTCTCTTCAATAAGTAGGGTCAGGACTATTTTAGCATAGGGAAATATCTTGGTTTGGTTTGGTTTGTTTTTTTCGTGTTTCCGGGCGCGTCAACTGCTTTGGTCATTAGTCCCGTTAGTGTAGGGCATGTTTTTTCTCGGGAGATGGCGGTGATCTTTCCCGCTGGATGGCGAGGTCCGGCGCCGACCTACCGTCGGCTAGTGGGGTTTCCCTAATCAGGACTCTCCCCCCAGCTGGGCACGCCCAGCCGGGGCAAGCTCTAAGCTCCCGACCGGTCTCCCGGAATATATGGTAGTGTACTGCATGTTAGTGTAAGTGTGTATGTGTATAGGAGAGAGGATAGGACAAGGAAGAGGAAGGGCAGATCGCGCGCGGTTCGTGGCCCGTTTGGTAGGGTAGTGCTCCGGCATTCACCTGGTGTTGATCGAAGAAACCACGGAAAACTACCGATCAGAGCAGCCGGCCGCTAGAATTCTCCTCCAGGCAGCGACTGAATTCGACCTAGCTGAAAAGCTAGTGTCGAAAATCTTGTCGCCGTCAGGACTCGAACCTAGGACCTCCCGGTCAGAGGGGCTGCAGTGACATCAGTTGATGGTAAATATCTTCTTCGAAGACATTAACTTTGTATTTCCGTTTTTTTTTTTGTTTTTTTTTAGTTCAATGAGAGTAACTAGAGATATTTTATGTCTCAAATTTTACTGACCATATAAATAGCGTGTTTGCTCCTACGTTACAAGCAAATCTGGAGCCGAGGTATCCCGTTTCTGAGATTTCGGATTTGTCGGCGGAGCAGATAAGCGATCTCCTTGGGGGAGCAACCTCGAAATTCCTTCTCAATCCCGGCTGGGGGGAAAAGTCCCCTTTCCTCTTTCAAGCGATTCAGCTGATTTTCTGAGGAAGGATGCTCATTTTCAGCAGCGATGTTTGCACATGAGAAACAGTGAAACTGACACTTGACACATCTATCATCTTTACATTTCTCAAACTTTACGAAGTCATTCATGTTATGCTAAAAATGCAGAATGTACAGAATACAGAGGAACTATTTGAATATCAGACGACTACAACTTACTTTAATTAGATTTTCTTAACAGAAGTATAAAAATTGAGAAGAGGAATTTTTTAAGGTGGCGTAGCAATCAGATTGTGTCAACGTGGCGAGGGAGTGTCAATCAAACAACTGCGAACGGCGAGGCCAAGTAATCTGCATTTGGGAGGTGGGGTCAAATTTGGTTAGCACTATTATTATTACATTGATGAGATATGCATTATAATGACTCCGACCCGAGAACACGTTTTGGGCCCGGACTGCGGAGGGTTTCATGTGAAAATTCATCTTATAGTGCAGGGCAACCTCTCCAGATCACTATTAGTAGTGTACGCTCCGTGAAATAGGAAAAGCGAGCGATCTATCCCGAATTGACCGATGTCAGATTGTGTGACACGGAGCACCAGAAATATTGAAATGGCTCATCTTTTTAGATTTTGTCATGCCTGTGAGCACGATTAAAAGTGGGAAATAACACGCGTCCTTCCATGAATCGACAGTGTATCGATCAAAAGCAGCGAAAACTGTTACGAATTGTTAAATACGACTACAGTTCCAAGAATCGCTCTGAGGTACAACTTTGGGTCTACCTGAGATAATGTGTATCAGCTCATAGTTTATCAAATATTCACGCAGATGGGACTGCGGAGTCGCAGACACAGTCTCATTTTCAGGCGGGTCATAATGCGATCATCGACGTATATTTTCTACTTTGTTAGATAAAGACAACTCCAAATAATTACCAAAATTATCAATCATCATTTCATAATCGCCAAGGAAAGCGTAGAACTACTCTCCTGTCCCAATCGCCAACCTTCTTAGCAACATGCCAGTACCAAGAGACCACAGGAGGAAAAGAAACAAGAATAAGAAAATGTCGAGGCAGAAAGAAGAAGAAATATACGACGGAATATTAAAGGACGAAGAAGAATTTTCAGAAAGACAAACGAAAAGAGGAGTGAAAGAGTATGAGGAAAAGAAAAAAGGAAGAAGAAAAATAAAAAAGAGAAAACGAAGAAAGAGAGGGTGAGAAGAGGAAAAAAGAGTACCAAGAAGATGATAAAGACTATAAAAATGAGAGAAATAAGAAAAAAAAATGGAAAAATGACGAAGAGAGCGACGAAGAAGAGTCGAGAAGAAAATGACGAACGGGAGGTGAGAATTAAGAAGAAGGAATAGAACAGGGCGACAAAATGAGGCGACAAAATGAGGGACGAAAAGAAAACAAAAAAGAGGACGAAGAAGGAAAGAAAGTAGATGAAGAAGAAAGTTTTTTTTTAATTTTTTTCATTTCCTATAAAGCAAGCTTTATAAGAGCTAATAGAGCTGCAAATTAATACGCATAGCACTAATAGTCATAACAGGAGAGGAAGAAATTCGCACTAGTGCCCAATCGAAAAGAAAAGAAAGTAGAAGGAGAAGAAGAAAATAAATAAGAAGGCGAAAAAGGAAAGAAAGTAGAGGATGCCCAGAAAAAATGGACGACAACAACAAGAAGACGAAGAAATGGACGAGAAGAAGACGAGTAGAAAAAGCCCAAGAGCCAAACGAAGTATATGTGGGTTTTTCTGACGTGACGGCTGAGGGTAATATCTCCAAGATGGAATTCGGCACTTTTGGAGTTATTCTCCTTCCTGCCGCTAGAGTCGTTTGATCTGCAGCACTGTTTGATGCGGTCGCGATCATGCGATATCTTGCGGCAGGACTGAGAATGACTCAAAAAGTCGTGCCGAATTCCATCTTGGAGAACAACCCTCAGCCGCCACGTTAGAAAATCCGCCAGCGACAGCGATGGTGTAGCGGTTAGCGTATTGGACTGCTATACCCAAGTTTGCGGGTTCAAACCCGATCGAAGCCGTGGATTTTTAAGGGCGAGAAAATCCTTCGTACGCCTTCCTTCGGAGGGGAAGTAAAGCCGGCTGTCCCATGTTAGTAGATTTACTGCATGTAAAAGATCCTCAAGCCTAAATGACGCCTCTGAGCTAAATTCAAATCGCCTGTTTCGTCGCCCAAGTAATACCTTCTTTCTCCCATGATTGGTGAAAGGAGTGTAACGGAATTTGCGTGGTCAGACGGAAGAGCAGGCCTCATGGCCTGAGTCTCGCCACGTAAAATAAGGCAAATTCAATTCAATTCAAAATCCCGAGTATAGAGAGGTGGAAGTGGCAGGGCGGGCGAGGAGGCGGCGCGAGCACGGAGCGGGACCGGGTGCCCTGCATTCCCGCGGCGGGGAGGGGGTTACGCAAGAGGGCGCGCGCACGCAACTCGGCCTTGCACCCCAGACGCCGCCCTCCCCCCGCCCTCCCCTCCCTCCGCCCACAGTGGTCCACAAGCACACGCCGCCCCGCCTTCTGCTGCCTTCATTTGGAGATTCACCACTATACTTGCGTTTGCATAACGTGGCTAGGGATGGCAAAAAAAACTAAAAAAACAACAAAAGAACAACGATGTTTTCCACCAGAAACGTCCATATTTTAGCCACGATATTTTGCATTCGATATTTTCTTCACATCGATATTTTGTTGCAAAAACATCGATTTTTTAAATTTTAAATTGTAATTTCTTTTTAAATAAAGGGGTTAAATTTAAGCACGTTGTAAATTAGCAACAATGAATTGTTTTGCGTCTACCTCTTCACCAAGCTGCACATTTCGCCGGTGCAATCTGTGGAAGTTTGGAAGCTGCTCGTGTTTTTAAATGTGTGTTATCGCCAGGCGTGGCATTGCCTGAATCGACAGTGAAACACGAAATCGATAGCGAAAAACGATATTACTTATTGTTTATTTTATTCTTTACTTTCGATAATAATTTTTACATGCTACAAACATGCTGGTCACCAAACAATAAAATATATCCCTTTTACGTACTGTAATTAAAAATTGATAGGAAAATATCATTTTATTACTCTACTAAAACATTGATGTTTTAAACATCGATTTTTCTCGCGGATGTTTTCAACGGCATCGAAACCCCTTTACCGATAAATCGAAACATCGGTATATCGATGTTTTGGTAAAATTTGCCATCACTAAACATAGTGCGTGAGGGACACGTCTTTGCGATGGAATATGGCTTTTCTCATTTTTCTCGGCCGGATGTCAAATGATCGCGAACGTATCAAGCAGTGCTGCAGATCAACCGATATCAAGCGGCACGACATAAACGGAAGTCGGAATACCAGTCGGGAGCTTAGAGCTTGTCCCGGGTGGAGCTGTGCCCCGTTGGAGAGTCGGAGGAGTCACCTCCCGAGATACAACGTTCACTACACTAACGGGACAAATGACCTGAGTAGTTGAAGGGACCGAAAAACATTTAATCAATCAAACGTTTTCATTCCTGAGGATTAATCATCACACTCAACACCAATGACAACGCCGCGTTATCTTGTAAATATTCCGCTTGTCATTTATCATCGCATTTTATTTATTGGCAAGTAATTGATAGAATGATGAATGACAATAGATGATATAAGGAAATGAATGTTGATGGAGCAACTCTGGTTTCAGAGGGGGGAACTTGACAACTTTGAAAAACCCTTTGCTTTGCCCATCCCAAATTCCACGTGTTTCGACCGACGTTTAAACTCTTGCAACCAGAGGTCCAAGGTTAGCGGTCGGATAAATATACCTGGGGTCGCCCTTGTACTAGAGCGTTCAGGGTTGGGGGTTGGCTTTTTAAGTGCACCTTTGGACCCATTTTGGGCCAGTGCGCCCCCGCGCCCCGCCCACCCCGCGGCTGCTTCCGGTGTTGTCGCCGGGTTCCTCCACTGCACAGCACCTCCGACCCTCCCTCTCCGCGTCGCTGCCCCCGGGCACAGCTCTCCGACGCGCTTTGGGGCGGCCGAGGCGTACGTCAGGACCGTCTGCTACGACGGTAGTTAGTGATTCCGGGCGCGTCAACTACTCAGGTCATTCGTCCCGTAAGTTTAGTGCATGTTTTTACTCGGGGGATGGCGCTGATCTTCTCACGCTGGACCGGTAGCGGTAGCTTAGTGCATCAACGGATGTCACTGCAGCGCTTCTGACCGTGAGGTCCTAGGTTCGATTCCTGACGGTGGCAGGATTTTCGACACTAGCTTTTCAGCTAGGTCGAATTCAGTCGCTGCCTGGAGAATTCTAGCGGTCGGCTGCTCTGATCGGTAGTTTTCCGTGGTTTCTCCGATCAACACCAGGCGAATGCCGGAGCAGTACCCTACAAACGGGCCACGGACCGCGCGCGATCTGTCCTTCCCATTCCTTCTCTTATCCTCTCCCTACACATACATACACTGACACTAACATGCACTACACTACCACATATTCCGGGAGACCGGTCGGGAGCTTAGAGCTTGTCTCGGCCGGAGCGGTGCCCCGCTGGTGGGAGAGTCTTGGTTAGGGGGAAACTCCGCTAGCCAACGGTAGGTCGGCGCCGAATCACGCCATCCAGCGGATGAAGATCAGCGCCATCTCCTGAGAAAAACATGCACTACACTAACGGGACTAATAACCGAAGCAGTTGACGCGCCTGGAAACACGAAACAATCAATCAATCAATCAATTCTCACGCTGGATGGTGAGATCCGGCGCCATCCTGCACAGGTGTTTTGCAGGTACACAAAATCTCTCTGGCTGCATCAAACTGTGCATCTACCAAACACTAATGGTCGATGAATTGCTTATTTAATCAGAGGTAAAAGGTTTGTAGGTAACTTCGTTATGTAGGATTTCACACAATAGTTCATTGGCAAAACGAAATTTCTTTCTACCGCTTCAAGTGTTTCTTTTGAATGATTGGTTGATAGTGATTCCGGGTGCATCAACTACTGAGGTCATTAATCATGCTTTTCCTCAGGAACTGGCGCTGATCTTCCCCCGCTGGATGGCGAGATCCGCCGCGGTCCTACCGTCGGCTAGCCGGGTTTTCTTAACCAGGTATCTCCCACCAGCGGGGCACCGCCCCAGCCGGGACAAGTTCTAAGTCCCCGACCGGTCTGCCGGCATGTGTGGTAGTGAAGGCATGTTGGTGTAAGTGTGTTTCTTGTAACGTCGGATAGTGGGGATTCCTACTTTCCAGTATTTCCCCCGGCGGGCACCGCCCTTCACTGGGCAAGCTCTAACAATTACGTGAGGTTATTTTTTAATTTATTATATTGGAGTGTCTGAGATTCTCGCCCCCCCTTCTAATTTCCCGTGAGATTTTTCAAATGCGTATTTTTAATGTAAGTACGTTATTTTGAGATTGATTACATTGGTATTTATTTAAAAAATATAATTTTCTTAATTATATTTATTTAAGACTAGATATGACTGGAATTTAGAAAATAGAATGACTGATTTACGATGAATATTATTGCCTTTAAAAACGCTCGTAATTTTCTTTAAATTTCTGTAAAAATACAGATAATATTTATTCATTAATGATAAAAGTTTGTAATTTTTATTATTTTGCATTCACATAAGCGATAAAAATTATCGTGCAAGATTTAGCTACATTTTGGTAAAGAAACGGTTTTACTTAAATTGTCTCAGTTTTCTCGAAATTTAGCACGGTTTTTAGTGAAAAAATTACCTTCCCCTTCTCCCCCACGTAAGATTAGGTGAGATTTGCTGGACCCCCCTTCCCCCTAAAGACCTCACGTAATTTATGGATGGCCCCTAAGCTCCCGAATGGTCTCCCGATATGTGTAGTGGTGTAGTACATGTAAGCGTAAGTGGTGTGTGTGTGTGTGTGTGTGTAGTGGAAGAGGATAGGACAAGGAAGAGGAATGAAACATCGCGTACGGCCTGTGACCCGTGTACAGGGTACTACTCCCGCATTTCTGTTATTGTTCGGGGAAACCACGGAAAACTACCGATCGGAACAGCCATCAGCTAGAATCCCCACCAGACAGGCTAAATGTGTCATTGAAATGTAGCTTCTGTCGAAAATCCTGCAACGTCTGCAAAGTAATACCATCTTTCTGCCCTATTTGTTGAAAGCGTAGAGAAATTTGCGTGGTCAGACGGATGAGCAGGCCTCATGACCTGAGTCTCGCCTACGTAAAATAAGGCATCAATTCAATTCAACTTCATTCAACGTCGAGGATCAGTTCCTAAAACCTCCCGATCAGAGACGTTCCAGAGACAATTGTAATGCTGGTTCTGAGCTAACTCAGCCGACCACGTATCACGTGCCAACCGCTGCACCACCCACCTCCCGCCTTCACCTTTCTCAGTCGTCTCTTCCACCCCCGACGCCGACCTCTGCGAGCGTCGATGCATATTCATGGTCGGGGGTGGCGAGGCGGCGCGGAAAACAACCCTCCCCCTCCCACTTCTTCCCCTCGCCGCCAGGATCGCCCGGCCTCGCGCCGACTCCCACTCGTTTAGACTCCAACTCTTCCGTGCCGCCCCGTTTTCAATATGCCCTCCCCCCCACGCCCGCGCCAGCCGGAGTTTTCCGGGCGACCACAGAAGCGAATGAATTTATTTACACGGCTCGCAGGAGCCCGCTCCGCCGCTGAAATTGTTGTCGTGATTGTTTTCCGTACGGTCGCCGCGGGAAGAACATCCCAGAAGGAGATCCGATGGGTCAAAATACTTCACACTCGCATTAGAGGAAGTGATACACTTCAGAGTGTCAGTCATTTAAATTTAAGTAATTAATTATTATATTTATTTTAAGTATCATTAACTGCAAGGTCATTTGAGGCTACAAAACGTTCACATGTTGATTACGTATCTAGCACTTTTCTTTCAAAATATTTTTTCCATCATTAGAGATAGTTTAGAGTTAACAACATAAAACTTAATTTACAAGGAAGACACGAAATGAATGAGAAATAGTTTATAAGTTTCTAATATTGCCGCATTTTTATATACAAAGTTTTTTTACTGGGAAGTAATTTATTTAAACTTTATTTATTAACATTTCACGGACTAATAGTTCTTTCTAGAACGTGAATTGTGAATGCATTAATTACACACATTTGGCGAAGATTTTATTAATTAATACTTTGCGAGACAAGATTATCATTATTTCCATCCAAAATGCGTTGTCTCGATCTGAAGTTCAATAGCAGTTTAAGAATATTTTATTTACTATTTTTCATCATTTTTTGGTTTCCGAATAAATGATGAGCTGAGTAATGATAAAAATATTAAATTTGAAAACTTAGTAACGTCGTTTCATTTATTTAAATAGATAGATTTATGAATGAAACACATTCAGTTATTTTTGCTGGTCATGGTCCAAAATGATAGCATTTATTGTAAAAGGTAATATGTGGAATAATAACATATGTCCGGAAAGGTATTGTGCTAGGCAGGAGGAAATACATTAAAAACGTAACTTTAGAGGAACATCTCATTGGTTGGGTTATGTTTCAGAGGCCTCATTGGAACATATAATTAGTTTAGACATGAGAACTAATAATAGATTATTATTTTTTTATACCAGTAAACAGAATGGCAGTATGTCTCACGATAATGATATTGTGCAGTGTGTAGACGGCCGAAGAAATACCTTCTTTAGTTTAAGAAATTATTATAATGGAAGGTTGTGCCGAAGACACAAACCTTAGGTTTTGGGGATGAATGCTCCTCCCAATGTGTGATTCAATTGACTCAACACAACAAGTCTAAAAATAACGATACATATCAGAAAATATTTATTGATCTTCGCTGCCCCTCCTTCTCTCTCTCTCCCTCTCTCTCTCTCTCTCTCTCTCTCTCTCTCTCTCTCCACACACACACACACACACACACACACACACACACACATCCTCTTTACCTCTTTTTATTTTAACCTGTATGTCTCGCAGACTTTCTTACTCTCTTTCTTTGTCTTTCGGTATCTCGTTTGATCTTTCTTGTCCGTATTCTGCTTAAACGAGTTTTGTGCAAGTGCGTAGTTTTTGTTAGTTAAACATTCCTACATCCCACCGGTTTGCAAAGGAGATTCGACGAACGAGAGATGTGGCCGCCATTTTGCACGTCCAATTGCCCTTATGTCCCTAAGTTTCCTCATCGTTGAGAAAAGAAGTGATTGATTAGCACAGTGGAGACGCTCGTAAAAGCATCTTGCAGCTCGGAGAGTAGATTCCACCCTGTTTCGCTGGCATCTTGTTAGATTATTGTCTCTTTTAATATAGATTTTAAACTGGACGATCATTTAAATTCACGATAAATCTATTTTTACTATTATTATACTATTTTTACAAAAATAAAATTACTGATTATGTACTTAGAAGAAGCCGGTACGTCTTCTTTCATAGTATATTAGGATGTGTTCAAAATCCTTTTATCCCAATCTCTGTTTAGTGTCAATATTAGGGTGGGATTACATTTTGGAAACACTTCAAGTGTGATCAGACAAGACATTCATTCATTCATTCGACACCAAGTGGTCCGTTCTTTGCCTTTACCGTCTTTAGAAAATTCTAAGTAAAAGTAAAACAGAAGGCCGTCTACGAAATATTCTAACGAAAAATCATTTTTTACGTATATTTCTAGGTATAAGATTTCTCTGTCCCATAACCAAGCCATCGAATTTTCTGGACTGTATCGAGACACTATTTTTTAGATTGTTTCCGAGATTTTTGGGAAGAAGATATATAAATATTATATAACAATAAAATACATTCCTGCGTATTCCATTTGTCTTGCATTGCAACCCCGGAAAGAAACAGCTCAATGCTGGTATTTAGATGTGGTAGGGAGGTAGGCTTTGTTCTTGGTAAGAATAGCGAAAGGTCACATTTCTAAACCTTAAAAACGTGCAGAAATGTGACAGTATTAGCATCTTGCTGTATAGATAAGTGAGATCCAAATTTGAGAAAAAAATAAGAAAGATCACGGTTTGTTAGATTTTGAAACAATCTTGAATTTTCGTTCCAATTTACCCTTATTTTTTTGGAGAGGGCATATTTAAAAAAAAATACGGTAATTGTTTTTATTATTTTATTTATTTTCTGGAGAGTTATTTTAACGCACCTAAGACGTTGACAACTTCTGTGCTCACTTTCTCTCTTATTATAAGCTAATTCGACACAACTCGCCGTAGAACGAATTAGGGACACACAGCCGCGGGCACCAGGCGAAGAAATGGGTCAGTAGGACAAAGCTCTATGGCTCGTTATGCGCTGGAGACCATTGTGCAGACGAGTGATGTCGTCCTGAACTAATCCGTTTCGTGTATTCTTCACATTTTTATTTCAGGACAATTATGTTGCTAGGTAACTAAACACGCACTCGTGCATTCCAGTCAGGGCATTCAATTCATCTACAATTTTTAAAAGTGATTATCCTCTACTCGTTAACAAAGAGGACTTACATTTGACCATTAGCTCTCCCTGTTCCGACTCGATAAAAAGTATACTACACAAACAAGTGCGCGAAATAGGAGATGCGGTCACGAGTCGAGATGGTCACCTGACAGTATGCGAGGGCGACAAAAGACGAGCGCGCGAATCACCTCATACATGTGTTGTGTATACTATTTTTAACACGCCCTTTTCGAAAGATGTTTGGCACACACTTTGAGTCGATTCCCGCACGCTTTACAATGCCTTACTTAGGATGAAAAAATAGCTGATTCTCACACGAAAAACAAGCCTGAGACACCGTTTTTCATGTAAGGCGTGTTTAAAAAGAAACTTGGCATGAACCTTTAAAAGAACTCTTGATTCTGAAATATTTGAAGCAAATTTGCTGAGTACTTTTTAAAAATAAAATTATAACAAAAAAACATTATGAAGAAATACAAAATCAATGAAGTGCTGAAGTTCCAGTAGCTCCATATCGTGAACTCACAATACTTCATAACTGTAGTCATAATAAGCATATACGAGATACAAATAAATGATTTAATAACTTGTGTGATCGAATTCAATTGTCCTCTTCAAAATAGATATTTCGACCGTATTCAGAAGAATTCGTCGAATTTCGTTATCTAATTTCAAAGATATCAAAATGAGTAATTAATTCATCTGTAGCTCAAATGAAGTACCGGAACGAAATGTTTAAAATCTAGTGAGAATCTTCTACTGATAGTCCATAAGTCTCTCGGATTCCGTCCATTGCTCAATTAGCAACTCAAACTCCGAAGACTAGACTCTCGGAAAGAAATGCTGGCTGCACTGATGTTTCAGTGCAATGGAGCGTTACATACAATTATTTACTTTATATTTCAATAAACAGGAGTAATACACTCTAAGTTTTATTTCGGTAACAACGACTATATATGCTGCCTTGTGAACTAATAAAATATTTAGTAGTTACAGATTAACCGGGTTGAGTGACAGATGTGTTCTACTGATATGGTCACGATTACATTTGCAACAGAAAAAATCGAAGCGGACTTACTTTCAATATTTATAAAAATAATTCATCTTGTAAACGCAATTTAAACATGTGTAATACTGTTTAATGATTAAATTTATTTAAACAGAATAGAAGTTCTCAAGTCCTATTTAAGATTCCAACAAGATGAAAGCACTTCACTGACAATCAGTGCCAGATTTCCGAACAGGCTGAGTAGGCTGCAGTTTGAAAGAATTTCAGCGGATTCAAATTTTCATGGGAATTTTAATTTTTAAATTATGTATACGTATAATCAATTATTTATATGTACACAATATTTGCGTCGGTTACAACTATCGTACAACATTTGTTATTCAAAATATTATAAATAGCTTTAATGTTTAAAAAATCAAATTAAAATGGCGCTAAAACATTTGACAGCCTAGGGCGCACGTAAGTCAAAGTCAGCCACTGCTGACAATACCTCTCACCTGTGTGTTCTGGCGATTATTTTCCCTCCAACAGTAACCATGGGCACCCTTCGACTCCGCGGAACCGCTTAACCTGAATTCATTTACCACTAACTGACGTACAATGCATCGATAAATTTAAAAAAGCGAAATTACTTGCAAGGTTATTTCCGCTGGAGCGCATAAATACAGTCTTTTTAAGCGGTGCCGAGGTTAATGTTACGTAAAGACTGTTGTGTTTCTTGTACGCTTGTGAGTCACCTCGGTGACTCAAGCATCAACCACCGGAAGTTTGTGCAAATGCGTTGTTGGAGATGTTGGGTGTTAAGTTCCACTTATGAGTAATCTTAGGTAGTCAAATACTTTCACTTGGTAGAGCATGTGTTTGCAAACGCACATTCTTGGCAGATATCTCCTATTGTCAGTTTTCGCTGATTCATGACGCCCTCTCGAACATGTTTACTGTGCCTACCCAGCAAATGAAACCTTTCTGTTGCCAGCCTTTGACTCCCAGTAAAATTTGTTGCTTGGAATGAGAAATAAGGGCTGCAATTATCGTATTTACTAACCGTAGACTTAAGTCACGTTTATGAGGGAGTATTCGCGTTAAAACAAATTTAAACACATATGATTACGTAGGCTTCCGCGGCCGGAGTATGTCTCTTGGCTGACCGGGACAAGCCGCGTCGATTTGCTTGTAGCTGACGTTTCGGCCAACATATTGTGGCCTTCCTCAGAGCGTCAAAGGCCAACATATTGTGGCCTTTTGACGCTCTGAGGAAGGCCACAATATGTTGGCCGAGACGTCAGCTACAAGCAAATCGACGCGGCTTGTCCCGGACAGCCAAGAGACAAATTTAAACACATCTGAACATTAAATGGTTTCAGGCCACCGACCTATTTTTTTGACAGGTTCTAAAAGAGTTGAGTCTTACTGAAGGGCGCATTGCACTCAGAAATATATCCTTCCACCAGCCAGATGAGCTGAGACCCCTCTGTTTAAGCTCCAGTGTGAGTTAAGTGTGTGCAATTGAAGGTTAATTATTAAAGGGATTGTATTCACGAGTGATTTTTTCCGATATCGTGACTTCAAATAAGTGCACGAATTCCTACAAATTGTATCGAAACGTATGAGACAATATAAATAAATTCATTGATAGAGTAACTAAGTAAATCTATGCACGTTAGAGGAAAATGGATAACCCACAACACCGAATATTAGAAGAGCCTTATCACTTTTGTATGATATAAAGGATAACCCTGTAAGCAAAGCAGTAATAAAATCGAAATTGAATTGGAATTAAATTTAATTCTCATTAGAACCAAAGAAAATCCATGCAAATAAGAAAACTGCAAAACAGAACTTTTGATGTGCACTGATCTTGAATTCTAGCATCATAACAAATAAACTGTTTTCGTACAAATATTCTTTAGTTGGTGGTACGCCATTAAAATAGCAAGTTTTACAGCTCCAATACAAGTTAGTCGACGTTTATGGAATTAATGCAAATTATTTCTACATGTAGCTCGCAGACCATGGCCCTCCCCATTCAGATTGGCATGGTCGAATGGAAAAATAATTAAGTACTCTCATGACGTGAAAATATAACTTAATTAACTATTTTGACTTGGATCGAAGTTTCGGGTATGTTAACGTAAGTAAACAAGGTCTAGTATAATTAAATCTACATATGAACAAATTAATCATACTAGACCTTGATTTCATTGTCAGATAATATGTTAAATTGTTACTAAATTTTAATGTGTATTACCATTATAGTATATGTAATTATATAATACATCTTTACAGTTGTACCTGAAGATGAGGCGACACCGCGTCTCGAAACACTGTACGTTACCAAAAAACAAAATTTAAGATCATGTATGACTTTAAAATAAATTACCTTATTTAAAAAGTTTATTCTGTCAAAATAGAAAGAGGTGTTATAAATAAATTTTATTTTACAACTAAAGAGACAGACAATCTTTTGCTTTTGACCCAAACATAACTAATGAAAATTTATCGGTTAATAAAATAAATATTGGTTTAAATATATTTGTATAAATTAAACTAAGCATTGAGTTCTGCACATTTTAATAGTTGTTAAAGCAATTACTCTGAAACATCATTCAAGAAAATACATTTGGGCAAATAAACCGGTAAGAGCACATCCGGTAACGTGAACGTTCACTTGTGTAGTGGGCGAACGTGCTGTAGCGATGTTTTACATGGATTCTAATTACCTTATATTTATAAAAAAAATAGAAACCTGATCGTGAATAAGATTTCCATTTTCTGTAAGAACGTGCATGTTTGCACGTTCATGGCCTTTGCAAACATAACTACGAGCCTTCACACTCATAGACTTGCCTTGGCCATGTGACAAAATTACGATCGATTGTGGATCGCAGAATAACGTACTGAACAAATGACGGTGATGAAGATAAGCAATCTCTAATACTCTTACGATTTCATTAAAATTTAATTTATATACTATAAACATGATAAAAAAATAGCAAGCTCTAACACATAAGAAGCCCGTTACCTTTCCTTTAAAACAAAATCAGAGATTTTGGTTTAATAGAAAGCTCAAATTGCTTCAAAGGAAATACTTACCATTTAAACATAAAGTTTGTTTCCTTCGACCCAGCTATTTAGTTGGTGTCGAAAATCCATCCAGATCGGGAATCGAAACTGGGAACCTTCCAGTCTATCCACCTTGAGTCATTTACTCGCAACTGTGTACGTCGACGCGCCTTCATTGCCTCCGTTTCAATTTAAAACTCCAATTAATTACGCCATTACCGTAGGCGATGTATGTGCGCTCTGGCGTCGCCTGCGGGAACCCTCCCTCTTTCAACCGCCCTGCCGGCTCGTCCCTTACGTTTCGCCGCAGAAGTGAGCGAAATTGCGGGTAATAACAGGAAACGAGCAAAGTTTCCGACACGCCATGTTTGCACATATGAATTTTTTTTTGGGAAAAAGTTTTCTTTGCGTTTGGAGGCGCGAGGCGATTGGTCTAAAGGGCCTCTTGCTCTCACATATGAATGCGTGGGACGCACGAAACGTGAATAAATCTTTTCGGAAGGAAAAAAAAGCAGGTGCCTGCAAATAGGATATTAAGAGGTGTTTTTGACATGGAAAATATTTAGTACTTTGTTCATTACGCTTATTAAAAGGGGTGAGTTGTTTTTACATTTTTGAAACGAATTTTTCGTTCATGACACTTTCTATCCAACACATAAAAATATTTTCCTTTGATACTTCAAAGTAAATGACAGTTCATAGAGTTTTAAATAACATTGACGTGTACTCTTTCAAAACATTGTCATAAAAGAAATCATTGCATTATAGTTTATGAGGAAGGTTATGAAATGTCAAAATACTTGGAATTAATCTGAAGTAATATGAAGTTAAAAATGAATCATTCGAGTTATTTTTCATTAAGACAATATTAAAGGAGGAATTATGAGATTCAAAAGTAATCAAATGTTATAAAAAATAAACTATTTATTCACATTTTTGAAATTCGTTACAGCAAACACCAATAATTCGAATCGCAGACCTCGATATCTCTATTTTTCTCTTCACTTTCTTACAAATAGGTCGATCCAACTTCAAAATGTCTAAAAAAGTTGAAAACTGGAAATGTCTTTGCTCCTCCAAATCGAGGTTCCACTGTTTCAACCATGTGAAGTGTATGGCGAGGATCAGGACAAAAGCATGACCTGCACGTTTTCCCCAGCTGCATTGTAATCCGCTTCTTTTCAACATCAATAAACTTTTATAACGCCGAAGACAGGCGGCTCATCTGCAGAGAAGACATATCCTGCCTCCCCCTGTTGCTTTCTCTGCTGCCGAACATAGCAGCGCGGTCGAGATATGAAAGCTAACAGATGATGTTGAACATGTCACAGAAACGTAACATTGTGCTAAATTTAACTTAGCCTTTTCATTTATAAATCGGTAGTTTATGTAAAAAGTTATTTACTGAATGGAGGACAAATATTATTTTTAAGAATATATAAATTTATTCACTACACAATGGATTAATTGTATCCATGCAACAGAATCTATATCACATAATTAAAATCCACATTCATCATGTTACGGTTTAACAATATTATTTCTACGTATATTACAATGGACCTTAAAAAAATTTAAAATATTAGAGACGAAAGAAAAATTACAAAATATTGTTTATAACTTAAGGGTTAATGATTCCTTGCCATGAATGTTCCCTTGAAATACATTGTTTTTCCATAAATGTTAGATACTAAGCTGTAGCTAATAGTGTTTTGGATATAAATCATTAAACTTTTTCTGAAAATTAAAAAAAATTAGCTTCGTTTTGTGATTAGAAATGGATATCAATAAAATTTGTAATTTGGTAAGTATTAATTACTTTTATTTCAACTTAACAACACTTTTTAAGATACCGTTGACCTCACTATCAATAGAGAACATCACACTATTTAATTATCTAACATTATTATATGAAAATATCTGCAACATAAAATATTGTCGCAGAAATTTCCATTTATATGAGCTGACTGATGAGCTGTGGGAGAAAACAAACAAAAAGAAACAGAGTCAATATGTTGACATCAAATTATTTCTGTATTAACTATTATAAAATATATTTCTAATTGTGGTGCTACTCAGTATTTGAAGGGTTTATTTTTACTTCAATTACATTACAAACATTCAGTAAATTACGAAACAATAAATATTTACAAAACTATTTCTTTAGCGATTATGTTTAGGGGATCAGCAGTTAGTGCATACATATCGGTAGTTTGCCGAGGAAAATGTTCATATTCAGAATGCATGAAAATCCTGACATTGCAATTAACTTCCTTACAATGTGTCAGAAGAAGAGAAGAAGACGTTCAAAAAACAAAATCAATCATGCATGAAACCTATTTACTCAATTAATTATTTGACACAGGCAATTTGAACCAGAGAAATTTATTGAAGACTCGGAATATTCCCTTTATTCATTCTCATATAGTTGAATTATCATTCTCATATGAAGGACATTATTGTTATAAAATACTTAAGTTACGTAAAAGAAATGGGATGGGTTGGATATTGTCACGAGGACTTACACATCTGAACAGTTGGAGATCACAAGGCATTTTGCAAAGCTAAAGTGAAAGGTGAACAGGCAACTTTATCAAGTACCGTAGACAAAGTGGACTGACAAGATCGAAAGATAACTGTCGGACGGGAACGCCGAGGTGAAAAGAAATAAGAGCAGAAAGCCTTCTGATGTGTGGGATGACAAGCAGACAGATTGACAGATAAGTCAGAATAAAGGAGGCAGGTTGGCACGCATTTCTACCCACGCATATCTCCACGAATAGTGACAAAACGAAGAGAATTAAAGAATGCCTATCAGCGAAAACCAAATAAGTTTCAGATCAGTGCAGTAATCTGATAATTAAAAAAGAGTCATTATGGTTGATACTGTGAGTGATGACGCGTTATTCACAGAGCTGGAAACCTTGCAACATAGTTTTCTTTTCTTGCCATTGTTGATAGTAAGGTTGAGTAAACTTATTGACCATTATGGAACATAATTCAAAATAATGAACTCTAAAACTCATGAGTACTACTCACATAAGGTTTTATAAAAATTCCACTCTTTAATACAATCCTGATGGACACGATCATTAGAATGCAATAGGGGCAATTTGCAATTAATAATTTTCTGACATTTTGTTCTTCTGCACATACTAAAATGCACGATATTCTTGGAAATTAACATAATGCTTTAATAATTCTTTACGTGTTTCTTCGTTTTTTCTACAATGGGTCAGTTTTCCCTAAGTAAAACGATGCATCCGGAGAGCAGAGGTATCGTATGGATCATAAAAGTTAAGAGGACTTCTCTTGCAAAGTATTGTAGGGACTATCCAAACGTTTATTACAAATTTTCAACTCGCAAAGAAATTGAAAGAAAATGGACAGCCCAGGCCTTTGAGAAGCGTCCGTGGTTTCGTTAGATACTAAGGAACTGAGGAAAAATCCCAAAACAGTAAACGGCTTTCGATTTCGACTAAAATAATCCAACAAGTCATGAAAACCACACATTTAGGAGTGGAAATTTCAAGCACGAGAGACATTTAGGATGGAGTTTAACAGTAAATAATCAATATAGCTAGAATATCGGGATATCTAAAACATTTCATCTGGAGAAATAAATATTTAATGTAGAGAATAAAGTAAAAATATACAAAATCATAGTAAGACCAGTTATTACTTATGGAGCAGAGACGCGAGCCGATACTAGAAGAACTAAACTCTACTAAGAACTTCAGAGGCAGGTTATTTAAAAGCAATAACAGGAAAAACAATATGAGGTAGTATAAATAATCAAGAAATACGGAATTAGGTGGCAAGACGGACGTAGTTAAATTCATTGGAACAAGAAAAAAAAAGGCTAGGATCACACGTTTCCAGGCCAGATAATAGTATTCAACAGAATAGCAACACCCATGGGTAAGTGGGATCCAGGAAGTTCAAAGAAAAGATGGATCGAAAGCTGGGCATCGACATCTCCCAAATCATTATGAATGTGATATGTGAATATTAACAGAACAGGTTACACCTACATAGAAGAAGAAGACAAAGAAGAAGATTATGATGATGATGATGATGATGATTTTGACTGAAAAGTGCAAACATTCGTTGGATTTTTGCACTTGCTCTTATACTGCGCATATCGACAGAATTATAATTCTCAATAAGTCACTGCTTTCGACACAGCTGACCTAATGTGACAGCAAGGATCCAAGGAAGAGGAAGCATGTCATTAAGTATTTGCAAATTGTAGGTTGCGTTGTGTAGCAGGAACTTTTTATATGTTTTTGGAATATAAAGAACTGTTTTTATATGTATTCTTATATACTACACTATGTTATTGAAGAATTTACTATTAAAATACTCATTGTGCTGCAGCGTTACATTAGAGTAATTTAGAAGCTGTTCTTGAGCAGAGTGCATGCTTCTTTTGGAAAACAGTGTTATGTGCTTTGTTAAGGAGCGATTTGGTGCAGTAAGCCACTCGTTAAAAATACACAAATAAATAAATAAACAAATAAATAAATAAAATTTTCATTTTACGACCCGGTTAATCCAACTTTTGACAGTTTCAACGCCGGGGTCCTGTTTTTATTCATTACCCTCGCCTGAGAGTACGGGAGACAGACATGTGGCGAGCATGACGAATTCTCTTCACCGTATCCTGCCTGAGATTTACTTTCGTCACACAGCTATAGAAACCGAGACAATCGTAATGGAAAGCTTCAACTCTTTGGGACACTATGGGGATTCAACTTTTTGGGGATCACGAATTGAACCCCGAGTTTACACCGCGGAAAGCTAGCAGATTGTACATGAGCCCCCCGAGGGGTACTAAATAAAAAAGTATATCAATGAAGGGCTCAGTAGAGCAAGAGCTTTGAAATTGTCCAGTTTTGAAATTGAGTTATAAGTATCAAATGCAACTTCAGATATTATTATTTTAAAGTAATATGTAATCCAGAATGGACTTATATGCAAGTGTTACTGTTATTAAAAGTTTAAAGTGTACGGAGGTATATTATTAAAGTTGTAGTAAAATCCTCAATATCTCAGAACTCTAGATACATGTGGGTTTCCGTCTTCTTTTGTTGAGCCATTCAAATAAATAAATAAATAAATAATATCTATAATAACAATACTATTATAATATACAAATTCAAATGTACTTAAGGCACCATTAATTTAGGCACATGATACAAAAAACACAGAAGAGAAACAATGTTAAGATTTTATAAATGTATGGCAATAGCAGTCTTCATGTATGGTAGTGAGAATTGGTCATTGAACGGAGCAGAGAAATGGAGAATTGAATCAACAGAAATGAGCTTCTTGAGAATTGTAGCAAAACATACTCTGACAGATCATGTTCCAAATGTGGCGACAAAGTCCACCCTAAAAATGTTTAACCTTAATGACAAAATTAAAGAATTCAAAGACCTTAATTGACGAATCATATCCACAGAAAGGAAACCTTAAGATTAACAAAAATAATAAACAACTACAAACATTTCGGATGTCAGGATGTAGGACGCCCAAGAAGAAGATTGGAGAATGACTTCCGAGTTCGAACAGGCCTTACCATGAAGCAGAAGAAGACCGGGAGAGATGGTTCAGTGTCCACTGATGTCACTGCAGTGCCTCTGACCGACTAGCTTGTCAGCTAGGTCGAATTCAGTCGCTATCTGAAGGAGAATACTGGAGGCCAACTGCTCTGCTTGGTAATTTTCCTTTGTTTCCCCGATCAACACCAGGCGAATGCCGGAGCAATAACCCTAACAAACGGGCCACAGACCGCGCGCGATCTTTCCTTCCTCTTCCTTGTCATGTCTACTCCCCTTACCACACACACTAACATGCACTACATTAACACACATATCCGGGAGACCGGATAGAGCTTGTCTCAGCTGAGGCGGTGCGAAATACTGGCTGGGCTGGTGGTTGAGGGAAATCCCGCTAGCCGACCGTAGGTAGGTGCCGGATTTCGCCATCCAGTGGGGGAAGATCACAGCCATCTCCCGAGGAAAAAACATACACTACACTTACGGGACCAATAAACTCGGTGGCTGACGCGCCCGGAACGAGTAACAACCAACCATGAATTTTGATTGATTGATTTTTTCGTGTTTCCGGGCGCGTCAACTGCTTTGGTCATTAGTCCCGTTGGTGTAGTGTATGTTTTTTTATCGGGAGATGGCGGTGTTCTTCCCCGCTGGATGGCGAGATCCGGCGCCTACCTACCGTCGGCTAGTGCGGTTTGCCCCTCACCAGAACTCTCCCACCAGCGGGGCACGGCCCCAGCCGGGACAAGCTCTAAGCTCCCGACCGATTTCCCGGAATATGTGGTAGTGTAGTGCATGTTAGTGTATGTGTGTGTGTGTAAAGGGAGAGGATAGGACAAGGAAGAGGAAGGACAGATCGCGCGCGGTCCGTGGCCCGTTTGGTAGGGTACTGCTCCGGCATTCGCCTGGTGTTGATCGGAGAAACCACGGAAAACTACCGATCCGAGCAGCCGGCCGCTAGAAGTATCCTTCAGACAGCGACTGAATTCGACCTAGCTGGCAAACTAGTGTCGAAAATCCTGCCGCCGTGAGGAGTGGGAACCTAGGACCTCCCGGTCAGAGGCGCTGCAGTGACATCAGTTGATGCACTGAGCTACCGCTCCCGGTCCAACCATGAAGAAGAATGAATAAATAAATAAACGATAAATGGTACTTTATACCCAGACGTGGTGGCCTGCGTGGATATAGGCCGAGGCGTCGCGTCCAGGGAGGCGAGCGGGTCAGACGGAGGCGTGGCCGGGGCGGGGGCGGGGGCGGGGAGAGGAGGGAGGGATCTCCCCTCGGCGGGGTGCGCCTTGGAGCGTGTAGCGTGGCCCCCGCCCCTGCACCTGACCCCGCACGGCTCCGCCCCCGCGGCAGCCGACCTCCGTTTGCCGGCGCCGCTCACTTCTTTAAGCCATCTATTAATCTATTAGAAGCGGTTCGCCCTCTTCATTCCAATCTCCCCCACCTCCCCACCCCTACATCGATGCAGTCCGATTCTGACGTCTGCCTGCGTCTGTGTGCATCGCAACGCGGCCGCAGAGACCTTCGAGAGGAAGGTAGAGGATGTTTGATTGTTAGTGATTCCGGACGCGTCAACTACCGTCGTTAGTCCCGTAAGTGTAGTGCGTGTTTCTGCTCGGGAGGTGGCTGTGGTCTTCCTCCGCAGCATGGCGATATCTGGCGCCGACCTACGCGTCGGCTAGCGGGCCTTTCCTCAGCCAGGTATCTCCCACCAGCGGGGCACCGCCCCATTTGGGACGGTCTCTACGCCCCCCGACAGGACTCCCGGCATGTGTGGTAGTGTAGTGCATGTTAGTGTAATGTGTGTGTGTAAGGGGTGATGATAGGACAAGGAAGAGCAATGGAAGATTGCGCGCGGTTCATTGCCCATTTGTTGCTCCGGCATTCGTCTTGTATTGATTGAACAACCGCGAAAAGCAGTCGATCAGAGCAGCCGGCCGCTTGAATTCTACTCCACGTACAGGCTGAATTCGACATAGCTCTCTAGCCTACTGAGAAAAATCCTGCCACCGTCGAGTCTCAAACTCCAGAATCTCCCGATCAGAGGCACTGCTGTGATATCAATTGATGCCGTGCGGTCTGTGGCCCGTTTGTTAGGGTACTGCTCTTGCATTTGCCTGGTGTTGATCGCAGAAACCACGGTAAACTACTGATCAGAGGGGCCGGCCTCTAGAATTCTTCTCCACACAGCACTGAATTCGACCTAGTGGCAAACTAGTGTAGAAAATCCTGCCACCGTCGGGACTAAACCTAGGACCTCCCTGACAGAGGGACTGCAGTGATATCTGTGGATGCCCTGAGCTATTTTAGTCGTTACGAAAAAAGAGGATCCGTGACGACACCTTTCATTAGAAAACAGGTAAATTTAAAAACCAAGAGGGAAGAAAACACAATTATAACTGAAACTTTGTCACATGTTTTTAATGCAATTTGACGATATGGTGAAGGACGTGTCCTAAGAACTGAAGGGAGGCAAGAAGAGGAAGGAGGTTCTGTTCCGCAGAAGTCTGGAATTGAGCGTAGAAACTCACAGACTCATCAGAGCAGACGGCTTCGAGAATTCTCACACTGGCGACGCGTGATCCAACTCCAACTTGTGTCGAGAGACAGTCACCATCTAAACGAGAAACGATGTACGAATATTGACGCGCAACTAGCAACGCTAATATCTACACAAAGAGTGATAGGTTCTGTTTTCAACAACCGAAAACTGATAAGACCTTTTACAGATATTCTGAAAATAAACTTTAGCGGAAAAGATTGGGCGAGGAGGAGAGGTGGAGTGGAAAGGGAGAGGCAAGGAGGGGAAGGCGAGATGCTCGGGACGGGGACGGACGAGAAATGTAAGTGGCAAAGAGGGAAAGGAGGGAAGGGGACGAAGGGGGAAGGAGGGAAGGAAAGAGGGGGAGAGGGGAGAAGGAAAGGGGCCTTGGGAGGGAAAGGCAGGAAGGGAAGGGAAAGACGAGGAGGGGAAAGGTAGAGGAGGGGAGGGAGAAGTGGGGTGCGAGGGAGTGAGGGGGCGAGCGGGGAGGGGAGTGGCGCAGAGGCAGGGAGGGGAGGGGCAAGAGGTTGAGGAGGTTGTCATGGCGTCGTATGAATGTCCAGAATCTAAATAATATTTCTTTCTAATATAGATAGAATAATTACTTTTACGGAATAATAATTGTTTGTTTGTTACCGTAAGATACTATCCGCATAGTTACAAACGAGGATGCAGAGCTCTTAGAATTATACAAAACACAGTAATAGAATATTAAACATTTCGTTCACTCCAAACGTTTTAAAATATCATAAGAATCGAAATGAAATACGATTCTTGCAATTCTAAAATAATTTTTACCTATAAATTGCAATCAAATAAACCTTTTGTAAAATATTAGTAATTAAGCATTCAGAAAATTTTACTCAGTTTTATTATTTAATAAAGCTACAAACCTTGATAAAATTTGCAAAAAAATATAAGAACAGCTTACAACGAAAAAACAATGGATATTTAAATATTTTTTGGCCTTGTTGAACTATAATTTGAATGCGAATGGCATCTGCATTTTGTGAGTTCGGATGGGCTTTTAAAAAGACATTTGATTACTTTGGTCATGGAACAAAAAGTGGGGATCCATAACGTTCATGTTTTGCGCCCTAATAATTTCCTCCATTGAGATTGAACACGTTATCCAAGCACATAAACACAGCATTCACGCAGGTGCAAAAGAATCGTCGATCGGAGAGAGTGTCAAAAAGCGACCGTGATTGAGAGCAGATAAAAAAGTGAGCGGCGTCATGTTAAGCGAGAGCAGGGGTGTGCAAAGTTCTGGAGAGCAGTTCCGTTCCACAAAATTCCGTAAACTGAAGTGGATCGGAGCATTTAGTACAACACACATGTCCTATATGTGCTACAATTAAAATACACAAATTATTAAAATTAATATTAAAACTAAATAAAAGTAAAAAAGTAGTTAAATATATTCATGGAATTGAACACAAATTAAGAGGATGATATTAATAAATGAAACACTGTATAAACAACCTTTATGTATGTTTAAATATAACTTTAATAAAACGAATTAGGCAAAAATATTTAGAAGTCTTGTATTCATAAGCAGCTTCCTTAGAATCACTTTGTATGAAGATCTGTGGAGTATTAATTAATTATTTTATATTTAATTAATTATTAAGTTATTTATAATTATTATTGATAGTTCTTGATAATAATTATTTATCGTTATTATAATTAATACAAATAGTTATTAACTTATTATTTTAATCAAATAGTGATAACGCAAACATTGAAAAATATTGAAGTTTTGCATTCACGAACTACCGGTTTCCATTCTTTTTGATCGAATTCACGAGAGGTCCATTGGTGTAAGTCATTTCTCTATCGGGGAATCCTCGCCCAAGCAAAAGCGGGAAACGGATGCACCAGGGGGGCGGAGAGGTTCAGCCAGACAGCCTCTGAAGTGAGAACGCCAGATGCGGTAACGCCGAGCAGAACTACTTGGCGTCCACGGGAGGCCTTCGGAGTGCAGGTCAACTTGAGGTGCGCAAACACTTACGAGAAATCCCCCACACACCCGATCGTACATATATACCTTAACCTGCCTCTGAAGCATCGCCGTAATTTTTTCACCGCCCACTTCACAAAACTGTCGTCTACAAGAAACACGCGGGCGGGAGAAAACGTCGACGTGGGCTAGTGCGGTCATCGAGCCATATAAACAAGTGATTAAATCGCAAACGAAGGAGGAGAGGATAAAGAGAATAAGGATAAAGAGAAGAGAGGATAAGAAGGAGGATAAAGAAAAAGGAGATAAAGAAAAGAAGGAAGATAAAGAGAGGTAGGATAAAGAGAGGATAAAGAAAAGAAGGATAAAGAGAAGGAGGGTAAAGAGAAGGAGTATAAAGAGAAGGAAAGGAGGATAAAGAGAGATAAGGATGTGGAGTATAAAGAGGAAGAGGATAAAAGGAGAAGGGGGATAAGGAGGAGGAGGAGCATAAAGAGGAGGAGGATGTAGAGGAAGAGGAGATGGAGGATAAAGAAAACGAGAAGGTAAATAGGAGGATGAGGAATAAAAATATTAAGAAAATGTGGATAAAGAGAAGGAAGAAGTCGAGAAACTCGAATTACCATTTCATTTTGCAATTATTCCCAACAACTAAATAAAATATCAACCTTCCTCATTTACAAGATTTCCCCTTTTATTCCCAATTTAAACAAGCTTGCTCGCGATCTGAATGCGTATAATCCCAATTGGTTTGTGACTGGTCTTGATTCGGGATTGGACAGGCACGTTGGAGTCCCCTGGGCGAGTGAAAAGGGTCGCCGGGCCCAAAGCCACAACGCAGGTGGCTGAATGAGTGGCAGGGCTCGTGAACTGCAGATTATCGATGCACCGCCGTGTCCGATCTGATCACAAGAAGGAAGTGCCCGTAACACGCTTGGTAGGGACTCGATACTAGATCGATATCAGACAGTGACAGGCCCGGGGAGTTTTTGTTACCGCTGGGGTAGGTTACGCTGCAAATCACTTTAGGTATTTCTTCCATTTGTGTTTTTTGTTTAGCCGATGGTGATCTCTAGCGACGTAGAAAGAGATCATGTACTTCACACGCTTTTGATTTCTGATGATAGGGATTTGAATGTTTTTTACGCGAGATAATAAATTTGGAATGAAATGTTAGACAATTATCATTATTATTAGAGCGTGATTTACAAAACAATAACAGAAAAAACTTATGGTAAGAATTAAAAATAATGACCATTTCATTCCAATACATTAGAAATATTTTAAATAGAATTCCTCGCTCCAATATGGTCCCAATAACGGTATTGTTTCCACTTCTTAGAATTCTTTTTTCTCCTTCAGTAGTGAATAAAATCACGTGAAAAATACAAGTCTTGTAAGCTTTTTCATAAACTATAGTTTCCAAAGGAATAATTATCTAAAATTCTAAGCGAAATTAATCAGTAACTAAAAACGTTAAATTCAGTGTAGTGATACCGACATTAAGGCAGCACACAGGCTTTCAAAATGTAAAAGAATGCGGGAGATGATGAGGCAAATGATTCACAGCTCTCAGCAAGAAAACTTCATATTCAATTTAAGTTAAATTATAAATGAGGTTATTTTATTCATCATAACACGACTGAGTGATGCTTGTTTTTGCAATGATTCTGTAATCCTTTGAACTGCTAACAAATTTTCCAATAAATAGTGGTAGTAATGTTATATCTTTGCACCTGTTGTAACATTTTAGTGAAGAAACGTAATTACGAGTCAAAATATTTCAATCGAAAAAAATCGCATTCAAACATATACGTTTCATCGCGAGCAAAACCTGCGATACTCGTAATATCGTGAATGCTGTAGTGTTCTTATCCCAACATAAGCCATCTTCATTTCCGTTGCTCATCGCATCCATCATATCAAATGATATATCACTGAAAGCACATCTAGTTTGCGAATTGTATAGCGTTTTTGATCTTCTTGACGACTGTTAATGCCACTGAATTGCCAATGCTTATCTCCATCACATGTGCACACTACATCATTCCTTTATTCGTCACGATACTCGGGCCGGAATTTGGCAACGTCATCCTTACAAACGGATGTCGAGTCTTCACGTAGAAGCACGTTAATGGTGAGTCATAAGGAAAATGTCTACATGTGCACAGTGCTAGAAAATAATAGGACTCCACAACAAACTGAGATACAGGATAACGATATTGTAATTTGATCCTCGAAATGATGCTTATTTACTGTTTGAGGTGAACCACCTTCAAATGTCTTGATGCCATGCGTGTCTATTTGTTAGGGACAGTTTGCTCGTTTGCTTGGCATCTCCGGTGGGTATTTTCATGTTAAATGATTTTGTGCAAGTTTATAATTAAAAATGAACTTTAAATATTATTTAGTTACCTGCTTCATCCATCTTCATAGAAATTTACATGAAAAAGTAACGTTAGAAGTACTTTTTTCTATGTTTCCTCATAAACCTCATAAGCATCCATTATCGTCAATCCGTTTAAGTCGTAACGTATTTTAAACCGGAAAATTATTGTAGTACTTCACAGCATTTCACCAATGCCTTGAACACCCTCCCCTTCCAAAATACACGTTTTCCCCTAGGACGCTTCAAAAGGATCGGGCTAAAAATAGTGTCAATCGATTCTCTGGTCGAGAGGAATCGAATGAGCTATTAATCACCTCTGAATGTGTCTTGAAAGTTTCTAACACACGTTTTAGGAGCTTCGAAACTTCCAAAACCTTCTCGCAAGATTTCTTTCAGAACAAATTCATGCGATAACGTTCTGGAATAATCCGAATATACGCCAGTGTAGCAAAATATGCATCTATATACGACACAAATAATTAATTCGAATTCATATTATTGCCTTACCGTAAGGAAATGAGTATCATGTTTTAAGAAATAGTATGGTAGAAAGATAAATCGTGTGAAATTATATTTTTAAGATACATACTGTCTTGTTATAACTTTTAGACAAGAAGAGAAACGGAGACATACAAACAGAAGGCTATAAAATATATATAAGCAAAATACCTTAGAATATATAACACAGTACTACAGTACCAACTTGTATTGAAAGAACGCAAATCGTAATCAGTTAAAGACTGACAATTAGGGCTACAATGAAGTAATTTGCACCAAAATATTTTCTTTTGTTTTACATTCCAGCTTCAATTTAGAGATTTTTACATTAATTGCGTGAAATTAATTTTTTTTGCAAAATAGAGATTGAGGGTTTTCTGCGAAAACCGATAGGTCATGGTAGGCCGAGACAGATAGGTCGTGGCAAAAACAACAATCAAGATGGTGAAAAAAGTCCTTTCACCCAGCAAATAGAAATTTTTTCTACAATTGTATAAGGATGTTTCTATTACAAATTATGATTTGTTTCATCTCTGCTTTTTGTAGCTTAATTGCAAAGAAGCCCCAAAGTCGTTAACGACTTTGTAACAGGAGGCATTGATAACACGGTATTTGCGAATTATTGCTATCTCTTACGATTTTTATTTTGTAACAGATACGACGAGGTTTAATAATAGAATTGAAAATGGATAATAGCCATACTGACACTCCACAGAACTTTCTCGAAACGGCGAACGCTGCAGTATGTAAGCCGAAAAATCGAAAGGTAAGTAAAAAAAATCAATTTAGAAATAGACGTTTATCGAAGGGAGCTATTAGGATCACTGAAATTGTTTTGTAGGCATATTTTAATGAAAATGCAAAAAATGTCTAATTGCATCGTAGATGTTCCTTATCACTATAAGAAGTTTGCCAATAAGTTATTCTGCGAATTTTATTACGAGTTTTTTTTTTATAAGATGTTGTAGTTAATTTTCGAGTCTCAAATAATATATTATGTGTTAATAGTTGATTATATGTTATTAGTTATTCATAAAAAGGTTAATAATAAAGAAATTAAAAGATGTTATACCGTTAAATAGGCTTTTATTTCTTATTCCTGTTGCAACCTACCTACCGTGCGTAAACATCTTTTTAATACCATAACGAGACGTCATCGTGAAGAAAGTATTTTCTGCCAGTAACCGGTTTTCAGATGTTCTGAATTCAGACACGCATATAAACTCACTTTTTTATAAGATTGTAGAAAAAAATATTTTTTCACATTCTTTTATCGCAAACTTTACGAAACTGTCATTAGTACCGTAATAACAGTAATTACCATAAAATTATTTTAATATTCCATGGCTCACTATTAACAATAATCAACAATAATCATAACGTAAGTAGTATTCGAACTAATCCAAGGCCTTCTATTAACAAGATCAGAATAATGTCACAGTTTTCTGGACGAATATTCAAAATTAAACAAAAATTATGGTACAATGGAATTTGCATATACTGGGTAAAACGTTGTACGATATCCTATTGTAAAATAATACTTATTTCATTAATATTTTTTTTACAAAAGTATTCTTAACTTTTGTCAGTATTAAAAAAATAGCAAATAAGTTCTTAGTGTTACTTTGATCAACTGTATTCGAACTTTTTTTTTCATTTGGAAATTTTACGGATTACGCGGAATACGGGATCCGTTCGCCTCTCGAAGCGGCCATCTTGTGTCGGCGGAGAAAGCCAGAGGCCGGAAACGGCGCTCGCATGCGAGTGGGGCAGTTGATTTTCCGAACGCGCGGCGGAATTGCCTAAACCGCCATTGTGATACGCACGCAAGAACATCCGCCAGCCGCTGGGCCACGATGTTTTCGGAACAGCAGGCCACGGCGGCGAAGCCAGCGCCGAGCGGCAGACGAAAGCAACAAGGTTAGAGCAACGCGGCGTAAACCAGGAAACCCGGGTTCGAGTCACGGTCGGGGTGACAATTCTTTCAATAAATTTCATTATTAACATACTTGATTACTCTGTAACAAGGTCAAATCTTAGATTCTTTTATTGTGCGGGACGTGTTTCCGACGTAATTGTCTGTCCAAGATGACGACGGGATACTAGGTTCAAGTCCCGAGGCAGGATTTTCGACACTAGCGTTTCAGCTAGGTCGAATTCAGTCGCTGTCTGGAGGAGAATTCTAGCGCGATCTTTCCTTCTCCTTCCTTGTCCTATCCTCTGCCCTTACACACTCACTCACACTAACATGCACTACACTACCACATATTCCGGGGGACCGGTCGGGAGCTTAGAGCTTGTCCCGGCTGGGGCGGTGCCCCGCTGGTGGGAGAGTCCTGGTTGGAGAAACCCCATTAGCTGACGGTACGTCGGTGCCAGATCTCGCCATCCAGCGGGGGAAGAACACCGCCATCTCCCGCTAAAAAAACATACACTACACTAACGGGACTAATGACCAAAGCAGTTGACGCGCCCGGAAACACGAAAAAATCAATCAATCAACGACGGATAGTGAAAATTGAATATCATAAAATGCTCTATATTACTCTGAAGAAGACGTTCAATGATTTGGTCTTCCCGAGACACAGTAGTTAGCACAAATTAGGTGTTAGGTGACAACACCTCGAACAAATTTAATTATCAAAATATATCGGTTATTCAGTACCAAGCTCACATCTTGGATGAATTTACAGTGTGGAACATATTCCGACATAATTTCCCTTCCAAAAAGGTGACAGTGGTGACAATTGAATACACTAGGCAATAATACCAGGCTTATGAAACCATTCAAATAAATGGAAGTCGCGGTAGCTCAATGGTTAGAGCAGCTGGGCGTAAACCACGAGTCACGGTCGGAGTGATAATTCTTTAAACAAATTAAGTAACAAGTGGAGCTATAATATCACACTTTTCTCGTATTTTTAAAGCGACCTTTACTATATTCGAGAAAGTTTGAAACTTGCAGTGTTTCAAGTTCGGCCAGAGGAGAGTAATAAATTAGCTGATCCGGTGGCCGAGATCGCTAAGGCAGTAGTATCGTAGCGATCTCGGACCAAAGCGTCGCGGGTTCGAGTCCCGAGCATGGATGTATTTGTGTTTGTCCTTCACCACTTATCATTACCATATCGTTTCATCTTCACAATTACAATAACGTTAACTCCAATAGATGTTGATGTTAATGACCTAGATGTTGATGCGACCTTAAATAACCAAAAGAAAAAACAACAAATTTTGAGCAAGTCGTCTGATTGGTTTAGGCGCTTGTGTTGACCACAGACGGACAGACAGGCGTGTCTCCGTCAAACAATTTATCGGGTTCAAGGTCCCACAAAATGTGGATTGTGACTACAAAACGTGTTGGAGAAAGTAATTTACTTTATACAGGAATTATTATTGTCCGCTTTTTCGGTATCACAACTCATATTCAGATTTTTTCAACCAAAAAAATCGTTTTTGCCGTAACATTACAGTACTTTCTCTATACTTCGTACGTAGTATGTAATGAAAAAGGATTTGGTTCATTCCGGATTCGGGCCCAAGGACGGTCATTTTTAGCTAGAGTTAAACATCGCTGGAAAGTACTTCGCGGAATGAAATGTATTTTGGAAAGAAATGTATTATTTCCCAGCTGTTAATGGCTCGGAAGTGTCAGGCCAGAGACAGCAATTCGATGTTGGGGATGGTTACCGCAAGAAAAGAGTGATTTAGTTTGCTCACACATTTTCTTTAAAAAATGAACAGTGTACGCGTTGATACAAATAATATCCAAAGCATACGAACAAATTCAAATGAATTTCCTTATAGAGAAATTAGATGTGACATCATACACGTCAATAGTCAACAGTGAGTCCACAATAACCAAATGTTAAAGAACCTTCGTTATTCCGTCTTATCAGACTTTCAATTTAACCGACAATAGTTGTATTTTAATCAAATAATAATTTTTCTAAACAATATTTATGTAAATAGAATTTTTATTTTTTATTTTTCTACATAATATTTATTCTATTGAATTATAGCCTGCTAAATAAGTTTTATGCGAACATTCTTTGAATTGTGGGAATTCTGATCTGGTGTTGTCGACGTTATTGCATTAAGAAATAAAGGAAGTCATCTTCGCCAACTTAATAATATTAATTAATTAATTAGACTGTTGGTGATGTAGATACCTCATTAATTCAAAGTAAATGAAACCGAGGTTGTCTGGTATCAATTATATATTTATGCTGCATAAATATATAAGCATAATATGCTGCATAAATATATAAGCAATATATGAGCATAAATATATAATTGATACCAGACAACCTCGGTTTTATTTACTTTTAATAATATTAAGTTGACGGAGATGACTTGCTTTATTTCTTCATGAACATTCTTCGATTGATGAAGTGAAAAATAAAAGGGAGTATTACAGACTCTGGCACAGGTTTGTCAAACGTTTGTGAAATAAATGCGAATCATGACTCATGACGGACACATTTTGTTCCAACATATTTTCTCTTAGGGAGTCACTTTTAAAAGCCGCGCAATAAAGATCAAAATAAATCAAAATGTCATATCATATTTCACTAACATAAGTTACTGAATATCGTATTTAATTATACAACAGCCTGGAGACTAATTTTGACGTGATAACAATTTCTAGAATCTTTAACAGAGTACATAATTCATTTATTCATTGCTTGCCGTCCAAGTTTAAACTTCTAGTCTTTATTTATACGTTTCTGAAGCTGCCATAGACTTACCCTCTCTCTTTTAGCATAACTTATTGACACACATAAATAAAAGAATGAAGAGATGTTAGCACTAAGATTTGTTCCTACGTTTGATAAGATTCTATTTGCAGAGACATCCGAAAAAAGCCTATTTGATTTTTCAGTCAAGGCAATATTGCAGAGATACTAGAGCTTGACTGGAGATCGAATCCACATCTTTATCGGCACATTCAACCACTAGATGTTACTCTAGTAACCTCTAGTAGCTTGCCATCACCAGTGTTTGGCGGTGGTCCCAGCTGAGCGGCTTTTGGCCGAAATTTGGGTCGCCTAATGTCGGACGTTTTCATCCGAAGCGCCGAGTTCGTTCAAACCCGTGCTGGTACACAGAAATAGTTGTAGTGAACCCAAACGATTCCTTCCGACGGTGTCCGAAAACATCGGCTACTGAACGAACATCCGTTTTGTTTGGTTCTGTCGGCTCCGTTGGCCCGAAATCACTGGAGAGCAAAGGTCGTTTGCGATACCGGTACATGGTTTTGAGGACGCAAGTGTTACAAAACTAGAGCTGTGGTATTATGGGAATAATACGAACACTTTGGATTAAATATTTGGATGTTTTCGGATAAAATAAATCCGATAATTATGCTCGCAGATCGGTACCGAACGACAGATATTTCATCTGCATTATGACAGTAATCTAAGGCGGCGGTCCGGTGGAGAAGATTTGGGGGTAAAATTTCTGTCGGCCGATGTTGGACGGACAAAGCCCACCAAGTAGATCTTCGTCCGTCAGCCGATGTTTTTGAACGCCATTGGAACAGGTCGTTCGGTACCTAGTATCATTTCCGTTTACCATCACGTGTTTGAATGATTCCGAAACCTAGGACAAAAACGGCCGATTGAAATTTTGGGCAAAATCGGCTCCACTGTGACCAGGAATAAAGAATCCGAATCCAACAAAATACGCATAGGCGGCGGTCACATTGGGCCGATTTTAACCCAAATATCAGTCGGCACATATCGGACGGACAACACGAAACGAAACATCTTGAACCGATAGGCGATATTTCCGAACGCCACCGCAAGAGGTGGTAGCGGGTACACTAATACTATTTCCGTTTACCATCTCGAGTCCGGAAGTTCGAATAAAAACGGCCGAGTGAAATTTCGGGAAATTTCAACTGCCATCTTAGTTGATTGATTGTTCGTGATTCCGGGCGCTTTAAGTACAGAGGTTATTAGTCCCATAACTGTGGTGCATATTTTACTATCGGAAAGTCGCGGCGACCTTCCCCCACTAGATGGCGAGATCCGGCGACGACCTACCGTCAGCTATCGGGGTTTTCCCAACCAGCGGGGCACCACCCCAGCCGCGATAAGCTCTAAGCTCCCAAACGGTCTCCCGGTATGTGTGGTAGTGTAGTAAATGTGAATGTGTGTGAAAGTAAGGGATAGGACAAGAAAGAGGAAAGCAAGATCGCACACATCGTTAGAGTACTGCTCCGGCATTCGCCTGTGTTGATAGGAGAAACCACGGAAAACTACCGATCGGAGCAGTCAGCCGCTAGAATTCTCCTCCAGACAGCGACTGAATTTGACGTAGCTGACAAGCTAGCGGGGGCCGTCGGGACTCGACTAGGTTTGAGTCCTGACGGCGGCAGGATTTTCGACACTAGCTTTTCAGCTAGGTCGAATTCAGTCGCTGTCTGGTGGAGAATTCTAGCGGCCGGCTGCTCTGATCGGTAGTTTTCCGTGGTTTCTCCGATCAACACGAGGCGAATGCCGGAGCAGCACCCTATCAAACGGGCCACGGACCGCGCGCTATCTGTCCTTCCTGTTCCTTGTCCTATCCTCTCGTCTCACACACACTTTCACTAAGATGCACTACACTATCATATTCCGGGAGACCGGTTGGAGCTTAGAGCTTGTCCCGGCTGGGCGGTGCCCCGCTAGTGGGAGAGTGCTGGTTAGGGGTAAACCCCACTAGTCGACGGTAGGTCGGCGCCGGATCTCGCCATCCTGCGGGGGAAGATCACCGCCATCTCCCGAGAAAAAGCATGCACTACACTAACGGGACTAATGACCAAAGCAGTTGACGCGCCCGGAAACACGAAAAAAAACCAAACCAAACCAATTGGGACTCGAACCCCAGGGACCTCCCGGTCAGAGGCACTGCAGTGCCATCAGTCGATCACTGATCCCCGGTACCGCCTTGGTAGGAATAAAGTCTCCGCGACTTGGCCCGCGCCGTGGCGGCGGTCGCGGTCACACACGCGTTTTCCCAGTGGCTGTCACCGCCACTTCCCCCCCGCGCCTCCCCCGCCGCACTCGTGCGTGGCAGAACGCTGAATAATGTAAATAAGAAGCACAAAAAGCGCGCGCCAAAGGATTCTTGCGAAAGGCAGCCAGCGAGCGAGCAGGTGAGGCCGCGGCGCTGGAGGCGGCTGCACGCATGACAGGCCTCGCCGCAGCCACGTCACTGCGAGAGGCAGGCCGCGCCATGCACCTATACTTCGGTTGGTTGGTTAGGGATTCCGGGCACGTCAACAGCTTGGGTCAGCAGTCCCGTAAGTGCAGTGAATGATTTACTCCAGTAGGTGACGGTGTTTCTCTCAGTTGATTGGTTGGTTAGTGATCCGTAAGTGTGGGGCATGATTTTTCCTCGGGAAATGGCGTTGATTTTCCTCCGCTGGACGGCGAGATCCGGAGCCGACCTACCGTCAGCTATCGGGGTTTCCTCCTAACCAGGACTCTCCCACCAGCGGGCACCGCTTCAGCCGGGCAAGCTCTAAGCTCCCGACCGGTCTCCCGGAAGATGTCATAGTGTAGTGCGACTGAATTCGACATAGGACAGGGAAGAGGAAGGGAAGATCGCGCGCGGTCCGTAGCCCGTTTGTTAGGGTACTTTTCTGGCATTCGCCTAGTGTGATCGGAGAAACCACGAAAAACTACCGATCGGAGCAGCCGACCGCTAAAATTCTCCTCCAGACAGCGATCGAATTCGACCTAGCTGGAAAAGTAGTGTCAAAAAAATCCTGCCGCCGTCAGGACCGAACCTAGATCCTTTCGTCAGAGGCGCTGCAGTAACACCAGTTGATGCACTATACTTTGGTTTTCGTCGTGGCCGATGACATTAGGTTATTTTTACACCCGTTTAACTTGTGAATATGATTTTGCGGATGGTTTTTGTTTATTTGCTGTTAAAACGAATTCATCATAAGTTACTCATTTGTAAGTGTAGCTTGAAATTGAGTTTTATTTATTCTTTGCTCCTTGCAGTTTTATGCGGAAGTTTCTTAGCAGTTTGAAAGTACACAGTTTGACAGCACCAATTATATCTCGTAGGTTTATCTGTACGGAATAGTAGCGTTGTTTGCAAGTTGATAGATTTAGTACTTTATATAGTTTGTTCTACAGTTTATTGTATGACAAATGATAAATAAATAAACTATTTTTACTAAAACAGAGATTGTATCGTTTATTGTTAAATATTAGACATGAAGAAAAGAAAGAATATTTAAGAGAGGGTGGAGTCATCGGTGTCCCTGCATTGTAGTTAGTATTCGTTGAAATGAGCCTTGTGAATCCAGAGTTAACCCTGCTTTAGTCGGGTGAATGCATTTACTTTTAATGCGTTGACTGCCATACCATGCCAGTACTCAGCGCCCTTCCCTCCCCATGCCTCAGCCACGACACTGGCTCTCTCGCGAGATCAGCCGCAACCCTACGTGCCGTATACCTAGAGGGCTAGGTTTTTCGAATTGACGATAAGGGTGACAAATGCTACATTAATAATTCTTTAGTCGTGTTATTTTCATTATTAAGTGTGTAAAGTTTCCTTTTCTTTCACGGTCGAGATGGAAATTTTTTGAGGAAGGAAAGATCGCGCGCGGTTCGTGGCCCGTTTGTTAGGGGACTGAACCGGATTTTGACTGGTATTGATCGGAGAAACCTACCATCAGAGAGCCGCCGCTGAATTCCAGCTTAATACGATCAGCTATGTAGCTTCATCCAAAATCCGTCTACCGTCGGACTGGAATTCTAGGATCTCCCAGTAAGAGGCACTACAGTGAAATTTCTTGATGCCCTAAATCACCTAAACGGGTGGAACTACGTATGTGATTTTAAATACACCTTAAATGATAATTATGCGTTGGATAAGTCATGTACTTTTCTTTCATATTGCGCGCTATGCTATTCACCTTTTCGCACTTAGCAGCGTTCAGCACATGTACACTTTGTAATCAGCGCTGCAGTCGGATGTTGAGAGCTGCTATCTCGAGATGCATGTGAGCGGATTTCAACAATTAAAGTGTTGTTTACTGTCTCGTCTTCACGGTTGCCACCGCCGCGGCGGCCGCAACAGTTTCCGCCTTGCTCCCTCGCTGGTGTTCCCGACGAAGCAGTTCGTTTGCGTCGTCGACTGGGTAACACCGTAAGCACATTTCTGTTTAGGGTTTGCTCATTTTTTTTAATACTAGCGTAACCGTGAGAGAGTCTCACTTCTGTTAAAACCCACTCTTTTCTCTATCCTTATTTATTAATTTTACGTCAAAAAACAGTTAAAACTGCATATGACGTGCTATGGAGAAAAGTGAATTGTGTACACATTTTCAAAATTCTGTGATCCCTACACTAAGTCATATACTACTTAAATTTTGAAAGAAGAAAAAGCTCCAATGTCGTATCAAGGATAAAAGGCAATAAATTTTGGCTCTTATCCATGTTGTCTTTCGGAATGATACTTACTGCCGCGACAACATGGAAACGATAATTTGAATAATTGTATTTCCCAATGAATTCTAGAAGACGTGCACAGAAAATGAAGTTACATTTATGTCCAGAAGCAAAACAAGGGGCCACCTCAGCATTTGCTCAATGGATCAGGGAAACTGGACGAAAAACCTGATCGAGATGGGGGTCATTCCATTTCCATATTAAATCCATAATACATATGTTGCTTTAAGACTCTCTTATTCACGTCACTTGTTCTATACGTCTCCTTGTAATTGTACCAACTGAACTATGTATTATAATAAAACAATGCCCCCTTTGAATACGAAATTAATACAAACCTTCACATTTTCAAAGTTAAAGTGCAATTCGTCAAGTCTCCGTGAAATTCTCTTTCTTTAGAGACCATATTTTTAAAGATAGGTTGCCGCAAAACTAGTCTATACTACTGAAAAGAGCTACAATAGCATATTGCAGAATCAGTAGCAAATTTCAGGAATAGCAAATTGAAGCGCTTATTTCTAAATGACGATTTTTAAAGGAAACAATTTTTCGAGAGGCGAAAGTATTACATTGACACTTATTTTTCGAAAATTAGAGGTTTTCACAGGGGAAACGGCAGTTTTGAAAAAAAATATACAGTAGCATGAGCTTCTTAAGTATACATTGACACGTTAAACTATAAAAATGGAAATGGAGATACAATATTTCGGGACAAAGGTCAGCATTTTGAAGCAGTTTGAAATAATGATAAAATCTGTAAGAAGTTGATAGTTTGACACTCACATGCGAAGATATTTCAATGCAATAATCTTAACAGAAACAATGTTATTTATTTTAATTATAAATATTGTCAAAATGAGCCTAAAATGTCGCTAAATAGTAGTAATTGACAAGATATGAAAAGTATAGTAAAACAAAGTTAAAATTTCTATGTGGGCAGGAAAAGGAAGTCAACAGGGCGTCTACGTTACGTGAAAAGATATGTATTTTAGTGTCTTTTGCGAAATGAGATCAACCAACCCATTAAGACCACATGAACAAATGTTTCACCTTTGGTACTGGGATTCAAATTCTTCATTTCATGTGGAATGTATGACAAAGAAGGCGGCTGTATCGCGGCAGATTTTTTTAGTTTTGCCATTTTTTTAGTGATAAGCCTAAGTCATTCATGCTTACAAGATACACGTACACGCCACATATGAATATTAGTAAAATCAGACGATATGCGGTAACTAAGAAACGCAAATACACCATGATGAAAAACATAACCCTCTTTTTACTTCGCGCAGTCAGATAAAAAAATACACATTTTAAAGCCTTGGCAAAATACAAGGGAAGTTTTTCTTTCAACCTCCGATCGAGCCTTTAAACCGTTAGACAAGGAGGAGGATTTGGGGGGCAGTAGGCAGTGGGCGATTGCACATCTTTTTCACCATAAACTCTGCCTTTACCGACGCCGTAACGTCAATTGGAGCTGAACTGTAGTCATGTGGATAAGGGTGATGGTTGGTTTGGTTTGTTTTTCGTGTTTCCGGGCGCGTCAACTGCTTTGGTCATTAGACCCATTTGTGTAGTGCATGTTTTTTTCTGGATGGCGAGATCCGGCGCCGACCTACCGTCGGCTAGTGGGTTTCCTAACCAGGACTCCCCCAGCGAGGCACGCCCAGCCGGGACAAGCTCTAAGCTCCCGACCGGTCTCCCGGAATATGTGGTAGTGTAGTGCATGTTAGTGTAAGTGCGTGTGTAAGGGGGAGAGGATAGGACAAGGAAGACTAGTCCTATCCTCTCCCCTATAGGACAAGGTAGGGTACTGCTCCGGCATTCGCCTAGTGTTGATCGGAGAAACCACGGAAAACTACCGATCAGAGCAGCCGGCCGCTAGAATTCTCCTCCAGACAGCGATGAACTCGACCTAGCTGGAAAGCTAGTGTCGAAAATCCTGCCGACGTGGGAGTGTAACTTAGGACCTCCGGTCAGAGGCGCTGCAGTGGCATCAGTTGATGCACTGAGCTACTGATAAGGGTGAAAGGATTGACGCTCCCACCAAGTGCTAGACACGTAGTACTATTCTTTTCCTCCAAGAACAGGGAATAGTGCAGCAAAACTTCTCAAATGAATGAGCCGTGTGTATGGAGTAAACTTACAAACAAATGAGGAATGCTGGCTTATGGCGATGTCCTCATTCACGACAACCCCAACCCGTACAGTGTTGCTGTATTCAAACATTTGGAGGCAGATGGATATACTTGATTATTTGGTGGATAGCTCGACTTAGCCGCAAGTAATTTTCAGTTCTTCCTCTAACTGAAGAAATAGCTAGGAGATTAAAGCTTCCGAACCAATGAGAAACTTCCAACAAGTTCACACCCATCTCCCATCGCTGGGAGCAATGTTCGACGAAGAGGGAATCGAAAAGATTTTAACTAGATAAGGCAAATAAGGAAATGAGAAAAAATAAACATGTATATACATAACTTTGGTAATAAACTCATTTTTATTTATAAATCCATAATAATTCCAATATGGACCTACGGCATCCAAATCTGGGGCACGCAAGCAAGAGTAATCTCTCTATCATCCAGAGATTTCAGTCCAAGACCTTAAGAATGATCGCAGCAGCGCCTAACCAGAACCTCACCCATACAACTCCCATACAGATACTCAAGAAATAACTGAAACATGATCACCACCAAATTATCAATTCCAATTGCTGTCAACCTAAAATAATAATAATTACTTTTTGTTATAGTACGAAGAAGAAGATGAAGAGTACCGATGGGATACCTTCCTACTAATCATTGTCATAAGAATTCTACAATAGACATCACATTTACTTATTATTTTGTAAAAAATAGATTGTAAATTTATCTTAAAATAAAAAAATCTTCTTTACTCTTGTCTTTTAGTTATAGTCCATCGGAGGTTAAAAACACGGTCCACGCATCTCCGTTCCCACACGGTCCCTGCCCCCTGAACTAGAAAGACTGCGCCAATAACGCGAGTCCCCGGTTGCGAGGCAAAACCTTGTGAAGGGTTGCGGCGGGCAGCGGAGCGTCCCGCGCCGCGACCAGCGTTCTCAGCGGCAGCCGTGACTGCTCAAACAGCCGACGCCCCCGGGCGCCGCGCCGTGCACACGGCGTAGCGTCGCCTCTCCGCGCTTCAGTTGCTGTCGCGGATCGCTCGCCCCCGCCGCGTCGTTTTGCCTGCCCGAGCGCCTCCCTCCGCCCCCGCCCGCCTGCCTGTCTACCTGCCCATCTATAGGGCGATTTTCCTGAGGATGAGCCAAAGTGACAGCTAGTGCTGGCAACATGACTGAAGGTTCTGTTGGTTTGGTTTTTTCGTGTTTCCGGGCGCGTCAACTGCTTTGGTCATTAGTCAAGTTTGTGTAGTGCATGATTTTTGTCGGGAGATGGCGGTGAACTTTTCCCGCTGGATGGCGAGATCCGGCGCCGACCTACCGTCGGCTGTGGGGTTTCCCTAACCAGGACTCTCCACCAGCGGGGCACGCCCAGTCGGGACAAACTCTAAGCTCCCGACCGGTCTCCCGGAATATGTGGTAGTGTAGTGCATGTTAGTGTAAGTGTGTGTGTAAGGGGAGAGGATAGGACAAGGAAGAGGAAGGAAAGATCGCGCGCGGTCCGTGGCCCGTTTGGTAGGGTACTGTTCCGGCATTCGCCTGGCGTTGATCGGAGAAATCACGAAAATCTACCGATCAGAGCAGCCAGCTGCTAGAATTCTCCTCCAGACAGCGACTGAATTCGACCTAGCTGAAAAGCTAGTGTCGTAAATCCTGCCGCCGTCAGGACTCGAACCTAGGACGTCCCGGTCAGAGGCGCTGCTGTGGCATCAGCTGATGCACTGAGCTACCGCTCCCGGTCTGAAGGTTCTGTGGTCGTCGTGCCCTCGAGCCCAAAGGACTCCCTTCCTGCATTCGTTCGTTTGTAGTTAGCTAACTTGTAAATGGCTTTGACGCTTCCTTTTGAGATGTCCTTGTCCGACAAAGAATATAATGCGCCGCGAAGTAATTTAAATTAGGAAGTGGAGTGTTATGTGCTAAAAATTTTTTCTATAAACATTGCATTGAATTTACTTTTGTGGGATAAATATTATGTTTATTTTAAAACCGAGACTTGAATGCGAGATGCGTACCAATGCACGTGGTTCCGACCTTCGTGCTGTTGTGTAGGCGAGCTGCGATTGAGAGGTTTCTATTTAAATTTGTGGCAGTTTTCTTTTACTGGTTGTGAGAGCATGTAAAGAGATTTTCCACGTACGAAATTAAATTTAAATATTTCCCGGACTCTCTTACGTGCATATGCCTCAGCGAAACTCTTAGACTTCTACATAAGGATGTTTTCACAGGAGCTATAACCTAACACTTTACGAAGAGGCGTGGCTCACCCACGCACGCGCTCGTTGGCCTGACTACCCGTCTACCCGCTCTCGCCGTTCACTTGTTTTCGCGAACTGTCACTTTGGCTCATCCTAGGAAAATTTCTTACCCGCCTGCTCAAAGCTTTCCATCATCACTGGAGCCCGCCCACCGCTCGCTCGTTGGCCTGACTACCCGTCTACCCGCTCTCGCCACCCGCCCATCCGTCCGTCAGCCCGTCGGCCCGCCCACTCTTTGGCCTACCTAACCACACTCCGCCCGCCCGTCTACCAGCACCCCGCCCATCCGACGCCTTCTCCATCCCCCTCCTCATCCCCGCCCCGACGACCGTTCACCTGTCTGTCTACCCCCTCCACACACCATCCCCCCCCCCACCCAAAGCTCCTCCCCACACCCCGTCCATCGTCGTCACCTGCCCGCCCACCGCCTGACTACCCACCCGTCTACCCGCACACTCGGCAAACCCTTCCTCTACTGCCGCCGCTCAACTGCCCGTCTAACTGCACACCCGCCCACCCGCCCGCCCAACGGATAGCCCTCATGCAGCCCCGCCATCCACCCTCCCGCTCCCCTTCTAACTATTCACACGTCACCCGCACAAACGCCAGTTAGCTCTTTCACCACGCTGGCCACACAGCCGCCCGCCGCCACAGTTACACAACAGGGCGCCTGCCACACAAACACTAACAGGGCGCCTACCACTCCCAACACATCTCGTCATCTCGAGACTAGCTCAGATTGCTCAACGATAAATCTCGACGGTGGCGGATTTTTCGTCATTTGATTCACAGCTAAATAGAATTCAAGCATTATCTAGAAGAGTATTCTAGCAACCGGCTTTCCTCTTCTTGGTCCTATCCTCCCCCTTACTACACACACTCACATGGACTACACTACCACTACCATACATGTTGGGAAACAGTCGGAAGCTTAGATTTTGTCTAGCTAGGGCGCTGCCCTGCTGGACGACCTAGCAAAAGAAATACTCCGCAAACCTACATGTAGGTCTACGACGGAGCCCACCTTCTTACCCACCCGTTTACTCGAACAACCACCCACCAGGTCGCTGCCCAACCATACGACCGCAAGCCCTCACCACAATCCCAATCCATTGGACCACCCGCAGAAGGCCCTGTTCACCGCCCATTCGTCCACTCGCTCCGGCCGGCTTCTCGCCAAACACTGGACCGCCCCCCTTCCGTCCAACCCCCAAGGATCGGCTCCTTACTGCCTGCCACAAGTCACACGTCTCTTATCTCTAAACATCATAAAGCCCTCTAATCTTTTGCCCAATCTACTTACATACTATTTTTGCCTTCCTGTCTACTCGCCCGCGTGTTTCTTTTTCATTCCATCCACCGTCTCCCGTTTTTATTCCCCTGTTTTCCCCCATCCTGACCACCGCAACCCCCCTTCCCAATTTCTTCCACCCGACATCCGTTATGGGACGCTCCACGTTGGATCGTTCTCTACTTTCTTTTCAGCTACCTAATAATCGAACCTACTCAGTAGCCGATCCATCGTCGTATCAAGAGTCTTATTCCCAAACTAGAACTTTCTGAATTCTCGTCCGCCCTCCTGCGTGCACGTCTTTTCTCCCTCGTCTTCTTTATTTCTCCCATCCGTTATCTCCCCGTCAGCTTTACCATCCAACCTGGCCCTCTACTAACCCATACACCGCTTCTAATCGCCACCCACCCGCAAACTCATTCTCTCCCGCATCGCTCGTTGTTCACCTATCTACTCACCCTATCTAGTCACCCACTCACAACTTCTTACTCGTACGCCCACCTTGCTACCAACTCTTCTGCCCTCTAACCCGCTTTCCTGCGCACTCGTTCGCTCTTCCATCCATCCGCCTACCCACTCATCCATGCCCGCCCCTCCCTCCTGCAAACAGTTCACCTCCGAGGCACCGCGTCGGTGGCGAATTCCTGCTTCTTGCGCTCTTTTTCTTGTCTTCCGGTCGGGCGGAGCGGCACGGGGGGGCGTGCGGGAGGAGGCTGGCGAGAGGTTGGATTGGCGTGTGGGGTGGGACGGAGTAGGGTGGGGGGGTGGGCCGGAGCTGGGCGGGGAGGAGGGAGCGGGGTGGGGTGGGACCGGCGGGGTAGAGAGTGGCGTGGCGGGGCGGGGGAGTGGGTGGGGCGGAGTGTGGCGGAACGGGGGGGGGTGGGCGGGGCGGGGGCGGCGCAGTGTGATGCGTTGAGAGACAGGGCGGGACAGGGTGAAGCGAAGCCAGAGCGAGGTGGGGAGCAGAGCGGGAGGCGGGGCGGGGCGGGCGGGACGGACCGGCGCGGATCGGGGCGGGGTGCGGCGGAGCGGGCGGGGTGGAGCCAGGCGGGGTGGAGAGGGTCGCGGCGGGGCGGGTTGGCGCGGGAGGAACGGGTCGGAGCGGGTCGAGGTGGCGCAGTGCGACGCGGGGAGGCACAGGGCGGGGCTCGGCGAAGCGAAGCCAGAGCGAGGCGGGGATCGGGACATAAGTCGGGCAGGGCGGGAGGAGGAGCGGGGCGGATGGGGCGGAGCGAATAGGGCGGGGCGGGTGGCCGGGTGGGGCGGAGCGTGGCGGTCGGTCGGGTCGGGTCGGGTCGGGTCGGGTCGGGTCGGTCGGGTCGGTCGGGTCAGGTCGGTCGGGTCGGGTCGGGTCGGGGCTGGGCGGTCAGGTCGGGTCGGTCGGGTCGGGTCGGGTTAGGTCGGGTCGGGTCGGGCGGTCGGGGGGGGGCGGGGGGGGGGGGGGGGGGGGGGGGGGGGGGCGCCGGGTGGCCCTGTCGCCATGGCCTCGAACGCAGGACCTCAGGCGAGACCGGCCCGCGGTAGCAGCCCGTCATGCTACGCTTCTGCGCCGCTATGTGCTGGCGCCGCTCCGCAAATAGACTGACGGCCGGGGATGTGGCGTGGCGGTAAACAAGCCAGGAAGTGGTGTGATTTTACTCCGGTTGACGGTTGGTTTTTCAATGGTCCTCTCACCAGACAGGCGTCAAAAACTCACGCGATTATGCTACGAAATCTCATACAGTTACCCACGAAAACACGGGAACTTCCGACTGAAATGCGACCTATGAAGCACATTTTAAGATATTCTACATATTGAAGGTCACAAAACAATTTGTAACGGATTTTTAATTTTTTTATTTAAAAAATAAGATCTCTGGCCGCGTCACGCCCTACTTGTTACAACGTTGGAGATTCGAGAAAAGACAGAGAGCTCAACTAAAACCACTATGAATTATAAAGTAAACAAAAAATTATCATGTATTACGAGAACAAATGTCATAGCACACACTTAGTTTGTAAAACAATGAATGAGGAAATGTTATAAAAGTAATAAAAATACGATCTGCAAGAAAGGTCAGTCTACAAGGGATAAGACCGAGCCCTCTACTCCCATGGAAGAAGGTTGGAAAATGTCCGAACGGACGGGCGATTTTTGGGAACACAGTGGACTTAATATTGATACACACGCTCTTGGATCCCAAGAACGCAGCGTGTCTAATAAAATATAACAAATATCTGAGGAACTAAATTCGATTCCTTCATATGACGTGGCAATCATCGTAAAAAACTCAAAATTTCACTTGATGGTCTTTAGGAGACTTTTGCTTCGCGGTCACCTAGACTAACGCCGTTTGAGTTCCTGTAACTGGTAGTAAAGGGGTGTTTGATATGGAAAATACCTTAAACTTAGTATTTTATAGAAATTAATTGTGTTATACAATCCATAACGACGAACTATTAAAATGAAGTTACATTTTTGACGGGTTACTTCTAGCCCTTAATGATTATCTCCTCAGGACTTCACCTCATATTCGGTGTTTGTCAAGTGTAATAATCAACACGGAAGTTAACTTTCATTTCAATTAGCTCCCTTAAATCCGCAACGTAAACAATCCTTTCTCGCCCCCGCCGCGGAGGTCGAGGGGCGCAATAAATCTCCGCCGAAGAGCGTTCAGCACACAGCGTTTAGCGCCCGCGCGGGCACCCGCCTGAGGAGCACCGCCCAGCAGCCCATAAGCGCCCCGCAAACCGGTCCTCGCGCCTGCGGCCCGAATACCGAGCGGGCGGCCGCGTGGAGAGGCAGGTAAGCGGGCGGGGCAGCCCAAGTGAGAAGAGTTGTAGGCAGTGGGTTAGTAGGGGGTTGTGGGAGTGTGAGACGGGGTGGAGTGGGGAGGGATAGGGGGGAGGGTAGTTGGGGAGGGATGAGGGCTGATGGATGGGCATGAAAAGGGGGGAGGTGAGGATGGGAGGTGGTCAGTGGGAGGTGGATGGTAAGAAATGGGAGGTGAGTGGAGGAGGGTGAGGGCAGGCGATAGGCGAAACCAAGAAGCGGTTGTGTGGGTGGTGGGGAGGCATGAATAGGTGAGTTCTGGCCAACAATCCGAAGAACGAGAGAAAAATATATTTTGAGTTTTGTGGGGAGAATGAAGTTGGAGATGGGAGGCGGGGGCGAGAAACGAGGAGAGAGATGAGTAGCATCAGCCATTTTCTGACCAACCTCTTCGTCTTCATCTGAATCCTCTTCCTAAAGCTTCTTCATTTAATTTTCCCTTTCTTCATCTACTCGATTTAACCCGTTTTGAGTTTTCTCACCATTACTTCCTTAACTTTCTTTGTTTCTTCTTTCCTTTCTTTCTCTCGTTCACTCAGTCTCTCATTTACTCACTTATCTTCGTTTATATACACTGAGCTTTAATCTGATACATCTGAGTCTGATCTCTAGCTTTTCAGCTAATGGCACCAGTCTTCAAACCTTTATTACTCTGTTAGGAATTTGTAGTAAACGCTAGTTTCTCCGTTTCCTCTACCATTCATTTCAATCCAAAATTAATTCTTTTTATGAAATAATTTACCATTCTTGAAAAAGAGTTTGGATGTGGATAGAATTAACTTTTACTGCATATATATAGTATTATATTATATTCATAGTAAACGTTAACTCTCTCTTCCAATCCTCCATGTGACTATTCGGCTCTTATCATCTACTCCCTACTTTGCGCATAGTGACTGAAGGAATCTGCCTCTTTTGTTTTGTTGCCCTGTTTTCTCAAGGAACCAGCTATTATGGAGGCATTATGGAGAGGGGCTAGGAGTGCGGAAAAAGAGGTAAGGATATAGAAAATTTAGACAACGGTATTCATCAGTAGATGCAAGAAATAAACATTCACGACAGTTTTGGGAACGAGTGAAACCTAATGGATTAAAATTTGTTAGCAGAACAGAGAGAACACAATGCGTTTATTTTACATAATCATATATGCATAAACATTTTATTCATATGTTTAATATATGCCATGGAGGATTCTTAATACGGAACTGTCTTTCATTTGACATATGCACTAATGCTACACCTGTCACTTACCTGGATAGTATATCAGAGATTAGGTGAATTACGTTCATTTTTTGACGATATTGGCATTTCTGATACGCTAGACATAACATTAATATTTACAAAAGGGTGTCCGGATATCGGATTACGTGAGCCTATATATATATATATATATATATATATATATATATATATATATATATATATATAATTCCCAGCATTTATCAAATCTTTCAAAATTCGTCACCAGCTGCGTATACACAGTCGTTTGTTCCTGAATTAATATTGATCGTAAGATAATTGACTCAACATCGACAGTATGAAATTGACTTTGGATATCCTGAACCGCTTTCTAAATTTGTTTGCATTATAACATGTTAAATCAATTAGTCCACATGTTACACCACACAATGAAATTTCACGGTTATGTGATGCAGAAAAATAAAAAAAAACACAAATATGCATGAAGTAAGTATAATGCAATACAAACAATCAGGAACGTTAACTCAACGTCACACTAACATTTTACACTACAGCGCGGTGTTTTTTTAAACTCTGATTTATGTATTCAAAGTCGTGCTTGAACGAGTTTCTCTAAAAAGGAAAGAATACTGAAACAAATGCTAGAAAACAAGGTTAGTCCTGATTTGGAATAATTCTTACGTTTTGTCATTGTGCTAATTGTTTGCCGATAATAGCTCAAGTTTTCTGGCGTTCCTAACTTTCTGATGCATTTCCAAGAAATACAAAAGCAAGACTATCTCCCCCTCCCCCTCTCTCTCTCTCTCTCTCTCTCTCTCTCTCTCTCTCTCTCTCTCTCTCTCTCTCTCTATATATATATATATATATATATATATATATGCATTATTGTATGACAATAAGATGAGGAAAATGTTGGTGTGCCACACACTCCCACTAGTTACAATGGTAATATTACTATCCAAGAAGTACAAGAGTGTGTATGCTGGTGAGTGACCGGCGCCTCCCGCAACGTTTGAGAACATCAGGAGCAATAATTATAAGCATTAGTTAAACCCAGCGATTACATCTCACAAAGGAAGAGGACTAACAGACTGTAGAAAGGTTACAACGGAAAAGATATTCATACGCATTATAACGAAAATTGAAAAATCCAAAAATGTTATTTCATGTCGTTCAGCACTCCAAAACTAATGATTGATTGATTGTTAGTGATTTGGGGCGCGTGCCACTACTGTGGTCATTAGTCCCGTAAGTGTAGTGCGTGTTCTTGTTTGCGAGGTGGCGGTGGTTTTCCCCCGCTGGGTGGCCAGATCCGGCGCCGACCTACCGTCGGTTAGCGAGGTTTTCCCCAACCAGGTATCTCCCACCAATGGGGTACTGCCCCAGCCGGGTCAAGCTCGAAGATCCCGACTAGTCTCCCGGAATATGTGGTAGTGTAGTGCATGTTAGTGTAAGTGTGTGTGTTTAAGAGGTGAGCGTAGGACAAGGAAGAGGAAGGAAAGATCGCGCGCAGTCCGTGGCCCGCTTGGATAAGGTACTGCTCCGGCATTCACCTGGTGTTGATCGGAGAAACCACGGAAATCTACCGATGAGAGCAGCCGGCCGCTAGAAGTCTCTTCCAGACAGCGATTGAATTCGACACAGCTGACAAGCTAGTGTCGAAAATCCATCCGCTGTCGGGACTCCAACCTTGGACCTCCCGGCCAGAGGCGCTACAGTGACATCAATTGATGCACTGAGCCACCGCTACCGGTCCAAAACTAATGAAGAGAGTGAAGTTTACACATTCTCACACGATATAATCACTATTCTGTGAGAACATACAGTTCAGCAGGTGTTTGAAATACGTTACATGTAATTATGAGAACTAAAAATTTTTGCCGATGTTTGCCGATTATTGAATTTATATGAACACACTAATCTCTGCATTAAAATCAGTCAATCTTTGAACATAAAAACTCGCTTCAAGTGCTGCATTAAGTATAACCTCACAATGAAGGAACATCCTTGTATCGTCTGTAACATCACATTAACACGCATGATGAAATATTGACTGCTTTCGATTGCAGATCACTAAACACAACGACCAAGATCCACCGCAAATTTATTGTAGTTGCTCTCTAAAATGATGCAATGAACAAACAGCGTTATATGTATTAATATTAATATATTATTAAATTTCAGTGTGTTTTCTAGAAAAAACAATTCACACGAGAAAGTGATACATCTACGACCCACTACCTTTCATTTGAATCCAAAATCGCGCAATTTGGTTGAATAGAAAGATCTTTTCTTTCTAAACGAAAACATTTAGTGTTTTAAATATACACATTGTGCATCACTATAGATTCTCGTGTCTTGTGGCGTAGGTATCCCGCATTGAACACAAAATGTTTCAACCTCTTTACAGCGGTGAGTGTCCATTAAAGTGGACGTCGTCGGCGCTGGGAGAAGCAGCGCGAGCAAAACGACGCGCGAACGCAAACACGCGGCAAAAAACCCGCGTGCCCCGCCCTGCCCTGCCACTACCATCTCCACCACGGGGTAGGAAGACGGAAAAAAGGAAGGAAGGAAGCAAGGAAGGAAAAAATAGTGAGGGTGGGAGAGAGGTATAGGATGGGTTGGGGCTGAAGTACGAAATGGTCGGGTGCAAACAAGATGGACGACGCCTAAGAATCGCGTTTCGACCACTGGAATGGAAGTTGGAAGCGTGAGAGAGATGACGATAGAGCATCGGAAAACGACACCTAATAATTGCATTTTCTTCTGCTTCTTCTTTACTTCGCGTTTTAGGCTACTGTCTGTTTCGTCCTCACAGTGTCTTTCTATCTTTTCCTAGGCATTTCTTCAACTCTTCTTCCTTCTGATACGTAACACAAACCTGCTTTTGAAACTTTATTATCACCCATTCTCTCCACATGTTCTAGCTATCTTTGGCTATAGTCTTACATTATAGTATTAACTGCAATCGCGGCAGGATTTTCGACACGGGCTTTTCAGCTAGGTCGAATTCAGTCGCTGTCTGGAGGAGAATTCTAGCGGCCGGCTGCTCTGATCGGTAGTTTTCCGTGGTTGCTCCGATCAACACCAGGCGAATGCCGGAGCAGTACCCTATCAAACGGGCCGCGGACCGCGCCGATCTGTCCTTTCCATTCCTTGTCCTATCCTCTCCCTTACACACACTAACACTAACATGCACTGCACAACCACATATTCCGGGAGACCCGCTGGTGGGAGAGTCCTGGTTAGTGTAACTGCAATCACTTGCAGCTATTTATCCCCATCCAGCGGGGGAAGATACCGCCATCTCCCGAGAAAAAAACGCACTACACTAACGGGACTAATGACCGAAGCAGTTGACGCGCCCGGAAACACGAAAAATTCTATCAATCAATTAACTGCAATCACTTGCAGCTATTTATCAGCGTCCCGCTCACCCCACCACATCGCTAGTCCGTTGAAACCGAATAAGTAACGAATGAAGACATAATTCAGTTCTTCCTAGTAAGTTCCTTATTTTGTTTTTAGAGTAATCCAAGAGAAGAAAAATCTAAATTATCTGGAATAATAATAGAGAGGTTTCTAACTCACTGAATATTTCGAATTTTCTAATCGTAGTATTAAATAATTATTAATAATCTTCTTGATCATCGAGCAAATAGTTCTCTGAATTTTCTTGTGAAGATTAGTCAAATACTAAATTACCTTAGATTGTCAACTCTTCTAACCTTCACGGCTCCCATCACGGCTAACTAATATATTTTACATATTTCACATTTATCACATGATATATTAAAATAAAGATATTAGAAGAATGCATGATTACTAAGATTAGAACGAGTGAATCATAAAATAGGTGAGAACGGAGTTTTTGAATTTTTAATCTACTTCAGAACATTTCGAATCTTTCATTAAAAAAACGATCCAGAACTGTTAAAATAGTAGTCTACGAATTAAAACGTAAGAATTATATTTTTATGTCGCGCTTGATCTGATATCCTTGTTCTCTTTATATAAGCTAACCTTGTACAACACCAGAAAATAATTGGAAGGGGCATTAAAATATAGGAAACATAAATGTTTAATTCATTTTATAGTGATAACTTATTTATCTCTCAATTTGTGTATTATTATTTTAAAAAGCTTTCAATATAAAAAAAGTTATTTTTTTGAGATTTCAGTCAGCAACTCATTTTCTACTAGATAATGATTTTAAACACGCACACTTTCAAAAGGTTAAAATTTAAACAGAGAAATTATTACAATTATAACATTTAAAAATGTTGATCACTTATAAAAATATATTAGCACATATTAGTTTTGCGGTTTTCGCATCCAACCTATGTTAACAAATGAGGTATTAAATGAAAGAGAATTTCAAGACGTGGCGCAACACAATTGATAAACTTTAATTTTAATAAAAAGATAAATTAAAAATAAATTAAATTTTAGATAAATTAAAAATAAATTAAATTTTAATAAAAAACAACTAAACAAGATGGTGCCAATGCAGTCCAGCATCATACGCTCTGTTTCTTGAAATCGATGCGACATATCAGGAAAACGGTGCGTACTAGCGCTTTAAAACCCCTTGAGACGAAGTCCCTGAGTTACATTACTTACGCACTAATATAGGGTGTGAGGTCTTTTGGGTCTTCTATTACTTTTACCGGTTGAGTTTACCCCAGAGCTAAATCACATTGACGCTGACTCTGCAGCAACTCTAACTGGGAGTTTCTATGGTTAAAGTTCCGACAGTGGCGACATTTCGGTACTAGATACAGAGGTAGGTTCAATTCAGCTACTGCCTGGATAAGAATTCTGGCGGCCGGCTGCTCTGATCAGACGTTTTTCATGGTTTTTACATTGATCTTTTAAGCTTTCTCATTCATTGACTGATATTTCTGGGCACATCAACTGCTACGGTCATTAGTCCCGTTAGTGTAGTGAATGATTTATAGCGGGAGTGGTGGTGTTCCTGCTCTCTCGGTGGAGAAATTTGGCGCCCACCTACACGACCGCTGGTGGAGCATATCTCCATTCAGGAACCTACCTCAGCGGAGTACCGCCCCAGCCGGTACATGCTATAAGCTCCCAAATGGTTTACCGACATGTGTGGTAGTGTAATGTATGCACGTGTGTACGTGTGTGTGAATAAAGGGAAAGGATTTAGACAAAGAAGAAGAAAGAAAGATGGCGATCGGCTAGTGGCCCGTTTATTAAGGTAATACTGCTCCAATATTCATCTGCCATAGATCGGAGAAACAACATAAAAACGACAGAATGCAACCCAGCTATTAGCTAGTGTCATAACTCCCCCAGAGGGGTATCTCAAACCTAGAACCTCCCAGTTTAAGTTGCTGTATGCAGAATCAACGCTAGCTCTGAGCTAACCAAGTCGGTTACTCTGTGGAAAGGGTGATCAGATATGTACGGAAATCGAGTACTAAGTGCAGTCAAACTATTTAATATACTATATCGTGGGTTGAGCTTAGCACGAGTTTTCGTACAGTTTCTCCAGTTTTTTATTTGTTAAATTATGCTTGTCTGTCAGGCTCTTAGCAGTCGACTCATCATTATGGGTTGTAGATTTACATTATTTTCGATATTTAAGTTTACATACGATTATATAAGTTATTTAAATATAACATGTGGATAGCCACATCGTGAGAATGCCCATTATGTCGAGTAAAACGTTGGAGTTTTCATTTTGATCGTTTTTGAAATGGATTATTTTGCCAATTTTCAAACGTATGGCTGAAGGAATCTGTGAAATTCTAATCCAGCATTTCTAAAGGGTCACCATGACCCTCAAGATCCGCTCATAAAACCATGGCAGCGTGAACACACGCGCACACACGCCTGAAGATGTCGTTGCGGTCGGGGCGTCTGTGTAACGACCGGCAGCCGTCATATTCACCAGATAAGTAAAGAAACAAATGGAAACACGCCCTCATAATTACACCCGGAAATGCAAAATAATAAACCCCTTTTTTAACAAGTGCGACAAAAAACGGTTCTGCTTCAGACGAAATGACAATGGAAGGAAGATAAGACGCTGTAATTAGGGAAGTCTAGTGAAAACACTTAGTATATACAATAAGTCTGGTCTTTTTTCAAAAATTTTTTGCTATTGGAAAATTTATTTGCTCCCATTTGTTATATTCAAAATGTAAAAAAACAAGGATTATATATTTTCAGAGCTATATTTACAAAACATTAAGTTGCCCCATCAAGCTCTAATGTTCCCAGCTCGTTTATCGTGACAAATCTTTGTGTCGTAATTCGTGATTTCCTCTCTGAAATGAGTCGAACGTTTCTAAGGTGATTACCTTTTCGAGAATCGTAGTTCAAATTTGGCTGTCTACACGAAGACTTAATACTTACTTTGCATTTCAAAGCATTTTCAAAGAATATCTACATAGAAGAAGTTGAACGTCCACTTCTTCTGCAAATCGAGAAACGAATCCTCTAGCATTTGTCTAATCTGACAATATATGTACTACGTATGTGCAATTTTAACGACGTCCCAAGGATTTTGTAAAATGTGTCGCGAGTTCATAAGATTTTGGAATATCTCAACAGCTTTACGAAAAGTCATGCCTTTACGGAGACAAGAAATGTCAAATTATCGCACTGTTATAAACGTCTGCATTACATTTTTGTTGTTGTATATGTCAATCACAGTTTCTTGAAAGTGTAATTATAATTGCAATGAGACTATAACAAATGAATGGTTTTCGATAAAATTTAAAAACAGATGTAGGTTCAGGGGTTACCTACAGGAGGCATATAACTTCATTCTGGATATTTAAAACTACCAATTCTAACGTCCAAATATCAACGTAATATTTCACGAATAATTATTTCTAATATTGTATTTTAAAACAGGAATTGAAGGACAACACTGATATATTTCAAAGGCCCAGAGCCTCCTTGAATCTCCTCTCCCAGCAAATCCTGAGTGGCGCATCGGGACAGTAAGAACGCTTCCTCCACCATCGACACATATTTGCCAACCTACACGTACGCCGAAACTCATGTTGGGAATTCCACAATTCTCCACTCTCGTTACTGCGATTACTCCGAATTGCGCGTGGTGTCTCGAACAGGGAACAGAGACAACAGTGTGGCAGCTCACAGGTGTGTGTTAACGAGACAGATGACGAGGCGGCTGCCTGAGAAGGCAGGTAGAGAAGGAGAGAGAGAGAGAGGGGGGCATCGTAAATTGCAATGGCAGTAACACTGCATAAGGAGAAGCCGCCTCGCTGTTTATGTTGCGGTTTAACAATCGGTAGTTGACGTATTTAACCAACGGCAGCTCAAAGTTCAAGCTTTACTACTCGGGGAAGAAGAGGTACACAAATTGACACATAAGTGGCAACACAAATCTCGTCTTGAACGATGACATTTTTATTAAATACTACCAATAAATACTGCTGGCAGTAGTACTATTTAAATATTTTCTACTAACTTTTTGTCAATGAATCGACGAGTGCAAGATATAAAACATACATTTTTCCTTGAACAAGTGCTTGTTTTTACCTCACCCGAAATGCTCAGAACGAACTGAATTGGATGTGGCTCATTCATTTGTGCAAGGCATTATTAAACACCAATTTTAGAGGGCAATGAAGTTCGTCTGTACAATTACTTCTCTATTTAATTAACATATTTCTAATACTAATTTTAATATTTTCTTCATGAAAACAAATCTCTGTAATAATTTAAACTTCGTAAAATTATATATTAATTGATTGATATTTTGATTGATTGTTAGTGATTCCGGGCGCGTCAACTACTAAGGGTCATTAGTCCCGTAAGTGTAGTGCATTTTTTCCTCGGGAGGTGGTGTTCTTCCCCTGCTAGATGGCGAGATCCGGCGCCGACCTACCGTCGGTTGGCGGGTTTTTCCCCATCCCGGTATCTCCCACCAGTGGAGCACAGCCTCGGTCGGGACATCCTCTGAGCTCCCGACCGGTCTCCAGATATGTGTGGTAGTGTAGTGCATGTTAGTGTGTCTGTAAGGGGTGAGGATAGGACAAGAAATAGGAAGGAAAGATAGCGCGCGGTCCGTGCCTGTTTGTTAGGGTACTGCTCCGGCACTCATCTGGTGTTGATCGGATAAACCACGGGAAACTGCCGATCAGAGCAGCCGACCTCTAGAATTCTCCTCCAGACCGCGACTAAATTCAACCTAGCTGACAAACTAGTGTCGAAAATCCTGCCACCGTCATAACTCGAAACAGACCTCCCGGTCAGAGGGATAGCATTGACCAATTGATGCCCTGAGAAAATTAATTTAACTTTAACTTTAATTTCAATTCGTTTTATTTCACTTATTCGTTTTAATTAACTTTAATTCGTCCTCTATATATCTACAGAAGAATTAAGTATTCTAGCCAGGCGGCTCGATTCGAAGAAGAAAACACCCAGAACTAGGTTTACAAAATGTCCGTGTGTTTAGCATGAGATGGGCGTACATTTAGCGATTGTCGTGGCGTCCGTACTAATTTTCCAAAATCAGCAACGTGCCCGTATTTTCGTGTTACAAATATCAATCGTTTTCAAACACCGTAAACTATTTTCCTCCAAAATGCTTTTGCCGTTTTTGTTCTGTATTGTAATATTTTTGACATTTTACATTAATGTACCTCGTTTCAAAGTTATATCGTGGTTTTTAGCATGTCAAAGGTTCGTATTTGAGCATCGTATTACTATCATTATCTAGTAAGCCATGAGCGTGCCTTTCTATTTTTATTTTAATTTCACAGTTGGTATACTGTTTGGTCTGAGTGTGGTACTTTTCTGCTGAATTGGAGGCGAAGTAAAAAAACTTCGAAAAGCCATTACGTAGTACGTATCTGTTGTTGCTGGGATGCCCTTTTGATTTCGAAACGCATATTAAAACTGGCAAGGATAAATATGTAACAATCTAGATATGTAATTACATATTTTGCATTTATTAATGAATACAATAAGAGTGTTTCAGCACAAATCTTTGTTTCAAATTTCAAAAGTGAAAAATTCAATTGTTTTTATAATGTCCTGCATTTTCCTGCATATTAAACTCATTTGTTCTTCTTTATACCCATTTGCATCTGGTAAGTCTTTCCAAAACCTTTCTACTTTAACTGGTACGTCTCCGTAATTTCGCATTTCCGAAGAATCCAAAGCCTTCCGTCAATTTCCTCACCGCACTCGACACGTCCCTCTACTTCTGTGGGCGACTCCACGCGACCGCAGCGCCATCACAAAACAGGCGAGCGCGTCCGCGCGATGACATCTGCCGGCGCGGCGCCGACTCGCGTGGAATCGCAGATGGCGCACCTCCGTGGAAGCGTAGGACCAATCGGCTCGGCGGCTGCTGTGGCGTGATGCGTCCGCGTCGACCGCAGGCAAAAATCGGGTGACCGCACCCCAACCACATCTAAGTGATACGGCGTGCATGACACGGCCGGCGTTGAGGGCCTGGGCTACCGGTGTTCAGTGCGTGTTGCGTTCGGCTGAATACGTCTTGGTGACTTTTATCTGTGGCGTGATGATGAGATGGTAAAGGGGTCTCCATAAGCCCAGAGTTGCCATTTGTCCTCTTTTGGAGGACATTCCTCTTTTTAACATTGCCTTCTATTTTTTAAATTTATATGAAATGCCCTCCTTTTGTTTGTGAATTAAAAAACTGGCGTATTTTTAAGTAATTTAATTAATTAAAGGACTTCATTTTTAATATCTACATTTTTACTCAAATAAATGCCTGATATAATATTAGGCTTATTGTAATATAAAACTTATTTATGCTTATTGTTTGGTGAGTGCGGGGTTGAACTTATCGAGCCGGAAGCTTTCATTTTTAATGACGCAAAGTCTAATATGATTTTCAAAGACCATTAATGGTTAGGAATTGTTGACTACATTGTTTATACATCGTGTATTATAGAAAAGTAAAATGCCCTTCTTTTCATTGAAATGGTTTGTTGTTTTTTTGTAAAAGGTCCTCTGCTGGGGAATCTGGTAACCCTACATATGCCTTCGTTCTCGGGGTGACAAAATTTTAAAAAAATTATTAAAATTTGTTTAATTTCAATATTTTGTTTCATAAATATGTAATTATTTTAACGACAAATATTGATTATGAATGATTTTGAAATGACTTTTTCAAACATTTGATGTAAGTAATTCAGTGAAAATGAAATTTTCCTTAAACCGAGTCAACAAACATTATAATTACATTTTCAGACATATAACGTCGAAAAATACTCATACTAAGGCAGATCCTACTCAGTAGTTAAATTCCATTATAATTAGTATTGTAATTAAGTTGTATTGTCCCAAAGTTGTGTAGGAAAAAAAACTCTTTCCCGTTACAAGGTCGGCTTACCAACGGGCGTTTGAGTAGTAAGGGCATACTTTCCTTTGGGGAAAATTGAAGTTCGCTAATGATTTCTTTCGTCGATATAACAGTATACGGAAAACACGCGTATTCTGGATGCGAAAGAGAAAGGAATTTCCAGTTGCTGCGAATGGTACTTACTGGGATCACAATTTCAGGTCTTCGTCTCGATTTTGTAACAAGCTTTCATGGTCTCCGGTTTGACAAAAGAGCAAAACTTAAACTAATGGTTATGATGCTCACGTAACAACAGAGTACACACAAAATACATGTATCACAGAATTTAAACAAAATTAAGTATTCTACTTTGAAAAATCATCAAACGAAATAACACAATCTACATAGTTGTATAGTTAACAATAATTTGTCCTCTAAACAGAAATCAAGGAAAATAATACATTGCAACGTTGTTTTCTTTTAATTGGAAGCGACCGTCCTTGAAGAAGGACGCGGGTTCGACTGTCAAGAGCACCGCGTTTCCCCTCGATTGCCTTTCGTCGCTCCTCACCTGCTCGGGGCCTCTGATCGATGCCTCGCATTCCTTTTGTGTGTGCATCGGCCGACTGCAGTCCCTGCGCTTCCTGCTCCACCGACTCCTTTGTACGACCGTCGCCCGCTGCCGCGACCTACAATCATTGTTCGCTGCAATCGTTCGATGCTTGGCGAATAGTTATGAAGGTCTTAGGGGCACAACGCCATCTGCATGCTCCTTATTGTGCTTGTTGACGTATAAACATTCGCTAATACGTAACATGAATATCCGGAGTAACAGAAACTTATTTTTCTTTAAGAAGATACAATTTCTTGATATTATTCATAGGATTGCCTTTTCTGATATTTCTGTAATTCTTGGAAAGTTCTTTGGTGTTTTATGCAGACATTTATATTATATCAATTTTTATTATGACTTTTTAATGTAAAAAATTTAAAAAAAATGAAAAATAAAAAAATCATAATAAAAATTGATATAATATAAATGCAAAAAACCAAAAATTCCAAAATTACAAAATGATAAAGAGACACTAACTTACCAACAAGAGGAAGATATAACATCATAAATGAGTGAAGTATAATCTCGAGTAAACAATAGTTATTTACGACGTAAGTATCGTCAAAAGATGTAACGATAAAATTACGTTTTATCCCTTTGTAAAAGTTTTAATGAACTATATTTTTTGTGTAATTCTGACTATTAGTCCTGCGAAAAGTGACTTACTGATGTGATAATAGTTAATTAGCTACACTAATAACAGGAGGTCATAGTTCTAATATTAATTAATTTTGAAACTGTTCGCTGTTGAAAATAGTGGGCCTTGGATTATTAGGACTCTTCTATGGCAATAACTCTTATTATGACACCCTGTTCAGTAAAATTTTACTCAATACAACATGAATAAAGTATCTTTCTTGTCGGGTGAAATTTTATTCCATCAATTTTTATAAAATAAAATATTTAAAAAATAGTAAGGTCAGACTAAATACTCGTAGTTTAGCGCATCACCACCAGGAGCACCCAAAGAAACTGCCATGTTGGATTATGTAGGAATATGTTTCGTAATTAGTTACATTGAGGCCTGCCACCTGGATCGTTCTTGTAAATAGTTAAAAAATATTATTTAATCGAAGACGGTAAAGGGATAATACAACAACTATTTTATTTATTTATTTAGTCAAAAACTATATGTGACGTATGGGGAAGAAAATCATTAACTATACTTACTATTATTAACTACTTATTATCATTAACTACACTTACGTGGCTTCAACCTTACGAATAAAATAAAATATCTAAATTGTAGTAATTTTCTTGACTGCGGAAAGGAAGGAGAGCTCCGGTTTTCAACATCGAACATGAAAGATTCCTCCCACATTTAAAATTTGTGAATATATCAATAGATTTTGATGATCAAAGATCTAAAAAAAGTTTGAATGTGGAGGTGTCAAATAGTATTTAGTTACTTAAGAACCAATATGGCGGAAAGAGTTAAGTATACAAGGGACGCACGTCAATTGATTCAGTTCTTATTCTCAATTAAACAATTTTATTGTAATGATCGGTTTTAAACAGTTTGTAAGAAATCAGCAAACATAACAAACAATTGTTATATATCATAGTCAGATTCTATTTTTGGCAAATCAAGTTGCCAATACATTTTATTTGTTCATTTATAAATTATGCACGAGAAACATTAACTTTTGCGCTTGTAATTTACGTATTTCTTATTATGATTTGGATTAACAATCTTATGAATTTCTAAACAGAGCAAGGGGAAAATTGAAATATAAAGTTCTAAATGATTTAATAATTGACATTATTGTAAAACAATTTCCAAAATTGTTGTGCTGAATTACTCCTTTACACACCTGCATCTGCTTTACTCTTGTGCATATGATTAGCATTAAACATCTTCTTCGCCTGTCATTTACAGATGTAAAAACAATTAAATGTGTGGGGTAATTACCGGAGAATTCAAATGAGTCTAAGAACAAGCAGCGATCCTAATTGTTAAAAGAGAATGTTCACATGTACTTTCACAAGCTCGGTAAAGTATTTCCTATGTGTAATAGGCATCCTTTACATCCAGTTATTACTACATTGTAAGTACTAGAATTAACTCTATAGTGTTCCCATTACGGGAGGAGATTACTGTGCATATCTGATTGTGTACGAACTCCGTTGCATAAGAAACGTCATGACGTCACACAATTCTTATGAACTCCAACTGCTTCCAGCCCAGAAACCTGAAGTATAGATTAAGACAACGAAATCTACTCATGACTATCACGGAAACAACGTCGAATAAAACGCTTTGCAACAACTGTGATTTGACATGTCGATACTACTTTTACATACCCCAGTACTCGACTGACAATCTGCTATTAAATAACTACTGGAATCTTTTAACTTGAAATGTACAGCGTGAGTGCTTTAGTGGTTACATTTCACATCTTGTCAACTTCATTATTACGGTCTTACATAATTGAGCTCTTTTAGAAAACGCGGAATATCGATTAGCTTGTTATTTCTTTTAACTTCAAATTTTGTGGTCAATGACGAATCTGTGGAATGGGGACCTTAGACAATTTGGCCTCCATTCTAAAAACCCACATTCTAATATAAATCAGCGTTTTCAAAAAAAAAAAAAAAATCACTTGTGGATTTGTTGTTGATAAATCCCAATACAAATGAAGAGTGATTTTTGCAATGTACAATGGCTGATTCAAGACGTTGTTCAAGCTTTCTTCACATATTTGAATGCATACCACCCGGACTTCGCAAGTCGTCGATGCAGATCATGACACTCAATACGCACAATACAAAGGTAAATAGTGAATTAAATATTCAGAATCAAGAACATATGATGACATACCATGGAGATATATTTTGCATTTTCATTAATTGTATCAGAGTTTTTCATTTGACTGTTTGACTACTTTCTTCCTTGACATTTATTGATACAGTATAGCCGTTTTTAGGTAAATATATTTTACCAACTTTACTTTATTGTCATGGGCTAGTACGTCAAGGATACAACCGGAAACATCGATAAATAGGACATATATACTTATATTGAAGTAGAAGTGAGTAATCTTGCATATATCATTGTGAACTCTAATATTGGGACCGAAATATTACGTTTACAGATATACGAGTTTAAAGTTTATACTTGTGGTTGAAATATACGCAAGCGTAAATTGGTGGAGTATGGAATAAACATTGCTAAAACGCTTCATAGGGATTCTGTAAATAATACAATTATAATATTATTCATTATATTTATTAATTATTATAAAATGATATTAAAAAAACGAATGTAACTAAAAATTAGTATTATTCATGTTGTGTTAGTGGTGTAGCTCAAGGACGACATTGTGTTCCTGAGCGCTTCAACTGCTGGGGTCACTAGTCACCTAAGTGAAAGTTATACGAGGGAGCTGCGTCAGGGTTGTCAGATAGGTTAATTTTGCCCCAAAATGAGGATTACTTTTTTCGTTGCGGAAAAAAATGGGAAACAAATGGAGAAATGTAGATTTTGGGGGGGGAAATTATTTTCATCCGGAGTCGAGATAAAAATTATATTCTTTCAATTCTTATGAATAAAGAAGAAACAACAGACATTATTCTCCCCTATAATTGTATTTATCAAAAAGGGAAAACCAAACGACATAGAGAAAAAAACGATAAAAAAGAAGATCTTATAAGATTTTGAGCAGCTCAAAGGACAATGATTAGTTGATTTGAATTATTTGAATTTAAAGGGGCAGCCTATGGAATCGTCAGTGACAGCTCATGTCGTTTGTTCATAATTTGGAGAATTTTGTTTCACGAGAGAGATTATTTGGGGAAATTCCGAAGTAGTGGTGGGGAAAGAGCTCGCAAACACACCTGGCAACCCTAGGTGGCGTTGATCTTTCCCCACTGGAAGGTGAGTTCCGACGCCGATCGACTTGCGGGTGTCACCTCCAGCCTGGCATCGACACCGCCGAACAAACTCTTAACTTCCGATGGGTTTCTCGGCATGTCTGGTAGTGTAGTGCATGCATGCGTATGTGTGTTGTAAAGGTCAAGGATAGGACAAGGGGAAGGGAAAAACGCGCGCGGTTCGGGGCCCGTTTGTTAGGGTACTGCTCCGGCATTCGCCTGGTGTTGATCGGAGAAACCACGGAAAACTACCGATCAGACCAAGCAACCGTTACCATTTTCATTCAGACAGCGGTTGAGAATCGAACAGAAGGACCTTCAGGTCAATATCGGAGAATCGAACAGAAGGACCTTCAGGTCAATATCGCTGCAAAGACAGTGCTAACAGTGGCTCTGAGCCAACTCATCCATCTGAGCAATACAAGTACAGTAGAAACCTGCTAATCCGAACCCCAAAAATTCCGAATTTCGGATTATCCCATCAAAATTCAGGCTGAAAAAACAGAAAACAAATAGCTTATTTGTAGTCTAAAGAAAAGGTTGTGTAATTACTGTAAAACTGAACAACTAATTATTGAAACTCTAGTTGTCGAAATGAAACGTTCACTACACTACGTAAAATACCCATTAACAGCAACGGCACAAACTGTGCTTCAACTCTTGTAAACAATGTAGCGCCGCCTGTAGTAACCACTACCGCCACTACCTACGCCACTAACGCCACTACCACCTGTAGTAATGTAGTACGTACACTATTCCGTAGTTTGCAACATAGCCACTTCTTGATGCTACGCTACGTTCTTATATCCCACGCTGCGTTGAATTGAGCCTGGTAATCCTATAGATATATTTATATATGTTTAGCACATTTTTTGGATAATCCAAACAGACCACATCTCCAATTAGTTCGGAAAACGGAGTTCTGCTGTAATAATATGCAAGACTTGTTTTTGAATCGCTTCTCTGATATGTTACATCTATCTTCAAAATTGTTACATCCCCAATAAATGACATTTTCCTCTCATTAAGTACACTCTAACACCTACTTGCAATACTTCCAAGAACTCCTGAAAATGTTCCAGTAAATAAATACGGTATATTGCACGAATAAATTTTAAAATTACTTTAAACATCAATCGCTACATTTTAAAACCGTAGCAAAGAAAATACCACAATTCAATATCAAGGAATTTAGACATCAATTACAATATTGTTCGAGTCGTGATTACCGTCTTATCGCGGAACCACTAAGAAACTTTCGCTGATTCTTCCCGCTGTGAGATGGTAACAACCTGGAGAGCATCAGGAGGCTGCACAAGCAGAGATGGCGGCGGAGCCTGGAAAAAGCCTCGTGGGAAACTCCGTTGGCACGGACGCAGCCCAGGCGAAAGAGCACAAGAGCACCTCCTGTCTGGGGACACTCTCCTCCCTGTTCTCTTCCAACCTCAGAAGTAAATAAATAAGTAAATTTATTTATTTAATTATTTTATTTATTTATTTATTTATTTATTTATTTATTTATTTATTTATTTATTTATTTATTTATTTATTTATTTATTTATTTATTTATTTATTTATTTATTTATTTATTTATTTATTTATTTATTTATTTATTTATTTATTTATTTATTTATTTATTTATTTATTTATTTTTTTTATTAATTTATTCCTTCGAATTGTCAACTATTGATCTTGTAACCATGTTTTTAGATAATTGGGACATTTTTTTTTACAATAATTTATATTTAGTTGAAATATATTCAATATATTATATTCAAATATAATTATTATCTTATATATATCTATTGTTTAATTTATGTATTGTTTCTATATCTTTTGTTCTTTTGTTTAATTTGTGGTTTATACATCGTAGTTATCTTAAATTACATATGTAACTGAAAATCTATGTCATTTGACTCGTTTCTATTAACTTTGCTGAGTTGTATGGGTTTCTTCAATACAATTTGAAAATGCTCCATGAGGATTAGTTAACGAGAATAATTATGGAAAAAGTAATTCTACAGAAGAACAAAAGTACTTTATTTCGTTCATCTTTATATTTAAGTAGTATGTATTACTTATATTATTTTGTATTTACATTTTTCAATGCTAAAATACTCTTAACCAAAACTTTATTTTACATGTAAAACAAAATTTCATTTTTTCTTATTATTTCTTATTATCGTTCTTTTCATTCTTCATAATAATCAAAACGGAAAATGTACAAACATTCATCTTCACGGTTGCAATAGAACGTAATCAATTCAGTTGCTATTCAAAAGTATAGTTACAATTTGTTGGGCTAGTGTTCACAATGCTGGAAGACCGAAATTTCCCGTTAGACACAGAAAAATGAACAGGGAAAACTGAATATGTATGGAGAACAATCAGATTAATTTGTCCCGGTGCAGCATATTCCGAAAACCAACACTTACAGAATAGAGAGTCATCTTTGTGCTTCCCATTGGATTCAAAGGTGATTCAGCGTGTGAGGGTAGCGGAACTAAGAAAAGTCTAGAATGAATAAACAATTAACAAGAAAGCTGGCGATTAACATAAGAAAGCTGACATGATTTGCCGTGCGCAACTTTGTATCATACGTTGCATCTTTTCCCCATGAGGAGAATACTGTTCGGATAAGAAGATAATTCAATTAACACTGTACTTTGGTGCGTGATGTTCAATTGTATCACCGTTTCCTGCAAGTGTGAAATACAATGGAAAATTCGTATGAGGGTTAGTAGAACAGATAAGAACCGCTGCCTTAATTTAAAATAAGCTCATTGAATTTCATTTGAAAAATGTGATCGCGCAATCTTTGTCAAATCATCAAATGCAGCGAACTGCATTGGTCCATTTGTACTCATGAAGATATTATCTTTTGTTAAAATTTTTGATTACATCTACATGAAAATTCAAAGTGATTTTCTGCTTTTGCCGGTATGTGTGTAATAGAAAAATACTATTGTAAGTAAGCAAGGAACATAGAAGCAATTTTGATTAGCAATGATTTAGAAATAATGTTTTATCCTGGTTGAAGCTATTACCCGCTGAAGCAGGATTATTATATAAAAATGCATACATAATTAATGAGGCTTTGTTACTTTATTAAACAATAAATGCTATTCAATGTATATATCCGTGCAGTCCCTAATAAGACAATAACCATTATTCGAAATATTATTTTATTGTCCAATTAGGCAATTCTTCAAACATTTTTATAAATGGTTAGAAGTAATCCTTGGAGTCTACTGATTGAGAGAATAATATACCAGGCACTCCCTTAATAATGGTAATGGCACAGGTAGTTGACACACCATTGGTCAAACAAACAAGCAACTCCACAGAGAGAGTGTTCTTCACACGATTGATCATGATATCACTCACCAATCAAATAATTTGTTTTCTTTTCCTATCATCCTCCCTTGAAACTTCCATATTCAACCGTGGAAAACCTACAACCAACATCGAAAAATTAAATATAGATTCCCACAGTAAATTAAGATAAATAAAAAATCCGCCGTAAATAGAAATGGATGATTTCCCAAACTTACTTTCTGTAACACTTTTCTTCCTGTAATTGTCCTGTTCTCCCATACTTTCATTACAATAACTATTATTCCTGTAAGTGTAGTGTGGAATTTTACTCGGGAGGTGGCGGTGGTCTTCCACCCCTGGATGGCCAGATCCGGCGCCGACCTACCGTTGGTTAACGGGGTTTTCATCAACCAGGTTAACCCCCACCAGTTGAGGCACCGCCCCAGCCGGGAACAAGCTCGAAGATCCCGACCGATATCCCGGCATGTGTAGTAGTGCAGTGCATGTTACTGTGTGTTTGTGTGTGTGTGTGTGTAAGGTGCGAGGTTAGGACAAGGAAGAGGAAGGAAAGATCGCGCGCGATTCGTGGCCCGTTTGTTAAGGTACTGCTCCGGCATTCGCCTGGTGTTGATAGGATAAACCACGGGAAAATGCCGATCAGAGCAGCCGGCTGCTAGAATTCTCCTCCAGACAGCGACTGAATTCGACCTAGCTGAAAAGCTAGTATAGCAATAATTATTGATTATTGAGGTCTGGAGTGGGAGGATCTTCGCTCTCTTGTTGGTAACACTAAGTACTACGCGTGCTAATTTGCAGTTATATTCAATCTTGTAAGTTCTTACAATAAGGTCATGTACATTTTTTGAAAAGTTTTGAAATATTGAGTGGATTATGTGCAATTTAAAAAAATAACAAAAGAATATTTACTAAAAAAAAGGGCTCCAAAACGTTTCTTTAAACTTTTGGTAGGAATAGTGTTAAATACATACATACATTTATATGAACTGCAATTGGGTATGACCCGGTGGCAGTTAAATAACAATAATAATAATAATAATAATAATAATAATAATAATAATAATAATAATAAATGAGTTCCGTACAAGCCGAACATGCAATAATCGTACTATCACTAATATTAAGTATTATAAAAAATATTTCAACTCTGTCAGATATCCAATAATTATATGTCGGTGATGCTAAAATTTAATACAAGCAATATAAGTTTGGCTAAGTTTTTTTTTAATTCATTGATCGCGTTCACTACACTTAACTGCACTGCACTGCACTGCACTGCACTGCACTACACTACATACACTGCTTTTGCTTTGAATTACACTGACCACCACTTCACGCACTTCACAGCACTTACTCATTTAATGTCTATTACTCTCATCCCAAGAATCCCCAGCTCGAGATATATATATATATATATTATATATATATATATATAATTATTAACAAAAGTAAGAACTTATAGAAAATTCCCCTTCCCCGGCTTCGTCATCGTGACCATCACTCTGCCAAGTTGACAAAGACATCCCAAGAATCCCCAGCTCGAGAACCTCGAGTTATTCGCACGCCTCTCTCAGGCGCAATCTGAAGCACGGGAATCGAGCCCGGCATCTCGCTCCGAGTTCTCCGGGTTTGCATCCCGACTCCACCACACACACATTCTCGCTCACGTGGCCTTCTTATTGCATCGCGGGCGCACTCCACATAGTACGTCTTCCTGGGAACGGAACCTGCCCCGGCTGGCGCGAACGTAAGAAGCACGAAAGATAGTAGGGACGGGCTCATGTGAAACAGGTTCCCGGCGACGGGAACACAGTGAGGAGTTTTCTGTGGTGAAAGGGGCAAAACTCAGCTTTAGGTCTTTGTGATGCTACTTGACTTGCTTTGTGACTTTATTTTTACGCATCTCTCCTTTCCTCCTCTCCTCTTGCTTCCCCTTTTTTCTTTTTGTTGTCACTTTTTTATGCTTCCTTCAGGTCTTCCTTAGCCTTCCTCTGTTCTTTACTTTGTCTTAATGTTTCTTTTTTTTGTCATATGTTTTTCGTTTTGCTTCCTTCCGTTCTCTTCTTATTCTCCTCCTCCTTTCTTCTCCTCCTCTTCCTTTCTCCTCCTCCTCTTCCTTTCTTCTCCTCCTCCTCTTCCTTTCTTCTCCTCCTCCACTTCCTTTCTCCTCCCCTTTATTCTCATCTTCATTTATTTCTAGTTTTACTTTCTACTTTTTACTTCGTATCAAAAACACGATCAGAATTCTTGGACGCCATATTTGGCAATATATTTGCTGCAAAAAACAGATAACACTTCGAAATACGTGCCTAAATGCGGAAAAGGAAAATATCTAGGGAACAAATCACTTTCTTCGGCGGTTGGTCGTATAATTTATTTGTTGTTGTAGTTGGTACCGATGCCTAGACTACTAATATCCTAACCCAACTTCTGGTACTACCACGTGGTACTACCGCTTTTCTCTTACTATTTGTGGATTGCAAACTTATCGGTATCACTTAATATTATCTTATTCGTCAAAGATCGAAAAGTCATACATGTAGCACCAACAATAGATAGTATTTTGTGTCACCCTGCCTCTGATACGCTCGGTGTCATTCGAACCTTTGTCAATCTGGTGTTATGTCAACCTTTTTACGAACAATATTTACTTCCCTGAGCAGAGAAGTTAACATGTCATTATCCTCTCCCCTAACTTTATCTCTTTCTTTCTTTCTCTCCCTCTCTCTGAACAGTCAGGCCTTGCACTAACTTTCTCTTGGAATAATTAAACGTAGAACGCAACAAAAAAAAACCTATCAGAGCTTTACACTAGAATTCTAACCCAGGCAGCTGTCGGCTTTGAGCCATCCTTTTAGCACCAATTTGCTGCCTTTTACTCAAGAAGGATCGACTACTCTCACAGAATAAAATGGAAGCAAAGAACGGACATAGGAAAATTCATCTTCGTCAAGAGGACCATTGTGTACTGGAACAATTTACCTGCGGATATGCTTAGTGACTATTCCCAGAAACACGCAAGTTATGCGTTCGAGAGTTCTTAAAAGCGTGAGTGTAGAGTGCAGTGATGTGCACTGAAGTGCAGTTTTTCAGCATAAGGAAAGGCCAACAAAAGTACAAGCAATGTGCGTGCGTATACTTAACGATAATGAATAAATTACTGGGTACCCAAGGTATATATTATTATTAATATTTTCAATTGGAACCTAGCTCTAAACATTTCATCTTGGACATGGTCGCCAATAACCTAGCTACTTAGCGCAAACCCACCAGCGACAGGATTCGAACCTACAACCCAGAACTTTTTCACTTGCGAACTTATACCTACACACACAATTAGCCTTCATCCATCAATTTTCGGATAATTCAAGTCAATTGTGTGTTATTTTGCGCGGTGAAACTCAGACTATCCGGCCTGATCTTCCGCCTGGCCACTTGTCTGTGGCGGCAACACTGACTATTAAAATGTCGCTCAGAACCTTCTTTTAGCCTTAAAGATCATGTACATGCAGTACAATGTACAATCTGGGGCAGCGGATTCCCAGCGTTGTCTACTACTCCACACTTGTAACACCAAGGGGTTTGCTCCCCAGAGCGGGGTATTTATCCTGCGTTCCGGCGTATCCAGATGCCAGCTGAAGATGTACTTGTACAACATGGGACAGCCAACTTCACTTCCCTTCCTTCGGAAGGGTTGATTGATTGATAGTTATTCCGGGCGTGTCAGATGCTAAGGGTATTATTCCCGTAAGTGTAGTGCATGGTTTTTGCTCGTGATTTGGCTGTGACCATTCCCCGCCGGATGGAGAGATCCGGCGCCGACCTAAAGTCGACTCGCGGGGTTTTCCTCAACAAGGTATCTCCCACCAGCCGGGATAAGCTCTAAGCTTCCGACCAGTTTTTCATCAAGCGTGGTAGTGTAGTGCATGTTCGTAGTACGTGTGTGTGTGTGTAAGGTTGACGATAGGACAAGGAAGAGGAAGGAAAGATCGCGTGCGGTCTGTGGCCCGTTTATTAGGACTCTATTCCGGCATTTGCCTGGTATTGATCGGAGGAAGCACAGAAAACTACCGATCAGAGCAACCGTCCGCTACAATTCACCTCGACTGCATTCGACCCATCTGTAAAGCTATGGTGTCGAAAATCATACCATCTGGGCTCCAATCTAGAACATCCCGGTCAGAAGCACTGCAGTAACATCAGTTGATGCCCTTAGCCACCTCTCCCACTGCGAAGAAAGGGGTACAAAGAATTGTAATTCGCCAGTAAAAATCCACAGTTTGGATCGGATTTAAACCCACGAACTGAGGTGTACCCGTCCGTTGCGGTATTTTTTACACCACCGAGGCCGCTAAAATCGGATAAAATCTAGCATTCGTTCAAACGCGTCCGCGTAGACCACCCAACTCCCGCACCGCGCATGCGCCGCCCGGTCCGCGAGGGCGATGCGATGAGCACGTAGATGCACGTACGTACGTACGTGCTCCAGAATGCCGAGCCCGGTTCCCTCGCGTGCTGGCGAGGGCGCATGCCCGCATCTCTTCTCGCCGTACAGTGGGCAGCATCGAGGGATTTTCCGGACACCCTTTGCCTTCATCGAGGACGTAGAGTAGAGAAAGTTACGTAATGCTGCAAAATCCACAGTAGAGATTCCGTCCGAATTACTCGATTTTTTTGCTGTGTGTATGTGTGTGTGTGTGTGTGTGTGTGTGTGTGATTCCGAGTCAGACTAAGACTATTTTTCAGAATGACAAAAAAAAAATCCATCTGTCAGTCGGCCTGTTTGTTCCTCCGATCGTTCGTTTAAGCTTTTTGTCGGTGACTATCAGTTTGTATGTCCGTCCATCTGTTTCCGTGTCGGCCCCTACATCATAACCACTATTAGCCCCTACACCATAGCCACTATTTTCACCAAATTTGACATTTCCTGATGAGTTTGGTATTTGTTGTGGGTTATCGAATATGAAACGATCCTTGAGGTTTTGGGGACAACATTACATGACGAACCTATAAAGTTTTCAAACTTTTCTCAAAAATAGCCCCAATTTGTTTTACATTTTTTTTGTAAGACAATTCGTTTTTCTTCCAATACAATTTTAGTAAAACATTGAGTATAAACGCTTTATAATGAAACTTAAGGGATCAAGTACTCTTTATTAGTTTCAGAGACGTGGCCAGATCAGTGTGAGTTGTGATCATATTAAGTACATTTTAAAATTATGTAAATTTGCCAATGTTCCTGTAGCAATAAATTGCAAACAGAAAAATCTCAAAGTAGCTAATCTCCTTGAAATGTCTTAGTTTGTATTCCGAAACTGTGAATCATCGTAAAACAAACGAGATTCATAGAGGTTCAATATGCATTGTTGGGATAATTGGCTACACAAATATAGATGGGTTAAAATGTTTACCAATAGAACTTAGGTAATGTCTACTTTATAGCTTGAGGCTTTTTGTCGTGAAGAATTTAGAGTTTACACTGCACATTGTTTTGATATATTGACGACGCTAATGATGATGGATTTCGCCAAGCGTAGGCAACAGACGAAAATTTTCGCCTTTGGGCCCTTCCTTTCCCGTTCCTATCTTTTGTCTTGCATTACAAGAATCATGGTAGGGAAAGTACGAAGACAATAAATGATGAGATGTATGTGAATATGAGTAGCACGGTGGTTCAAATGCAGCACGTGGTGACATTATTGAATGATTGATGTGAATAAATCAGATAAATCAGGATTAACTGGGTAAATCAAACATTACAAAAAACTATGATTCCAGTCAATTTAAGTATATATTTGTAGCAGAGTTTCGACTAAATTGTAAGGTCCTCTTCAGTGTCTGAAAGGTCAACACCAACCAATCAGTTACAATCATTACATACTATATTACATGAGTATTAATAGTATAAAACATAGACAGTGAGGCAAGGACGTGATATCAGTAAATTTCTGAGGTTATGTTACATATTGATATAAAGGTAGAATATAAAACCAGGAACTTATGATCGTAAACAATTGTGATCTAAAGGACCATGTTAGATAGGCATTGAGAATGCAATCGATTTGACGTGGAATATCCACTTCTAATTAATATTCATAGTTTTAGGCATCGGAACATGTTCTTTACGAACTAGTCAAGACAATGTGGTGCCAACTTCGGTAAAGTGGAACAGCAAAGGTCTTCATGCACCAGAAGATAAAGTGGAGGGGGATCTCCGAAATAAACAGGAAGCAAATTGAAAATATGATTGATGTTGTAAATGTAATGATTGTCTGTTATACATTTTCTTTTTTTAGTACCTTAAATTTTTAGAGAATTAAATAGGAATCCTTATCGATATAGAATTATCCATTAAAACTCATGTTTAAAAAAATTGGAATAGCGTTACTTTATTTGAAGTGAATATACATTCGTAGTAAGAGGCGGTGTTCCTTTCCCATTGTACGGCGAGAGCCGGTGTCGACCTACCTACGTGGTGTTATGAGAATCCAAGAGCATGTTGAAAACTCCCATGTATCCCTTGGGACTCGCACTCATTTATCCCCTCGTTTTTCGACGTTGTTCCGATACCATGCGTCACCGAGGCAGGCTGTAATGGAATACACCGAACATATTTGCTGAATTTAATTTATTCGTGTATATGTAAATTCATTCCAGAGCTAGAATACTATACTCAAATACTAGCTTCATCCTTGCAATTACATACCACAAAAGGAAGATTAGGAAAGTTATAACAGTAGTGTACTACGTATGGACTAAACGAGAAATCGAAAACCCCGAAAGTACAGCAGGAACTGCTACCCTAACAAAGAAGCATGAAGCATCTCGAATAATAATAATAATAATAATAATAATAATAATAATAATAATAATCATTGGTAATTTTTGAAATGATACACATGTCGGAATTTTCCTGGACATTGCATTTATATATACTCATTAATAGGGGTGAATTTTATTGACCTGAAAAATCATTAAAAATGATCAATAAAATGCTCCTAAAACATCCTAAAATCAAAGAAACGTTACGCAAAACATTTATCACTATCAGTTCAGATGGACAACTGAAGCAGTTGGATATGTTACTGCCATGGTGGGAATGTTATTTCCACCATGGTTACTGCTATAATCGAAGCTTCTTTCTTTCGTTCTAGTAAAGTCAGCTGGCAAAATTTTGGTTGGGACTGTTATTTACCAGGAAATCTCTCTTAAGTTGTCGCGAAATTGGCCAAACCGATAATGGTGCTGATAGGCGCTCAGAAACCTGAGGTTATATATTCTCATCTGCTGACATTGCAATTTTTGTGCGAAGAAATCCAATAAACTCGTCAGGAATTCTGTGAAGAACATTTGTTGCATCTCGTAAATATTATTTGAAGTAAGTGCCATTAAAATGATATTAAAATGAGAAAAAAAACTTTAAATTCCTTAAAAAAAAAAAAATTGTCAAAACATAAAATGAATGTATATTCTAAAATGCATTGTTCTAACGTGAAAAGAAAAAAATAACATTTTATGAAAATCCGCCCCGTAATCATTACTATTTGCATTTGAAACTTCGAACACTAAAAAAATTGTTATCTTTGCTGGCTATTACATCCATTGCTCGTATAACGAAACGTCAATTGCTTTTGATACATCGATTGCAACTTGCACAATAAAACGAGCAAAACGATCTGTATATTGTTGGGTCAATAAAAACAAGTCAACCGGTTGATAAATGAACGATTTCTTTGATCTCAAGTGCTATGGAGTTTCCATTCTGAAGCGTGAACCTAATCTGGTCACTGTTTGATGTCAAGATTCAGAATAAATATATCTTTCTTTAAGAGCAGACTGATTCGGAAATAATTTCAGAGGGAGGTGGACAATTTTGAGACTGATAGTCAACATTTTTTTGAGAAAAAGTGTATTCATAAAAACCCACCTTTAAAATGTGATACGATTAATACACGATGTACAGAAGAAATAAAAGGTTTAATAGGAGGAGTGCCCCTACGGTCCCCATCCCTCGACCCGCCACAGGGGACGTGTAAGCACTGGCGGTTCTAGGCGGGGGGCAATGGGGGTCATGGACCCCCCAAAAAACCTAAAGTTTTTGTTTACTATCCTTTACTTGGAATATTGATTTAAATATTTATTTATATTCGAATTATGAAATTATTTAAACAATAATATTGTATAGTATCATACCTACAGTACACAAATAATGTACAAAATAATAACAAAATTGTTCGTTATTAAACAAAAATACATCCCTCCCCCCAAATGATCGGCTGTATCCGCCCCTGCGTGTAAGTGTGTGTGTCCACAGACAAAGGCGTTGGGCAAGTGTGAGAGTCCCCGCTGCGGGAGGCCTGCATTACGGCGGAACAGGCGTCCGCGAGATTTCTAGCGGAGAGAAAGAAAGTGCGTGCAGCAGGAGAAAGGCTCGCGATGAGCGCAGCAGGATGTGGACCAGAAAATGTCTCGATGTCTTTGCAAACCTACGGCCTGTTACGAATGTTTCAACGGGAAAACAAGACTAGAGCCAGTGGACAGGTTTCTTCAATATGGAAAAAAATACTACGAATGGTTTAAGCGCTAGTGGTGTTACAGACGGACGGAATGACGGACAGACAGATGGAGTTATGAAAAAAACACTTTTTCGGTTTTACGACCCCCGCATTACAGACATGTCTCTACACCACGTATATTACTCCGTATATACGTGCGTATACGAGAAAGTAAAAATACGGTAGAATTTGAGACGCGCTGATGTGATAAATGAAAGAGAGAAAGAGAGCTTCGAAGCTGTCAATATAATTGCAATATACGGTCGTTATTTATGTGGAATGCATAAATGGTTTACATACAAGTGTGAAATGTTAAGAGTCGTGATCTTCATTTGTCATAATATTTTAAAAAGAACAGTTGATATTCAAAGTATTGAACCTACTGTAACGTTTCTGATATGCTGACCCGAAATTGATAGTCCTATCTGAATACTTTCACCGACTCGAAGACTACTTGAAGAGACAACTACTATAGTCATTAATCTTGTAATTGTAGTAAATGTTATAGGAATGATTGAAGGCGTTGTCTATGTCAACAATATTGTTGACATGAGACAACGCCTAATCATTCCAATAATGTAGATGTCAACTACACCTCACCACTGAATCAATTAAATGTTATAACTGGTTATATGTATTATTTCCTCGATGGAACGTGATATCCGGTACCAAGATTCATGTCAGCTTGTAACTATCCCCTTCTGACTATCTTCTTCATCGCGGTACCGCCCCAGCCGAGACAAGTTGTAAGTTCCCGACTAGTCTCCCGATATGTGTGGTAGTGTAGTGCATGTCAGTGCTAGTCTGTGTGGGTGCGTGCGCAAGGAGAGAGGATAGGAAAAGGCGAGGAAGGAAAGATCGCGCGTTGTTCGTGGCCCATTTGATAGACTACAGCTCTGGCATTTACCTAACTGGATACAGGATATCTCACAACCCGAGACGAGTTCAAAGACCCTTGACTCGACCAACTGACTCAATCAAATGCAGACTTCAATATGGAGCAGCGATTATGTAACAAGTGTTCGAAGTGATCAGTTAATAAGAAAATATTGGAAATTATTGCTGAAAATCGTTGTATTGGTTAATTATTTTGCCAGAAAGTAACGAACTAGAAAAATTATGGAAATAGAACTATAGTATAAAATACTTAAAACGAGCACAGCGAATATGGACATGAAATATAAACGTTAACTAAATTGTTTTCGTAGTGGTATGTCAACAAAAATTTATTATATTTAATGACGACATACTTATAGAAAGGTTTTCATTATATATGTTATGTATGAAACGAATTTAGTAAATGAATATGGTTTTATTACTTAAAACCACATAACTTTAAAAAATACACAAATTCATGTACGATTTCATAAATTCTAACTACTGTGACATTTTTTAGTTTTTCTCTGAAGAGATGAAATTTTTTATGTTAAAATCAATGTTCTTTGAACTCGTCTCAGGTTGTGAGATATCCCGTATCCACTTAGGTAAATGCCGGAGCTATACTCTATCAAATGGGCCACGAACAACGCGCGATCTTTCCTTCCTCGCCTTTTCCTACCCTCTCTCCTTGCGCACGCACCACACAGACTTGCACTCACATGCACTACACTACCACACATATCAGGGAGACTAGTCGGAAATAAATTCCTTTTCTATCAATGGCGGACGGCTTCGTCATAATTTTGCAGGCACTTTTATTTGTGCGTTACTTTTGCTTCTATCTTTGACCGCTGGTGCATCAATAAATTATGGGCAGAGTTCAGTTAGCTAGGAGGATCTCGCGTGTAAATCCTTGGCCCTTTGGGCACGTTCTTTTCGGTCCACCGCTCGCCTCAAAAGGACGTTCACTTCCCAGGACCTTTCCGCGTTCAGGATACTTTCCATAAGTCATCCTAAATGCGAGGATTGTCTGAGGGTCCATTTCAAGGAGTAAATACCGACTTTCACCAGCGCAAGAGGTAATGTTTGTAAACCGCTGTCACATAAATTCTACTGTAGGTGAAAATATGTCTGATAGAACTACTGTTAGGAAATCATTTTTTCTTCTTATCCTTTTTCCTCAATTTCAGCACATCTTCCGGTTGCATTACTGAGCATCTCGAAATCGTACATCTTTGTTCTTTCATATTACACTGTTAGATTTTACAGAGTATGCTTGTTTTCTTCCTTTCCTGAACGTTATCGATCTATACTATTCTCTATACTGTTTGTTTTTTACATTCGAATTGCTTCTGTTTACCTTCTTCATTCTATAACCTACCCCCTATTGTAGCATCCAAGCATTCCTTTAAAAATGGTTTTCCATTACTTTGTAGTCTACTTTAATGTCTTTTGCTTAATATTCACTTTTCAGTGCCTGATAAACAGCATTGCCACAGTTTTGAAGAATTCTGTACGTATTCAGAAGTAATAAAACATAGTAATACAAAAACCTTCATGAAAAAGTTTTCAGTACGTCACATAGAACAGGAGAACAAGATGAAGAATGAATAGGATGGCGACCACAATAAGGGGAAAGAAAAAATAAAAGGACGAGGAGGAGAAGAACAATTAGAATGAGGGCGACAAAAAAGGGAAAGAAAAATAATAGGAGAAGGAGCAACAAAAGAGAGGAGAACAAGAGAGGAGAAGAAAGAGGGAAAAAAGAGATTGACACAGATGGGAAAAAGAAAAAGGAGAGGAGATAATAAATTAAGGAGAAAGAAACGAAGATGAGATGGAGGAGGAAATGCAGGAGGAGGTGGATGTTGTGAGGGAGGAGAGGGGGAAGGAGGAGGTGAGGGTGGAGGAGTAGGAGGTGGAGAAGGATGAGAACAAACCATAAGAGGGTGAGTAAACTGAAGAAGAGCCAACACGTGATAACAGGAGACCTTCTGGTGCGAGCGCCACGCCCCCGCTGAATGGGCCGAATGGGGGGCGTGGCCGGCCCTGGCGCGCCGCGGGAGGTCTTCCTCTACACTCCGCTTCCGCCCGCGCCACGAGACCCTCCAAGGCGTGCCCCAGGGCCAGCTTGTGAGACTACCAATGGAAGCGGCCGGCTCTGTGGGATCAGGGCTGAAACTGATGCCTCCGACTGGGAGGTTCTGCCGTTAGATTCCCGACGGTGGCAGAACGTTTCACACTGGAACGAATTCAGTTGCTGTCTGCAGGAGAATTCTAGCGGCCGGCTGCTCTGATCGGTAGTTTTCCATGGTTTCTTCGATCTACACGAGGCGAATGCCGGGGCAGCACCCTAAGAAATGTGCAACGGACTCCGCGTGATCTTCCCTTCCTCTTCATTGATTGATTGATTTTTCGTGTATCCGGGCGCGTCAACTGCTTTGGTAATTAGTCCCGTTAGTGTAGTGCATGTTTTTCTCGGGAGATGGCGGTGATCTTCCCCCGCTGGATGGCGAGATCCGGCACCGACCTACCGTGGGCTAGTGGGGTTTCCTAACCAGGACTCTACCAACAGCGGGCACCGCCCCAGCCGGACAAGCTCTTAGCTCCCGACCGGTCTCCCGGAATATGTGGTAGTGTAGTGCATGTTAGTGTAAGTGTGTGTGTAAGGGGAGAGGAAGGAAAGATCGCGCGCGGTCCGTGGCCCGTTTGTTAGGGTACTGCTCCGGCATTCGCCTGGTGTTGATCGGAGAAACCACGGAAAACTACCGATCAGAACAGCCGGCCGCTAGAATTCGACCTAGCTGAAAGCTAGTGTCGAAAATTCTGCCGCCGTCAGGATTCGAACCTAGGACGTCCCGGTCAGAGGCGCTGCAGTGACATCAGTTGATGCACTGAGCTACCGCTACCGGTTGTCCTTCCTCTTCCATGCCCTACAGTCACCCTTTACATACACTTACACTTCCATGTTTTACACTACCACTCAACTCTGGAGACCAGTCAAGAGCTTCGAGCTTATCCGGGCTGGGGTACGGGGTTGACACCTGGTTGGGGAAAACTCCGCATGCCGAAGTGTACGTCAGCGCCGGATCTCACTGCCGGATCTCAGCGGTAAAACATGCACTACACTTACCGGACTAATGATCATACAAGTTGACCGCCCAGAAACACTAATCAATGAAACCAGTGGACTGAGCAATTCCAAACTTATTTTACTGAACTAGTTTGTCGTGACGCCTCATGCGGCTAGTTTTATGCTAAAAAGTTGTATTTGCGTTTTTACTTCAAAATACAAATAAATTTTAAACATATTGGTCATCTCGGCCATTTTTGGGAATAGAAAGTTGCATGAAAAAGTATCGATAAAACACTTGTTTATTTTTTTGTTTCATTACAAAATTTGAATTAATTAACATTAACTGATGAATTAAGTCGTAACGACTCATAAAAATGCCGGAAAGCGAGTACGCGTTTAATGTACTTAAAGAGGTAATTTTCTTATACTTATGCTTATCGGAATGACCATCTTTCTGCATTTTTTCTCGAAAGAAAACCTAGAGTATCGAAACAATCGTACCAAAATTAAGCTCATTTCATCGTCTCAATAATAATTAAGCTTAATACTCGTACATTACATTTTTGAAATGCAGGAATACGGGAATGTTACAAGCACAAGCCATCAATTTAAAAGGCGAGAGTAAGGTTTTAGGAATAAATTTACTAAATTATTTTGTCTTAATTTAAGAGCAGTGTATGTTCTCAATGTAGTATGTGCTCAGCGTGAGAGAATTCTATGAGTTGTGTAACTCCTAGCACAATTAATACCTATCTATCAATATCATCATCATCATCATCGCGACACCAGAGCCGCTAGCCAAATTCGTTAACTATGTGAAGTCATAAAGGTTAAGCGAATTCGAGGTATCTCGGGTTCCTGGTTAAGTGACTGACTTGAAACGTGATCTAACGGCTCTCAGGCCAATTCCCCATTTCGGGATATACAATTTTAATTTTATTTTTAATTTTATTTTTTACGTCAAAAACATTTAAAAACTGTGTATGACGTGCTATGGGGAGAAGTGAATTCGGTACACGTTTTCAAAATTCTGTGATTCCATTCCTAAGCCATATATTAATTGATATTTGAATACAGACAAAATGAGCTTTTTGCAAGGATTGTAATAAAAATATTCCTCGATGTAATAAAATTAAATTTCAAGAGCAATCAGCAATAATGTGGGCTCTATCCCCACACGTCTTTCGTCAAGGAATAATACCTCCTGCCGCGACAACAGGAAGAATGATAATTTGAATAACTATATTTCCCTCTGAATTCTAGAAGACGTGCACAGATAATGAAGTTACATTTATGTCTAGATGCAAAACAAGGAGCTGTCTCAACATTTACTCAAAGAATCAGGGAACTGGACGAAAAACCTGATCGAGATGAGGGTCATTGACCCAGAGGCTGCGGTACAACATTTGCTAGAGGTTGTTTAGAATTATACAGTCCAAAAGGCAAATAATACATTAAATATCACTGTTAAAATTAATGTTACTTTCCTTTTGATGCTCAGTATAGTCTCTAATGGTATAGAAACACTTATGCAGAAGAAACAATTTTACTTGGGATTTAAACTTTTCTAGCGAATTTAATCGTTTAATGTCATCTGGAAAAAGTGTTGTAAAATAAGACATGTATTGTATGTGATTTTTTTTAATGATGTTGATACTGTCACCTCAGGATATGATTAAATGGATATGATTAAATATAATATAATGGCTAAATGCAAATGTAAAATCATCATCATCATTATCATGGGATACCGCCACAGACCGCGCTTTGGAGCACACAAGCAGTATAAATTAGCAGTAAAATAATGGTTCAGCACTAAAACTAGCAAATACATGCCACCAGAGAGCCTCAATAATGTCTGAAAGTGCATCGACTATGCTTGCGTGCGTGCGTGTGTTCGACGACAAGGGCAAATACCACAACATTATGTTGAACGTTAGTAGATTAATTTCATAGCCGTGGATATTCTAAATATGCTCAGTATGTGCTCATCCCGAGAGAACTGCGTATTGTTTAACTCCCAGGACAATTAATACTATCATCATCATCATCATCATCATCAACATGGGATACTATCGCAGACCGCAGGAGCAGAGGGCGCGGAAGGTGGTGGCACAGCCGTGAACCTTGCGGGCTTCCGTCTGATGCAATCAGGCAAATGGATGGCAGGCGATGTGCTCGACGAGCTCTTTAGGCCGGGCGGCAGAGAGGGGAGCCGTTGCAATCTGGGTCTGATAAGGCCGCCGACATCCACACATGTGGATGCGCTGACCCGCAACGTTCCATGGAACGTGCACAGGTATTTCATCCAATTAACGGAGATGTCTTTCTCGTCCGGAGGCATCTGGTTTGTTTACTCTAAGGAGGACACCGGCCGCGTCGACCTCGCTTTTCACTACACGAGTATGAGCTTCTGGCGCAGATTGCTTCCTATGGCGAGCATTAAGACTTGTCCGTTCATATACAAAATGGGAAAGATTTCAAATTTAGGAGGGAGTGTATTATTTAAAAAAATTAAAAGTGCTATAATTCGAACTATTTTTGTGTTTTATCACGGCGGAATAAAAATTCCCTAGCTGGCCTGGATAGCCGATGTCGCTAAGACTTACGGGTCGTAGCTACCTCGCGCCTGAAAGGTAGCGGGTTCGAATCCCGGCATATGGATGTTTGCGTGTGTCCGTATAGAAGTTTTGCTGCGGTTACCGTTACCCCCAAATTTACAAAACCAATGTTACTACAGTCGTCGTTTATGACTTACTGCGTAGTTGATGGGCGACCTTAAATAAGTAAAAAAATAATTCCCTAGTGATACTTGAAGATATTCTCAGAAAACTCATAAATTACTGTCGGGAACAAATTTCATCAGGGAAGCTTTATATGTTGAATGACATTATTTTCCAAAGCCAAAGGATGAAGAGAAAAATACCAGAATCAAATCCTACAATCAAAGATGTTTCATAAATTAACAGACAACAAATAAACACTGCTGATGATATATCTCAGGAAGTTGTGTATGAACGGATAAGTAGAAAGGCTTGCAAATGTCGAACATGAAAAACAATATTAAATATTGCCATGAATTGCATTTGACTTTGATGTACAAATTATAGTGTAGGGCAGCTACAAAGAATACATTTTTTCAAAATTTTAAAAATGAATATCTATATAATTATTTTAAAATTTAAGTTTGAAATTCTGGTCGATTCTTAATCTAGAGATAATCTACTCTAATTCAAAAAGTGTCTTCATTCTGAAATAAAAATATGAACACTCATTCCTATAAGGGTGGCATGCTTCTCATAGTATTTCTCCTTCATTTATATCTTAAGCACATTAAGGTATGATTATTCGGTAAAATACTTCAATTTACTTTTATATTTTTTTTAAAACTAGAAACGATCGCTTATTCGTTTTAGTTATCATTCGACAATATTTGTATTATATATATTCGTATCGGATATATTACAAACTACGATGTACGTTTTTGTTCATTGTAATACTTCTAAGGAGTCTATAATCGTTTGGTGCCAGGAATTACTTCGGTTCCTAGTTTTAAAATCTATTTTCATATATAACTTATAATATAAATGATTAATACTTGATTTTCTAATTGAAAACCACACTCATTTTTTTATGAAATATAGTAATTTAAATAGAATTTAGAGAAATCGCATGAATGAAGTGAAGATGTAAATAGAACAAGGCTAGCACAAGTTAATGTATCGTCTTATCTAAAGCTAAAGGCTGCAACAAACTGTTGTGAGAAATTATTAAGAATACAAAGTAGAGGATCTCTCATTACATTCGAAACGGCTTGCCTAAAGCGAGGCTGGGAATTATGAGAAATAACAGAAAATGAGAGGTTTCTTTAGCGTAATTCTTATGCGGGTACGATAGAAGTGGTTAGCGGAGTGTGAATGCAGACATAAAAGAAAAATTTAAGATCTGTAAAGTGTATTTTGGCCTAATAAATGAGACTAATTGCATTTTCTAAATACGAACATTTATAAACGAGCACATGTCGGATCCAAGGAATTTTGCGTTCACGAAATGAGTTGGAAATAATGCGTTTACTAGATGTAAAGGCGTTTCAAGTTATTTATGAACTTTGCCGTTGACTTGGAAATTTGCAAGCAAGGCAAACAATTGAATATATGTTATTTCTTGAAACATGAAACTTATCCTAACTATATACATTAACTCATTTTAAAAAAATACTATTTATGTGGGTAATCTTGAAAACTTTTTATGTAGGTATTTCATTTAGTTGTTTGTAAAACAGTGGACTTCGCCGTTGACTTGAGAATGCGCGAGCAAAGCAAATACAAACGACTATACAAAATTTTCGATTTATTTGAGAACCAGCACACTTTGCAGAACAATCTTAACACACACTATTTAAAAATCACAATTATCTATTCGACGCATTCCATTTATATTTAGCGGTTGTGTTTGTGTGTAGTTATTTATATATATTCCATTTAAGATTTAGCTGTTTGTAGAAAAAATGTGGACTTTGTCATAGAGTTGGAAATGCCCGAACAACGCGAGTACAACCAAATTTACGAAATTTTCTATTTGTTTAAGAACCATCAAACTTAACAGAACTACCTTAACACATATTTTTAAATCATTATTTGTCTTATGGTGCATTCTACGACGACTCCACTTTATTTTACAATTTGGAATTTATAAAAAAAAATGGACTTTGGCGTTGGTTTGGAAATGCTTGACCCAATGTTTGTTGGTTTGGAAATGCTTGTCCAAATGACTACGAAATTGTCTATTTGTTTGAGAACCACCAAACTTAACAGAACTAACTCAACACACATTATTAAATCACTATCAGCTCTACGGCGCACTATATACCGATTTTACTTTATCCTACAATTTCGCGGTTATAAAAAAATGGACTTTGACGTTGATTTGGAAATGCGTGAGCAAAAGTGGCCCAAATGACTACGAAATTGTCGATTTGTTTCAGACCTACCAAACTTAACAACCTCAACCAACAATTTTTTAATCGCCATAATTATCTATGCGGAGCATTCCACACGGGTTCCATTTATCTTTACGATTTGCAAAAATAAAATTTTTAAAAAAAAGTACACGCAGGCGGAGCAACAGTGTGGTCTGTGGAGACCTTGCCGCCGGCTTTCAGGGCCGCCTCCTCCACCACCCCGGCGCGGCGGGCGCCGCGACTTGTGAATGAAAGGGCAATTACGGGTTTTATGGCCCGCGCGTCGGCGGGGGCGGCGGCTGAGGGAGCATCCGCGCGCGGGCTCACAGCCGCGCGAAGGCCGTCCGGCGGCCGGATTCGCACACGCCCGCTGCGTTCCGCGAGACACACTCCCCCTCCCCCAACCCCCCACGCCTGCGCAGCGGGGGCCCGCGCCGGGGGCGACGCATCGCCTTCACGCAGGTGATCCGGCGTTCCTGGGGGTGATATGACTTTCCTATGGGTGATCCGGCGTTCCAGTGGATGATCTGTGGTTTCTGTGGGTGATCGATGGTTCCTGTGGGTGATCCGGCGTTCCTGGGGTGATATGACTTTCCTATGTGTGATCCGGCGTTCCAGTGGATGATCTGTGTTTCTGTGAGTGATCGATGGTTCCTGTGGGTGATCCGGCGTTCCTGGGGGTGATATGACTTTCCTATGGGTGATCCGGCGTTCCAGTGGATGATCTGTGGTTTCTGTGGGTGATCTGGCGTTCCTGTGGGTGATCTGGCGTTCCTGGGGTGATGTGTGGTTCCTGCGAGTGATATGATTTTCCTATGGGTGATCCGGCGTTCCAGTGGATGATCTGTGATTCCTGTGGGTGATCTGACGTTCCTGGGGTGATATGACTTTCCTATGGGTGATCCGGCGTTCCAGTGGATGATCTGTGGTTTCTGGAGTGATCGATGGTTCCTGTGGGTGATCCGGCGTTCCTTGGGGTGATATGACTTTCCTATGGGTGATCTGACGTTCCAGTGGACGATCTGTGGTTCCTGTGAGTGATCTGATGGTTCCTGTGGGTGATCTGTGCGTTTCTATGGGGTGATCTGTGGTTCCTGTGAGTGATATGACTTTCCTATGGGTGATCCGGCGTTCCAGTGGATGATCTGTGGTTCCTGTGGGTGATCTGGCGTTCCTGTGAGTGATATGGCGTTCTAGGGTGATCTGGGTTCCAGTGGATGATCTGTGGTTTCGTAGTGATCGGGTTCTGGGGTGATCCGGCGTTCCTGGGTGATATGACTTTCCTATGGGTGATCAGGCGTTCCAGTGGATGATCTGCGATTCCTGTGGGTGATCTGGCGTTCCTGTGGGGGATTGTGGTTCTGTGGTGATTGTTTTCTAGTGGTGATCTGGCGTTCCGTGGTGATTGTGATTTCCTGTGGGTGATCTGCGTTCTGTGGGATTGATTCTGTGATTCTCTGTGGGTGATCTGTGGTTTCGGTGTGGTTCTGGGTGATGTGGTTCTGTGGGTGATCTTTGTTTCTATGGTGATCTGCGTTCCAGTGGATGATCTGGATTCTGGGTGATCTGTTCCCTGGGGTGTGTTTCCTGGGGTGATCTGGGTTCCGTGGTGATCTTGTCTGTGGGATCTGTGTTCCTGTGGTGATCTGTTCTGGGTGATTGTCTGTGGGTGATCTGTGTTCCTGTGGTGATCTGCGTTTCGGGTGATCGGTTCCTGGGGATCTTTTGCTAGGTGATCGCGTTCCGTGATGATTCGATCCTTGGGGATCGGGTTCCTGTGGGTGGTGTGAGTTCTGGTGATCTGGTTCCGTGATTGGTTTGATGGTGGATCTGTGTTCCTGTAGTTGAGCTGATGTTCCAAAGGTGAACGGACATTCACGTTTGGGACCTAACGTTCCTGTAATGATCTGACGTTTCCGTTGCTGAACTGACTTTCGCTAGTTTACCTGATGTTTTCGTAAGTGATCTGGCGTTCCTGATGTAGATAATTTGATGTTTTAATTGATGACCTGACATTCCTGATTTGCATGGGTGATCTGACGTTACTGTAGGTGATCTTATGTATCTGTAGGTTATCTAGCTTTTGCTTAAGTGATCTAAAGTTTCCGTAAGTTACTTGGCATTCCCGTAAGTGATATGGCATTTTTGTAACGATCTGAATTCTCCCTTTAGGTTCCCGTCGAGAGTCTCTAAGTTGGAATAACTGAGGCTTGAACAAGCGACTTAATAATAATAAATTACAACCCAGAACTCGCTTCTCCACCTCTTTAAATATCACGAAGAAGAATGAACACGTCATGAGGAAGGGATAGACACATTTTTACATTATACAGTAGGGATAGGTAAGTATACCATTTGTGTACCAAACCCAGTATCTTGTTTGGAGTCACTTTGACAGAATATACACGAAAAGTGAAGAGAAAAAATATTTTATCCAGAAAAGACACCAAAGGTGTTAAAACATCACAAAATACCCTTCCTCGTCTAAGATAGGTTAATTTATAATTTTATTTATAAATTTACTCGTGGAGTTAAATTTTTAAGATTGGGTTTTCAATATCATATGAACGTAGAATCTCTTATAATGTTTTATTACACTTTATTTGCTTTTCTTTTACTAATTTTAGTTTTTTTCTCACTACATTAAAAAGAAGGGGTTCATGATGAGGACGTTCACTAGAGAGGGGAAATGTACGTCGTTTCTGTGAATGGAAGGTTTCCGTGTTGTGTAGTTGTTATCATTCTTAGTATGTGAAGCATGTGGCTTTCTTTCCTTTTCACCAAGCAGTCCAACTTGTTTCCTCTGAAATGAAACTCTGTACCTCTAATTGAACTTCACGCCTATTCTTACGTTCACATTAAATGATCATTATGTTTTTCAAAAATATAACGATTTTGCCTATTCATTCATGTATTGTATCTTGTGAACTATTATTCTAGTTTGTTTAGTAACTTTTTATCAAGTTTGCTTACTCTTCTCTTAGGGTTGTTTTTTGAGGAGGAAATATTTGTAATTCTTTGAAATTCGCTACTTCCTGACTTTCATAATTGTCAAATATTGCAATTTAAACATTGCAAGTGCTGTCCTGTATAGCTGAGGTCGGTAAGGCTGAAGGGTCGTAGCTTCCTCGGGTCGCGGGTTCGAATCCCGCTTCGGGCATGGATGTTGTGTGTTCGTGTTGTCCTTATGTGGTCTCCCTACAGTTCCCCCTTCAAGTAAGTGGTCGCCGTATGTCCAAGATGTTAAAAAGCAACCTTAAAAAACATTGTAATCAGCTTCTAAAGGACCATACCCAAGTACGGTCCAAGTAGATCTATCTATTAAACCAGACTTCGAGTTGAGCTGTTGCTCCGTCGGAGAGTGCCAGATTGAGACAACGACAATAGCTGAAAGCGACGTGCGCCGTCGACGCCGTCAACAGCTCCACACACCTTTTAAATCGTTTTCCGCGCGACTCGACTCGACTCGACTGGGCTCCCTGACGGCTGCATAGCCCACCCGACCGGTCTTGCCACTGCCAGTGGCCACCTCCGCCTCAATCGTTCGCTGGCGCATCTCATTAATTTTCGGGCGGGCACGCCCATTCTGAAGCCCTCGCAGGTTCCTTTTCAACCCGACACACGGCGGGACGTCTCCATTACTTCGGGGATGTGCGCAGTTGGCAGCTCGTAAGCAAGTGGAAGAGGTTCGTTTTCTAAAGGAAAGAAAGAATACTAATACAACCGAAAAACAAATATGTTTCGATAAAATCCGTGGTGGTAGCAGAGATATTGTGGTAATACATAATGGCGACGAATCCAGGAGATATTAATTAATTAATTAAAATTGGGATAATATTTCCGAATCATCACTTAGGGGATGTTTCATCAAAGGTATTTCAAATCAGGTGTGATATGCTCGCTTAGACCTACACACTTATCCTGTTGTTTCAAAGACAACATAGCGAGTGAGACGATAACTATGATTTCAAAATTGTGAATTCAGATTTAGGCCAGTTCTTCCTTTTGTTCAATTCTTTAAGTCCTTTTTCTTCAGTAACTCATATTTTGCAAAACATTTACTTCTTCTCACATCTAGTAATCGATGATATTATTTAGTTTTTATTTATTACTATATTACATTTTATGATTTTTCCCTTCCACTTTTCTGGTGCAATATGACAACGTATCCTACTTCACTGATCCTTCCTCATCAATTACATTTCCTTTTTTGATTATTAGTATAGTTAATTCGCATTTTGTATAATCTGGTATCAAAGAGAGAGAAACGGAGAGAGAGAGAAAGAAGAGAGAGAAGAAAAAAGAAGAAAAGAAAGAGAGAGAGAAAAAAAAAGAGAAGAAACGAAAGAATGCCCGAAGGGAGAAAATGAGAATAAACATTTACATACAGAGAAAAATAAAGAGAGAAGCGCAGAATATATAGAGAAAGATAGTAAGAAGGAGGAATAAGAAGGATCTTTCCCAGAAGCTGACACACACGCTCCGTTCGCAGCCACTCATCAGGAGGGCAGGTGCTCTGGTGATTCACGCGGTCTGGCAGTGCGAACGAGTCTCTGTTTCCCCGGAGCAGGCGAGAGCATATGTGGTCGAGTGCGTCATAAATTTCGTAAGTTTTCTGAGTCACTACCAACCAATTCTTGCGTTATTACTCGACAAACAAAACCTTGACCAGGCTACAGTGGCAGGACTATCGCATATGGGAGAAATCAGGTGCACTACACTCAATCCTCAGTGGACAGGGTTTGCGTGAGAGGGAACATCGCAAAATGTCGTAATGATTTTTGAAGCTTTTAATGGAGAGAGAATGGCGGTTTCACTAATGTTTGTACCGGGAGCGGTAGCTCAGTGCATCAACTGATGTCACTGCAGCGCCTCTGACCGGATAGGACAAGGAAAAGGAAGGAAAGATTGCGCGCGGTCCGTGGCCCGTTTGGTAGGGTACTGCTCCGGCATTCGCCTTGCGTTGATCGGAGAAACCACGGAAAACTACCGATCAGAACAGCCGGCCCCTAGAATTCTCCTTCAGGGAGCGACTGAATTCGACCTAGCTGAAAAATCCTGCCGCCGTCAGGACTCGAACCTAGGACCTCCCGGTCACAGGCGCTGCAATGGCATCAGTTGATGCACTGAGCTACCGCTTCCGGTATAACATTCACTATACAAACGGAATTAATGTGCATGCCAGTTGACACGACCGGAAACAAAATATAATAATACAACCGGAAACAAGATGTACGTAAGCAATCATTCATCCCAATTATAATTATATATGAAAATTCCTCCAAAACATTTTATTACCGACCCAAAAAAACAAGCATCAGCTCTGTGTACTTGGCATTTGCGGGTGATTCAGCCGGTGAGAGGCGGTCCACGCGGCGGCCAAGTTTCCCGGGCGCGGGCGTGAGCATGTGTGGTCGCGTGCGTCAGGTGGGTGTGTGGGAGCCTCGGGGAAATCCATCACGGGCGCCACCGTCACGAGCCCCGGCGCGCTCAGGTGACTGCTTTCTAGGTTCCGCGTAGGGAAACGCGATCGCCGAGGCTCCGAAGGTGAGAGGCGAAGCAATGGGGAAACTGCCGTACTTTTATTACAATATTAGGAACGTCAACTGAACATCGTGCTGTAAGAACATTTAAACGAGAGGCGGTGATCTAGCTGCTCATATAATAAATAAATGTTGGTAATGTCAACACCTTTTACTCAAATATTTGGGATGCCAACTCTACCTCACAAACAAAAAAAGGACATTTCTAAACGGCGATCCGGCTCTATAATCGCCATCATCGGATCAACGACTATAGTCACATTGCTGGCTTTCAGACAACACATCCGTTAATAACGATGTTAATGATGTTAGCTAAGATGTCGAAAGTTGTACAAATAATAAATAAAAATTTTGAAAATGACAACGCCTTTTACTCAAATATTTGGAATGCCAACTCTACCTCACAAACTAATATTTTTAAACGGTGAGCCAGCTCTATAATTGCCATCATTAGATCATTGACTACTAGTCAAATTTCTGGCTTTTGGACAGTAGATCCATTAATGAAGATGGTAATGATGTTGGACGAACCGTCGAAAGCTGTACATAGAATAATAAAAATGTTGTAAATGGCGACACTTTAACACAAATATTTGGTAGTCACCACTACCTCGCTAATAATCTAGTAGAAGCTGAATAGGTTATGATTGATTGATTAGTGATTTCGGGCGCGCCAACTGCTCAGGCCATTAGACGCGTAAGCGTAGTGCATGTATCTATTGCGAGAAGTGGCGGTCATCATCTCGCGCTGGATGGCGAGATCCGGTACCGGTCTACCCGTCAAACAGAGGGTTTTTCCTCATTATAGGTATCTCCCACCAGCAGGGCATCGCCTCTACCGAGACAAGCTCTATGCTCCCGACGTGTGTGGAAGTGTAGTGCGTGTAACAGTAATTGTGTGCAAGTAAGGGATGAGAATAAGCCAAGGAAGAGGAATGAAAGATTGCGCGCGGTTCATTGCCCATTTGTTGCTCCGGCATTCGTCTTGTATTGATCGAACAACCACGGAAAGCAGCCGATCAGAGCATCCGGCCGCTTGAATTCTTCTCCACGTACAGGCTGAATTCGACCTAGCTCTCTAGCCTGCTGAGGAAAATCCTGCCACCTTCGAGTCTCAAACTCCAGGGTCTCCCGATCAGAGGCACTGCTGTGATATCAATTGATGCCCTGACACATCTACGCCGGTAAATGGGTTGGTTATTAATAATACCAGGCGCGTCATTTACTAAGATCATTAGTCCCACACAGTGCATTTTTCCCCCTCGGGAGGTGGCGATAATTTCCCCCGCTGGATGGCGGAATCTGGCACCAACGTACCGTCGGCTAGCGGGGTTTCCTCAACCAGGTATCTCCCACCAGCGAGGCACCGCCCTAGCCGGGACAAGTCAATCTCCCGGCAGGTGCCTAAGCCGCTAAGAAAAAACAAGTGCCTTAGTATTATTATTATTATTATTATTATTATTATTATTATTATTATTATTATTATTATTAAGGAGTATGACGAAAAGGCGCGTGTAGAGGGCAGTGGCCCCTTCCGGGTCTCCCCCTGCATCCGACAGCCGCCGGCGCTTGCGTGGACGACCTCGGCCAGCCGTGAATGGAACGGGGAGCTCCAAACGCCCCCCGCCCCCTGACGCAGCGGAGGGGGGCGGGGCGCGGGAGGCGGCGCGTGAAGGGCTCGAGGGGGCCCGCGCCGGTGGAACGGCCGTAACCTTACACGCGTCCGCTCTGCCCGCCCCGCCCGCCCCGCCCCCCGCCCCCGCCCCCGCCGGGCGCCGTGGGGCCTACACGCGCCCGCCCGACGCTGCCGTCTCGTGTAGGGGAAGCGCTCGGGAGCCGCTCAATGAACGCGCGGGTTTCGTAACGGGCGGGGCCGACCTTTGACGGGAAGCTGGTGTACCTCAAGGATCGGGTGGCGGCCACGGAAAAAAATTCTTCTGCACCAGAAGTTTGAAATGTGCGACGTAATTTTCAAGTAGTTTTGTTTATATAAACTTTCTGTAAAGAGACTGGGTGTACATTAAGAATCGATTCCCTATCCAGGTACACAATGTGAACGACAATTACTACAGAGCAGAAAATTGTTTCCGCCGTAATTGCCTATATAACAAGATAGTGACGAATGAGTAAAAGTTCTTGTCTGGTTTCTGTGCATTTTGTAACATAAATAAAAAAGGAAGATATTTCTTTACTTTCTAAGACAAAGTATATGTTCTTTAAACAAATATTTCAGAAAGAAATTGACCGCATGTTTAATGTGGAATGAAGCAACATGGAACTCTAAGAAAAGAGGATGAAAGGAGATTCAAAGCGCCCAAAATGGGGACATAGGAAAAGACAGTGATTCAGTGACAAAAGATTAAGTAGTGAAGGAGCGCTGAAAAGAATAGAAAGAAAGTACGGAATGATTCGAACAATGAAGAATAGAAAATATAATAGGAAAGACCACACCTTGCAACAAAATTCTTTGATGAACAAAGTGTTTGAAAGAATAGTGTAAGGAATATGAGAAAAACGAACGGAAAGTCACAGTCTTCGGTGTGGTTTGAAGGAAGGAAAGTAGTACATGAAAATGAAAATAATTTACTGGAAAGTGTGATGATGCTACTGATAATTTTGATGATATATCAATTAAAATATGATAATAGTGATATAAATTATCAGCTATGCCACAGCCCTGTGTGAAAACATCCATGCCTCATGAAAATTCGAACTTACCCCTATACATCTTTCGACAAATGTGTTTTCCGCCTATACTTCTCAGGACTTGTGAACATTATTTATATTTTTCTAATGTTCTATTTAGCCAGCATACATACTTCGGCGAAATACGGCGGTAACTGTTTTTCTCTAGATTTTTTTCCAAAAAGGAAAAAGGACGATTGTTTTCGCTTTGGCATCATAGTGTAGTAGGAGAGGGTATACTTCGATAATGAAGCAACACAAAAATTATGAAAATTATGATAAAGAAGAAACATATTGTTGTCATTATAATGTCAAAGTTAACGGTATCTACTTTCGTGAAATGTAGTCGTTTGGGATGGTGCTCTTGAATATTTCAACAAAAATATTATTCTATTGTGTTCATCTTATTCATTATTTTTTGGAAATAGAGGACATGTCCTTTGAAAGAAACTTCTTAAATGTATGAAAATAAATTATCATCTCTACGCTAAAGCCTCTCCTAAATTGCTCTGACGATTTCAAGAAAAAAACGCGTTTAGTTGAAACAGAGAAATTTCTGAGAAACTTATTGACTACGCGAATTGTTTACTTATAATTTTCTCATTTTTTGAGAATGATATCTTTTATTATATAGTCAATTACTTGGATGTCTGCCAATACATTCTTTCATGTCTAACAAATAATTTCAGTAACTTCCTTTGCAATGTAGGGCGAATATCAAGTGACGTAATATTCAGTGTATAGTGTTCAATATGTTCAAAGTGATTTGTTTTCTATTGACAAGATATGAACTTTTTTAATAAGATAATTGCAAGGAGAAAAGTGATCAGAAGACGAAACCTACAATCTCTGAACTTATAGGACCATGGTTTCACTTGATTAAAATATTCTGTAACCTGAACCTTCAATTGAATATCGCCGTTTTTGAAGTAAAATCACTTCAATGTTTTTTTCTGAATGTGGGATTTTCTCACAAGAACTTCTCATTATCTAACAATTAAAGACACATTTTAACAAAATTAATGGGAATGTTTTCGAAGCAAACCTTTGATAAGAAAATATTCTACAAAAATTAATGAATAAAAAGAAAAAAAAAAAAAATTTTTTTTTTTTTGGAAATTAAAAAAGAAAATTTAATTAACTTATAAATTGTTGTGAAATTATGACAAACTAAGGTGACGTTTCACAAGAGATATCTTTTAAGATGAATGTCAAAGCAAAAGTTCTTTAGGGAATATTATGCGGTTTTCTAAGAGATTTTAATAGATTTTCATATTGAGCTTCAAAATCATTGTTAGGTCGAATATCATTCACCTTATATTCGTCACCCTCCAATCATCCAAAAATGAGGATTGACCAGAAACTTTCATAAATTATGGATGTTTTAAGCATATTCACAATTGGTGTTATTATTATTTCTGGCAAAAAAAACACAAAATTAAAATATTACTTATTATTTTCTTCGTGTCTTTCTTTAAACTTATGAAGCTGGTCACGTCCCGCATTTCGTATGTGAAGTACTGGTTTCCGCTTGCAAAATAATTGCGTCAGAAGAAAACCACAACATTGTGGAAACATTCCCCTTCTCAATATATGAATTTAACAGTGCTTTTTCCTTCTCGAATTTCCCTCAAGACCTTTTTATGTTTCCGTGTAGATGGCAAATAATTTTGCTTGTAATATGTTACTTTACGAACATCGCTTACACGTGCATTGAAGTCACCGAGTCTACAGTCACAGACGCGCAACGTTTTGTTTACACCAATTTCACTTATTCAACATAATCTTTTGATATCAACTAAAATTCTAAAATACTGAATGTAGTTTTTAGAAGTAGTAATTAACAGAGATTTTAAAAATGTTTCTTACTGTTTTCTTGAAAACGCTTATCACCACATTATTTCATAATAAATTATTTTAAAAAAAAAAAAGTAAACGTATAAGGCAACTTCATGAGTGCAATGAAAGTCTTCCTGCAATCAACTTATTATCAAATGTTGCTAAAAGCAATCCTCACTACCTTTATTCATAATTAAATCAATTATAATTAAGAAACGGATATTCCAGAGCACTAGGAAACAAGTGAAAAGATATACTGTATTTCTAACCATTATATCACAAATGAACAATTAAACAGATGAATAAATAAAGATTACTAGTAGTAAGACGTGCTATTACGAATCTCATAAAAGCTACCGCCTAAGTGCGTTAATCTTTCAACTGGCGCCTCCCATTAAGTAAACTAAATAACTCTTTCACGGGGATTAATTCCCGCGGCGCGATATCCGTGGGCGCTAGTGGGGCAGTGGCGAGTCATCGCAGCTCGGTCGAGCGCCTGCCTCCGAGGAGGAACTACGCCTCCTGGAGGCAGCAGCGTTATTCTTTTTTTCTTCTCCGCCGTCACCCCCTCCCCTCCCCCCTGCTCCGCACAGAACGAGCGGCGGGAAGAAGTATGTTAACTCTCGGCTGACTGGGACGCGAGTATTTTTTACATTCTCACTACGGAGTAGAGAGAAAGTTATGTAATGCTGTGCAAAAATCCGGCGAATTTTCGGCAGAAAAACTCTTATTACAGAGCCCTGGTAAAGAAAAGTGAATAAATCTAGTTGCTAAATGTAGAAAAAAGATCTTCTAACACGTGGTGTAGCCAGAATTCATGTTTTGTGGGTCCTTGATACTGAAAAATTGATTGTCGGCAAAATGTCTCTCCGTTTATTTGTGAACAACGCTAGCGGCTAAACAAATCAGTCGATTTTCTCTAAAATTGATATTTCCCAAATTAATATCAAGGCCCCTCAAATTTGAAATTAATATCTTACTTTGGGGGAGGGGTACTACACAGGAAGCCTCGGAATCATTTTTCAAATTAAAAAAAAATAAACATAGTTTTTATTACATTTTGTTGTTGGATAGCGTAAAGAATGTTTAAAAAAATGGTGCAGGTCTCGTTTGTTGAAAACCCTAATTTTTCTAAAATTGCAAAAGTTCAAAATTTTTTCGGCGACTTCCTCCAACTTCAATTATGAAGACAGATATTTTCCCCTTAATGAAATCTGTCACTTCAAGATATATTTCGAAACATATTCATGTACAGTTTTTCGAAAATTTGAATACTTTTCGTGTAATTTTGCATAAAAATACGGACGAGAATGTAGTGCTGTTTTAGCACCACTAGTTACTTTAAAAAAGTGCTAAAGGATCTATGTTATCAATATCAAAGGATCTATGTTCAAAGCGCACAAATGATACCTGTGGTTTTGTCACATACTCATGAACTTGGGGAAAATACAAAAACATTTACATTACTAACTTGCATTGCGTCCAGATATTTAAAGAAAACAATACAGCCAGTGAGAGATGTATATGATTTCGTTAGATAATCAGGAACTTCATAAAAAAATAAAAAAATAAGGAAACAGTTACGATTTTGTTGAAAACACGCAAATACGAATATTTGATTGTGACATTCCACATGTTCTCATGCTGCACTTACCGACTAAATTGTCATCCCTAGAGCTTCACTAATTGTTTCACAGCTGACAGGAAGCAGCTCAAGCAGCAATGTGACAGCAACTCTCTGCGGGAAATTCTCCCCTCCGTTTAATATTTTCTAATGTTGGTTGTTCTAAAGAACTGCTGTACTGATTATATACTATTTCTGTTATTGTTAAGCATTAGATTTTTTGTTAAAATATTGAATTTATTGCATTTTGGAATATTTCATTTTGTCTTGAGCAGTGTGCTAGTACTTTTTGGAAAACAATTTTAGTACGGTTTTGTTCGGAAGCATTGTAGCTTGTGCAGGCCACGTACGGTAAAATGAAGACCGGAAATCGAAATAACTACTGGTTAGCTTTGAATAATCAAGGTAGGGTTTAAGAGCAGAATTTATTATTTGTGCGTTTTTTACAAAAATATTTATAAATAATTATGTCCAACAAAAAATAATGTTTTGCCAAAAAATTTGGAAAATCTGCGATTTATGGGCTTTCAGAAAACCATGAACTAAATTGAATTCTATATCCGTTCTTGAAATGAACAATTAATTAATAATAAACCAAATGTATGACTAATTATGTGCTAGATGAGATAAAAAATTGATGTATTGAACTTTTTGGAAATTATTCACGCGAAAACCGAGAATGAATACAGTGCGTGTACTCAACTAAGTACAAATATTTTAGTAGTCCCCGACGACTTGAAAATGTGTGAGCAAAGCAAATAAAATTGGTGGCACGAAATTGGTTTTTTTTCTTAGATAATTTAACCCAACTACCACCACAAGTTCAAAGTTTTGAATCAACGTTAATATACATGTACGAATATGCTCCACGTGTTCCATTTCTCTGCTTGATTTAGCTGTTTGTCAAAAACAACAACAACAACAACAACAACAACGCTTATGTCCAGAACGAGCCCGTCGACGTCGTTGTGGCTGACGTTTGGGCAAGCATGCCTCGGCATTCCTTAGAGTTCTGCTACTGCCAATCGTGATAGAGCTCTGAAGAAGGAGCGACAATTCCGTGAACACCGTGGCTGCGGCGAAAGCAGTTGCAGATGGAAGTGGTGGAGGTAGTAGAGGATGTGGCGTAAGTAGCGTTGATTTGGATGATTTTGGTTATATTGATGGGGGGCTGGAGGTGGATATATTTGCTATCAAAGTGCCGACGTTATTGTGATGGGATGTGGTAGAAGTGGTAGTGAGGGCAGTGAACGTAGTGGTAGTAATGGTTCCCACCAGCAAAAATTTTATAGTGTGTATGTATGTGGGACAGTGTTTGAAAGAAGAAATGTACAATACTTTGATATTACTTCATCCACAGCTTTATTTTCATATTACGTAGTCATATTAATATTACCGAATCAATAAAGTATATTCGAAACCAAACTTGAGTATCATTGTCAAAGAACTCGATTACTAATTAAATAATTATTCTAAACGTACCAACCCTTGAAACGCATTCCTTCGCTTCAATCTTACACTACCTGTAGTTTGCCAACCTTCAATTCATTATACGCGAGTTTTTTCACGTACAACTACAACTGCACCATGCAACTCGAGTATCTTCTTTTACTTTCTTACGTTGTTGGTAGGAGTTGGAAAACTGGGATAAGGGTAGGATTCGCTACGTCTAGGGAAGGAAAGGAGATAACTCAATCATAGAATTTATTGGATACATTTCCACAATAGTAGAGAGATCGTGTAGTGAGAAGATGAACGGTATCATGAACACGATCAACTACAGGAGTGTCTCCTTTGGAAAGATAATTATGAATCCGAGCTGTTGGAAGTGACGAAACAACAGAGAGCACACAGATTTTCAAATCATGAAGATGAGTCTAGTTATTCTTATGGTACGTACTTTGAAAGAACAAATGCGTGCAAGGATGTATTACTGCACTTGCATTTATCCTATGCGCCGTATTTGGCACATCCGCCATTGTCGGTTACCTGTGACGTAGCAGCTTGTTTTATTGGGTGTTGAGACAGCCTTATACAGTAATAGAGTAATCTGCGTCCCTCCGTCTCTCCGTCACTCACAGTCAGATCCCTTCCGCTCCACCAACCCAGACAAATTAGGTGTCTCACATGAGCCTACGTCTCCTGCTAGGAAAACGATAATTTTTTACAGATACATTAAGAATATTTTTAAAAAGTCACTAAAAACATTTTAGAGAATTTTAGGAGACTTATGTCACATAACTCTTGTCTCAATCAATCACAAACAATCTCCTCCCGACGATACAAATCGATTGGCATATTCTTTCTAGAATGTTCTGGATGAACTTTAAAATACCGCGTGTTTTTATTGATTTCAACGCACCTTTGGGTACAACGTTGACTGGATCTTCTCTTTTCGATATTTACTTGAATCGTTGCAACTGGATTCAACAGATTGATGATAATTAAACACATTTTCGTAATGACACAAAAATTAAAAGAAGTATTTTAATTTATACATGTAACTTTCATTGTAACTTTCATTGTCAGAAAATGGTTGAACTGGGCAATTATATTACGTTTAAAATGCACTTAAACTTAAAAGTACAAATGAAACTTAATACATGAAAATACCACTGGAGGTGCACGATAAGCCAATAACAAGTAATTAAGTATTGTGTTAAAACATAAATAAATAATCTATTATTGAAATGCACATCACACAAATCTGGAAGTGTTTAGGGTTAAAGAATATCGTTTTGAAACGTTCAAATCAGGGGTGTGTGGGTGTGTGTGTGTAGAAATCTTTCGAGTTGTTGCAAAGGGGAAGGAATGGGTTGATTGATGATTGATGTATCGATGCTTTCGGGCAGGTCAACTGCACATCATTAGCCCCGTTAATATAATGAACGTGTTGTCCCGCAAGGTAGTCTAAATTCCGCCACCGCCGTGAATCAAACCCTATCAGCTCCTTCAGGCCTAAGTCTCCACCGAAACAGTGGTAATGCTTACTCTGAGATAAACTTGGACGGTGGGGGTTGGGTTGCAAAGACTACTTTTGTGGACGAACGATTTGAATGATTGATTAGTTATTCCGGACTGGTAGTGCTAAGATCATTAGTCCCATCAGTCTAGCGCATGTTTTGGCGGCGGTCTTCTCCCGATGGATGATAAGATCCGGGCGCCGACCTGCCCGGCGGTTTCCGGGTTTTCCCAACCAGGTATCTCCCACCAGGGTGACACCGCCCACCCCGGACAAGCTCTAAGATCCCGACCGGACTCCCGGCATGTGTGATAGTGTAGTTTGGTTTGGTTTGTTTGTTTCGTGTTTCCGGGCGCGTCAACTGCTTTGGTCATTAGTCCCGTTAGTGTAGTGAATGCTTTTTTTTCTCGGGAGATGGCGGTTATCATCCCCCGCTGGATGGCGAGATCCGGCGCCGACCTACCGTCGGCTAGTGGGGTTTCCCCTCAACCAGAACTCCCCACTAGCGGGGCACCGCCCCAGCCGGGACAAGTTCTAAGCTCCCGACCGGTCTCCCGGAATATCTGGTAGTGTAGTGCATGTTAGTGTAAGTGTGTGTGTAAGAGGAGAGGATAGGACAAGGAAGAGGAAGGAAAGATCGCGCGCGCGGTCCGTGGCCCGTTCGATAGGGTACTGCTCCGGCATTCGCCTGGGTTGATCGGAGAAACCACGGAAAACTACCGTCAGTGTGTGGTAGTGGTCGTACACCTTCGGAAATCCTTTTAAGAAAAAGGTGTGTGGCGGGGAAACGCGGCTCGGCGGGGCGCGGTGCCCCGTGTGGGGCCCCTTCATCGCGAGACGCGTCAGTCCGCGCCTTGCCTTGCGCAACGTTCCCGCGCCTCTAATCGATCTCGGCCTTGGTGCCGCCGCCGCCGCCGCCGCTGCCTCCGTGTGTGAGGCACGACCTGCATGCTCGAGTGTCCGAGGATTTCCCGACCTTTCCCACTCGTAGGTGCCTTTTTTTGCAAACAGAAAGGCAGCGAGTAAACGGAAAAAGCGAGGAATGCGTTGTGTAGTTGGCGATTGTAGGTTTTTTTTTGTTATTTAAGGTCGCATCAACATCTAGGTCTTTAGCGACCACAGTTGGAGTTAACGTTATGGTAACTTTGGAGATGAAACGATATGGTGATGATAAGGGGTGAACGAACGAACAGAATTACAACCATATCCGAGGTTGGACTCGAACCCGCGACCTTTCGGTCCGAGATCGACCCTTCGGTCCGACCCTTCAGTCCGACCCTTCGGTCCGACCCTTCGGTCCGACCCTTCGGTCCGACCCTGCGGTCCGACCCTGCGGTCCGACCCTTCGATCCGAGCTCTGCCAGGACTGCCTTAGCGATCTCGGCCACCGGATCGGCGGCGATTGTAATTGTTGTAGGTGTCAAGGTACTTTTTATTACCAGCTAAGTTGAGCTCAGAGCCAGAATTACCGTTGTCTCAACAGCCACTTTGACCGGGAGGTTATGAAGTGCGAGTCCCGTCGTTAGATTTTCGACACTAGCTAAATTCCTAGGTGGAACATAGACGCTGTGTGGAGGAGAATTCTAGCAGGTGGCTGCTCTGATTGGTTATTTTCCGTGTTTTTTTTCAGTTAATTCCATGCGAATGCCGGAATACCTTCACAAATGAGTCACGGACTGCGTGCGCTTTTTCCTTGCTCTTCCTTGGCCTGCCATCACCCCATATTTACAAAGACTTTCTGTACTCTCACATATGACTAGAGATCAATCGGAAGCTAAGAGTATCTCCCGAATAGGGCAGTTCCCCACTTAAAAGACACCTGAAAACCGACATACAGGTCGGCGTCGGATTTCGTTATCCAGCGGGGCAAGAACAACGCAACTTCCCGGGAAAAGCATTCATGACACTAATGGAAGTAATGACAGCATTGATTGCCGTTCCTGAAAACATCAGTCAACACCCGTATCAGTCAACACCCATATCTGTCCCCAGTCAACACCCATATCCTTTGGGTGTTTCTCAGAAACTCTCCCACACGCTTTGGGTACGTTTAGTACGGTAAGAACGAAATATTTCTTGTAGGGATTAGCACATCAACAAAAAGAAGACAATGGAAAATGTTAGCGTGTGCAGTTGTCAAGTACTCTAGAGATGCTTTGTAGCCCGATAAGTTCTGGGTTCGTATCCTCACAACGCAATATTTTCGTCACCAATAAAGTATCATGAATGGATGACGTCACCACCGCCCGGATAAAAATTCTTGTGGCCGTCTGCCTACATCCGTCACTTCTGTGATATCTTCAGATAAATTCCTGGTGAACGCTGAATCGCTACCGTAGATCAAAGTGTAGGCCTCCGCGTCCTGAATCAATATCTACTTGATTGTCCCAAAGACACCGCATTTGCCTAACGAAAAATGCATTTCGCCCCGAGAAACGTCGCAGCATGATGAGTGAAACATTGGTTATGAGCCTTAAACGCGGCGTCTCTGAACTCCCAAGTAGACACTAGGGGAAATCTCTCGCGAACCTTCCTTCCTCAATCTGTTTCCGCTTCTGTTTGGGGTCAGACGATAAACGCATCCCCCATCCCTGCAGGGCACACTTGTTAAACGATAGAAAAACTCTGGCACTTATGCAAGTACACGTACGCGAAGTCAAAAAACTGATGTGAGTTGTAGAACTATCAGAGGGAGGGAGAAAAAGAGAGGGAGAGAGGTAGGGAAGGAGAGAGGAAAAGGGAGAGTTGGAGAGAAAGACAAACAGCTAGTTGTGCGAAGGTGTTTATCCCTTAGATTCTGTTTTGGGTCTTTTTTGACCCCAGGGCAAAGAATGTATTGCAACACTGAAGATTATTTAGAAGAACTTCTCCTTTTAGATAAGTTATTTATTTTCCGTTTTACATGTGTTGCAGACTTTTCAGTTTTGAAAATTTAATTTGTTTGAAATAATTTGATTTTTTGCGATTGGAGTCAGAAATTCTGCATTTGACGTCTAAATTACAAAACAAAAATTATTAAAACACGTCCATTTTCTTTTTGTTGTATTATGTAGCGGTTTATGAGTGATAATTTGGGGTACATCTTCATTACGATTTGGTTGCACTGTTTCAAATTAGTATTCTCAACCTGTATTCTCATACTAGTAAGACAGACATCTATGTATAGTTATCAGGAAATGCTAGAATGTTTTTCTGGAAACATTATTCTTAGTTATTTAGTTCGATATAGTAAATAAATAGCATAACTTTCTCAATTAATAATACCAAATAACATACGTGCATCAAGTGCTGTAAATTATTGTGTAAAACGTTTGGGGTAAAAAATGACCCCAGACAGAATACGCGAGAGTATTGGAGGAACAGAATCGAAGAATTATTATGTCTACAGGCAACATTTAGGAAATGGACACATTTGCAAGACAAGCAATACTTGAACAAGCTAAAATTAAGAGAGACAATGAAAATATGTGAAAACTAAGTTTAATATGTTCAGAAAACGTAACATGGATGGCAATGATTGTACACGATTCAGTTTAGGTGGTTCTGAGAATGAGAAAATGATTCAGAACATGCTGGGAACAAAATTTCGGATAAGGTTGTGGTCAGCGGAAAACTTCATCCAAAGAACCTCGTTATGTAACGATTTGAAGGCTATTTAAAATAACCCCACTAGCGTTTAACAATATATCTGGTAGGTACTATTCGAAGCAATGTAACTAAAAAAATCGACATTTATTATCGCTATTACCACCTTCTTTCTACTCATACTGACCATTGGTTGCGATGGGCACTTCGACAATAGAAATATTGTATCTGGCGAATTCAGGAAACCTTCTGGAGGAAACGTAATTCGCCTAATATTATTCTTGAATTCCACACATACAATATAAATTTCTGATGGCTAAACGCTGGCCAAGCGATCAAGTTTGCAGCATTACCTACGATATTTCTTAACTAGAAACGTGAAATGTTATTTTTTTACATCTTTAATGAACCCATTGTTCTGCCAGAAAAAAGAAAGCTTGTATCTCAAACACACCTCAGATAAACGAACTCCATTTCTTGTATTTTTTCTCATGCGCGAAACGTCAGCGTTCCCAAAACACATAATTTCATTTTCCCTTGAAATATATAAGATCTTCAATAAACTCCCTCATATTCATTAACATCTATCATTATTTTCGTGCTTTACATGAATACATTCATGCGACATTGAAGCTGGGGAACTGAAAGTGGGGAAATTTATTTCTCCCAACATTCCAGATATGTATTGTTCGATAAAAAAGGAGAGATTCTGACATCACCAGCTTCATGCAGTTACTCCATTGGGAGCTTCGGTACGAGTAAAATTAGGATATGAACCTATTCATCCAACATATTGAACCGAATCATCCCCGATGATCTGCGAGAATTCACTCGATTTAAATTGAAGAGCAGTAATAAAACTAAAACTAAACTCATACTAATTAGCAAACCTCGTAACTCCAGATAGGACAGTTTTGCGATGGAAAGAATAAACATAGCCGGTTAACAGAATTTTAGATTCTCTCTTTAATATAAATACAGATCTAATATTTAATTTATATTTCATATAAAGTAAACACGATGAAGAGAAGGTTTTTTAAGCATGCCAATCAACATTGTTAATATTACTTACTATTATTGTAATAATAATAATATTAATAATAGTAAATTTATTTCAACATCTTTTATTATTTATTTCAGTTCAATAATATAATATTTAATAAAAAGTGCTTTATAGTTACAAATAGATGGGGGCTTATTACTGACATTTATGTAAATCTTTACAACATAAGAAAAAAATGATATACTCTCAAAAAATTATTTGAAGGAAACATACCTTTTCTCCATAAACCAAAACCAATATTTAGCTCTCTAAATGAAGTCCCTAAAGAACGATGAGATACACGTACCTGCAACAGAAAGGAAAAAATCATTAACACAAATTTGAATTTAAAAAATCGTGAACATTCTCTACAATATACACATGAAAATAAGTACATTTCACAAAAGAAATTTAGTCATATGTGGATGCGATCCGGTTTTTTTCGTTCTTTACTACCTATTGTATACCTTATTACATATTGTCGTAAGGGCTGTATCAAAAATTAATACACACATAACCAAGCTGCGATTTTGAATTACCCATGCAACTCCCTTGCTTTCTAAATTGGTCAATTTGATTTTACAATTTTCATATAGTTTGATAATTTTTCAAATATTTTTCAATAATATTAACAAGTAAAATATTCATGAACTGAAAGAAAATCATATTACATGAAATGTGTCAACCATACATATATAACTTGTTATGTTAGTTTAATTATTACATAACTCTATAAATAAGAATAATAATGTACCCTAACAATCAGACCATATATTGCACGCTATCATTCCTTCCTCTTCCTTGTCCTATCTCATCCCTGACGTGTACACAGTTACACTTATACTTCGATTTCTTTAAAGTGGCCGATGACATTAGGTCATTGTTACTCCTCTTGCCTTATAAAATGAATTTTTGAATTAATTCGCAAACGTCCTTCTCAACGGGGCTCGTCACCTCACAAATGTGCTGGCCACTGTTAAAAAGATTCATTTTACAAGGCAGGAGGTGTAAGAATGGCCTAATGTATTGCCACTTAAAAAATTCGATGTATATGCACTACACTACCACACATGTGGACTAGCCGACGGTAGGTCGGCGCCGGATCTCGCCATCCAGTGGCGAAGATCACCGCCATCTCCCGCGAAAAACATGCACTCACTAACGGGACTAATGACCAAAACAGTTGATGCGCCCGGAAACCCGAAAAAATCAATCAATCAATCACACATGTCGGGAGACTACCCGGGAACTCTTAGTTTCTCGAAGGGGGTGACCTAGGGGGAACCCCCTACAAGACGGCGGGAAGGTCGGCGCCGGATTTCACCATCCTGCGAGGGGAGATCACTGCCATCTCCTGGGATAAAAAACATTCCCTACACTAACGGGACTAATAACCAAACTCGCTCGGAAACACGAAATAATCAATGAAGAAAAATAATTACCTTCATCAAAACTCGCAATGAACATTTAATGTTCAACCTGTGAAGAAATCGTTCATTTAGATTCACTTATGTGTAGAGAGAAAGGAAAACTAAGGCCTTGACCAGGATAGTGGAGCACAATGTTCTAGGCAGCGGACATAAATTATTCTGGATCTAGCGGCTACTTTCAGTTTTACAATCTCTCACATCCTTGCTGGTCTTCTAGGAGGGTATTTTTAATTTATAAAGGTTTTCATAAATCATACAGAACGGTAATCACTTTTTCATCTAAGAAATAGTGTTCTACACATGATGTAAGAGATTTCCATCATGGTTCTCAATCTCTGCAAAGTATGGAAGGAAGTGAAGAGGTGAGAGATATGAGGAGTAAACAAGAAAAGCAAGATTTGATTCAACGAGAACAAAGCGTAGAAATAATTTCGTACAAAAATTAATGAAATAACCTCATTTGTAAGTAAGTTGTATATTTGTCGAATTGAGTTTTTGGAGATTCCAAATTAATTCTATAATCATATACATTTTTTTTCGTACATAAACATTATTTTTTATTCAATTTTAGTGTAGACTAAGAACCTAAACGCTCGTATTTATTGTTATTATTATTATTATTATTATTATTATTATTATTATTATTACTGAGAATTTTAATAAAACTGATTATTCGAAAAACTAAGGACAAGAAGCTTTGAGTAAGATACATACGGTAAAGTCAGAAAACATTTAGGAATCGTCTATGCGTTGTACCAAACACGGTGAGATACTTCTGTGACTTTTAGTGCCTGGTGAAAATAACAAGATCTGTCATGATAGATAATTCTAAAAAAATAGTAAGACCTACAAGCTCAAACAGAAGAAAATGAAAACATTTTCCTTAAAATAGTTTAGAGGGAATGATAAAGGATGAGAAACAACATCTGGATTTCACACGATCCTTAGCGCTTAGAAGACTCATTCAGCAACGACCTAGAATTGTTGGAAATCAGAATGTAAATAAAATAAATAAAAATGCACCATTGTCAGGACTTCAAGGTAGGACCTCCCACACCCGTTAACATATCTTATCATCATCCTCTGTAAATTAGACAGATATTCTTGGAAGGAAAGTCAGCATTTTATTAAAGGTAATGATAATTGCAATAGTAAATTTATATTTTTTTAACAGTTGTTGGAAACTGTCAGAAAAACTACAGTATTTCCCCTTACAACATGCTACTTATTAGTAAAACGTTTTTGACTTAGAAGTTTTTTGCGAAATTTCGACTTTCGAATTTTGAAAACAATCGCTGTAATTTTTTACAGTTAGATAGTCGATTTATAAGAGACTAAAATAGTGTATAACGTTTGTCCCCAAGGCGACGTTAAATGAAATATTGACTTGAAAAATATACATTTGTTACCATGTAATATTTGTGGAATATTTTCAACTCCTGGCAAAAATAATACGCTGCAACTGATTTGAGAGAAAATTCATGCAATCCCTGTGTTAATGAATAAAATTATCTTTTGTTTATTGTAGAAACAAATCAAGCAAATTATTTATTGAATCCACAAACATATTTGCAAATTACTTCGTCAAAACAGGTATTACGGTTAAAAATGTTGCAATGCAATAATCAGTTAAATACATGAAAAAGTCACATAAGAAAATTGTTAAAAAAATTTGTACTACAAATTATAATAATAGGTTTGAGATAGAAAATACTAATTGTCAAAAACTTGAACCTTGATTTACACATAACGTTTCGTCAAAATCTTTATTAACGCAAAATTTATAAATCATATAATCTAATAAAAGAAAACATCTCGTCCTGATATCCATACCCGGGATTTTAGAGGATGATTTAAACGCTTTACGAGTTTTCGTATTTTATTTCCATAATTTGGACAAGTGTTCTGACCTTCTGTTTATTCAAATCTTATTCTATTGCGTTCGTTTTCGCCCAGGACACTCACCGCCGGAAAGTTGCGGGCTACTCACGAACCAGTTTTTATGTGCACAATAGCGCATCAACAAGTCAAATTAAGGCGAACTCAACTTCTTCAGTGGCAAGCGGCAGAATACACAGATTGCGGAAATACGAGTATTCGTCCACTTACGACTCAGGATGGTTGGAAATGGTGCGTTGCCTGATTCCATACATTGGCTATCGATTCCACATTTGGTGTACAGACAACTAGAACGATGTATTGGTATTACCAATCTTGAAGTATCGATATATTTGAATGAGTTTCAACTGTATTAAATGCCGTGTTATGTTCGAAAGGATTTTCTCATTATTGGCTGACTATTTTTCGAAACTCATTATTACTTCTGGATGAAAATTTCATCAACATACGCGGGAATTCGGTTCAAGTTTTGATATTTGGGAAAAACAACCTCATAAAAAAACAGAACAAACTGCGATCTTACCATTTTATTATGTTATATTAAGTAAAAAGCAGCACTTTTGTGTCTGTCCAAATTGCACTTATATAGAAACCTGTTGAGCCCGACGTGGTTTATATTAAAGCCGAAACTAGTAGCATTTCATGTTATCAGTAATATTAGTTACCAAGAACAATACTCAAGAGGTTTGTGATATTACATGCACATTTCGTTTTATCTTCTAAATTCAACCCAATTAATCTTTACTTTAGAGAATTCCATTGAATAATCGGACAATGCGTTCTTTCGAACTAAAAAAGAATAATGAAATCTGATAAAGAGTTACGTAATTAGCTGTGAACAAACCCATTTCATACATACTAATTGTGAACTTCCTCTTTTTGAAAGTTACAATGAAATATTTCCAAACTATTTGAAATAAAACTTATTAGAATCCAATGAAAAACTACCATAAGTACTTACACCAGATAATTAACATTTAATAATTTTATAAACATCAAATTATCATATTGTATTCACACATTTGGCGTTTGGGCTGTTGATATCACATTCAATATTTCAAACGTTTGGCTGTTTTCCTTTGAAATTCAGGATGGCTTTGAAAAAGTCTGTAACAGTTACAAACAAAATTTCAAGTACTAGTACTTTTACTACAATGCCGTATAATATTTGGTGCATCAATTAGACACAATTGAGTTATTAAAATATTTTTGGTGGTTTTAACTCTATAGCTTCAAAAGTATAACTTCGGAAACTTGTCGACAACTCGTTCAGAAACTTCGACTGATCACATAACCTCAAATCACATAAACAGTATAAAAAAATAGTTTTACGTAGACGCATATGCTCCTGGGAAGGGTGCAGCAAACTATTTGTCCTCACGTCACCTAGCATACTTATTTGTTTTTTATTAAAAAATTAAAATCAAATAATATATTACACACGATGATAAAGTTATTTTACCTCCTGGAGAAAAGTACCTCACAAGCGATGATGACAAGAAAACGGAAATGGAGATACGTGACTTGGAAATAAACTCTTCAATTATTAAATTATTATATATATATATATATATATATATATATATATATATATATATATATATATATAATCTTTTTCTTAAAGACCCTCTTACCCTCCGTCACATGTTCTATATTCCCTAGTAATGATAATAATACAATAAATCCTATCAATACAAACCATTCTTATTTAACGTTATCAGTCGCGTATTATATCAAGTAATTAGTTTAAATTCGCATACAGTTGCAGATTCTACAAGTTCTGAACAGGTGGGGTAGAATCGAGAAACGTCGAACTAGCAAAAACGTAATAGTTAAATGTTCAAAATGATCTCATCCTGTAGATTGTGGTGTGAGGAACGATTCTTTGAGACCTCGCTTCAAAATTTCAGTTTATAATCCCCTAAAACGCTTCGATTAAGAGTTCTTTCACGATATAGAATAAAACAATACGGCGAGTGTTGCCGATTGCATTTCACGCGAATATTTAGATGCGTTTTTAAAACAAATCCTTTATATTTTTAAAGTCAAAGTGCAGTTCGGAGTCTCCGTGAAATTATCTTTCTTTCGTGACCTCATTTATAAAGATTGGTTGCATGTGAGAGCTGCAAAGGGTTTGTATACTACTGAAATAATATCTTAGTTCCCGGTGAATAAGCTGATGAAAACTTAATTTTACAGGGGAACAAAAAACAACTTTGAACTTAAGTAAATCAGGGATTAACGATGTTCAAACGAAGGTGATAATCAAAGGAAACTATTTATGTGTTGATTGATATTTCGTGTTTCCGGGCGCGTCAACTGCTTCGATCATTAGTCTCATTAGTGTAGTGCATGTTTTTTCTCGGGAGATGGCAGTGATCTTCCCCCGCTGGATGGCGAGATCCGGCGCCGACCTACCGTCGGCTAGTGGGGTTTCCCCCTAATCAGGACTCTCCCACCAACAGGGCACCACCCCAGTCGGGACAAGCTCTAAGCTCCCGACCGGTCTTCCGGAATATGTGGTAGTGTATTGCATGTGTGTGTGTGTGTGTGTGTAAGGGGCAGAGGAGGATAGGAAGAGGAACAGGGAGGACAGACCGCGCGCGGTCCGTGGCCCGTTTGGTAGGGTACTGCTCCGGCATTCGCCTGGTGTTCATCGGAGAAACCACGGAAAACTATCGATCAGATCAGTCGGTCGCTAGAATTCCAGACAGTGACTGAATTCGACCTAGCTGAAATGCTAGTGTCGAAAAATCCTGCCGCCGTCAGGACTCGAACCTAGGACCTACCAGTTAGAGGCGCTGCAGTGACATCACTTGACGCACTGAGCTACCGCTACCGGTCTATTTATGTGTAGATTTCGTTTGAATATCATTAATCCCTGATTTACAACATCAGTTGAAAGTTGTCTTTTGCTCTCTTATAAAGTTTTCATGACGCATCAGCTTCACCGAGATGGAAGATGTTGGCGGCGGCGAAATACGCGTCGTTTTGAACGCGCTTCCTGTGCGCGCGCGCGCGGGTTCTTTTCGTCCCACTGTGCGCGTCGCAGCCCAGCACAGCACAGCCCAGCGCCGCGCCGCGCCGCGTCGGCTAAGGGGATTGGCCGGGGAGCGAGCGCGGGACCGCGGCGGCGCGGCGCGGGTGGGGGCGGCGACGGCGGCGGCGGCGGCGGCGCGGGGCCACGTCGGTGTCAGAAGCGCCGACGCCACCGCTTTGCATGTCGGCACCGCCCCCCCCACCCCGCGCCGCCCCCGCCACGGCCCCCTGCAATCGCCGGCCCGCCGCACCTGTTCAGGCAGCGCACCGCGCGGCGGGTGGCCTGCCCGCAGGGGCGGAGCAGCGATAGGAGGCGCTTATAGCTGCGATCCTGGTGAATAAGCTGGTAAGCCATCAACACTTAATTTTACAGGAGAGCAAAAACCAAGGTTTAAACGAATTAAATCAGCGATTAATGATATTCAAACGAAAGTGTTATTCAAACAAAACTTTTTTTGTATACGTTTTGTTTGAATATTATTAATGCCTTATTTATAGCATTAGTTTAAACTGATTTCTGGCTCTTTTGTAAAATTAAGTTTTTTTGACTTATCAGCTTATTCACTGGGGTCAAAGATATTACACGTGATATACATCTTCCGTGTATGTCACCCCATGCTTTGTTAGGCGGTAAACTCGATAAGATAATAAGATGATGTGATAGCAATGTAGTGGTGACATGAATTGGAACTTCCTGGTAACACATACCATTTCCGTATATAAGAAACGAAACGTTTTTGGAAAATAATCAAACTAAAATACGAATGATACTTATTTTATTGACTTACTTGATACTTATTTTATCACATAAACATTTGAAAAATATGTAATTTTTTAAAATCGTGAAATATAGCACTTTTGTGGAGGAGTAACACAATTTCGTTTTGTGTTTTTCTCAAGCAATATTTACCTCTGATTTTTTTTATTATTTTTCCCTTCATTAAAATAAACAAATGTAATGAAAAATAATTATTGAAATTTAAAAAAAAAAAATCATGCAATAAAGGGTTAAACCTAGAACACTAGTAATAGCTCCTAAAACTCCCATATAGGGCATACAGGCTTCCTACTGTCAGTAGGGTGGTTAAAGAGTAACCTATTGGAAATTGTTTTGTTCGTTACACTAGTAATAGCTTTAACATATGTTCTAAATGTTTTCTTACGATTAAAACTAAACTAAACATTTCTTTAATAAAAATTTCCTATTTTTCTCTCTTGATGTTCTTGTCCATAGGTTACACTTTCATTATCAGTTAAACAGTTTATCTGTTCTTTTCAAATGTTTTCTGTTTTTCGATTAAACTTAAAACATATTTTTCTCTTCTCGATGTTCTTTTCGTAGATTCACTTTCTTTTACTTATTTTAAAAGTTTATTGATCTTTTTCAATTGTTTTTACAACTTTTCTTTTAATTCACTTTTAACTTCCTTCCATTTATTTCCGATAATTTTCCATTTTCTTCTATCTCGTGCTGTTCTTGTCCATAGACTTCCTACTTCACGTTTTATTTCGTCTTCCCAACGAGTCTTCTGTCTTCCGAGGGTTTACCCCGGTGGGGAGAGGTTGAATATAACACCGTTGATCGCGTATGCTATGGATCTCTCCTTGTTTTCCAGGTATAACAGTAAAGGACTATGGGCAATATTTATAAACTCAATGAAATAATAAATATTTCAGAAAAATGTAATGAAATATGATACTAAGGGTAAAATAAAATTAAGAACGTTCAGATTATCAAGTAAATTAATAGACGTTATTGAGCTGTAATTAAATGATCAAGTAAATTCAACTGTGTCGATATATGTCTAATATTATATCCAAGTCGAATATTATGTCCAAGTTTGTCAAATGCTCAACTACATTTAGCAGACGTTATTCTCTGCACAGAATACAGTTGTTGAACTTTGAGTTGTTTGGACATTCAATAGCAAACACCCATTGAAAAGTGATAATACAAGAAACAATTCATTAGCAATAATTCAATGACAATCTTTTCAGATGAATTGCAGGCATTCCTTATCTTTTGGCATATTACTAGGAGATACATTATTTCAATAAAATAACGTCGAGGCAAGAAGGGTTCAAAAATCTAAACAGCTAAGAAACATAAGTTATTGTGTCACATTTGGTAATTCATCCTTATAATAAGTTCATTTGAAGTAATTATTTATGATCATCATTATTACATCCCAATCACGTATGCAGAAAAACGTTTCCTAGTCTCGTTGTTAATCGAAAATACTAAAAATTCCATTATGACAACCAAACCACAAAATGTAAACTTATCTCTACTTTTTTCTGCATTACTTCTTATATTAGAAATATACACTGATCAAAGTGCTAGAAAATTGGCTGTTTTATCTGATTGTACAGCAGTAACTGCTAGATCATTAAATTTAAACACGTCAACATTGATGAAAATCGATAATAATTATTCATACGCGGTGCCTTAAAAATGTGGACCATTGTACCATTGTTCTCATTTTCATGTATGCACCAGCAGTAATGGCGAAATCCTTTCCGGCGCGGTACATTACTTTTCCTAATTTCTCTGTGAGAAACCTCTTCGCAGTAACTTCCCATTGCCTCCGGCGCTTAATAGAAAGTGCGTGTACTCGTATGTTCGCTGACTGCGTGGTATGTGGCGAAAGAGAGCGACTCGAGTGGCTCACGAATCAGGCAATTACCCTGGCCTTATTCTTCTCCACGTTCCCTTCAAAGCCCGCGCTCGTGATCAATGGGGTGAATATTTTAAACAGCTGTACAATTCATCAAAGTACAATTCGTACTTGAATGCTGAACACCATAAGTCGGTGAAGAGTAACTACTGAATTTTGATAAACAAACTCCGACGGTAGCTATATATCACAAACAGCTGTACAATTCGTACTTGAATGCTTTATATCAGAAACAACATAAGTCGGTGAAGAGTAACTACTGAATTTCGATAAACAAAGTCCGACGGTAGCTATATATCACAAACAGCTGTACAATTCGTACTTGAATGCTTGATATCAGAAACAACATAAGTCGGTGAAGAGTAACTACTGAATTTCGATAAACAAAGTCCGACGGTAGCTATATATCACAAACAGCTGTACAATTCGTACTTGAATGCTTGATATCAGAAACAACATAAGTCGTGAAGAGTAACTACTGAATTTCGATAAACAAAGTCCGACGGTAGCTATATATCACAAACAGCTGTACAATTCGTACTTGAATGCTTGATATCAGAAACAACATAAGTCGGTGAAGAGTAACTACTGAATTTCGATAAACAAACTCCGACGGTAGCTATATATCACAAACAGCTGTACAATTCGTACTTGAATGCTTTATATCAGAAACAACATAAGTCGGTGAAGAGTAACTACTGAATTTCGATAAACAAAGTCCGACGGTAGCTATATATCACAAACAGCTGTACAATCTGTACTTGAATGCTGAACAACATAAGTCGGTGAAGAGTAACTACTGAATTTCGATAAACAAAGTCCGACGGTAGCTATATATCACAAACAGCTGTACAATTCGTACTTGAATGCTTTATATCAGAAACAACATAAGTCGGTGAAGAGTAACTACTAAATTTCGATAAACAAAGTCCGACGGTAGCTATATATCACAAACAGCTGTACAATTCGTACTTGAATGCTGAACAACATAAGTCGGTGAAGAGTAACTACTGAATTTCGATAAACAAAGTCCGACGGTAGCTATATATCACAAACAGCTGTACAATTCGTACTTGAATGCTGAACAACATAAGTCGGTGAAGAGTAACTACTGAATTTCGATAAACAAAGTCCGACGGTAGCTATATATCACAAACAGCTGTACAATTCGTACTTGAATGCTTTATATCAGAAACAACATAAGTCGGTGAAGAGTAACTACTAAATTTCGATAAACAAAGTCCGACGGTAGCTATATATCACAAACAGCTGTACAATTCGTACTTGAATGCTGAACAACATAAGTCGGTGAAGAGTAACTACTGAATTTCGATAAACAAAGTCCGACAGTAGCTATATATCACAAACAGCTGTACAATTCGTACTTGAATGCTTTATATCAGAAACAACATAAGTCGGTGAAGAGTAACTACTGAATTTCGATAAACAAAGTCCGACGGTAGCTATATATCACAAACAGCTGTACAATTCGTACTTGAATGCTTTATATCAGAAACAACATAAGTCGGTGAAGAGTAACTACTAAATTTCGATAAACAAAGTCCGGCGGTAGCTATATATCACAAACAGCTGTACAATTCGTACTTGAATGCTGAACAACATAAGTCGGTGAAGAGTAACTACTGAATTTTGATAAACAAACTCCGACGGTAGCTATATATCACAAACAGCTGTACAATTCGTACTTGAATGCTTTATATCAGAAACAACATAAGTCGGTGAAGAGTAACTACTAATTTCGATAAACAAAGTCCGACGGTAGCTATATATCACAAACAGCTGTACAATTCGTACTTGAATGCTTGATATCAGAAACAACATAAGTCGGTGAAGAGTAACTACTGAATTTCGATAAACAAATCCGACGGTAGCTATATATCACAAACAGCTGTACAATTCGTACTTGAATGCTGAACAACATAAGTCGGTGAAGAGTAACTACTGAATTTCGATAAACAAAGTCCGACGGTAGCTATATATCACAAACAGTGAGTCAAGACTTTAGAAGGTCTTTTCAAATCCTCAGAATTTTGACTTATCGTGATCAGCTCAAAAATACGTTTTCTTACATTACTTCTTAACTGCACTAAGAAGTCATAATACTAAAAAAGGGACTTATGTTGTTTCTGAAATAAGCCATTCTTTTCTTAATTTATTCGAACTCATTAATATAAGTACTCTTGAGCTAATAAAGAATGTTCCTTCTTGAGTAAGTTAGTCTGTTAGTCTTAAGGAAAAAAAATTTTTGCAATGCAAACAAAAATGTCAATAAATGTCACTTTTGAAGTATTAATTTACCGACAATAACAAACTCAATATCTTTACAACTAAAACATGCAGAATTTGATAATTCACGGTTAATTGATGTTAATTTGCAAAAATAAATAAAACTTGACAATTTTATCTATTTATTAAGATGGTTTTTATTATGTTTTGGCAGAATTTCATAATTTAGACAAAGAAGAGCCCATTTTCACAAATATTTTAACTACTTAATAATGGAAAACAAACTCTCAAATACAAACTTATTAAGAAAATATAACAGTTTAATATATTTTGAAAGTGAATTAATGAAATTTAGCTTTTTACTAGAAATAAATATTTATTCTGAAATGATAAATGTTAAAATTGTGAAATATTGATTTATAAAATAACGACTTTCTATTTAATTATTAAAATAAAAAAAACTGGTTTAAAGAACTGACCACATATTATTAAGTTACTTAGCTGAATCACGTACATCTGTTGCGTTATCAAAGATTGTGAGTCCTCAACCGATAGAGAGCGGCAGACCCGAGGTTGGCGTAGAAAGCAGAAACATTCAAAATCAGTCGCGGACCACGCACTAATTTTGCATTCTGCCCTCCCGCCTATTATTGCTAGGAGTGAAGCTGAAGCCAATACCCCATAATGACCCCTGAATTTCACAACCTCCTCTTGCATTGTGAATAGGTGGATAACAATCCGAGCCATGAAATGGGCTTAAGAGTTATTGGAGAATATAATAGAAATCACATAATATTTCATTTATTACTTAACTCAAGACGTAGTTTTCTTTTGAGCTTGTATCACCATCCTGAACGTGTGCCGGAAGGTGTTTTAGGAGATTAAGTAAAGGTGAAACTCACTCCTTCCATTTCTAAAATAAAGCGGTGGGGCTTCTCGATGTGGATCTTGTCACACTGAGAATTGCCTTTTGGCAATACCGTAATATCCAAAAAGAAGGAGTGGAAGATTTTTTTGCTCTGAGATATTCCACTTTCATCAGAAAATATAAAAGATGGTATATTTTACCATGAATATCCAAATGATATTCGCCAGATATATTTATCTAAATTTCACAATGATATGAAAAACACAATTCACTATTAATAGACCAGATATAGGATTAAAACGTTTCAGAACTTTCACCGAACCGTGTACTTCAGAATAATTCGAAGCTTGATGATTCCCAGTACATTTAAAAGACATATTTTCATGTATGTCATTGGAAAATAAAATTTTCTTTTAAATACCCTAGAGCGATTTGTTCTCTCGGAAATGGAAGAAACGTACCGTAATAAAATGAAAATATCTGAAAACGCATTTTAAATAAAATGCACAAATTCACAATAGTGATGGAAAATTGATTTCTTATTTACAAGGTGACATATCGTCGAGAAACAAAAATTTAAGTCTTATATTTCAAGATTAGATTAAACGGTTTTCGGATACCATTTAAAATAGAAGCTTTTCCAAACACCATATTTGTGTACATAATGGAGCAGCAACATACAAAATATATTTGGACTTGAAACTAGAAAACAACCGTAAATGGAGATACGTTACATCAGAAACAAATTCTTCAATTTTTTTTCAATTTCCCTTCCACAGGACCCCTACGAAGGGGTTAACCTTAAGTATGTATATAAATGTTTAGTTAATATCAAAGCACTTTAGAATACCTAACTTGAATAATGTTTTTTCCTAATACTAAGTAATGGTCTTTCTTTTGGTTCTATCTTCTTGGTTATTTTTTCTCTTTTATTCACGTATCATTCATACGTATTACATCACATACATAAATCTTTTCAATTATCTGTACGTGGAAAGTATATGCAGTGTCCGCGTTGCTTCTCTTGCGGCTTGAGACCGTGAGTATAACGGGAGAGAGGTGCCCGTGATGGGCGCGGGGAGGTGCGGGGCGTGGCGGGGCTGGGCGGGGGGAGCGGCGCAGTGGAGAAGAAAGAAAATGCTCCGCTCTGCCCCGAGAGCGTCTCAGGGTCAGCTAACGGAACACAGCCCGGCATCGATCACGGCCCCCTGACACCGCGACGAGTATTTGCTTATTTGCAACAGTTCGTGCAACGGAACATCGCACAGGAGACGCTGTAGTTATTTATGGTACGAGTGGCAAAAGTGACATTTTGTTTCAAGACTAGGAAAAAATATTACGAGCAAAATAAAATCACTTTTACCACGTGGAATACACTATTTTTAGAGAGCCTTATTGCTTTTGTTTTATTTTAATCCAAGTATGTAAATCATTTCATGATACATTAGGGTCAGTAGTAGCAGATGCAGTCCGACGAAAGTATTTAGTTTTCTTTAGGCTTTACAGATGTATTTGAAATCTTTTTAGCCCTTTTAGCCCCTTTAGCGAAATATTTTTGGCACTTGAGGTAAAAATTGGACTTCTCGCACGCTATGCATGCACAATAAAAACAACTTTTACTAGCGGCTGTCTAAAAGAGATATTTATATAAGTAAGAATAAAACTATGTGTAATCTCGTCTTAAATGCAACAGTTTATTTCTTATTCATTTTTCGTCATTTCAGTAATATGTTTGGGTAAGAAGAAAGAAAAGTTTCGGTCGGTAGTATGACTCCCTCAATCATTAATGTGACTGTGAACTACTGGTGGGAAATTCAGTGTTTCTGCATCAACAAAACGTACATCCAACATTGTAGTAATAAAATTGAGCCATGGATTATTATAAGTATTTACCATTATTGTAAGTATACAGTTCATTCTCCGAATAGTGCAACTAATAATCATTAAAAGATCACATGACTCTTGTGGGATCCTAAAAGAGACAGACGGATAAAATATAAGAGGGAAAGAGAGAAGATGAGAACACAGATAAGATGAAATAGGGAGAGAAAAAATGAGAGAGATTGAGAGAGAGGGAAGAGAGAGAAAATTTTAAAAATGGTTACTGAATATATTCAATTATACGTATTTTCAAAGGTTAAGGTATTTGGGCATTTTTAATATTCTTTGTATTACATTATTTAAATACACATTTCAATCGAAAGATATTGAATCTTCTGAGAAGCCATACGCCACCATAAAACTGAATCATATCACTCATTCATCGTTATTGTTATGTTCACAGCAAGATACCATTTTAACCATATGGCGGATTACGAGCCGCCTGGACCTTCGCGAACTACAAGCAAATCGTCCATCATATAGATTGGTTCGGTTTGGTTTTTTCGTGTTTCCGGGCGCGTCAACTGCTTCGGTCATTAGTCCAGTTAGTGTAGTGCATGTTTTTTTCTCGGGAGATGGCGGTGATCTTCCCCTCTGGATGGCGAGATCCGGCGCCGACCTACCGTAGGCTAGTGGGGATTCCCTAACCAGAACTCTCCCACCAGCGGAGCACCGCCCCAGCCGGAACAAGCTCTAAGCTCCGACCGGTCTCCCGGAATATGTGATTCTCCTTCAGACAGCGACTGAATTCAACCTCTCCGGCATTCGCCTGGTGTTGATCGGAGAAACCTACCGATCAGAACAGCCGGCGCTAGAATTCTCCTACAGACAGCGACTGAATTCACCTAGCTGAAAAGCTAGTGCCGAAAATCCTGCCGCTGTCGGAACTCGAACCTAGGACCTCCCGGTCAGAGGCGCTGGCAGTGACATCAGTTGATGCACTGAGCTACCGCTCCCGGGTCCATGATATAGAGCATCATCCGTAATTTGTTCACGGAACGTACGGACCCAGCACCACCAACAGCGAACTGTGAAGTGCACACATTAACCTGTGCAATGCCGCGTCTCTTCGCAACCACCATACCGCACCTCCACCCCTCCCCCGCTTAGCACGTGGCTTAAGCCCGTCACCCGTGCGCGGGCGGGCGCGCGTAATGACGCTATAACAAGATAACAACGCGACATTAACAAGATGCGTATAACCGCCGCGACAACGTCATACTACACGTGTTCTGTGGCGAATTTGCTCTTACTAATGCTAACATTGAAGTTTCAAGACGTGCAATGTTGGAAATGTGAACTGAGGTATGTTCGTGTAATCGTGTAAGGAGTGGGAATGACAATTCTTAATACACTAAAATATTTGTTTGCAATATTTTGTATTGAAGTACACTGCAGAATAATTAATAAAATTAAGCAAAACATACAGCTGAAGACGATAAAAATGGGTATTATAATTACTGAAAGGAAATTGAAACCAAACAACAATGTTTACCGCAAATGTCGCCATTTCAATTAAATGAAACCTAAAAGTATTGATTATCAAAAAATTAAGTAACAAAATGTTATAAAAATGAAATACACAAAGCCTTGAAATCATGGATTATAAAAAGATATTTACAAACAATTTGGCAGGTTAAAATATATTTCCATTGTAGCATTTGGACGACCTTCAACATTTATATAAATATTACCTAATTTATTTGAATAACATTATTTCAAAAGGATCTGATGACACTCAAAACATTTCATTATCTTTCGATTATGTATTATTACTTTCGATTCTCTTTGAACAAATACTTCTTACCACATATTCTATAAAAATTAGTCCGGGGAAGAATTTGCCTAAAGGAAACATACATATTTTAAGTAAAATAATGTCCGCTTTCATATATACATATAGAGAAAACTTTTCTATCTTTACAAGGCCTTAAAAACCATTGGAAGAAATCGCGTTGAGAATTCTTTTTCCACTTTGCCGCTTCGGTGCGAAGAAGCGTTGACGACTCGCTGCCAGGTGGGGGCTGAACGGGATTTTTCCAGACACTTTGTTTTAGCATTTTTCGTCAAGTCACCCGACACCATCACCGCCCTGCCACCTCTGCAACCGCCTCCACCGCCGCTGCCGTCACCTCCACCACTTCCACCACTTCCACCAGCGCCATCGCCACCGGGAGCGGTCACTCAGAGCATCAACTGATGTCACTGCAGCGCCTCTGACCGGGAGGTCCTAGGTTCGAGTCCTGACGGCGGCAGGATTTTCGACTCTAGCTTTCAGCTGGATCGAATCAGTCTGTCTGGAGGAGGATTCTAGCGGACAACTGCTCTTATTGGTAGTTTTCCGTGGTTTCTCCGATCAACACCAATGCCGGAGCAGTACCCTAACAAACGAGCCACGGACCGCGCGCGATCTGTCCTTCCTCTTCCTTGTCCTATCCTCTCGCCCTTACACACACACACCTTACACTAACATGCACTACACTATTACATATTCCGGGAGACCGGTCAGGAGCTTAGAGCTTGCCCCGCGCGTGGGAGATACTTGTCAGGAGAAAACTCCCCTAGCGACGGTAGCGCAGAGATTCTTCCTCGCTAAATGGTAACCATTTAGCGAGGAAGAATTACACCACCGCCTCTCGGAAAGAAAAACAACATGCACTACACTTACGGGACGAATGAAACTTGTAGTTGACGTGCCCGAAATCTCAATCAATCATTATACCACCGCCGCCAAGACCGTCACCACTAACATTTCCACCATAATCACCACAGCCACCGCACCGCCTTTACAGACTTATCCTCTCCACCACCATCCCACAGCGCAGACGCCGTCACCGTCCGCTATCCTCACCACTCCCACCTCCGCCACAGCCACCACCTCCACTTCTGCCACTCCGTCACCCTCCCTTCCCCAGTTGAGTCGTTCGGGAGTACCTGACCGCATGCTCCGCTTCAGCCAAGGCGCTACCTTCCCGTGAGTGCTCGCTCCTCTGAGAGAACCTCCTGTGCCGAGTCTCAAAATGAATGACAACAACCAAGTGAAGCAAACTGTTACTTACATTACGCGACAAATGGTGAAATGATGACGAATAAACACCAACGAAATGATTATTAAATTGATTGCTAATGTGTGTAGGACACTAACCGTATTGTGGACTAAAGGTCACAAGCATTTTCATATCAGAATATATTAGACATTGTATCCTCATTTTGCCAAAAGAGACTTGACGCCAATCTTGAAAATTGGCTTTCTTTTTGAATCCATATTCTCTAATATCTTCTAGAATCGTTTAGTGTTGGTTTGTTACAGTTTCATTGCTATCAAGAATACAGAATATAAAATAAAGAAGAAAATAAGAATAGAAGAAATAAAAGAATCAAATAAAGAATTAAGGCATTCGCTTTTTTCATTGCTCACAGAATTTTAAAAAGTACCTAGGAATATACTCGCAATTATCTTACAATATTCTATACTTCATTTATCAAAAATGTTAAATACAAGACATCTGATGGGCGTAAGTTCTGACAGTTTAATATTTGTTGTTCTTTGCTTGGAACTAATTTAAAGAAGAGATATTTTTGCAAGCGTGCTCACATGAATATTTCTGCAGTTAATGCAAATACCGTTAAATGGAGTAAAAACCAAAGGAAATTCTACAGAGTATACATGACTGGCACCCAAAGTTAAGTACACATTCGAGATCTTTCAAGATACACGGTTTTCTCACCAGCGCAGCGTGCAGTCTAATACTCCTCTTCTCTTGAATTTGGTTTTTCAAACACTTGAGCGGTACACCGTTGCAAATCGTAATATAAGAGATAATGCTCATCCGTTAAGCGTATATTTCTTGTTGGAAATGGCAGTGCAAGGTTCTAAATGAAAATCTTTCCTTGTATTTCTCTTTTTTTTACACTTGAGATATATTGAAGTGTATTTATTGTATTTTCAAACTCGTATTAATAAATATTAAGGATTCTATAGAAAATCAATACCATTAAAACTGACAGGAAATAAATGTTGTCGTTTTACACTAGTCATTGATTTGAAATCTTTAGTGTAGTAGAAACAGTAAGTTCTGGAGTAATTTAAAATATAGAAAAATATTTTAATTTTTTAATAACAACTTTATTCTCTTCCGTGCATTTTTTGTGAATTGTTTGTATATTCTTCAATTAATTCTTTCGTTACAATACGCAAAGTAGACTTTTTACGAAAATAAACCAATTCTTTAGTTAAATAAAAACGTGTGAGTTGTCTCAAAGCGATTGCTACCTGTAATGAAATGACGAATGGAATTACTTCAAAGACGACATGATATTCAACATTTGCCTGACACGTCACATGTACAAGGTGAAAACACGCATCCGCAACTCGAGGCCACAACACTAAGGCGGTTGTCGCCACCGCCGTCGTATGCTCGTCTTCACGTCTTTACGTGGGCGTTTCTTTATTTATGAGGATCCAACTTCGTCACGGCGCTCGGGAGGTGGTCGGCGGCATTAGGGTGAAGTTTCGGCCACCCTCGCCCTCCCCCTCCACGAAACGCACCTGAGGAGAGCGACGTCTTGGGCGGCCACTTGCGTCTTCTGAGTGGATTGCGGCGAGGACGCATTCTGCTCCCGCAACAGCGTCGCCGTCGCAACGACGCACCCGCCCACACCGGCCCTCGTCGACATGAAACTCTCGCCGTCCTGCTGCCCGCGCGGTCACGTTGGCCAGGTCATCCGCGTCCCTGTCGCACCCTCTCGGACACTTCCTGTTCCCGCCAATTCTGCCACGCCCACCAAGTACTCCTCCTACCCTCGTTCCTGCCGCACCCTCCGCCACACTCCTTGCCTGACACCTCCTGTTCCCGCCAATTCTGCCACGCCCACCCACTATCTCTGCCATCCTTGAATTCAAAATCCACCCCGCTCAACTCTGTTCCCACCACCTGTCTTCGTCAACCCCCCTCTCCCTGCCACCACACTGGTCGGGGCTACGTTCCTCCTCCCGCAGCTCTCCACCCAACACTCTCGTCGTAGCGACCCCGACCGCGCCAGCCCCCAGAAATCCCTGTGCCAGCCACCCCCTGCCCAAATCCACGTCCCCGTCACCCTCTTCCCCCCCCCCCAAACCCCCCCAATTCCCCCCAACTCCCACTCTACACCCTGTCATCGTCAACCTGCCCCCAACATCCTCTGCGCAGCGAATCCTAACCAGCTAGCCCTCCTTCTCGCCACCTCGCCACCTCGGTGGGAGATACTAGGTTGGTGCAAAAATCCCGCTGGCCGACGGTAGATAGGCGCCGGATTTCGCCGTTCAGCGAGGGAAGATCACCGCCATCTCCCGAGGATATGCACCACACTTACGGGACTAATGACCTAAAGCGTTGACACGCCCAGAATCACTAACCAACCATCTATCCATCACTTTCTTCACCCCGTCCTCACACCCCATTTCCCATCTGCAGCTCACACTCCTCGAGCCGACCCCGCCTTCCGTGTGCAGAGACACTCGGGCACTCTGCTGCGCGGGTGGTATCCCGCAGGGGAGGCCGGCACGTGGGCAGGGGGAGGGGCAGGGCGGGGCGACCCGCCGGTGAAGCGAGGAAGCAACCCCGAGCAGGGGGGGGGCGAGACACGAGGGCACGCAGGTGCGCTAATGAGTTAATAGCACTTAGACAGGGTCGCCACCCGCGCGCCAGAAAATTTTCGTTAATAATTCACGCATCGTAACCGTCGACGGCGGCGGTGGGCGTCCCTCGCTCACACCCCCTCCATCTCCCCCGACCCCACCGTCTCTCTTTCGTTCCTTCCCCCCACTCACTTCCCCTCTTCTTCGTCGTCGTTCTCGAGGTGCGACGATCCCGCCCCGCGTTCCGGAGGAGCGAGCCAAGTTCGGCAAAACTTGCGACGAGGAGAGGACGCGAACGTGCGCTCGCTCGCAGAAGGACCTCTTCGTTCAAATCTCTTGGTACACATGAATTGCTGGACACTGATAGTTGGATTTTAGTGAAATAGTCTTAACAGTTATAATTAGTTATATATTGAAATAGTCTTAACAGTTATAATTAGTTATATATTGAAATAGTCTTAACAGTTAATTAGTTATATATTAAAATAGTCTTAACAGTTATAATTAGTTATATATTGAAATAGTCTTAACAGTTATAATTAGTTATATATTGAAATAGTCTTAACCGCGGCGGTCTCCGGAAGCACCGACTGAAAGATCGCGCGTTGCTGACGGCCATCGGAGTGGGCCAGGGTAATTGAGTCGAACTGCTTCCGATCGAAGTTGAGTGAATAAAAGTCAGGGATCTCTTTTACAGATATGAAACATAACACTAATAGTTGATTTTAGAAAATTGTCTTAAGAGTTTATGTTAGTCGTTTTATACTACTTTTGAAAAATTACTGAATTTAGTTCTTAAAATTATGAGGCATTGGACAACTACCCAGCGGTCTCCAGAAGAACCGATTGAAAGATCGGGCGTGGCTGAGGGCCATTGGACTGGACTACTGAAACTGAGTCGAATTTCTTCTGACTGAAGTAGTGTTGAAAAAATGACAGGATCTCTGAACGGATGTGAAACAAATGGACAGCGAACGTTGAATTTCAATGAGCTTCTCTTCTTCGTTTATTGATTGATGTTTCCGGACACGACCACTGTTATGGTCATGAATCCCATTGGTAGTTTTACGCTTAAAGACGGTGGTGTTCCATCCCAACTGAATGGTGAAAATCGGTTCCGACCTAGACGTCGGCTTGTCGGGGATTTCCCCTGTCAGATACCTCCCCTCACTAACGTCTCTCTTTCTCTCCCCTCCCACAGTCACTTTCCCTCTTGTTTGCCGTGACCGTCCTCGAGGTATGACAATCCTGCTGGGCCATAGAGTAAAGATGCCTCTTTAGTCTATGGCTGGGCGTTCCGGAGGGGCGAGGCAAGTTCGGCGAAACTTACGTTGAGAAGAGCGCGCTCACTCTCGGAACGGTCTCTTCCTTCAGATCTTTTTGTACCGACATGAATCACTGGACACTGATAATTGTTGATTTGTCGTCATTAGTCGTAATTTGTTCTGTAAATGTTGTGAAGGTTTTTATACCTGAATATGGAGGTGACCCACCCCAGTTGAATGGTGAAATCCGGCACCGACATACACGTCGGCTTGTCGTGAATTTCCCCTTCCAGATATCCTCCCCACCGTCTCTCTTTCTTTCCTCTCTCCCTCTCACTTCCTCTCTTCTCCGTCCTCCTCGAGGTGCGACGATACCGCTTCGCGTTCCGGAGGAGCGAGGCAAGTTCGGCAAAAGTTGCGTTGAGAAGAGGACGCACTCGCTCTCGAAGGAGACAGAGAGAGAGAGAGAGAGAGAGAGAGAGGAGGGCAGAGGGAGGACGGGGGAGGACAAAAGACGCCAAACGCCCCCGCCGTCGTCAACGCCCCCGCAGAGGACACGCGTGCCACCTGCCCACTGAAGCGGCCGCCGCAGGGGGCTTTGCATGGCCAGCCGAGGACCTCCGGATGCGATGCCTGGGAGTTGGCGTTGTTTGGTTTGGTTTGGTTTTTCGTGTTTCCGGGCGCGTCAACTGCTTTGGTCATTAGTGCCGTTAGTGTAGTGCGTGTTTTTTTCTCGGGAGATGGCGGTGATCTTCCCCCGCTGGATGACGAGATCCGGCGCCGACCTACCGTCGGCTAGTGGGGTTTCCCCCTAACCAGGACTCTCCCACCAACGGGGCACCGCCCCAGCCGGGACAAGCACTAAGCTCCGGACCGGTCTCTCGGAGTATGTGGTAGTGTAGTGCATGTTAGTGTAAGTGTGTGTGTAAGGTGAGAGGAGAGGACAAGGAAGAGGAAGGATAGATCGCGCGCGGTCGGTGGCGCGTTTGGTAGGGTTCTGCTCCGGTATTCGCCTGGTGTTGATAGGAGAAACCACGGAAAACTACCGATCAGAGCAGCCGGCCGCTAGAATTATCCTCCAGACAGCGACTGAATTTGACCTAGCTGAAAAGCTAGTGTCGAAAATCCTACCGCCGTCAGGACTCGAACCTAGGACCTCCCGGTGAGAAGCGCAGCTTGGCGTTGTTGAGGACATCCAAGTGGGCGAGGGAAATAGAACCGCACAACTTCTAACTGAAGTTGAGTTGAATAAAACGACTGGATAGCTTTGTACGGATATGAAACACTGGACACTGATAGTTGCATTTCAGTGAAATAGTCCTAACCGTTCATGTTCGCTTTCATATTTATACTTCTTTCGTGCGAACAATTGAATTTGCTTATTCAAATTGTGAAGCAATGGACGGCCCGCCGGGGACCTCCAGAAGGACTGCAAGGGAGTTCGCGTTGTCGAGGACATCGGAGAGGGCGAGAGAAATTGAGCCGAATTGCTTCCGACTAAAGTTGAGTTGAATGAAAAGACGGGATAGCTTTGTACGGATATGAAACACTGGACACTAATAGTTGGATTTTAGTGAATTAGTCTTAATCGTTTACGTTATGTTTCATCTTTACCCTATTATTGTAAAACTGTTGAATACATTCTTTCTTAAAATTACGACGCATTGGATGGTTAACCCGGGGAGCCCAGAATCACTGCTTGAGAGTTCGCGTGATGCTGAAGGACATCGATGTGAGGGAGAGAAATTGTGACGAATTGTTTTGGACTTACGCTGAATTGAATACATTACCAGGATCTCTTTGTACATACATGGAGAAAAAATCAAAAATCAATTTTGTGAAATTGTCATGTTTATTGATTGACTGAAGTTTCCAGACAGAACTGCTATCGACATTAGTCGCGTTAGCGTATGCTCAAGATAGCGGTGCCTCAAGATAGAGGTGTTCCACCCCAACTGAATTGTGAGATCCGGTGCCGACCATCATGTCGACTTGCGAATTATTTCCGTCTCCAGATATCTCCCCCAGCGAGGCCTCCCCCACCCGGGACAAGCTCGTACATTACGGACATTTGTGCTAGTACAGTGTACGAAATTAAACTATCCTGTCGGGATACTGCCCCGGCATTCGCCTAATATTCATCGGAGACATATCCGAAAAGTACTGACCGGAGCAGTCGGACGCTAGAAATTCTCCTCCACACAGCGGCTAAACACAACACAGCTAGCTTCGAAGACCCGCTACTGTCTACAATCGAACCCTAGGCATACTAAAATTTCTATCAAAATATAACATATGAAAATCATTTGATTCCTCTTTTATGATCTATCCACTCTTTGAGAAAAATGTATTTCCATTTAAGAATTAAAATGATTAAATTTCCCGAAAACTAGAAATATTTCGAACAATACCTCTACGGCATTTTACTTGCCCCACAATTCCACATTGTTGAGAGAAAACTACATGTCGATACCGTGAACGGTTTAGAAGTTATGGGGTGGCCCGTAGTTGGTGGAACACCCGGTATATTGATACGCACAAGAAAACAAACAGAAATGGAGACACGCCTCTTGCACTTTAAAAACAAACTTTTCGAAACTATTGTGACCATTGGGAGACGCCCCATCGCCCCGCCCCCTTCCCTGAATAAATACCTCCTCGCACTCACGCTCTGCCCGTCCGAAGCAGGTGAGTCGCCGTCACACTCATCTCGGTCCATGTACCTCGAGAACTCGTAGAATTTCAGTGAGGCGTGCTTTTTTTCTCTGGCGGGGCGGGCGTCGGTGCGCTGTAAACGCGGAGTACACCATTATGAGATGACGTCACGCTTCCTTTTTTCTCGTTCTGGTTGGCGGAGCGCGCGCGAACGTCTTTCGCCGTGAGAGGAGCGGCGGCGGCGGCGGTGAGGCGGCGGTGGTAAGGTGGCGGCGGCGCGGAGGTGAGGCGACGGCGGCGGCGGTGGTAGTGGTGATGGTGGCGGAGGCGGTGGCGGCGGCGGCGGCGGTGGCGTTGGCGGTGGCGTTGGCGGCGGTGGTGTCGGCGGCGGTAGCGGCGGCGGCAGTGGCGGCGGTGGCGGTGGCGGCGGTGGCGGCGGTGGCGGCGGTGGCGGCGGCGGTGGCGGCGGCGGTGGCGGTGGCGGTGGCGGTGGCGGTGGCGGTGGCGGAGGCGGTGGCGGTGGCGGTGGCGTCGCGGTGCGGTGACGTGACGGTGACGGTGACGTGGCGGGGCGGTGGCGGCGGCACGGGGGCGGCGGCGTGGTGTGATGGGGTGGTGGCGGGGCGGGGCGCTGGCGGCGGTGGCGTGGCGGCAGCGGCGGCGGCGGCGGCGGCGGAGGAGGAGGCGGCGGCGGCGGCAGCATGTGGGAAGGAGGAGGTGCCGGCTGGTGGAGACGTGGAAAACGGCGGACGCACTTGTTAGCACTCCACACCGCGGTCCTGCCCTCCTTCTCCTCCTTCTATCCCTTCACCTGTTCTAGCCTCTTGTCCTCTCCCTTGGCTTCCTTTTCCACCTCCTCCTCCACAAGGAAACAGAGAACTGATGTTGGAAATTACTGTTTTGTAAATAGGGCTATCGAGTCATGGAATACCTTGCCTGCTGTACTAATGGAGACTTTTCCCACAAACATCAACACTTAGGTTAAGATTAAATTCTAGTAATAGTGTAAGCGATAGGATCAGTAGTTTGTGAAGGATACCTGCGTTTAGTAGGCATGCCTTAAATGGAATAATTTTGTACTGTGTATTGAATTGTATAAAATTTAGTATTCATTATAATATTATGGTATTAGGTGTATAATAATTGTAAAGAATTTGCCACTGGGCTTAATGACAAAAGGAAATTAAATAAATTATTTATCTATCTATCTACATCATCTTATTTCCAATTCATCTCCTCCTCTTTCTCTTCTAGCGCTCCATCTTCCTCCTCCCCACTTCTTTTTCTTGTTTATGCTTCCTTCCATCTTTCCTTACGTTCTTCTACACCTCCTCCACCATTTCCCCTCGTCTTCGTTCACGTCATTCTTTACATATTATTCTACACATCCATCTTTTCATGCTAATTCTCAACCAATTCGTCGTTGTCATCCTTTTCATCCTAGTCCTCATCCTTTTCTTCGTCTTTCCCCTTTTTTTCTTTTTATCCCCCTTCTTCCTTCTCATTCTTCCTCATACTCATCCTCGACTTTTTACTCATTCTCATCTTCATTCTAACTATACTTACCTTCCGCCTCCTCTTCATTACAATCCCTTCCTTCCATTCTCCTTCATCTTCCAATTATTCTCCTTATTCTCTACTTCCTCCTCACTCTCATCCTGCACTTCTTCCTCCTCCCTAAACTACCTCTTCTTCCTCCGCTTTCACTTCTTTTCCTCCTCCTTCGCTCTTCCTCATCTCATCATCCACCTCCTCTTCATTCTTCTCCTTTCTTACACCTTCCTGATTCTCTTACTCCTTTTCTCTTCGTCTTCTTCCCACATCTTATCTCATTTCCTTCTCAACATCCTTTCTTCCCCTCCTCTTTTATCTCCATCTCCACCTACATCTCCTTACTTGTTTTTTGCCGCCTTCTCGTAGGACAGGGCCCATTGGTGAGGATCTTGGGAGACATCAAGTGCAGAAATATACGCCGATGGCAACATTAAGATAAGGATGTGAGTGAAAGAATATTAATTTTCGTATTCAAGAGACACTCATCATACGTACACGCTATTTCGCAAAACAACTATTCTTTAAATTAAATGTCATTAATCAATTAACGAATTATGAATTAATTTGATGCAATGTTTATTCAATTTTATGTAGTGTCGTCCATTAATAAATAATGTATGATTTTCACGATCAACAATTTAATTTAATTTATGTCCGAACGTGAGAAGAAAACTGGAATGAATTCAGGTCACCAAAACAGAATCGATGAAGAACGCCTCGAATGGCCTCGAAAGCTTTGCTTCGTAAAAACGCCAGAAAGACCTTAAACTACATGAAAGGGAAGATTGAAGAAAGTGTTGTTTAGACATGTAAAGTGATAAATAAAAAAATAATCTGTGGAACTATGTGTCAAATACCTGCAATTCTAGTGCAACTACTATGTCAATCCAATCCAGTAGAATTCAATACTCACAGATAGTTCCATTCACTTACACAAAAATCATAAGATAAAATTAAATTAACATCGACAAAGTTGAAAATTCAAGGTATCGTTTACCCCACCGAGTAGATGGAAGGTGATTTTTCTTTAGAAGTAAAAGCTGAAGCAAGAGAGCGAACATATTGAGAAAAATCTGTCGAGAATTCTCACTGACCTACACTTTTGAATTTCAATTACAATTGTTCTCACAAAATAATGATATAAACTGATATAATCGATTCGATTGCTTTCAATCGAATTAATTTTTCTGTCACGTCGCTTCAATTCTCTTCATCCACAACAAATTCCCAGGCAGAGGTTTGGGAAACATCAGTTCGCAGTCTGATGCATAATTACAGGTCTTCTTCACTTGGACACACACACACAAGTCGACACTAATGATGAGAGCAATGAATGAAGTAATTATCTTATTTCCCCTCCGGTTGGTATGCAAATGTACTCTCAGGTAGTACAGTCCTAACCCACCATTATGTTCAGAGAAGGCGAAACATTGTTATTTTTCTCGAAATCACCGATTATCTGGAACAACTGTGCTGTGTCACTCTGTCGTGTCATCAATAATATTATAAGCCATCGCCAAAGATCCAATGGAAAGCATGGATAAATTACCACAGAATTCATCGGCCTAAAAACAGTGAGAGGCATCAAGGTGAAAACTTCCTCTCCCACCTGCGTGCAGACCTGCCAACCTTACAGTAGAGATCATAACCATCATCAACATATATTATTATTATTATTATTATTATTATTATTATTATTATTATTATTATTATTATTATTATTGTTATTATTATTATTGTTATTGTTATTTTATTATTATTATTATTATTATTATTATTATTATTATTATTATTATTATTCTCGCATGTTAAACTCCACCCTAATTTTTCCTAAGAGTATCGTGAAACTGAAACATATGTACATGTGGTTCGTTTCCATCGTAATTCCTTCCACAAATAGGTACACAGCGCTTGTAGACCACGAAAAAACGTTAAATGAATGGTTGCACTACACGCATAAGAAACAATCTTCATCGGTATCAAGCAACTATTAATAGTGCTTGCGGTTGTTGCTGCGAGAACGAATCTTGAGTTAATAATTATGCAAATAAAACTCGACAATCTGCGCACATCACTGTGTACACAGAACGCGTAAATATAAGATGAAGGCATCTAAACCTTCTGAGCGTGACGTCACAAAAGTGGTCACCAGCACCAAGGGCTCATGGACGAATGTATTCTGTATTGCTCCATACATACGTGGCAGTGGTAATATCGATAAACGCCGAACCGGCATATATTATGATAGAAAGTCCAAGAACACATCATCCTATAGATTACGGTGTGAGAAACGTGTCTTGAGGCCGCTGAATTCAACATTTTCATTTTTAATGCCGTAGAACGCTAAGCTTAGAAGTTATTTAACAATATACCTGACCAAGTGTTGGGGGTTGTTTTTAACATGAATATTTAGATGAACTTTTTCAACAAATCCTTCGTATTTTTAAAATCAATGTTCAATTCGTCATGTCTCCGTGAAATTCTCTTTCTTTAGAGACCTCATTTATAAAGATTGGTTGTATGTATGAGCCGTAAAAGGTTATGTATACTACTGAAATAATAATTGTAATATCCAATATATTATTATTATTAATATTATTATTTATTATTATTATTATTATTATTATTATTATTAGTATTATTATTATTATTATTATTATATTTCGATTTTTTCTCTGCACCATATGCAAGAACATTCACCTGACCATTGCTGGTCTAGGCTCGGTCGACCTCGCAGAGACAAGACACGCACGAATGTTACTCTCTAGACATTTCAATCAATCGTTTCCCAATCAGTAGTACATCCCAGGAATTCTCTTATTATTCTGCAGCTGTCCAGTATTACTGCTTTCTGAATTTGCTCCAAGCACGAAAATGGTAATTCCAGCACTTGAATTGCATGCACTGTGTGTTTTGGGATTAATCCTGTGGTGGACATGATTATCGGTTGTACGTCCATTTTCTGAAGTCTCCATTGATGACGAAACTCTTGAGCCAGCAGTTATGTAAATTATTATTATTATTATTATTATTATTATTATTATTATTATTATTTTTATTATTATTGTTATTATTATTGTTGTTGTTGTTGTTGTTGTTGTTGTTATTATTATTATTATTATTATTATTATTATTATTATTATTATTATTATTACGAGTATTGCAGCTACGCCCCGGCGCCAGCGAGCAGGAGAGCCTCATACCAGAAACCGGATGATCCTTCGGCGCCAGCCCCACGACCGCGCCGCCACTCACACGCAATCCGGAACCGGCGAGGCGCCGGGCGCCGGCGCCGCTGCTGTCGACAGAGACATCTGCCGGCCGGATCTCCCAATTAATGAAAGCCAGCAACGCTGCGCGCAGTTGTCATTAGCAACGCGTAAATAAGAACCAATTTTCTCTGTAAACACGCTCCGGATAGCTTAATGTGGAATTAAGTATGTAAATTATAATAATTTACCCCCAGAAATTATGGTAAAACTCGGGTCTAATACAGGGCCTGTTCTGGCTACAAATGAGTACGATTTCATCAGCGAACGCAGGACCGGAAACGGCGCGCCGTGACTAGCGATAAAAAAAGTATTTCTTAAATTCGGTGAGTGTGTGGAATGCTTGCTCGTTGCGGTAATTGAAATTAAAATTGGGCGCTGGCGGGGCGGAGAGGCTGTCGGGCAGAAACCCGCGGCGCGGTGTTCGACTGTTCGTCTGCGCAGGCGCAAGGTCTTGCCCAGGACGGATGTACACTTGCCGACTCGAGCGTCTGCTTTGCGAAGTATAGAAAATAGTTACTTGCGTTACAAGAGCGGAGAAAGTGACGTTTTTGCGACCTTAGAAAGATAGGCCGAGGGGTACAATACTGCGAGCAAGTAATCCCAGAACCTAGGACTCACCCAGGACGTATGTACACTTTCCGACTCGATTTGATTTTTTCGTGTTTCCGGATACGTCAACTTCTTTGGTCATTAGTCCCGTTAGTGTAGTGCATGCTTTTCTAGGGATATGCGCGGTGATCTTCCCCCGCTGGATGGCGACATCCTGGCGCCCACCTACCGTCGGCTAGTGGGGTTTCTCTCTAACCAGGACTCTCCGCCAGCGGGCACCGCCCAGCCGGGACCGGTCTCCCGGAATATGTGGTAGTGTAGTGTATGTAAGTATGTGTGTGTAAGGAGGGATAGGACAAGGAAGAGGAAGGACAGATCGCACGCGGTCCGTGGCCCGTTTGATAGGGTACTGCTCCGGCATTCGCCTGGTGTTGATCGGAGAAATCACGTAAAACTACCGATCAGAGCAGCCGGCCGCTAGAATTCTCCTCCAGACAGCGACTGAATTCGACCTAGCTGAAAAACTAGTGTCGAAAATCCTGTCGCCATCAGGACTGGAACCTAGGACCTCCCAGTCAGAGGCGCTGCAGTGACATCAGTTGATGCACTGAGCTACCGCTTCCGGTTTTCCGACTCGAGCGTCTGCTTTGCGAGGCATAAAAATGGTTATTTATGTTACAAGAGCGGTAAAAGTGACCTTTTATTTTGCGAGTAGGAAAGATAGACCGAGGGGTGCAATCCTACGAGCAAGTAATCGCAGAGGCTAGAGCTCACACAGGACGGATGTACACCTTTCGACCCAAGCATCTGCATCGCATAGAAAATAATTATTTATGTTACACGAAGGATAAAAGTGACCTTTAATTTTGCGAGTAGGAAAGATAGGCCAGGAGTGGAATCCTACGACCAAGAAATTGCAGGGCAAAGACTCACCTACAACGGATGTAAACGTTCCGACTCGAGCGTCAGCTTTGCGACTCACAGAGAGTGTCGAAATCACTCTTGCCACGTGTGTTATATACTATTTCGTAGACAGCCTTACTGACATTCATTTTAATAATAAATAACTTAACAACTGAGTTATTTATGATACAAGAGTGGTTAAAATGACCTTTTATTTTGCGAATAGGAAGGGTTGCGATGCCCGGCAGATAGACGGATGGACACAATCTCACGAGCAAGTACTCGCAGAGGCTAGGACTCACACAGGACGGATGTACATCTTAAGACTCAAGCGGCTGCTTTGTGAGGGACAAAGAACAGTCATTTGTCATACAAGCGTGATACAAGCGACATTTTATTTTGCGAATAGGAAATGTTGTGACATGAGGTCGACGGACCGATTACCGCTATTCTACGGGCTAAATGAAGTCACATTTGCCACGTGTGTCATATACTATTTCGTAGACAGCCTTACTGAATTAATTTTAATAATAAATCACTTAATGATACACTAAGGTTAGTTGTAGCTGATGTGGTCAATAAAGTTTTTTGTTACATTCACAGATTTATCAGAACAACTGAGCAGCATTTCACTTGTAGCAGTAGGCCCAGGGCTAAATATTGGACTTTTAGCATACTGTGCATGCCTTGAAAGAACAGCCTTTTGTAGTGGTGTCTATTATATAGAAACATTTTGAAATAATGGATACCTACTTCCACACTGTTCTTCCTCTACTTCTTCTCTTTCTTCCCTCCTACTTTTTCTTGTTCTCTTCTCATCTTTCTTCTTCTGTCATTCTACGTTACTACCTTAAAGTTTGCTGTTTTCTATCTCCATATTTCTCGGTCCTCCCATTCACCTCTCTCAATCCTTTTTGCTCCATCTTTTTTGTAAATAAGCCATCCAAGTTAAAACATATCTGTGTGTTCTAGTATTCTTTCGATATCTAATTGACAATTTTAGTTTGGACATTTCTCGTCCTGTATCACTGCCCAATCCGTGCAATAGAATTGCTAATTTTCTAATCCTCTGGTTACAGTTGAAGTGGTTGGTGAACCACAGTTTCTTCTCACATATCTTTATAAAGGTTAATGTAATTTTAAGAGGCGCAATTAGAATGGGTTGCTACAGTTGTAGAGTCCAGTCCGTATTTCTTAAAAATTTTCATTTAAATTTAAATTTATTTTTATTTGTTGATGTGTGATTTATAGCTTATTCAAGTGAGATATTATATGGTTTTCATTACTATACAAAATTAGTGATAACTGTACTTGTGAATAAGTGTCTTGGCTGTGCCACCAGTTAGTAGCAATGCATGTTACAACTATAAATATCAAATTGTTAGAAAAAAACATTCAAAATATGGAGGAGAGAATTGATTTTCACTTGCACATACATACACATTTGTACATACTCTCAGAAAGAAATAATGAAGATATTCAATTAGGATCTGAGATACAAATAACTGGAACAACTTTCCCAAATTTTATTCAAATTTTAAAAAAAAACAAAGGAATCATGACTGGAAACGAACCTTTCCTAATGTAATAAACTGAGTGCGTTTTTTTGTAAAATTGAAAAAAAATAGAATTAAGTAAGAATGACTACCTTTTAACTGAGATTAGTGCCTACTTTTTCTATTGTATGACAAAACTTGCGTCTCTGAAATACATTACTATGTTTTTAATATTATTAGAGGTATGGTTACTCGCGTTATGTTTACAAAAATTCTATCCCAAAAAGTTTCACTTCAACCGTCGGTCAAAGGTACGCCCAATATTTTATTTTATTTTATTTTTAATCATTCAGAAAAGTAAATTTTGGTTGATTAATACAAAATAATATCTTGATTTATCTTTAAAATTTTTATAAAATTTTTAAAATTAAAATTAACCCACTTTTCTTGAAAAAAAGTGTTAATTAGGTAATTAAATCAACTGTAAATTCGAATGTGAATTAATTATTCAGCTACATAACTCGTTTCAGTGACATTTTAAAATTGATCGGCTATTAAAGAAAAGCTATAAACGTTTAAGGGTGGGCATATACGTGATGGTTACATAATATATGCAAATCTGATATGAGACACAAAAATGTGTATAATAAGTGATTTAAATTAAATCGTACAATCCACGATAACCAGAGTGCACCTACTGCAGTTTATTTATGTAAATTTGATACTAAATCCACGAAACAAGATAGATCACTCTTTTAAATATGCACCAATAAGTGGTAGATTACTTCGACGAAATAAAATTTGGATCGTTTCTTTACATCTAATCTCGTTAATCTTATCATTTCTCAGATTTGAGAACGATGGAGTACTGCGTGTAGAATGCATTTGCAATTGAATAAGAATTAAGGGAATTTAATGGTTCCTTCTAGGTCTAATAATGTTCCACCATTACACTGTTTAACTCACCGACATGGTATTCGTCGTGTTCTACATTCATTGTGAAACTGTCTATGAAGTCACATGACTTACGGCGCATCTGATTCTACGGGAACTGCCACGGGAACTGCTACAAATATATTAGAATCCCTGAAGTCTTTGATTCAGACGATTAGATCTAAAACAGATTTTTAAGAAACGAGCACAAAGTTTAAATTAAAGAAACCCCATCAAAACAACTTTGCATATTTCGCTCACAGCTTTTATAGCAACCTACGTGACAACGTATCGGACACGGTCGACTAGGATATGCACCCCGGTACCCAAAGGTAAGAGATCTGACTAATGGATGAAGGAATGAAGGAAGGGAGAAAGAAAGAAATGAAGGAAGTAAGGAAAAGACGAAGGAAAACGAAAGAAAGAAAGGAATGAAGAAAGGGAGGAAGAAAGGAAGGAAAGACGATAGAAAGGAAGAGAATAAGAAAGGAAAGAAGAAAGAAAGAAAACAAGAAAGCAAGGAAGGAGAGGAGAAAGCAAGGAAGAGAGAAAGAAAGGAAGAAAGGAAGGAGAAAGGAAGGAAGAGAGGAGGAAGCAATGAAAGAAGGAAAAAGAAAGGAAGAAGAAAGGAATACTAAAAAAATTAATTAATGCAATTTTCAAAATGTGAGGTTTTAATAAACATTTTAACGAAAAGCTTCAAAACTCTTAAAGTTTCGAAAATGTCACTGGGCTTTCCATAAAGATGTAAATATATTTTACTCCTGACGTATTTACCAATTTTCAGTTCAATAGCATCTCACCTATTGGAGTTATACATGACATAAATAAGCTCCTTCATTCCATACAGACATCCCGCTTTTCAGGCACAAATTTCTCGTCCCACCTGCAGAAATACTGCTGGATTCTTTTTGGAACAACAACATATTTATAAGTTAATATTGATTGTGGGCTATGTTGAGTTCAAAGACCCGGATTTTACCACAAAAATTCCTGATCGTATCGTCTAGATGAATCCAATGCTCTCCTACCTTTGCTATAATCTTGTAGAGTTTTAATTGATTATATATTTCTTATTTGAGACGGATAGTTTCAAACTACAGAATTTCCATTTTTCATTATTTAGTGACAAAGGCCACTTCTCCCTTTTCTACTTTGAGTTCTACCATTATAGTATAGGAATGAAAAGTAAACTAGGGGTGGTACAACACTTACTTTCTTGCTTTATTTCAATTTTGCAATTTTCGAAAATAGAGACGGTTCAACGAAAATGGGATTTGTTTTAAATTACTCTTGTTATAAGTGTGGAAAAAATATAAAGAAAAAAATTGAAGCGGTTTTGAGAAAAATTAGGTTTTTAAAAAATACCATTACATCAAGTAAAATTACGTGAAAACTACTCGTTTCTTTTAAAACATTGTATACATTTATACCTTTATAAAAGAATAATTTAGTATATACGGCATCAGGATTTATGCACTTTTTTGTAACCAAGCACTTTTGAAGCTTCTTGTGATGTACCCTCAAAAATCAAAATATCCGGTTTCCAAAGCCACGAGTTCGTTCAGATTAATCAGTGAATCAATCAATTTTGGAGAAAATCGGCTGAATGGTTTATGTGCTAGCGTTGTGCACAGCCGGTAGACGGACGGAAAGCCAGACATTATTTTTTTCGGTATCAAGGAGCCTCAAAAATGGATTCTGGCTACACCACATGTTAGAGAAAGTCATTTACTACACATAGGAACAAGATTTATCCACTTTTTCGTTACCAGGGCCCGGCAATTAGAGTTTTTATGCCGAAAATTCGCGTTTTCCGGCGCACGATTACAATACGGAAAATCCGATAATCCGAACTAATTGGGGTGTGGTCGGTTCAGATTCGGAAATATTCGGAATATCCGAAATAATGTAACGTACATTTACAAATACATCTATAGAATTAACAAAATTACCATTACCACATACTTAGAGATCGCATCATTACATCTCATCGTCAAGGAGATTCAGTTCCTTCATCAAAACAAGATTACCGAATTTGCAAGATCCTCTAAGTGAAAATTATAAATATATATAAACATACGATATACACCGTTGTTTCGGCAATAAACGTTAGTGCAATAAACGTTTCATTCGACAACTTGGTTTCAATAATTAGTTGTTCATTCTACAGTAATTATAAAATTTTTCCTTACTTTACAAATAAACAATTTATTTATTTTTTTATTTTTTCATCCCGAATTTTGTTCGGATTTCCGAAATTCGGATTTGCGGGGTTCGGATTTGCGGGGTTCGGATTTGCGGGTTCGGATTTGCGGGTTCGGATTTGCGAGGTTCGGATTTGCGGGTTCGGATTTGCGAGATTCGGATTTGCGAGGTTCGGATTTGCGAGGTCCTATTATGCTTCCTCTTCTGACGAAGCATTTGCGAGAGAGTAAAAGCGAAGTGTTGGGGGAGCTGCCCCGCCTCCGCGGCAGAGCGCGCGCCCACCGCCGCCGGCGCCGGCGCCTCGCCAGGTGGATCGCGGCGGAGGGGGGGAGGAGCGGCGCGCGGGTTCGGAGCCTCGGCGGCAGATCGCGTCCGCGGTGGGCGCTTCGATACGTCCTTCCCGAACCGTCTGCGCCCTAGACTCCCGAAATAATTCGGAACCTCTTCTTGGTTAGGGAAAGAAGTTTTTTAAAGAAAATTATCTCTTAGCCCTGTTCGTTGTGGTAAGATTTTGCACCTATTGATGGTGATAATAATAATAATAATAATAAATAATAAATAATAATAATAATAATAATAATAATAATAATAATAATAATAATAATAATAATGTTTGCAAATACGAATGAATGTGCTCGAATTTAGCATTTTAGGGTCGGATTAAACCAACTTTTGCCAGGTATCGGTGTCCCGGGCCAGGCGCCTGTTGTTATTTAGTATCGGCGCCTGGCGATAGAGAGGCACGGGGCAAGCATGACGTGTTTCCTTCATCGTACCTGGCTTATTTGGCCTGCCTGAGCTTCCTTTGGCTACACAGCTATAGAAACGGAGATGATTTGTAATAGAAAGCAAACTACAGCTTCATTTTCGCCTCACCTCGAATCGACCCTGGACCCCGCACAGAAAGTAGCACCTCCTATGGTTGGCCACCCGAGGGGTCTAATAATAATAATAATAATAATAATAATAATAATAATAATAATAAAAAATAATTTATCCTTCATTTCATCATTCCATCTTCATCCCCCAGGACTAACAACCCTGGGGTATAAAAATCGGATTCAGCCAATGCTATCCCCCTGATTAGTTACAGCAAGACTTGCAAAGTGATAAAATGATACTGAGCCCGTGCAAGTGCATGTCCTGCGTGGTCCAATTGCACGTTTGCGAGCAAACAAAAAGATAATACAAAATTTCAATAATAATTCTGACTCAATTCAATTACTCAAAAAACTATAGCAAATGTAGAAAAAACTTAATTAGAAGTTTTTATGGTAGCAACGAGAGCACTTTAGTTGTGAAGCGAATGTATCTGAGATAATACTTGTACATCTTCTTATATACAACTCAGTGAAGAATAAATATTCATTAACTCGGTCGGTATAAAAAGCAAAAGTAAGAAAATTTAAGTGTTAAAAAACGAAAGCTTTCTTTAAAATATCAAAATGACAATCAATACCTGAAAACTACCATGTATGCAAAATAAATACCACACATGTTGCCGTGTTTTTCAGTCTTATGAATTTAATTCTTTATATTTCAATTATTTGTCTTAGGTCCTGAATATCGCTCTCCTTTTCTCTTGATTGTCAAAATTCTGCATTTTCAAAATTTACAGACACAATAAAGAAAGAAACATATTAAGTCACACGTCATTTAAACGTAAAAATAGCTAGTATTTCGCTCATCACCTTGGATCCTGAGATGGACCAACAGACAAATAATTTAAAGAAAACAACAAAAAAAAAAAAGAACCCATGCTGTCCTCAAAGTGCAGCAATTGTGTTTGTTGCCGGCTTTTGTGTCTTGATAGCCCTTCGCGCGATCGTCTTGAATTGCTTCCTTCCGGCCAGCCGCCGGCACTCGTCGTCCGTAGAAGAACAAGGTTATCACGTCGGCATCAGCGGCCGTGGAAGCAAAATAATTCTTCCTGCTTCCACGAAATGCACTCCTACACCTTTCGTTTACCCTTTGCAAGACCACCCACGACTCGTTGCTGCAAACTAGAAAAGGATGCAACGAAGGTGATGTACCACATAAAGCATGGAAACAAGAACTTCAGTGTTGTGACATTTAATGCCTAAATTTGGTATATCTGTGTACTTTTAATCGATAAAATACTCTTAATCTCCCCCAAAATAACAAAATGGCGAATTTTTGTGTAAAATGACTAATGAATAAAAATTTCTAGTTTTATATCCTAATTCATTGTGGCTGTCATAATAATAATAATAATAATAATAATAATAATAATAATAATAATAATAATAATAATAGATCATCTTAATTAATGCTTGATAGACATATTTAGGCAAATTTAAAATTGACTGCTACGAAATTCAATTGAAAAATAACATTATCTAAGACGACATTGATTTAAAATAGACATTTACGAACAAAAGGAAAATAAATAGATAATGTAAAAGAAATAGATAACCGTAAAAAGAGAATAAAATAACTGAACCATAAATTACAAAACAAAATAGGGAAACATAAATGTCATAAGAACAGAACAGAAAAAAAAAGATGTACAGACGAACATGCTTTTGCAACACAGACTTTCAAGCAAACAGTTGGGGCTACAAGACCTGGAAACCTAATAAGCAAAACGAAATGAACTAAAAGTAAAAGTAGGCTTTTCTCTCGCAGAACTGCAGATGAACCGGAAGTTCTATTTTGGCTTAACCTACGGGCACACATAACCGTTCCACCAGTCATCGCTAAAGAAAAATATTTTCATACTGTGAGGTGAATCAGGTTACGACAATCATGATTATGATTATTACTCATTTGTCAATTTGATTTATCGGGGAGAAGCGGAGAGGCAGGTTGATGCCTATTTGTCAATAACAGATTTGACACAGAACATTACTTCACATCCACACGTCACTTCACAAAAAGTGAAAGGTAAAAGGATATGACCTACTGAAATCGTCTTGGAGCAGCGCCGTTTGCGTCCGGCCATCGACAGCGCTAAACAAGGCTCGGATAACTGTGCATTAAGAAATGTAAAACATGTATGCAATTATGAGATTTAAAACAGGTATATATGTTTTAACAACACAGAAAATATGTACTATAAAACCTCATAAAAATGATGAAATTATCAAATCGAATTTCTTGAGGCAGACAAGGAAGAGGAAGGACAGATCGCGCGCGGTCCGTGGCCCGTTTGGTAGGGTACTGCTCCGGCATTCGCCTGGTGTTGATCGGAGAAACCACGGAAAACTACCGATCAGAGCAGCCGGCCGCTAGAATTCTCCTCCAGACAGCGACTGAACTCGACCTAGCTGAAAAGCTAGTGACGAAAATCCTGCCGCCGTGGGGAGTGGGAACCTAGGACCTCCGGTCAGAGGCGCTCAGTGACATCAGTTGATGCACTGAGCTACCCTACCGGACGTCTCCTTCAGGATTTTATCGCGGATACCTCACAGCTGACGGGGCCCCAGCCGCCGGACGATCAACCGGACGGCCCCCTCTCCCCGCGGATGCCGCACGCGTGCGCCGGGGCGGGCGGTGGGCGGTGGGCGGTGGCCATAAAGCATCGCCCGCGGGCGGCGAAGCAGCGGACGCCGCCGCCGCCGCCGCCGCGCCGTAAATCTGCCGATCGCCGCGCCCATTAAAAGGGACACGGAGCTTCCTCAGCGCGCGGTGCAGGTGGGACGGCCGCCGACAAACAGCCGCTTGGTGTAGCCACTGACCCAGCGCGCCTCCGGGCGGCCCGGCCCGACACGGCCCCTTTGAGCGCTGCTTCCGCAGGCCGGCGGCCCTCGCGCCTGGAGTGGGGCGATGGAAATCGGAACGAGATTCCATGTTGGGGTTGGACATGATGAGGGATCCACCGGGAGTGGCAGACTGTGATGGAAGGAGGACCTAAGAGAAGCAAATAGTCTACAAATGTTGCAATAACTTCTCCGGCTTAACACTATACTAATACAATTAAAAAATTATTTAAACGAAATAAATTTGAAATTGAGAATCGAAAGTAAATCTGTCGTCGAAATAGAAATTGAAGGCAATTCTACCTTCGAAATAAAATCGAAAAAATCTGCCGTTCGAAATAAAAATCGTACGTGAATTTGCTGATCACTGCGCCCATTAAAATGGACACGGAGCTACATTCGTGGCGCGGCGTGGCGCAGCGTGGCGCGGCGTGGCGCGGCGTGGCGCGGCGTGGCGCGGCGTGGCGCGGCGTGGCGCGGCGTCGGCGCGGCGCGGCGTGGCGCGGCGTGGCGCGGCGTGGCGCGGCGTGGCGCGGCGTGGCGCGGCGTGGCGCGGCGTGGCGCGGCGTGGCGCGGCGTGGCGCGGCGTGGCGCGGCGTGGCGCGGCGTGGCGCGGCGTGGCGCGGCGTGGCGCGGCGTGGCGCGGCGTGGCGCGGCGTGGCGCGGCGTGGCGCGGCGTGGCGCGGCGTGGCGCGGCGTGGCGCGGCGTGGCGCGGCGTGGCGCGGCGTGGCGCGGCGTGGCGCGGCGTGGCGCGGCGTGGCGCGGCGTCGGCGGCGCGGCGTGGCGCGGCGTGGCGCGGCGTGGCGCGGCGTGGCGCGGCGTGGCGCGGCGTGGCGCGGCGTGGCGCGGCGTGGCGCGGCGTGGCGCGGCGTGGCGCGGCGTGGCGCGGCGTGGCGCGGCGTGGCGCGGCGTGGCGGCGTGCGCGGCGTGGCGCGGCGTGGCGCGGCGTGGCGCGGCGTGGCGCGGCGTGGCGCGGCGGTGGCGCGGCGTGGCGCGGCGTGGCGCGGCGTGGCGCGGCGTGGCGCGGCGTGGCGCGGCGTGGCGCGGCGTGGCGCGGCGTGGCGCGGCGTGGCGCGGCGTGGCGCAGCGTGGCGCGGAGCGGCAAGTGGACGGCCCCCGAAAAACAGCCGCTTGGTGTAGCCACTGACCAGCGACCCGACACGGCCCTTTGAGCTCTGCTTCCGAGCCGGCGGCCCTCGTGCCTGGATTGGGGCGAGGAAATCGGAACGAGATTTGATGTTGGGGTTGGACTTAGGATCCACCAGGCGCGATCCAAGTGAATCAAAAGGGCTAAAATCTTTTACTGCCGCTTACACTCACAAACAGCATTAAAATATTTTAAGACATGAAATGTATTTCGAAGGAAAAAATCAAATTCTAAACAGCCGTTCGAAATAAAAATTGAAAGTAAATCAATCGTTCAAAATGGAAATCGAAAGTATAACGGACGTTCGAAATGAAAATCGAACGTAAATGTGCTTATCGCCGCGCCCATTAAAAGGCACACCCTAGCAGCACGACCCGGTGCAGACAAACAGCAGATTGGTGTGCCCACTGACCCAGCGCGCCTCGAGGCGGCCCGGCCCGACACGGCCCCTTTCAGCTCTGCTTCCGAAAGTCGGCGGCCCGCGTCACGATTCGATGTTGGGTTGGACAGGAAGAAGGACCCACCGGGCGCCACACTCGATCCGGGAGGATCCAAAAAAGGAAAAGGTCTACAAAATACTTGACAATACACTAACCCAATTAAACTATTTTAAGAATTGAAATGCGTTCAAAATAAAATTGGAACAAAAATCTAACGATTGAAATAAAAGATAAATCTGCATTTAGATTCAAAAATCGTACGTAAATCTGTCGATTGAAACAAAAATCGACCGTAAATCTGCCGATCACCGGGCGCGACCGACAGCGATCGGGGTCGGATTGAAGAGAAGCAAAAGGGCTACACGTTTTCAATAGCGTTTCCACTTGATATTACACTATCACAATATATTTTAAGAAAATAAATAAATTTCGAAGATAAACAAATTCGAAGGTAGAAAATATGCAAATCTGCTGTTAAAAATAAAAGTCGAACACAAATTTGCTGATCATATTAAAAGTCGTTAAATCCAAAGCAAAGGCATAAGCCAAAGCTCGGCATAACTTCGTGGGTACGAATGGTTTCAAAAGTTTTCCAAAACACCCACTTTCTGTCCTTGGGTAGCACAAATAGCCATGTCGCTGTTTTCGTGTACTTCCCAAGCTGATGAGACGAATTGAAATCGAAACAGAATCCGGAAAAGATGACGTAGGCATAAAGCCAAAAAATATGTTTGCCTTTACACAAAACCAATTAACAAGAAAAAGCTATAGGAGAAATCGACGACACAAAAACGAAATTTGCCAAGGACTTTACCGTTTTCCAAAACCAAAGGAAGCTTTGTGTCTGGAGGTGTGAGGCAAATGGAATAAGATGAGAACCAGTTTTCCAATTTGTTTTCGAACTATTCGGTTCTCTTCAGCTAGGCGAAGAAACCTTGAGCTGAATTATTGCAGCTTGTACTTCTAAAGATGTTAAAGCCAAAGCAAAGGCATAAGCCAAAGCCCGGCATTACTTCGTGGGTACGAATGTACAAGCTTCAATAATTTAGTTCCAAGGCTTCTTCGCCTTACTGAAGAGAACCAAACAGTTCGGAAACAAATTGGAAAACTGGGTCTACATCTTATCTCCTTCTTCTATATCATTCTTTCTCCCTTTCTATCTCTTACATATTTCTGTTTTTCTATCTCATTCATTCCGCCTCATTTCCACATTTTCCTTATCCATTCCTCGACTTTCTCTTCCTTGCCCTTTTCGAAAATTCTCGTCCTGGGCCAGCATAGCCTTGGGGTACGCCAGCTCTCGCGGCTGCGGGGAAGTCCCGTAAATCTGTTCACCTGACTGGCGACAACCTGTCGTCCACCTGCCGCGCCTCTCTGCCCAAAGCCCTCCGCACCGCCCCTCCGAGAGGGCATTCCGAGAGGGCGTCAACCCCGAGAGCCCGCCTCCCGGAGGCGCCGCCCCTCCCTGGCCCTTCGCAGGGCAGAGAAGGGTGCGGCGGAGGCGAGGCGCGGCACTGCAACCCCTGGCCCTCAAGAAGCAGGGGAAAGACCGGTTGGTGGGTATGCACGTGTGTGGCATAGAGAGGGAGAAAACGCTTACGAAAAATGAAAAATTAAAGAAAGGAGTGAGAGAGGTAGAAACAAAAAGAGAGGAAAATGATGGAAATGAAGTGGGATAGGAAAAAGAGAGGCTCTGAAAAGAAAACACAAAAGGAGACAAAGTGGCGGAAGACAGATGGAGAAAAAGGAACAATTGTAGATGGGAGATAAGAAATGAAAATAATGTGATGAACAGGGAGAGACAGAGGAAGAGTTCAAAAAAGAAATAAAGGGTGTAATCTATGAATGTGGAGAAAGGAAATATGAGAAAATGTATGCGTGTTTGAATCGCAGAAGGTTGAGAGAGAGAGAGAGAGAGAGAGAGAGAGAGGAAACAGAGATAGAGGGAGAGTAGTGTAAAGTATAAAGGAGCACACGAAAAATGACGGGCAGATATGCGCAGAGAGAGTCGGCGTGAAAGTCTCTATTTAATCGAGATTAAACAGAGACTGTACTCGCCATATAGTTCTTGCATACGAAACTGACAATGCGGCATCTTAGAAACAGGCGTCCATTCTTTCCAAAATCATAATTTCTTCATAGAGCGTAATTATCCACGAGGCTACTGATCGTATATTCTCTACCGAGGGAGCGGTCCCCCGACATTTTCCCCAACATTAATAAACCGATGAAAGTAAAACCAAAAACCAAAAAAGGAAAACAATAAAATAAAAAAAGAAAAAAAAGAAAAAAAAAGAAAAGATAAAAAACGAAAGAAAAAAACACAAAAAAAATCAAGAAGTTAATTTTGAGAGTTCGCCCGAGCGGAAGGTTTCTCCGACGCTCTTCTGTTCGGAAGACGCGGCCGACGGAAGTGAGGGCGATGCGTGAGTGGCTGTGTGCCGGCTGAGGGCGCGAGGCAGGTGCCAGGTAGGCGGCCACCCTCATCAGGCCCTGCCGCCCTTCAAAGGGCTCACTCGGCGACGGCGACGCGCGGGCGGCGCCCTTGGTGGGGACGATGGAGAAGCGGAGGGTAGTACAATAGTATATGTGCGATGGTGCCAAGATGTGGGAGGTTTCAGGTCGTGAAAAAAATTAAATGAAATTATAAATGATGTATTATTTGTTACTTAATTTATTGCTATTAGCAAATACTTAATATTAAACGTTGTTTCCGAGTTTAACCCAAATATTCTGTTGTAAAAGGCAAATTATTAATATTTACAAAGATATTATTTAGATATGTTTTAAATTTTTATAAATGAAAAATATAGAATAAAATTATGTATAAATTAAATTGTAATAACTGTATTTAAATTTAATTATTATTTTTTAATCGCTCCCCTTAATATTTCAAAGTCACCCTAAAATGACAATGCTGTGAGGTATTGCTTGTGACGTTGGCAGATATGATAGTGGCAGCTCCAATTAAGGCGGTCACAGTGACGGTGGTAAATAATTCTGAGGATGCCATGGCAATGTGATGATGGTAGTAGAAATATAGATGATTAACCATGTAGTGCGAATGTAAAGCGAAGTGGATGGATGGAGTCGACGTGGTGCGGATGTGTTGTGGATGTGGTGTGAATGTGGTTGGCAAAATGGAGTGGGTGTGATGTAGATGCGATGCGGATGTGAAACGAAAGTAGTGCGAATATGTCGAGGATGTGGTGCGGGTGCAATAATCCTCTGGTGTGACGGGGGGGGGGCGTCTGTAAGTGCGAATGAGAGATATGGCTCTGCTCCGACGTTGTCAGCCTCGCCCCCTGCCCCGCCCATCCCAGTCCCCTCCTCTCGCCCCAACATGTTTTCACGCGCGTGGGCGTCAGTCTTAACGAGACAAAATTTTTAAATCTAGGGCAGTTAGCATGAATGGGTTGAATAAATGGTTTTGCATATAATGTAAATAAAGTATTAATGATATGTGAATGAAAAAGAAAAATGCAATTAACCAGAAAACATTAAAAAAAGAATAGAACTTTTCTTAGTATTTAGGCAAGAAAAGGGGCAAAGGGTCAAAGGGGCAAGAATGGACGAGTGGGCGGGCGAGCATGGGTGGTTCAACTGTACAGTTATCTTAAGCTAAAATTAAGTTTTAGTGAGTTATTAACAAAAGTTCCCCCACTAGTTGTTTAAGTCACATGCAGTGAGTGGCTCAATGTACCCAGGTAATAAAAATTAATTCCCTGCTCCAACAGGCGTACTGTGGAGGTAAAATTTGGCACGGCGCGTTAAATAAAATATTTTATGCCGGTTGGTGGTTTGTTGTACGGAATATGGTGTGGATGAGGTGTGGTGTGGATGTGATGTGGTGTGGACGTGATATGATGGGGACATGATGAGGTGTGGACGTGATGCGGCGTGGACGTGATGCGGTGTGGACGTGATGCGGTGTGGACGTGATGCGGTGTGGACGTGATGCGGTGTGGACGTGATGCGGTGTGGACGTGATGCGGCGTGGACGTGATGCGGTGTGACGTGATGCGGCGTGGACGTGATGAGGTGTGTAAGTGATGCGGTGTGGACTTGATGCTATGTGGACGTGATGCGGTGTGGACGTGATGCGGGTGGACGTGATGAGAGGTGAGGGGAAAAATGTAGTGCGCACGTGTTGAGGACGTAGTGTGTCTGCAGTGGGGATGAGAAACGTGGATGTAGAGGGGGAGTGGTGACGCCACTTCTCCAGCCCCCTCCCCTCCCCCGCCCCCCCCCGCCGTGTGCTAACGCGCGTGAGCTGCGCGCCCCGAAAGGCAGGCGGCGCGTGTGGGCGTGTGTGCATAAAGAGCGCCGGCGCCAGTCTCCGGGCAATTACTCGCTCCGCTTCCGAGCTGCCGACGAAAAGGAGAGAAAAAAAAAAGCCCGCGAACTTTGTGAACTTGTTGAAAAGAAAATGTGCATTCGAAAATGTGGATATGAGATTTGTGGCTGCGAGGTGCCGACTCGTTATGTGGAAAAGGAATGAAAAGTCTTTTATTTAAATTCCAACAGTGAAATGCCTCAGTTGGGAATATATAATATAGAGTAAGTCAAATACGTTGTACGGAGGTCAAATGTTGAACCATTTCTCATTAAAGAGGGTAAGATGTAATACGTTATACACGATGTAATATGTAAGATATGTATAATACATGTACATGACCGTATATACGAATATTTCATATCTCTCTTAGTTTGTCAATGTAATATTTAGGGCGACATCATATAAATACTGAAAGATAATTTTCTTTGGAGAGTAGTTTATAAACCACAAATGTGAATTCTTTCTTATAAACTGAAATATTAAAACGAATCTTGTGGTTTATTTTGATTAACATTCGTTACTTGCCACTATACGAAGTTACTTTTTCTCATTTGTTATTTATAACAAATAAATCTGCAACTATAGTTTCAATTAGAAATAACTGTAAATAACGTCAATTAATTTCAAAAGCAAAGGAAGAACTTGCACTTCTATAACTAGATCTACACGGCAGAAACAAGCGCCAAAACTACGGGATACTGACCAAATTCTAGACACTGCTCGAACCTATTTGGAGAAAAATGGTTGGTAAAAGGTTTGACGAAGACAAAAATGGAGATCTCTGGCAAAATGCTGAAGTTAGAGGAGACGGTGTTCAGAATAACAAATCAAAGAGATGAACATGGTGACTTATATACTGATGCCGTCCTTGCCACAACCGGGAGCGGCAGCTCAGGCATCAACCGATGTCACTGCAGCCCTCTGACCGGGAGGTCCTAGGTTCCAGTCTGACGGCGGCAGGATTTTCAACACTAGCTTTTCAACTAGGTCGAATTCAGTCGCTGTCTGGAGGAGAATTCTAGCGGCCGGCTGCTCTGATCGGTAGTTTTCCGTGGTTTCTCCGATCAACACCAGGCGAATGCCGGAGCAGTACCCTATCAAACGGGCAACGGACCGCGCACGATCTGTCCTTCCTCTTCCTTGCCCTATTCTCTCCCCTTACACACACACTTACACTAATATGCACTACCACATATTCCGGGAGACCGGGAGCTTAGAACTTGTCCCGGTTGGGGCAGTGCCCCGCTGGTGGGAGAGTCTTGGTTAGGGGGAAACCCCACTACCCGACGCAAGGTCGGCGCCGGATCTCGCCATCCAGCGGGGGAAGATTACCACCATCTCCCCCCCAAAGAATCAGCATGCACTGGACTAACTAACACGGGACTAATGTCCACAGTAGTTGATGCACCCGGAAACACGAAAATATCACTAAATCAATCAATCAATCCTTGCCACACCATGCAGCAAACGATTGTCAGAAAGGCCAAGAAATAATCGAAAGGTTTCTAAACCAACGATAAAGGCTATTTAACTACTACGAAGTACTAAAAGAGATTTTCGTCACATTGTTTTGTTTGCGAGTTACTAGCACATTTTATAGTAAAGCTTAACATAGCACACACATACAACTACACAATGACCGTAAGGCCGACAAAAAACATTTCTTCCAATAACAACACCTCCATTTACATTTAATACGAAGGACCCTCAGGCGCTTTCCCTGTTCGTGACCAAAGCAAGAGGAATAACACGGCCGGTTACTCGGCGTCACACATTTAGGCGACACAATGGCCATTACTCGGAATAGTTCCGTTGTCTTGGAGCTCCCAGTTTGCTGCGCAGTCATCATAACCCAGCACACGCACGCTACATTGAGGAGCACAACACAAACGGCAGAGTGTGTTTGTGTATACCGAGGTATTTACAGCACATAAGATCCTTCTCTTTTAAAAAAAAAAAAAAAAAAAAAAGACGTAAAAATGTTGGAGAGATCTAAAAACGCGTATCTCAATAAACGAAGTTGGAAATAATGAATTAAAATAATTAACATTAAATGATTTGATTTTTTCGTGATTCCGGGCGCGTCAACTGCATTGGTCATTAATCCCGTTAGTGTAGTGCATGTTTTTCTCGGAGATGTCGGTGATCTTCCCCGCTGGATTGCGAGATCCGGCCCCGACCTACCATCGGCTAGTGGGGTTTCCCTAACCAGGACTCTCCACCAGCGGGCACCGACCCAGCCGGGACAAGCTCTGAGCTCCCGACCGGTCTCCCGGAATGTGTGGTAGTGTAGTGCATGTTAGTGTAAGTGTGTGTGTAAGGGGGAGAAGATAGGAAAAGGAAGAGGAAGGAAAGACCGCGCGCGGTGAACTAGCTGAAAAGCTAGTGTTGAAAACTCTGCCGCCGTCAGGACTCGAACCTAGGACCTCCCGGTCAGAGGCGCTGCAGTGACATCAGTTGATGCACTGAGATACCGCTCCCGGTTTAACATTAAAGATTCTTGAAAAATGGCACTGAGCTATTAAATCAAGCAACAATTTCTACAATTATCAAGACCTAGTTTTCATTTGTTTGCGTATGTCCAAATACATTTTATCACTTACACTACCAAATTATGGCTTTGAGAATATTAAAAAAGTTGCTAATATTATAGAATATTTTCTTTTTCATGGGTATAATCTTATCGTATATTTTCAAGTATTTTTACATTTGTGAATAGTCGGTAAGGTCTAATATGTGATGTACAACATGCTATAAGCAATTACGAACTTACTATATGTGCATTACATATGCGAAATGTGCTAAACACGAGAAGTGCGTATAAAATTTTTGCATTATTATTCAGACTCTGATGTTTTTAAACTGAAAGGTTAATTTTTGCAAAATCGATTGGTGCCAGTTCGGGTGAAATTCAGAAATTGTATTTGCATTCATTTACCAAAACATTTCGTATTATTTGAAGAAAGTTTGTGTAGTTGGTACTCTCGTTTACTTTCTAAAGTGATTTTTACTCACACAAAAGAAAAGTAGTAGAAACGAAAGTATTTCTTTCATGGTCCCAGTAGTACTGCCATGGAGAAAAGAATAGAATGTTTTTGTAACATTGCCGATGATACTTTTCCCTCCGTGACAGTTTAACAGAGACGTATAGTCCCAGATTGATTGATACAATGGATTTTTGTGCAAAGGTAATAGGTATCTTTTTTCCATACAAATATTCAAGATTTCCAACTCCGTTTCATATACTCGTTATATTTTTGCGGAAAAATAAACACAATAGTACAAACATATGACAAACACTAATCACAACAAACATTCTTTCCGCCTATAGCATTGATTCTTGGTAAGAGACATGATCTTTTCCTGGGTGAGTCACAGCGGTAGGCAGTTCTGTTACGGACGGGCTTCGATTCTGTTTAAATGGTACACGTTCCAGTTGTGGTGCTGTGCTCGTTCGTCTGTTTCTTCGCTGTGTTGTCATGCGTTTTTGTAGTTCTTTATTGTCATTAAAGTTCATGACCAACTCAGTCAACTTTAATCATTTTCTGTGGCGGATTAAAGAGATTCATTTTAATTAATTTATTACCTTTTAAAAAATTTAAATTCAAATGAAAACTGACAAAAATTGGATAATACGCGAGAGCTATATTTGGTAGTATTTCTGGCATACAAAATCGTCCCACGATCTCCGCAATAGGTGGTGTGATGGGACGGTGCCATAATACACTTGTATAAGAGAATTTATTTTTATAAATTGGGTACAATGATTGCCTTGTGAATTAAATACTAGCTGGAGGAGGTATTTTCTTAATACCCAAAAGTAACTCAATTGTAGCTTAAATAATTGTACAGTTAATATGAATGCACTTTGGCATACCTAACTTGAATAACAATTTATTTTTTACCCTTTAAACTTTTACCCTTAAACTAACCCTTTTACCCCATTTACTCTTTACCCGGTCTCCGGTAACTCCGGTCTACTCTTACTTTTTACTCTTTACCCGGTCTGTTCTTTTATACAGTCTTAGTTGATTTTCTTTTCGTTTTTTCATTCACACATCATCCATCCTTTATTTAAAAGACATGGTGAACGAACGCAAGAGATCGTGATCGTGTGCCATCGCAAACGTAGGGTCGGACCAGCTGGGAAGCGAGGTAAAAATCCCCTACAACCCCCACATACACCACCTCCCTCCGCCGCGCCGCGGGGATTTTAGAAAGTAACGCTCAGGGAGGGGGTGGGGGAGGGGGTTGCCTCTGCAGACAAAGGAGGACGCGTGTGCGTACGGTGGGGGGTGCGATGCACAAGTTGCCTACGCAGCCGCCACCGGCGCCACTCTCAACTGCTCCACTGCCAACTGGAGTCGACTTAAAACAGTGCCAAACCGCCAAGGACGCTTTGAGCACAGTCGGCGCCGTGGCGCAAATGAAGTGCTAGTGTAAATAGTGTACATAATATCGTAGGAATGTGCGTGTGCTAGTATTGTAAATAAGTGTAAATAGATGCAAGCATGAATGAGTGAAACATGCACTACACTACCACATATTCCGGGAGACCGGTCGGGAGCTTAGAGCTTGTCCCGGCTGGGGCGGTGCCCCGCTGGTGGGAGAGTCCTGGTTAGGGGGAATCCCCACTAGCCGACGGTAGGTCGGCGCCGGATCTCGCCATCCGACGGGGGCAGATCACCGCCATCTCCCGAGAGAAGAACATGCACTACATTAACGGGACTAATGACCAAAGCAGTTGACGCGCCCGGAAACACGAAAAAATCAATCAATCAATCAATGAGTGAGTGAATGGAAAAAAAATTATCAAGACTATACAAATAAGAAACATTAAAAGACAATAAAAGCACGAACGTTATCTTAGGTTGCCGGCGAAAGTGCCGGCTTCATCCATAGGTTAAGTTAGTATTAAGTTAGTAAGCACTGCCCTCTTCTCTGCCGCAAAAGCCAACGAGCTGCGGCGCATGTACCACAATCATGGTAATAAACTACCGCTCCGCCAGGGCTACTGGCGGGGGGGGGGAATTTAAAGTCGTCTTAAACATGGAAAGCGTGTTTTAATGAAGTACCTGTAGATGGATGGATATATAGATGGATGCCATCGCACCCCAATATCTGTTCTGCAGAAAGTAATAGCAAATAATGTAAGTGTAGAAATGGAATGGAGGCGTTGTTTTGTCGTACTTGTTTATTATTTCATCAGAAAGCTTTTTCTGCCGCATTGCGACCATATTCGGTGCGATTCTGAGGCGGCTGGGGGCCTCGGTTCAAACGAAACAATATACGTGTGTATCAATGTCGGTAACATTGTTCATTGTAATAAAAGGTAATATTACAAAAAATTTAGTTTGACATCTAATGAACTGATAGCACACGGAGAATACATGTGTAATTCTTGTGCCAAGAAATATGATTTGATTGAAACTTTTTCTCAATTTAACCTTGCGCAAATATTACATCTCAAATTTATTCAAATCTGCGTCAAGGTTCAGAAAATCTTTTGGTTATGAATTGAGTTTCAATGATACAAAATCAAGGAAAAGTCGAAATAAATGCACAGGGGTATTTCGCAATTACAGAAGTATTTCGTTGCCCCAAGTTGTCTCTAAATTGTAATAAAAGTGCAAGACGATCCACACAAGCATTAAGAGTTGACGTAACATCAAAAACATCAGTCGCATTTTAAACGTACGTCTATTATTTTCTTGAACTCAATAATTCAATTTCAATTGAACTGTTTTCTGTCACATTTGACAACTATAAAAAAATAGGTGTATAACCTCTAATACTGTTCTTAACATTGCGTATTACAGACCTTATCACCGGTTAATCACGGCACTAGCAAATTTTAAAAAATCGAAAGCATGAGAAGTATAGTTTATCCCTTCTTGCATCACCTTTACAATTTTCATCCCAATAAATAGTTGAGGTACGTAACCTCGACTGTCACATCTATTCCATCACACACAGCAACATCTGCATATATATTCTCTTTCACGGTCTCTCCACACCACCAGCCCCGCCCACATCTACCGTCCCCTGCAACTCTTACCCCAGGCAGAGCGTTGTCTTCCTGCCCCGTCCTTCCCCAAGCAGGGAGGCTGGCAGACGTTCTCGATATTTGCTCGACTAATATTGTTTCAGAATTAATCTTACATTCTCACTCAGCCCCCGGAGTACCCTCGTCCTCGTCCTCGCCCCGTCCTCGCCACGCCCCCTTCGCGCTCCCTGCGTCCTCTCTCCACATCCCCCTGGGCGGAAACGAGTCGAGCAGGACGCCGGCGGGAGAACTTTGCGACCAGTTCTGCAGAACAACGGTGTGGACTATTTCGTGTTTCTGGACGCGTCAACGGCTATGGTTGCTAGCCCTGTAAGTATTGTGCATGTTTATTAAGCTATAAGCTGACGGTGTTCTTTCCCCGCTGGAAGATGTGATCTGGCCCCGACCTACAGGTCTGCTGCAGGACTTTCCCCACCTGGGTATCTCCGACCGAGCCGGACAAGCTCTAAGCTCCCCACTGGCCTCCCACGTGGTAGCGCACATAAGTGTGTCTAAGAAAAGGGTGAGTATAGGACAAGGGAGAGAAAGGAAAGATAGCTCGCGATCTGTGGCCCGTTTGTTAGGGTTCTGCTCCAGTATTCACCTGGAGTTGATGGGAGAAATCACGAAAAACTACCGATCAGAGCAGTCGGCCAGTACAATTCTCCCCCAGATAGCGATTAAACTTGGCTATCCAAATAGTTGTGAAAATCCTGTCACCGTCAGCACTCGAACCCCAGCACCTCCCAGGCCAGCAACTGAATTCAATCTCTCAATTTAGAGAGGTAACAATTCGCCAGAACTTCAACGCTAGTATCTCCCAGTCAGAGTCGCTGCAGAGACAATGGCTATGAACTAAACTCAGGCGGTACCCGTCCTCACCGCTTCTTTTTCCTCACGTCCCCTGCATCCTCATTCTCTCCCCACATCCCCCTGAGCGAAAGCGAGTCGAGTGGCACGCGAGCGAGAACCTTCAGAGCATCTCCGAAGAAGAACGCTCTACTATGTAATGCGGAATGCGCCCGTAGAATAAGGTCAAGGAAAGTTTGAATCAGATAGTTCTAGATTATTTTGCCTAGCTCCGCAATTAATTTCGCCGCGTGGAAAAAAGAAGTAAGTTTGGTGGAAGAGCAATGTTCTTTTGCGTACTATTTTAAATATGTTGCGAGCTACGTGATTCTTTCGTGGAACGGTGGAGAAAAATTGGAGCGCAGTTTTGTCATCGTGCCAAGCACATCTACGGAAATAAGAGAGGATATACAGCTTATTTTTAGAGAAGGAGTGGCAAGAATAATTGAACTACTGTTTGTAAACCAACATTCAATTTTCTGTTGAATTATTTGACGAATTTGTAAATTTTGAAATGGAATGGTGACAACATCATTCACATCATAACATGTGTATTATAAATTATGTTTTATTTGTTCAAAACCTACAGATGGATTATTTTTAATGCGCCCTATTAATTTTTACGACAGAATTACTTTTTTAGACATCTGAAATAAATGAAAGAAATTGCGTACAACCGACATTCATTATAAAGGTAATTCTATATGATTTGATATATTTTTCCTAGAACCATGGTAATTCGAACAACCACAATCCTGTAATAAGAAGTTCGGCTACTCTTAACTTCATTTTGTCGGAAAAATTGATAGCTCAGAATTATTGGTTTTGTCTTTATACGATATATTCTGGTTGCAATACAACATCGATTTTATCATTGACTGTTCTAGCATCAGTCTTCAAGTGAATGGAGGAAATAACGAAAACAACCCACATCCCTTTAAATTTTCATTAAGAGAAACGTTACGTCCAACACTTCTGACACATACCTACAATTGAATATCCGCTTCCTTTGCTTCGGGAATAAAAATTGGCTGTTAATAAAAATATACCCGATTTTATGCTACAAGTATTTCTTTTTGTTTCACCTTCGGTTTAACTTCGCTGTTCGAAATTATCAGATATTAAATTACAGATTTTTCATGTTAAAAATGAGGATTTTTATATAAAATCAATGACAATGCAGCAAAAATAACTTGACTTAATTCTATGTAGTTTTTGTTACTAAAAAGTGTGTTATAAATTGAACGTTAAGAACACTGAATGCTAACTTCGTTAAGCTCTCTTTTCCAAAGGCAGTTTTGTCCGGTTATTTGCTTAAAAAATGACAGGAACGTACAAGAGCCAGAAAAACGGTAAATCACAAATAATTATTAAAAAACAGGTTTTGGTTGTAACCAGTAGGATATTGATATTGTTTGTCAGCACTCGAAGTCAATACCTTCCAGTCAACGAAGTTACATTAGTTTAATCGTCACTATTATCGACGGCTCTTTTACAAAATATTTGAATTTCATTAATTAATTATTTTTGTCTTTTTTCATTAACCTTTTCCATGTGAATAAAATAATCCAAGTCTAGTACGTGTACGTGTTGTGTACTGGTATCTACGAGAAGCAACTTCTGCCAAGTCTCACTGTTGGTCCAAAGCAGGCAGATATTTTTTTTTAAGTTATCCAGACACAGAGGCTTATAGGCTATCAATATACAAACGTCTCCACTGAAACTGAATAACATTTGAGTCAAATCACCATCTGAGGTAACTTCAGAGCAACAGCTTTTGCTGCTCTTTATCTAAATAGCTAGATCGCATTTGAGTGCTCGCTGTCTGGAGGACAATTCTGATCGCTAGGTGCTCTGATCGAAAGTTTTTCGTAGTTTCTCCGACTAATACCAGATGAACACCGGAGCAGTACACTTTTTTTAACAGTTTCCCCTCCACAGTAACCCTGAGGAGGCGCGAATTTATTATCTTAGTGGCATACAATTGAACTGCTGCCATGTGGTTTAAGCAGCTAAGAGGGAGAGATAATAATAAGCTAATACTAACTAAAGCTAACATAATTCTAGGTTAAATCTAATTTAATAGTCATTTAGTAGCACTTTGTATTCCTAACTTACACAAAATTATTATTATTATTATTATTATTATTATTATTATTATTATTATTATATTTCTTAATTCTAAGTAATGTTTCTATATGGTCCTACTAGGTGATTTTTAAATTTATTTTTTCATTCACGCATCATTCATTCATTATATACATACCATTCATTCAACTCATTCATTCCCACAGCACTACACTGAATGTCTTCTGTTCGCCACAAACAAGGTGGAGGCGATCCACAACTGCACTGGCAGAAATGTCTGCACTACTTTAATGTAAATCACATTAAAGTGATAACCAGAACGCAAATTACATTTAGTGTACACATTTACATTAGGATGCAGGAGATTAATCTTTATGGTCATATCTGAAATGAATGAATGAATGAATGAAGGAAGGAACGAACGAATGAATGATCATGATAGACCGGTTAATTATGAATATATGACATGACTGATAGGGAACATGACTGACATGACAAGGGAATAGGGAAACCACAATATTAAATCCACATCAATGTACAAATATATTAAACTCTTTTAATGTACACTGTACATTAAGTTTTATGTACATTAATACATTAATCTACATTAAATTTAATTTTATTTCCGACAGTGTGGCAGGTGTCAAGCTTGGAAGCCTTGCTTGCCGGTGTATGGGGCCCTTCTCTCCCGTCTTCTTGCCTCCTTACCTCCCGCTCCCGCCGTTTGCACGGCCGATCGCCGCAGCTTCCTGGCGCGTCGGCATCGGCGGTCGCGCGGGGCCACGCTCCAGTGGTTATCACACGGCAGCTGAGCGGAACGCCACGCCAGGCCAAGCCGCCCGCGCCGCTCAGCCGGTTTCCTGCAGCCGCCACCGCCACCGCCGCGGCTTCGCGCACTGGATAAGGACTAGAGTTCGCACTCGGAAGGCGTAGCAGAAGTCTCTCTCAATGCCGTAGAATGCGTCAATGTCCACTTTCTGGCTTCTCGAGAGGCAGACTTGGAAAAGTAACAGTCATATGGACTGATTGATTGGCTTTTTCGTGTTTCCGGGCGCGTCAACTGCTTCGGTCATTAGTCCCGTTAGTGTAGTGCATGTTTTTTCTCGGGAGATGGCGGTGATCTTCCTCCGCTGGATGGCGAGATCCGGCGCCGACCTACCGTCGGCTAGTGGGGTTTCCCCCTAACCAGGACTCTCCCACCAGCGGGGCACCGCCCCAGCCGGGACAAGCTCTAAGCTCCGACCGGTCTCTCAGAATATGTGATAGTGTGGTGCATGTTAGTGTAAGTGTGTGTAAGGAGGAGAGGATAGGACAAGGAAGAGGAAGGGCAGATCGCGCGCGGTCCGTGGCCCGTTTGGTAGGGTACTGCTCCGGCATTCGCCTGGTGTTGATCGGAGAAACCACGGAAAACTACCGATCAGAGCAGCCAGCCGCTAGAATTCTCCTCCAGGCAGCGACTGAATTCGACCTAGCTGAAAAGCTAGTGTCGAAAATCCCGCCACCGTCAGGACTCGATCCTAGGACCTCGTTGTCAGAGGCGCTGCAGTGACATCAGTTGATGCACTGAGCTACCGCTACCGGTAATCACATGGACGTAAAGTAGTTGAATTAGTATAGTAAAGTTAATTAGTATAGTAGTTAACAAGTATTGGTCAACGTAATTGTTTTACGAATCTTAAATGAAACCTATGTCCATCCAAGATCTTATGTGGTTTACTCGGATGGCGTCGCAGAAAAGGGAGGCAGCCACCCAGAATGCCTCTCTTTATTTTATTTATTTATTTGTTTATTTTTGTATTTTTATTTATTTATTTTTATTTATTTATTTATTTATTTTTGTATTTATTTATTTATTTATTAAGAGACAGACTTAGAAATTTATTTATTTATTTATTTATTTATTTATTTATTTATTTATTTATTTATTTATTTATTTATTTATTTATTTATTTATTTATTTATTTATTTATTTATTTATTTATTTATTTATTTATTAAGAGTCAGACTTGGAAAAATCACAAACACTTTGAGGACATGTAGTTTTAGTGTTACTGTTAAAAAAAAAATTGGTCAAAGTATGATTGATTATTTCGGGTATCCTGGCCGGTCAACTGCTGTAGTCATTGCTCCTGTAAGTGTAGTGTGTGCTTTTCCGGATATGGCGATGTTCTTCCCCCGCTGGATGAAAATACCCACCGCGGAGCTAAACATTGGCTTGTGCGGCTTCCCCAACCAGATATCTCTCGTAAGTGGGGCACCGGCCCAATCGGGAGAAGCTCTAAATTCCCGACCGATCTCCCGACAATGTCACGTTCACCACTCGTATCATAAATATCTATTATCTATTAATTTCAATGTTAATCACCTATATTTCATTTTATGCATTTAGCACTATAAAGAGGGTAACTGAAGAAATCCCAATATTGTTTAATAACGACTAACCTAAACTACGACCTCCGAATTCGGAAAAGGGTCGATAATTCTCTGCCAAGACTCTCGCTGCATTTCCACTAACCTCTCCCAAGTCAACGCGACCGAGCAAGGAGTTTGATGGTATTTCCAATTCATAAATCGGGGGTGTTTACCACTTTGAACGTGGCGCGTTGGTACTTTAAATTTTTTTTTTTTTGTGTATATATATATTGAGACGAGCTCTGATATGCGCCCCAGCGAGGAAGCAGAACCCCAGGCAAAACGCCCAAGATAAATCGCGGGTGTTTACCACTTTGAACGTGGCGCGTTGGTACGTCATCATCTGACGTCAGCCGCGGCTGAAGTCGGACGTAACGAGTGGTCGCCAATGATTTCCCGGGGCGATAAGCGTTGGAAAATTAAATCCTGCGATTGGCCCGTTGAAAGAAAACGGGGGAACAGTCTCCGAGGGAGGAAGGGTTCCCGAGAAACAAGACAGTCAGAGAAAGACAGTCGGGAAGGACAGTCGGAAAAGGCCGCCGGAGAGTTTTGATAGCAATCGCGACACATTCTGAGAAAAGGCCGAACAGTCTGATAGAGATCGCCGAAGGGTCGAGTAGACGATCATTACGTCGCAACTACGCCGCATCGCCAAAGCGGAAGGCTGAGGCGACATTCCTGGTGCAACACAGCCAAAGAAGCAAGTTTGTTGGGAACGGAAGACGGGCGTAGAGGCACGGCCGTCCTACGGGACGACTGGAGAAGATTGTACTACTTCACGAGCGAACGGAGGAGCGGGCCAAGGAGCAGCGCGGACCGGCGAGCGTGTAGCGCAGCGAGGGGCGAGGTCGAGCGTCACCGCGGCGCGAGCAGCCGTTCGCAGCGATAAGCAGCTGAGGTCAGTCACTGCGTTGGCCGAGGTCCAGGTTACGTGTTCCCCAATCGCCGAAGCGTGAGTACCCGTGCGACATTCAGACCGCGAGGTCGTAATATTTCCAAAGGTGTGATTAAAAAGGTATAACTAGGAAGTGTTCTTGCCGAACGCATAACACGGGAATTCAGTTCAATCCAACATAGTGGAACGAACAGACTGAAAGAACATTTTAGTGCTAAGATCAGTAGGTTTGCATAAACAATTAAATGGCCGAGTATTGTAATTAGCGGGCAAGATATGATTTTTGAGTATTTAAGGTAGGAGATTATTGTTTATTTGCACAAGATGGAGCAAGAATGTTAATCCAGAATTAGGATTATAATTATCATAAAAATAGGATTGCAATTTGTTTATTATAATCTAGTGTGTATGTGTATGTGCCTCTGGAAAAAGTTTCAGAATACATGCCTAATTTTACCAGAGCCATCCAAGTGTTTCATTAGAATTCGATCCATCCTGATTCTATCCATTGCAAGCTACCCCTTATTTGCCTCTCACAGGCAAGACGAACGAACAACCTGACAGGCCTGGCGTCGGAGCGACAGTAGGCTGCCGCACGGCGCTGGTAACGCCCGAGCGGTGCTTCACACCTCAGGGCTAACGACCCTGGTCAAAGAAAAGGTTGCATTGTGTGCGGCGCGCCGGAGGCCAGTCCACGGCGTGTGTGTTCCGTCACAATATATATATATATATATATATATATATATATATATATATATATAAACATGGGAAATGAAAGATATTTCGAATTTGTCGAAACAGAGATCAGCATGAACAACATCCCAAAACAGAATATGTTGAAAATTCTCATCCAAGACCCTCGTTGTATTGCCTCATGCTCTTCCAAACCAACGCCGCCCAACCACACGCGTGAGGAAGCGATGAGATCAGACGTCATTTCAAATTCATCGAAAAATTAAATTCCCACTTGGAACAAATTACTTTATCTATGCTTTATTCAGATAATTACCTAAATTATTTTTGATACCTATTTAGCGTAATAAAGAGGGAAAATGAAGAAATTCCAATATTGCGTAAATAGCGACCAACTGAGCTGCTACGTTTTGTTTCCTATTTTTCCCCTCCGCCTTATCCCCTGATGAGGCGAGAATAAGCAGGCCACTACGTCCGAATGCAGAAAGGACAAACAAGACGATAATACTAAGAACATTTCAAGAATAGAAAAACATACGTGCAAACCCTAGGGTGCCGGTCAAAACGTCGGCTTCATCCATAGGTTAAGTTAGTATTAAGTTACTACTTAAGCACTGGCCCCCTCTCTCCCGCAAAAGCGAACGAGCAAGGCATATGTATTTCCTTCATGAAAATATACAACCGCCCCGCCAAGATTACTGGCAAAAAAAAAAAAACAAAAAAACAAACAAACAAAAACAAAAAAAACAAACAGAAAGGGACGAAAATTCTCAGCCAAAACTCCCAGCTGCATTTCCACCGTGCTCTCCCAAGCCAAGGAACCATGGTTATGTATATAATGAATGAATGATGCGTGAACGAAAAATAAATTAGAAAAAGAACCACTTATAAAACCATACAAAAACATTTAGAATTAAGAAACAAATAACAACAACATTTTTCGTGTAAAATAAGTATGCCAAAGTGCTACAACATAATTATTAAATTAGATTTAAGCTAGAAATAAGTTAGCTTTAGTTAGTATTAGCTATTTTAGCTGCTTAAGCCGCAACGCAGCAGCGTAATTTGTACGCCAGTAATTAAATAAATTCCCGCCTCCTCAGGGTTTGATTGACTGATATTGAGGATTTGACAGAATGTAAAATTTATTAGCAAGGTGTGTACATTTGTATATTTCTTTCTTTTTTTTTGTTTTGCATATCATATTATTGTGTATTATATATTCATACTGACGACTTCATGCCTTGTTGGTTTTTTCTATATTGATGATGGAATTAAATGATTCTTAAACGTCGGTCAACATTAGTTGACCATTTAATTCCATCATCAGTATCTTTTTTTTGTTTATTCGATCATCAGTTTTCCATCCAATCTATTCCATCATCAGTTTAGTTGTTTATTCCCGTAAACATCCATCGTTACGTCATGGTCATGAATTCTTCAATTGTAAACAAAATTGCTTAAAATTGTATTAATAGCTTATTTGCCAAGTTTAGTTGTTTCCTCCCTGGACAGAATGTATAGTTGGTGTCTTGTGAATTAATTCAATATCTCCTAGTATTTACTACTACTACTATTATCATTATTATTATTATTATTATTATTATTATTATTATTATTATTATTATTATTTATATGACAACTTGTTGCATTCCTATTTACGTTTGTTACCTTTTACCAGTAAAATGCTACTATTTTCTAAGCATATTTCTCCTGTCAACTCAAAAATGAAGATTTTGGAGATGTTTCAATTTTCCTGTGCACCGACGATATACGCGTCACAGCTCCTTCCCGTACCCGCTGTCAACCTCGCTTTTGGTCACTGACCTGGAAAACACACACACTAGAGTCTGACCTTCGCATTGAGCCCTGCAGAGATTCCCGGCCCGAAGCGCCGCCCCCAATCCAAAAGTTTTATGGCCGCCGCGAAGGCACGTTTGCCTTTTGAGAGAGCGCTCGCGCGCCGGGGTGAAGATGTCCCGGGTGAGGCCGAGGGTGGGGGGACGGGGGTGAGGGGAGGGTGTTAATGGCGACGCGTGTGACCGCGGGCGCGGTGAGGGTGGCTGACTTGCTTACCTGCGCCACCAGCAGCTGCCCGCGACCCTGCACAATGGCGGGGCGGGTGGGTTTACGACAGGAAGCGCCGACGCGCCCGCCCCTTGGCCGCACCTTGCAGCCCCCCTCGCTCGCTTCGTCACGGGCGCGTGTGTGGCTGCAGAGGGTTGGCCGGCGATGCCTTGGGATTTTTTTACATGTTTCCCCTACACAGAAACCCTGAGGAGGCGGACCGGGAGCGGTAGCTCAGTGCATCAACTGATGTCACTGCAGCGCCTCTGACCGGGAGGTCCTAGGTTCCCACTCCCCACGGCGGCAGGATTTTCGAGACTAGCTTTTCAGCTAGGTCGAATTCAGTCGCTGTCTGGAGGAGAATTCTAGCGGCTCTGATCGGTAGTTTTCCGTGGTTTCTCCGATCAACACCAGGCGAATGCCGGAGCAGTACCCTACCAAACGGGCCACGGACCGCGCGCGATCTTTCTTCCTCTTCCTTGTCCTATCCTCTCCCCCTTACACACACACTTACTCTAACATGTACTACACCACCACATATTTCGGGAGACCGGTCGGGAGCTTCAGAGCTTGTCCCGACTGGGGCGGTGCGCCGTTGGTGGGAGAGTCCTGGTTAGGGGTAACCCCACTAGCTGACGGTAGGTCGGCGCCGGATCTCGCCATCCAGCCATCTCCCGAGAAAAAGCATGCACTACACTAACGGGACTAATGACTGAAGCAGTTGACGCGCCCGGAAACACGAAGAAATCAATCAAAAACATCAGTAAATGCACTGAGCCCCCTCTCGTGGTGAGCCCAGAATTTGCGACCGAAAGTTCGTGTGTTGTGTCAGGGAAGAGATGGGCATAGCCCTGTATGTCTACCACGCCACTTTTCAACTGGGAAGGGTTCGAGAGGGCACGGACAGAGTGAACGCGTCCAAGAAAAAAGAAACTTTTCGGCCAACCAAACCAAACCAAATCATGAACAAAATATAATTATTTGGATCATTAATGTATTACAGAAGAATAACCAAAGCATATTTTCAATTTCGTTAGCTGATTATCTCAAAATATATTTTTTAAATTTATAGTCAAATAACAATAAAAGTGAATGTGACGTATGGGTAGAAGTATAATTTAAGCACGTTTTCTTGAGCTCCAGAATCCCTATCCCATCCTTTTAGACATATATAGTCGAATAATGAATAAAGGTTTCTACAAAGTGTGGTTAGCATCACTTGAAAACTAAAAATTTTCGCTAACAGAAAAAATATTTTCATCGGCACACAAATGATGGCAAACACGTAAATAATACTGATGACAAAAATAATAAAGTGTAGTACGTCATCGAAGACATTTTAAGACAACCTTTAAAATTATTTATTTTCCGAAGAAAATGGACAACCATCAAGCATCAGAGAACTTTCACCACACAGACCGCGAAGAACCTAAATATACCTGCCCCACGAACGGAGACCGGGGCCAGTTCAGTGGGTCCCCTCCAGAGTGTGTTTAGTTCAATCGCGAACAGCTACGCTGACAACAGCTCTGAAAATAGCTATGCTTTTTATTATGTATATGCTTTCTTATTTTAAGTAAACTCTGTGGTTATGTTGTGTCGGTGATTTTACAGATCAAGCCCACCAGCACTAATTATCAAAAATATTTCAGACATGAATTTTGGTTTAATGTTTCGGAAAACTAATGCAAAAGAGAAGGGGAAAAGAACGCAGAGACATAATCTGGTAGTGAAGGAAATATTACTAATGCTTGAATGGTTTTAGAATTTAGTTCAGAAGCGGCAATAGACTAAAGGTTCTTTTAATTATTTAGTTTAGTTTAATTGTGTTACATTGAGGCCCTTCAATTATAATTGATCAAAATGAATCAACAACTTCATCTTTGCAAAAAATCAATTTAGATTTGACGCAGTGTTTCCCAATTAATTGTACTTTTAGATTAGATAGCATTAAATAAGTTATAGTTAAAATAATTAATATGAACATTCCTCTCTAATTGCTTAAGCCATAAGGAAAAAAACATTACATCCTGATAATCAAATCTATTTCCGCCTCCACATCACTGCAGTGGAGAAAGGAAACACACATTATTTTAGTTTTGAAAAGACACAAATCTGCGACAGAACAGTTTGTTTCCTTTTCGAATACATACAAATAATTTTATCGCATTTTATCATCCTCGGCTGTGACTGGGCTCAAATACCGAAACTAGGGTCTTTAGAATATTTTTTTTCGCACTTTTATTAATACTATTATTATTTATACAGCATAAAGGGGCTTGTTTCGGTTTTCGCGCCGGTTTCGATAGGGAGGTTTCGCTGCTCACCGTAGAGCGTAGCACTGTATGGTCTGGGCGCTGGTAATCGTTTGGAAATGGCGTTTTTTTCAAGATAAATTACACAGGCACACCAAAAAAAGTTGTCAGACCCAAAGACTTTACATATATTTCTCTATGTATGTCGACGCCCTGAATCCAAATCTGAAGTCTGAATCGCGCCATCACCCTCCATTTTATTTTAAATAAATAATTTTTTAAAAAATCGTGAATTTTTTTTTGTTTTGTTCCCGGGGTGTTGTCAGACTCAGACTTGACATGTTTCTCTGCGTATTTCGATTTATCCACATTTTTTTTGTTTTGTTTTCGGGGGTTATTATCAGACTCAAGACTAGACACATGTTTTTCTGCGTATGTCACGCGATTAATACGAATCTGAAGCTAGACTTGCGCCACCATCATCCAATTTTTCTTTAAATTGTGAAAAAACGCCGTGAAACTTTATCCTAAAAACGCAATTTCCAAAGGATTACCACCGCCCAGACTATACAGTGTTACGTTCTACGGTGACCATCAAACCTTCCTATCGAAACCGGCGCGAAAACCCGTTCGTGTGTGTGTTTGTTGAGGTATGGTGAAGTTTGTGGTGAAATGAACGAAATGTATCAATTGCATGTTGCTGTAGGTAACTATCTTGTTCGTGTGTGTGTGTGTGTGTGTGTGTGTGTACTGGTGTGGTGAAATTTGTGGTGAACTGAAGGAAATATATCATTTGCATGTCGCTGCAAATAATTATTTCAAGTTGTGATTTTTCACAATGGATTCAGCTAGTCTTTGTTATTAACATCGTTTTATTTTCTCTCGACGCTTACTCTCGACAATTAACCTTTGATTGATCTTTAATTTAAGCCATCAATCGGACCTTCTTAAAGAGGGAATAGTTTTATTAAACTTTTTCACTTGGGGTGACTCCAGTTTAAAGAAATTCTCCTGCCACCAAAATCGGGAGTGATGAAACGTGTGTTACAGGAAAAAAACTGAATTTAATTTTACAATTCCTATACTCAGCACATTGCACAATCTCTGCTTGTTTTTTTTTTAAAAACATTTCTTACAAATGCTACTCTCACATCACAACACCAAAATATTTTCTCTAATAATATGAACATTAAATACTCTTCGCGATTCACATTAAAAAAAAAATTAACGAACACTCACAACGGAAATGAAGCAATCACGCTGAAACAGTGCCGCAACGACATGAAATCCTTCAAAGCCAACTTCTCAGGAGAGAACAAAACCCGAACCCGTCCGAATAGAAAGCAAAGAAAGAGAAATGGAGGCCCAGCAGGGCACGTGCCCTTCATCAGCACGTGCCGCTGCCGTAGGGTGAACCGGCACCCTGCACCCTCCCTTCTCCCCCCCCGGCTCCTCCTCCCCGATGCCGTGCATTGCGTGTCTGCAGGGCCAGGATTCCCTGCTTTTTTTCGTTGCTTCTTCGCTCCGCAACGTCGGTAAGCTTTCTGGTACCGGCCGAGGCGGCGGCGGCGGCGGGGCCGAGGAACAATGAAATATCTACACGAGCCTTATCGCGTCTCGATCTGGTAAATTAATGCTCCCGGCGGCCGCGGGCCGCGCTGCGGGCGCCTAGGAGGGGGGCGGGGCGGGGGAAGAGGAGGGGAGGGCGAGGAGAGGCGGTTCGGCGCGGAGGGGTGGGGATGGCGGCCTTTTTATGAATATGTATTTATGATAAGTCCTGTTTCGGGTTATTAATACCGCCCGTACCGACCGGCTCATCCTGGGCTCGGCGACGGCAACGTACATAATTAATTAGAGCAACCATCCCCGACCCTAACCCCTCCCCAGACCTCGCCCCGCCCCCTTGCGCCCCGCCCCGCCCCCGACGATTCCTGCATGTCGCGGCTCGACGCGCACCGGGAGGCAACTGTTTTCGTGTGGACGAGGTCGGCGAGAGCTTTGAAATTTTTTAGAACTTCTAGAGAGGCCATGATCGCAGGAATTGGCGAACGAAAGTGAAAGTTTTTCACTGGCTTCTTCCCTTCAGCTTTGCAGATATGTTCTTGCATTGTTTTGTAAGGAGAGTACGTTCGATGCGACTAGACTAGAATGATGTGGAATGTTTAACCTGTGATGCGAATTCGTGACCGTAATGAACTACGTGTCATTCAATTATAACTATGTCGACCCTTTTAACCTTACAACCGTTAATTTCTTGAATCTTAGAAACTTCTCTTTAATTTCATTTTTGAGGTAACTATTGGATGTGTTTTTGTGGATAAGGTCTGTGAGATGCTTCCAATTTTTGTAGAACTTTTAGAGAGACGAAAGTTGCGATAGTAAAAGTGGTACGATAGTAAAAGGTTTTAACTGGAATGCTTCTCGTTCGCTTTGCAAATATTTTCTTCTCTGTTTTCATCTTCTAGAGAGAATATGTGTGACGCAACTAAAAATGGAATGTAGCTTAAAACACCATAGTACCGTTGAATGTTGGTATTATGTTACGTAATATTAAGCACTTGCACTTTTAAATAAATTGTTATAGGTACAAAATTATGTACGATCTTTCTATTTAACGTATAAATCTTGAATATTTTGTTCAGTTTTATCTTGTAGGCACATTATTGCAAAGTTTCGGTTAAGAACGTATATCTTTTTGTGTTTAGTATTTGGAAGGCATTTACATTGGATGAAAATTAATGTTTCCACTTACATATAATTTTACTCCACAATATTATTCTAAGCTTGTCATCTCACTATAATATGTGTGAATGAAAAAACGATACATTTACATTAGCATCGTTTTATTGATTTATCGCCATTCATTGGTCATTGTTTCACACAAAGTTTCTGATCTGTCATGATGTAGTTAATTCTGTCAGCCTGCTATTTAATTTTATGGAGAGATCAAATTTAAGCTCATCCAAACACTGTTTCTTGAGAGTGCACTGTAATATTTTTATTAATTCCTTATATTCACTCTGTCATTCATGTTAAAGAATAAAATGGTAGCCATAGATACTTCGACAGTGACTTACAATTCTTCGCAATGGAAGGTCAGCATTCATATTCGCTAGAGAATAATAGGAATATCAAATTCGCTAGGACGTACGACTCTTCGCTAGGGAAGGCAGTATGGGGCACAGGTGATGGTTTAACATAAGCTATATCGAAAAGAAAGTGAAATTATTTTACATGAAAATGCTGAAATACTTCCCACTGACAAATATTGTTTGAAACCAAACATCACACATTGGTCTTTTTTGAAATTTTGTAAAGAACAAATTGTAAGACGTAGAAACGAAGGACTCAACTTTGGAAATTCAGGAAAAATTTCTACGAGGAATATATCAAACGTCTCATGAATTGAATCATCAAGATCCATGTTATTTATTGCACACACATATTTTTTAGACAGAAGAGAAAGTGAACCTTTATTTTCATGAAAGGAAGAAGTGAAAATGAGATGGCTACAAACGAAGTAAATAAATGCAAGGATAGTCTGAAATAGACTGGTATGCGATATGCCTTAATTTCGTACTGCTGGCAACGACTCTTTAATTCCGCACTACCATCATTGTATTGTTAAATATTCTACGATACAATCTTTCCTCGCATTCCACAAAACAGAAAATGCGAATCAGAATAAATTACTTGAAACCCTGAACTCACGACCTCATTTTTTCGGACGGTGTCGTTGATGTGGTCACACGCTTGTGCTGGATGGAGAGTAACACGGCAAACTGTGCGGGCGAGGTCGTGAATAATTTAGCAGTTTAAACCAGCGAGTCGAACTAAACGAAAGTGAAGAAAACTATTTCTGAATTTTGCTTTTCTTGTTGTTGACGTGTTGCGAAAATTGATATTTCATTATTTATTTATTTATTTTATTTTTATTTTACGTCAAAAACAGTTGAAATTGCCTATGACGTGCTATGGGGAGAAGTGAATTCTGTGCACATTTTCAACATTCTGTGATCCCTACACTAAGTCATATACTACATGAATTTTGAAAATTAAAAAAAAACTTTAATGTAATAAAATGTATTTTCAAGGATAAATAAGCAATAAATTTTGGGCTGTTGTCCATGATGTCCTTCGTCAAGGAATAATACTTCCTGCCGCAACAACATGGAAACGATAATTTGAATAACTATATTTCCCAATGAATTCTAGAAGACGTGCACAGATAATGAAGTTACATTTATGTCCAGAAGCAAAACAAGGGGCTATCTCAGCATTTGCTCAATGGATCAGGGAAACTGGACGAAAAACCTGATCGAGATGGGGGTCATTGACCCGGAGGCTGCAGTACAATACTTGTCAATAACACAATCTTTACATTAGAGGCAATCGGAAACACGTATTTATTGTGCATCTACGTCTATAATAGCAAAGGATATTAAGATGATGAAACTATTTTTGATATAAATATGTTTGATACACAATTTATTATCTTTATCTCAAATATAGGTTTCGCTTTTCCAATATACAAATATTGACGTAGAAATAACCCAATGCACTAAGTATGGAAACCATATTTGCTGATCCTACATCACTGTCTTTTCAACCCGTTATTTGACAATCAAGTCATGGTCATTTCTCAAACAACTGTGGAACTAGTACAGTATGCAGAACGATGTTGTCATCTGTAAGAGAAATGTTCTATAAATACTTTTGCTCGGATTGGGGCATTTAGATGATATGGAATTGCTAACGTATAAACTACAATTAATTTCATAATACTGAGATTAATTAGCCGGCCTGAAGAGTCGAGATCACTAGGCTGTAGGGTAGTAGTTGCCTCAGCTCCAAGGGTCGCGGATTCGAGTCCCGCCTCGGGCATGGATATTTGTGTATGCTTATGTTGTCCTTACATGTCGCGTTTCCCCTTCAGTTACCCCAACGCAAATCAGTCAAAGTGATCGCATTATGACCTGATAGTTAAAAGCGACCTTAAAAAAGGATTAATTAGTTTTAAATTTGTGGATTGTGATATTTATGGCTAAACCTTTTACTTGAACAACTGAAAGTGTGGCAGAAAAGTTCACAAATTCCTTTGAAAATAGGATAACCCAAGGAATGTCAAAACTGAGTGAAAATTCATAGGAAATTATTTGGGCTCAAAATCCCTTTGCCATAATAAGCAATTAACCCCACATGGAAGATACTTGTCTTTACCTGAGAGTTTGATTAGGAAGAAATGTGAATATGTTTGAATATCAGTTTGATAATGTACTTATTTGAAATAAGAGATTTCATGCACGTAGTGGCGGTGTTTTGTGAAATTCTCGGGAATATGACGTTTTTGAAACATAGCTGCAATGTTATTTTAGTATTTCCCCTTCCAAATTTGATCATATGCAAACATATTATTCAAAATTTGAACTTAAGGTTTCTAATTATTGTTCTTTTCTCTTGTGAGGATTGTCGGCATATAACTTTGATGAGATAACTTAATGTTTATTAGCGTTTTTGACGTAATTTATTAACAGTTTCGACAGTAAAATAAACAACGATCTAAATATTAACGAAAGATTAGAGAATAATTTAAATTAAGTATGATTCATCCGTTGCCAATGAATTATAATTTTCCACAATTTTTTACATTTCATTCTTCTCAGTTCGAAAGTTCAGTTTAATTTTCTCTGAAAATTAAATTTAATACGAAGCACAAAAGTACCATTGAATAGAAAAATAGCTTCAAAAGATAATATTATATTAAGCTTCTTTCCTCCATTCATCTTGATATACATGATATGTTGACACTCCACTGATTCTTGACTTCCCTGTCAAAAGTTGCGATTTTCTTTATTTTTAAACATGTATTTCATTAGAGTCCCTCTAGTAGCTTATGAACAGAGTGTTAGCCTTTTGTCGCGCAATTTCAAGTTCGATGCAAAGGGGAGAAAAAAAGAGCTGTAGCATTCCATTACAATCATCTCAGTTTCTATAGCTGTATGAGGTAAGAAAGCTCGGCCAGGTCAAATATGCTAGTGCGGCAATGGGAATATATTATGCTTGCCACATGTCTCCCTTGGCTTTGATAATAAATCTCAGTATTTGATAATATACAAAAGCAACTGGCTTGGGAACTTTGTCAAAAGTCGTATTTATCCGACCCTAAAATGCCAAATACATAATATTTCATTAGAACTGAACGTCATACAATGAAAGGTAGAGCAAATTTTTAGACTTCAAACATTTGAATTTGCAACAAACGGATTGAAAAAACTGATATGATAGAACATTTAATTAAAAGACAAAAACAGATTTAAATAAAGAGGTGATTTAATAGAGAAATATATATATTTTTGAAACTAAACTCAACCCGTGTTTTGTTCATTCTCTCTTCCAATGTAAATACGGATTCAAATGTGATCATATTTCATTAAAAACAAAAAATAAGGGTAATCCACGCTTTATAGATAAATAGAAAAAATACAGAAAATGTGTGCTTCCTTCGAACCAACTCCCAACGTAAATACCCTTAATAAACGTATCTTTGACATAGAAGAACATCTGTACCGGAAGCAAAGAAAGAAGGAAAGCAGGAAAGCACAGGCCACTGGTCATTCCAACTCCTTAACAAGCGGCTTGGGCGTCTCGGGTCGATTGAAAGATTCCGCTCTCAGCTGGGCCGGGCGTCGAAGAGTGCGCCACTTCCGATTATACGATTGTGCGCTACGAGTTGTCAGTTTTCTGGGGTGAGGCTTGAGCAGGGGCGGGGGGGGGGCGGGGGCGGGGCGGGGCGGGGCGGGGCGGGGGGCGGGGCGGGGCGGGGCTGGGCTGGGCTGGGCTGGGCTGGGCTGGGCGGGGCGGGCTGGGCGGGGCGGGCTGGGCGGGCGGGCGGGGACAGGGCAGGGCAGGGCAGGGCGGGCAGGGGAGGGGAGGGGGGGGGATGAGGGAGGGGAGGGGGGGGGGCTGGGTAGAAGGGGAGCCGAGCCGTCGCCGATAGGCAGTTTTTGCATGCCGTTCGTCTGTTACGCTAATTGCTCGGAGCACGCGAACCACATCTCGCGCATGCGCGGTCGAGGCGCGTGCAGCTGACTGGGCTAGCACCGCGCTTTCGGCCAAATTCTTCTCGTTTTTTTTTCCCTTTGAGCATTTTTGTTAGCTTCGCCGTAGAGGTTCAGTTGAAGTTTATCTGTAGAGAAATGATTGCTTTTTAGTATCTCCGTGTTTCCGGCCTCAAATGTGTGGAGTTCAAAGAAATATTAGCAAAACGGTAGAGGAACAACACGAGGAGGGTTATTACTCTTAACAGCCACTTAGTAATTGGGAAAGGGGGGCATTCTAGCATAGGTTTTTATTTTTCGCTACCGCTTACGTAGTAGAGAGAAAGTTATATTATGAAAGAAACAATCCTCTAACACCTGTTGTACACAGAATCCATGTTTTTTGGATCCTTAATACCGAAAAATTAAATGGTGACAAAACGCCTGTCCATACGACCGTCCATCCGTTTGTGGACAATTCTAGCAGCTAAACCGTTCAGTCGATTTGCTCCAAAATTTATATTTCCCAATCGACCTGGCTTATGTCACGACCCCTAGAATTGGAAACCTATATTTTAGTTCTGGGGGTACTTAACATGAAACCGCTAGAACAATCAAAATTTTCAAAAAAATATCTCCATCCTTTTTTATTAATCCTTTTTTGTGTGTAAAGGACGTTTACGAGAATGGTGCAGATCTCATGTTCGTTGAAAACTCTTCTACAAACTTAGGTATTAAAATAAAGTCATGTACAAATTTTCGAAAATTTCAGTGTTTTTCGCGTGATTATGCGTGAAAGTACGGACGAAAGTGTACGTGCTGTTTTAGCACCACTAGTTTCGCCTTTCGTTGTTTAGAAAAGGAGTTACTGTTTCACCATTAAGCACCATTACATATTATTAGAATATTTCTGAACTCTATTTCGTTTCTTCTTTCTACTCTTATCATCAAAACAATGCCGAAATGTCGGTTTGCTTAATCGTTTTGTGGAAACTCCGGTTCTTTTACCTGACCATAAAAACTTGCCTCTTCATAAACAAGTTGAATTTTTTATTCTAGTATCCATGGTTAAAGAGAACATTTTAAAGCAAACACTAAAGACGTTCTACTAGTTGAAATAGCACACTGAATGTTCAACTTATATATGTCCTTGCAATACCTCAAAAAGTAAAATACTTCAAACCGGGAGCGGTAGCTCAGTGCATCAACTGATGTCAATGCAGCGCCTCTGACCGGGAGGTCCTAGGTTCCCACTCCCCACGGCGGCAGGATTTTCGACACTAGCTTTTCAGCTAGGTCGAATTCAGTCGCTGTCTGGAGGAGCATTCTAGCGGCCGCGTGCTCTGATCGGTAGTTTTCCGCGGTTTCTCCGATCAACACCAGGCGAATGCCAGAGCAGTTTCCTACCAAACGGGCCACGGACCGCGCGCGATCTGTTCTTCCTCTTCCTTGTCTTATCCTCTCCCCTTACACACACACTTACACTAACATGCACCACACTACCACATATTCCAGGAGATCGGTTGGGAGCTTAGAGCTTGTGAGCTTAGAGCTTGGGAGCTTAGAGCTTAGACCCATTCTGTTCAGATGTATTCGAGCAGATCTACAACTAACATATATTCAGATCTTTAGGTCCAAATTTACTCAGATTGTGAGAAATGTTTTGAAATGTCAAGTGCGAGCGACTGTGTGTTTTATGTATGTGAGAGGGGATATGTAAGAAAGAGAGAGTGTGTGTCAAAGAGAGAGAGATAGTGTCAGAGAGAGAGAGAGAGTGTGTCAGAGAGAGAACGAGATAAAAGAGAGAGAAGGAAAGACAGAGGGAAGGAGACAGACAGACCAATGGTATTGTCCGGATATTCTGTTGTTCAATAACTAGACAAATGAAATGACTGATCAAATGAGAGTTATTAAAATCTATTCTCATTATTTGTGAATAACTGCAATTCACAATTGTATTTCGTCTCGGGCAGGAACTATAGCCCATTGTTCACGGTATTACTTCACCGTCCTTCACAAATTTATAAGACGAACGTAAGCGACTATGTAAGCGACCAATCAGAGCAGCAGGTCTCGAGAATTCCCATCCCGATAGTGGGCACCACCGCACCCAGCAGTGGCGGATTCCGAGGGGTGGAAGGGCATGCCCCTACAAAGGCCTAGGAGTTTTCTTTCGTTACCCTCTTTAATTTGGCAAAACTGATTTAAATATTTATGTTAGAATGATTTACTTATTTTAAATAATTTTGTATATTACCATCTATGCACAACAAAAATAATATGCAATATGATAAGATATGTATTTGTTATTTACAAAAATCTACGATACCCTCCCTCCCCCCCCAAATTATCGGCTTCATTCGCCCTTGGCACCCAGCTATGAACCGGTGTTGAAAATCCACCACAGTAGGAACTTGCACCAAGGAACCCTGACTACGAAGTGGCAGATATAAATGTGAATATTCTGAATGTTACCTATTATATGTTTAGTTAACTGCATACCAACTGCTCCAACCTCTCTTAAGAAATAGTAACTTTTTCTCAACAAGTAACTTATTTATTATAAAAGACTCTTTGCCTTCCATTTACCAGGTGAGTATAGAGCTAATCATTACCGCTGTCTCTGGAGCGGCTTTACTGAAAAATCCTAGGGTTGGAGACGCAGTGTTGGCTCATTTACGTCACTAGCTAGGTCGAGTTCAGTTTCTGTCTGGCGGAAAATGTGGTTTCCGTGGTTTCTCCGATCAACATCAGGCGAATACCGGAGTAGTACCCCAACAAAAGGGTCACGGACCGCGCGCGATCTTTCCTTCCTCTCCCTTGTCCCATCCTCACCCCTTACACACACACACACACACACGCACACACACACACACACACTTACATTAACATGCAATGCACTACCATATATTCCGGGAGACCGATCCGGAGCATAGAGCTTGTCCCGGCTGGGGTGGGCCCCGCTGGTGGGAGAGTCCTGGTTAGGGAAACCCCATAGCGACGATAAGTCGGCGCCGGATCTCACCATACCAATGGCTTAAGCTGTTGATGCGTCCGGAATCACTAAAACCACCCCAACCAATCTTAACGGAACTAAATATCATAGCAGTTTACGAGTACGGAAAAAATCAATCAATCATCAACTAAAAACTATTGAATCATTTTACTGCTCGCGGAAGCTTAAACATGTTACATCCAATCCCCGCTTCATGGATCTTATATCGTTTTAGATCCACTCTACTCGTCCTCTTAAAGCGGACTGGCGGTTTATTTACGGTCTTCTACAAAATGCGCCGTGTTGCAAGGGTAGAGAACAGATGACTACATTACACTCTGTACTTCATACGCAAACGCACCACCATATTTTAAACCAGACAATCCTATTTACTTTAATTATATTCCCAAGACATTAACAAAATAACAGAAAAAGCGTTACATGAGAAGGCTTAATAATGGAAGTAATGGCCAGCGGCGTGGAAATTAATTTACTTCGCAGTCAGCATTCTCGGCGTGAGTGCAAGAGCGTCGAACCAACGGCAGTTACTCTTTATCTTAACTTCGTTTCACATTTCGTGCACATAAGGAAAACATTTATTTATGCATGCACGAATATGTGTGTGTATCTTTATAAGTATCGCATCCGGCAATGTCTTGTAGGGTACTTAATTATCCAAGCGACTTCCAGATTCGAAAACAACCACCTGCAACAAGGTTGACCGAGGTCATGTCACTCGCTGAAAGCAGATTTTATATACTTCCGGACAAACAATAGTGTAATAAGACTGTGTGAATGACATGTATGTTTCGAATGTAAAAGCTCTTATCCTATGGGACTCACTGGCGTTAAGCACTGTCAGATATCAACTTGCTAAGACAAACAGCAATTAGTTGCTTTTCAAAAGATCTCACCAGGCGTTTCAAACTGGGAGTAAGTGCCGTGCATGCATAAGTAAGCGGGTGCATAAATGCATGTGTGAATATCTATACGTGTATCTAGTTGAGAGATATCCTCTAAAGGATCTAAGTTTGAATTACGCGTGTGTTTTCCAGATTCACGGGAGAAAAACCTGAGCCATTTCGTTTAAGTTGACCTGACTCCCTCTCCGCGTATGTACCTCGTGAAAATGTGCGGATGAAAATTGGCAGGGGAATTGTTGCAGGGAAGAATTTGTTTCCGGGAGCACTAACCCGTACTCACATCTCATAAAGTATCCGTACGTTTGCATTGGGCGCTGAGGGTTGCCTGATGTTCACACGCTCACAGCCAGCATGGTACAGAACCGTGGCCCATTCAGAAATACATATAAACATTAGAACTGTAGGTATTTTGTCAGAGCAAATAACTCGTCCCCGACTCTTGTATTTTACGTTCTCGTTGTACGATTCTCATTTTTATATGATAGTCTGTTATTATGACTTGCATTTAAAATGATCAAAGTATGCGACTTGTAGCTTAATCAAAATTTTATGAAATATATATATATATATATATATATATATATATATATATATATATATATAACTACCTATACATTTTATTGGTACCGGTAAGGAGGCTTGAAAACCCTTATATAGAAGAAATCGTCCTCCCCCAAGCAAATATAAATATTGCGGATGGTTTATCATGTGCGCAACCCGGAAACATAAGAAGGCAAAAAAATGTTTGCATTGTTATATTGAATAGACTCTAGATATGATGAAGAATTAATTCTATTAATGGCAATAAGAACAAAATATATGACATATTACAAATAGCAAAGTTAATTTATGTAGTTAACAACGGTGTTTGGACTTTGGAAAAAATATCTAAAATGAATTCCCAAAAGAAAGTGAACTGAAAGTGATTTTACGGCAATTCCGTATTGACAGTATCTGTTCAATTGTTTTAATACTAGTTTCGTTTCTTTCTCTCATTGGGCATAAATATTTATTTCACGCATAAATGTCCATGAATATCAGAAATATCAATGTTTGAAGTTTAGGGACCATTGAAGACTCAACTACTAAGGCCATCGAGGAAGAATCGATATTTTAGGATAGATTATATCGACGTGTCGAACAACATTTTTGATAGCGTAAATACCTAGTAAGGACTTAAAACTTTAATCGCAGATTCTCAAAAGGTAAGGTATCGTAATATTGTGTCGACCTGTTGCTAGAAACCCATCAGTTTTGACCTTGGCATGCGCCAACTCTTAACTCAAAATGATAGAGGAGCCCGCTATCCCGCCGAATTTAGCTGACGACTTACATCGCATGTTCATCGATCGCTCGGTCATGCTATGTCGAATTTGTTCTTCACAGTGGCGGTAGAGAATACCACTAACTCTGCATTCCCATGTTCCAAAATAACGTTCGTGACAATAATATGCAAATATAATTATTTGTTTATATGATAATTTTCATATTTATTTAATAATGCAATCATTGCATAATAATATAATTGTATATACAGATAAGAGAAAGGGCGGCAGCCCTGGTCGTACAATATGTGAGTCAAGTTGAAGTCAGCTTATGCTTCAGCGCACACTACAGCCACAGTTCGAAACTTCCATTTCGTCCTAAACGTTGCGTAAAAAACGCTTGTTTGATTTCACCCACTATTGGTCTTGAATTACTGTACGCCACACTATGCAAGGCAACTCCCTATTGAAACATCCGTCCACCGGAACAAACATATCGACAAACCTGGTGTCAGGGGTGGATCTAGTCGATCATTTGGGAGGGGGGGATCGTAGATATTTATTAAATAATAAACATAATTGTTATTATTTTGTATATTATTTAGTACTTTAGTTATGATACTGTACAATACTATTGTTTAAACAATTAGATAATTCGAACTATTAAAATTGAAAGCAATTTTGCCAAATAAAGGTAAACGAAAACTCTATTTATTTTTTTGGGGGGGGGCATGGTCGTCATGCCCAACCCCTGGATACGCCAATGCCTAGTTGGTTGGTTGTTAGTGATTCCGGGCGCGTCAGCAGCTTAGCTCATTAGTTCACGTAAGTGTAGTGCATGCTTTTCATCGAGAGGGGGCGGTGATCTTCCTTCGCTGAACGGTGAGATCCGGCGCCGACCTACCGTCGGCTACTGGGGTTTCCCCCTAACCAGGACTCTCCCACCAGCGGGGCACCGCCCCAGCCGGGACAAGCTCTAAGCTCTCGACCGGTCTCCCGGAATATGTGGTAGTGTGGTGCATGTTAGTGTAAGTGTGTGGTGCATGTTAGTGTAAGGAGTGAGGATAGGACAGATCGCGCACGGATCGCGCGCGGTCCGTGGCCCGTTTGTTAGAGTACTGCTCCAGCATACACCTGTTGTTGATCAGAGAAACCACGGAAAACTACCGATCAGTTCAGCCGTCCGCTAGAATTCTCCTCCAGACAGCGACTGAATTCACCTACTGAAAAGCTAGTGTCGAAAATCCTGCCGCGTGGGGGAACCTAGGACCTCCCGGTCAGAGGCGCTGCAGTGCATCAGTTGATGCACTGAGCCATCTCCCAGGGCAGTGCGTGGTTGCCGGGCAGTACGTGAACACCAGTGGCAGTGGGAGTAATGAACGAGGGCGGTTGCCGCAGTGGTAGCGGGGCCGGTAGCGCGACGCCGGCGGCGGCGGTGGCGGCGGCGGCGAGTGCCCGACGTTCCCACCTGGCCGCCCGCGCACCCCGACGTGCCCCCCTGGCCGCCCGCGCACCTGTCCGTGCCTCTCTCTCTCTTTCTCTCTCTGTCTGTCGCTCTCTCTCTCCCTCCTACACGAGCGCCGCGCCGTGGCACAGATGGGAACGTGCGATGCCGGTGCGAGGCCGCTGGGAATAGTCGCGCCAATGCGCAAGTGTGGAGACGCGACGTGCTGGGGACAGGAGATCAAATCGTCTCAAATAAAGGTCAGGTTTCTTTCAGGTTAATAAAATATTTCGGATTTGTTTTTTCTTGAATAGCGAAAAGAAAACATTTTATTGAAAAAAAGTTTTTGAAAACGTAGTCTTCCGCGGCCAGAGTCAATAAATACTTGGCTGTTCGGGAGTCGCCGCAATCTAGGCTGTCTCGGCTGTCGCAAAAAATGCCCTGAGGAAGGCCACAGCGTGCTGCCTGGAATGGTGGTAAGTATGCTGAGGAAGCGACGTCTCCCAGACTGGCAAATATATATTTTTATGTCCCTGTTTCCGTTAATACCTCTCAATTACTATTGCAGTTAATACAATATTTGAGTTTAATTGTTGGTTAACAAAATCTTTCAGTTTTGGTTTCGTTCAATACAATATTTTGGTTTATGATTCGGTTTCGGGACCGAGATCAAATTCCGATCAGTCCATGTACTATTTGGGGAGGACAAAGTGGATTATTTTCTCCGGGTTCCCCTGTCTCTCAATCCTCGATGAGTTTGAGAGACATTGTGGTTGAATTTATTGTAATTAGTCCAGTGGGGTTCCCAAGGAATGGTAATGGAGCTTCAGCGAAATAACGTACTTAGAGGGGGGCAGGGGGGGCGATCCTCTCCGGGTGTCACCATTTTAGGGGTGGCACCAATTAGAAAATTCTATAGTTGGAATTACATAATTATTTATTGAAAAATTATATTTCAATTATTCTGAACTACATACTTCTGACATAAATAAATGTCATGCATAAATATACATTTATTTTTATTAAATAATGTACAAACTCTTCAAAAATATATATTTTTCTATTTAATTTGTGGGGAGGGAGGTCATACCATAGTTATGCCTTGGCCAACCCCAACTGAAGCTACCCCACTGCTTTAGCCCCTCCACCCAGGAAGCTACACACCTGCAGTCCGCCTCCCTCCTCCTGGGGGTAACTGAATTAGTCATGTGCCTCGTGCAAGGAATAAAGAATAAAACAGAAGAAAGTATTGGATATAGTTGCGATGCAATGAACCTTAATGAGCATGTCAGCATGTTATTAAACGTTCTTCATAACGTGCTTGTATATGAGCGTATCTGTAAATGGTTGGTGAGCTTGCGTTAGAGTGAACGTGTACAAGTGAATGAGTGTCTTCCGTTATCGCATCTTTGTGCACATGCGACGTGTGTTGGTGCACATGCGGCTGAGGAAACGCATGTGGATGGTCCGTGATTGTGAGAATAAACATGTGTTGGATTGATTTGATTTGACTTTTTCGTGTTTCCGGGCGCGTCAACTGCTTCGGTCATTAGTCCCGTTAGTGTAGTGCATGTTTTTTCTCGGGAGATGGCGGTGATTTTTCCCCTGCTGAATGGCGAGATCCGACGCCGACCTACCGTCGGCTAGTGGGGTTTTCCCCTAACCAAGACTCTCCCACCAGCGGGGCACCGCCCCAGCAGTGTAGTGCATGTTAGTGTAAGTGTGTGTGTGTAAGGAGAGGATAGGACAAGGAAGGGAAGGAAAGATGGCGCGTGGTCCGTGCCCAGCGACTGAATTCGACCTAGCTGAAAAGCTAGTGTCGAAAATCCTGCCGCCGTCAGAACTCGAACCTAGGACCTCCCGGTCAGAGGCGCTGCAGGGACATCAGTTGATGCACTGAGCTACCGCTCCCGGTAACATGTGTTGGAAAGGTTGTGCGCATGATGATGATGATGTTCATTTATAATATGCTAGTTTACTAAAGAATCTCACACTTTTTAAAAATGTTTACAAAATATATCATTTTAAAAATCACCTTAGAACCTGCTGCCTCCTTATTGGTTGTTATCCCTGGAATACTCGCCCAGCAACTTTATTTTTGTTGGCACGCTACTTCTACTAAATTCACAGTGGTAAGACTATCAGTGGCTTTAAATAACATTCTACTTTTATCATCCAGTATACTTCCGAGCTTTTCATCGCAACATGATTTTGCCAGATAGTTGTGCCGGTTGGGCTGCTATTATAGTTCGCACGAGACTTATGTTATGGGGGATACGAAGTAAAATGCATGAAAATGGAAAGGCGAAACTATTGTAAGTGTCATGTATTGTTATCATGTACTGTTGTGATGTACTATGGTCTCATGTGCCTAATGACCCATGATGAATAATCGACGGAGAAATATAATATTTCGTATGTTTACAGACATCGTTTATCTCAATTTTTTCATCCAGGAGGCAATGCAGGTAGATTAAAATCCCATACGTTAAAATTTAGTGACCTTCACAGCACATTCAAATAAACATTCTTAGGTATCAGAGTACAAGTTCAGAAAGTTTTCAAGCAATTCAAAATCGCTAAACATTTAACATTTTAACTTGGAACACATGTAGTATCCGTGCAATTTACTTGCATTACGAAATGAGCAAAAATTATCCATTTCATATTTTTCAAACGAATATTTTGCCGTAAATAATTATTTCCTCGACCAGTAGTTTTTTTCCGATGTTTCGAGGAGCCTGTCTTCATCTGATGCTCTCGTCACTCCCTTATCGGATCATCTCACAGAGCATTCGGCGACATACGTGAGGAAGTTCCCCACACGCCGCACTCACGGATCTCTTCACCAGAGTGAGACAGCCTCAACATGCGGAGTAGATCCCGATGATCTACATGTCACTTCTGAAGGTTGAGATAAGGGTTGTGCGTTAGGGGCCGTCCATAAATTACGTGAAACGATTTGGCGATTTTGACTCCCCTCCCCCTTTGGTGAGATGTCGTGTGATTTGGTTCGACCCCCTCTCCCCCTTTTAATCTCACGTGAGATTTTTTAATATGCGTATTTTTAATGTAAATACTTAGTTTGTGATTGATTGCATTGAGATTTATTTAAAAAACTAATTTGCTTAATTATTTTTATTTAAACTAGATATGAGAAGTATTTAGAAAATAGAGTGACGGATTACAATGAATATTACTGAATTTCCAAAAAACGCTCGGTAATTTTTCTTAAAATTTGTAATTTTTGTCAATTTTTTCTCAGACATTGATACTTATGTAGCATTGACATAATCGCGATAAAAATTATTGTGCAAGATTTAGCCATATTTTAGTATAGAAACGTGTTTTACTTGATTTGTCTCAGTTTTCCCGCAATTTAGCACTGCTTTTAGAGGAAAAAATTACGTGATATTTGCCGAGACCCCCCCCCACGTAACGTTAGGTGAGATTTGCTTAACCCCCTTCCCCTCTCTAATGGCCTCACGTATTTTATGAATTCTCCCTTACCTGCTTCATCACTACAATCGGATGGTTAATTCTTTTGTGTTTCAGGGCAGGCCAACTGCTATGGTTATTAATCCCGTATGTGTAGTGCACGTCTTTATAACGAGAGATGGTGGGGTATTTGCCCCGCTTGGTATTGAGATCCGGCGCCGAACTACACGTCAACTTCCAAGGGTGTATCAACTCCTCCAGGTATATACACCATGGCGGGGCATCGCTCAGCTGAGGCAAGCTCCAAGCTCCCGACCGGTCCCCCGAAATGAGTGTTAATGCATTGCATGTAAATGAGTGTCTAGGTGTATGTGAGAGTAAGAGAATACAGCGCTTCTGTCCGGGAGGTCCTAGGTTCGAGTCCTGATGGCGGCAGGATTTTCGACACTAGCTTTTCAGCTAGGTCAAATTCAGTCGCTGTCTGGAGGAGAATTGTAACGGCCGGCTGCTCTGAATGGTAGTTTTCGTGGTTTCTCCGATCAACAACAGGCTAAGGCCGGAGCAGTACCCTACCAAACGGGCCACGGACCGCGCGCGATATTTCCGTCCTCTTCCTTGTCCTATCCCTCCCCTTTCACACACACACCTAACATGCACTACACTACCACATATTCCGGGAGACCGGTCGGGAGCTTAGAGCTCGTCCTGACGGTGCCCCGCTGGTGGGGAGTCCTGGTTAGGAAACCCCACTAGCCGACGGTAGGTCGGTGCTAGATCTTGCCATCCAGCGGAGATCGCCGCGCATATCCCGAGAAAAACATGCACTACACTAACGGGACTAATGACCGAAGCAGTTGACGCGCCCGAAAACACGAAAAATCAATCAAATCAAAAGTAAGGGAAGACGATGGGATAAGAAAGAGAAAGGAAAGAACCTGTACTCCTCATGGCCCATTTTTAGGGTACTGCTCCGGCGTTTGCCTAGTATTAACTAACAAAACAACAGAAAACTACTGATCGGAGCAAGAAGAGAGTAGACCGCTAGAATTCTACTCCAGACGAGAATGAATTTGATCTAGCTCTTGTAGAGTGGTCGAGCAAATTATCTAAGTACCGGAACAGAATTGTAGGAAACAGGCAAAAACTGCCTTGATTCACAGATGGTAATATAAACACGTCGCTCTTCGAAACTAGAAAGTTTTTGGATTTCAGAGTCAATATCACTGCATTAGTCTTGGCAATTACATCATTTTAAGTTGAAAGAAAGCAAATTTGAACTTTAGACACAGATCCATTTGCTCGACCATTTTTTATTTATCTAAAATCAAAAATCCGCCACAATTGAGATGCTATGACTTTTTGGTCACAGACGTTTCGGTGGCAACAACTGTTGCCCTGAGAGATCTCAACCGGTGGAAATATAGGGTCTCTATGCCAAAAATAAACAGAAAAATTAACAAATCGAAGGTAGAATATGAAAAGTATCATGCACTCCTTAATGCCTTCTTAGTCATCATTCATTCATTTGAAATTGCCTGTAAAACCATCTCATGGCTACGTATTCTAAATAGCGACTGTTTTGTCATGGAGAAGATGAAGGCAAGGCATCATCTCTTTTCTGGTTGTTTAGCAAGTCCATTTTTTTGTACTTACAGTTTTTGGGACGAGTATATTGTAGGTTACATTTAGTGACGAAATCACCCTATTTAATAACTTGCAATTCTTATCAATTTTAAATAGTACTATATTTAATTAGCTAGGTAGACTTTCATTAAAAACCGATTTCAGATAAGTACACTAGGTATAATATTCTGGCTACTGCAAAAATGTTTAAAAAATATAAAAAAAGTTTTAAAATGCACTTAACAATAGACAAGAAGAAAAAGGTATATTACAGAATTATATTTCAAGGGCATCCTAAAACGTATTCACGCGAACATAAACTTTGTCAAAACTTTATTATAACATGTAGTGTGCCGCTAATCTGAATGTGACATAACGATTCTGAAAAACAGGCAAGAGTACATTTTCCTTGAACATTTTGTCAACGGGTGAATGCTTTACTAGCCTTTCTTACGAATAAACAACTCCCTGAACGTAATAAATTGCATAAAGAGAATCTCAAAACTGTTTCCGCCGAGGGAAAAAAACTGCCATTCAAACAGAGACGACCCTCAGTAACAGCTGGCTTGGAGAAAAAAATTCAACAACTACAGCACGTATTTCTTCCTAATAATAGTGATTAAGAGCAGACAAGAACTCTTGTACTCACTCACACTTCTTAACGATACGGCAGCCTGCCACGTCAACGCGATCTCCCGACCGGTGCCGATAGGCGCAGTTTAAAAATGACGTGCATCTCGATCATTGAGCGAACTTTCCGAAAACGATACGCCGGTTAAAAAAAGAATTACGCACTTCCAGGGAGGTCCCGGAGAAGCGAGCCACCAATTTACGACTGCCGAGCACCTGGTGCCGACAATTAGCGTGTACCCTCCGCGTTTCGGCTCCCAAAACACAGAGCGCGCGCGAGGTCACAGCCACAGTACGGGTACAAGTGTTGCGATACATGAATCGACTTGATATTTTTAACAGAATAAATATGAATATGACCGTATATTTGAACTGAAAGTATTGATACTGCAATTTTGAAAAATATTGATGTATGATATCAATAAAAATGTCCATTCATATTTAATTTTAAAGGATATCCTGGAAATAAAATTAATGGCATTAATAATAATAATAATAATAATAATAATAATAATAATAATAATAATAATAGTGTCTTTATTAATGGCGAGGCTCAGGCCATAGGGCCTGCTCTTCCGCCTAACCACTGATTTACATTTATACAGAGTAGTAACATATAAGAGGGAGGGAAATCTGTACATTTACGTCTGGGAGTGCAAAACTAGGGACCATCCCGGCATACGCCTTAAGCGATTGAGTAAACCCAGAAAACCTCAATCAGGATGGCGGCTTAGGGCCGAACAGCATTATGATATAGAAATGGAAGAGAAGAGAAAATGAGAGAAGGGAATCATAAATGAAAATGAAGTAGAAAATACGAACGAGAAAGAAGAAAGGAGCATTATTCTTCGTATTCTAACTTAAAAATATACAGGATACTCAGTTCTATACCGATTAACGTAGTCGTATTGAGAATATCGAAAACAACAGTAACGACTTTGTTAACAGGTCTGCATAGCAACGTATCACCGCCGACAAAAGTGGTACAAAGATATTTCATTTAAATATAAAATATTTTTTAGTGGATTAAATAAGAATTAAACATTGCAGTAATGAAAGCATTTTCTAGTGAAAAAAGAGAATAATGTAATACTTTAAAACGAAATTGCTAGCAATGTCATGATTTCAGTCTTTCATACTCACTCGAATAATTTTTCATGAATAAAACCATTAAACCATTTTTCGTGAATGCAATTTCCGTCTATTGACATTTATGAAAAAACGAGTTTGTTCCTTATCTTATTTTCTAGTTTATATAAAAAAAATTCAACATACACGGAGCAGAACGTCGTGCATTTTATATGTTGCTAATTCTCGTTTCAAAGAACACATCCTGCCACATTGTATCTTCCATAATTCTTTCTCATTTTTCATTCCAACATACAATTTACGCTTTTGATCGTGGCCTTCGATAATTTACGCCCAAAGAGTTCATAAAGGACTGCTAATAAAGAGCTGACCCATGAAATTCGTTTCGCCTCTTACACACCTCCCGCCGTCGTATTTACCTCGAAATAACATTCAGATAAACTAGCCCTCCAGCTGCCCCCGAAAAGCTCAATTGCCTCCGGCGGCGGTAAGCCAGCGGGCAGATGGAGCGGCAAATGCGCTGTACAGGATGCATCGAAACCATTCGCGTGCTCAAATGGGGCCAGGGCGGCCTCCTGATAATTTTGAAAGAGGCCCTGTAACGTTAAGTAATTAAACATTTTTTTCCACAAAACTGTCCAATCCATTCATTTTCCGTTTTTTGAAAATGAAAATTTGGAGAATTGTAGATTTAGGGAAGAGGTTCCCCGAGCAATCTGGCAACCCTTCAATGGTTCAACGTAAGCTTATTGGTATGTATTAGTTGATTAAATGATTGTAAGTGATTCCGTGCGTGTCAACTACTAAGGTCATTAGTCTCCTAAGTGTAGTTAATGTTTTTGGGAGGTGCCGCTGTTCTTTCCTTCACTGAATGGCGAGATCCGGCACCGACCTATCGTCGACAAGCGATTCCCCAACCAGGTAGTCGCCACCAGCGGGGCACCGCCCCAGCCGGGACAAATTCTATGCTCCCGACCGGTTTTCCGGAGTATGGGATAGTGTAGTGCAGGTTAGTAAGTGTGTGTTAAGGGGGGGAGGATAGGACAAGGAAGAGGAAGGAAAGATCGCGCGGTCGTGGCCCGTTGTAGGGTACGCTCCGGCATTCGCCTGTTGTTGATCGGAGAAACCACGAAAAACTACCGATCAGAACAGCCGGCCGCTACAATTCTCCTCCAGACAGCGACTGAATTCGACCTAGCTGAAAAGCTAGTGTCAAAACTCTGCCGCCGTCGGGACCGAAGCTAGAACCTCCCGGTCAGGGAGACTGCAGAGATATCAGTTGATGCCCTCGTTTGCACTCAACACTGAAACGACTTTGGAGACTTCTATTCTAGCAAGAGAAGCTCATTTTGAACATTTCATACCTAATGAGAAGTGTTACAGCTGTAAGAACCGAGTCTTTTAGAGCAGCAGATTGTAAGAGTTAAATTACAGAAATCAAGGTAAAGATCAAATGATTCCTATATTTTGCATTAAAAGACTCCCAACGGAATCCTCTCAGAAATAAATTCTCAACTATTAATTTCTAAGTTTATTAAATTCAATGAACCATTGAACATCCAAATCTACTTGTTGTCTAAGAAATTCTGTATCCAAAGTTTTGCGTTGCTTTCAAACACCCTGTATTACTTCAGACCTCATCAGCTCGTTGGTTCCGCCCGACTGCATAATTGTAGGACGAACAGCCGAAATTTCGCAAGCTGCAAAGCGTCTTCTTTACTGAAAATGAGTTTGAATTCAACGGGAGATGTGTCAGAGATACATTTCGTTGATAACACTAAAAAATTAATAAAGATGATGGTTCTTCTGCTATTTCTGATCTGTTTGAGAGTTCACCTGCACGGTGTGAATGGTTTCGTAAGTTGCTTTTTCCAGTTTGATGTGACTAGTTCAGTTTTAATGGAAGGATAGGAGCTCTCATCGGCGTGCCAAAAACTAAATTTGACATATTGTGAGAATATATAAAATCTCTATTAAAGTTTCACTAGAGTTTGGAACGATGTTATAAATAGCTCGTTAATTTTTTATAACACTGTAACAAAGAAACAAAATAAATATCGAGGAATGGAAACTGTACTACCTCATGTTACACAATGACAGAAGATTATCCTTAAAAATGACTATTCTACCGTGTGACACTTTCTCCAATAAATTACATTCGAGGAGTTCATTAAGAAAAGTACTAACTAATGATCTCGTAAACTTTGTGTTGGCCACACAAATAACTCTACGGCTTATTTCCCACACAGTAAAATTCATATAAACCTGCTTTTCACCTGTCGCAAGAACTCTTTTCGGCAGATGCCGACAAGAATATCTGTTTTGAAGAATATTTAGGGATAATTTTATGAGAAGAGTATAATAGTATATGATGTTGATAGCTAAAATGACATATTCCATGCTAGATACTAAATTGTCAAAATAATCATGAGATAGTTAATTAGTAAACATTACAGATGCAAGTTACCTTTTTAAAAATACATTTTATGCTATTATTATATAATTATTCCATTATCAAATTGAGTTAATGTTCTACAAGCATACGTGATTAATATACACAAATTTGTTATAGTTCGTCATCTGAAGTAATATGTTTTTTCATAGGAGATCTAAGTTATTTTAACATTATGGTTCTCAAATGCTTTTAATACATATTTTCATTTTAATACACCAACAAAATTTCATAAAAGACAGAACGAAAACGATTGAATTGCGCCTTTAATTAAATTAAATCTAGAAGTTGTATCAGATAAAACTGTTCGGTTCCTCAAGAAAAAAACTTAGGCGATGATATAAAATCAAGACAGTCTCTTTCATAACATTTTATGTTTCGACCCGGTTTTTGTCCGATACACTAATTTGTTTTGCGTGTTACAACATAGCTGAATTAATATTGTATCACACATCGTTATTACGAGACCTGATGAAGCGAAAATGTGACCACGAACGAGCATCGATAATTCAAACAATCGATCATCTTCCACTTCCCATTCAGTTCGATGACATCAAACCGGGACATATAAGGCTATCGTAAACGAGGTCCCCTCCATAACGGAAAACTATTTGCATACTCACCAAACTTTTTACTAGGTCGACAACCTGCCAACACGCAAAGTCATATATTTTTTTTAAAAAAAGAAAGCAACAAAATGACGCATATGTGGATCCTGATTCATAATCTCAAAAACGGTTATTACTTCCAGACCCACCCAAATGTTACACCCAACTCCAAAGCGGAAGGTCCCATCTCGGAGCAGAACTTAATTCTGCCTCTTAATTCTATTATCAAATGAAGCATCTGCTTCCAATTCTATTACACGCGTCCCATTACAGCCCCGAAAGCGTGAAGTTCCAGACACTGAAGAGATGGCGAGTGTGCGCAGGAAGGCGTCGATAGGATAAGGAAAAACCGCGCGAGTGGCCAGTCGAAAAGTATAGGGGCGCAGGCGCTAGCCGAGCTTCTAAATAAGAGCGGGTGTGAGCTGCGAGGCAGTCATTATGTGCATTGTTCCGTTATCGGCGAGGAGCTGGTGGCGGCGGCGGCCGGCTGCCCTGTGCACGTTGGGGCCAACACTCGAAAACCTGGTCAAAATTCAATCCAAAAAAGTTATTTCAATCAAGTTCATCACATATTATTATTATTATTATTATTATTATTATTATTATTATTATTATTATTATTATATTATTATTATTATTCAGAGTATTTTTTATTATTATTATTATTTATTATTATTATTATTATTATTATTATTATTATTATTATTATTATTATTCAGAGAATTTTAACGTGCAGTTTAGTAATACTAATGTACAAAGAGTCAGATTTCCCACTATTGCTATTTGGGCAAAAGTGGGACGATGCAGTAGAATCGTGGAACAAATTGTTAAAACAAACTATAGACAATATTTTTTACAAAAAGTATTTGTATTTTTTGTATTATATTATTGTTATAAATAAAAAATTGATGCCGGAATGTAAAACGTAATATTCCGAATCGGAATCAGCTATCTTAAGAAACACTAATATATAAAAATACATTCCGTTCGTACGCCAAAACCTTTTTTACACTACTATCAAAAACTGTTACTTAAATCTTTTTTTTTATTTTAGTGAGTCGTATTGGATCCTCCATTTTGCTTTTTAAAATCTCAACTTCGAAATCGTAATCATGTACCTCAAAACTACCTAATTAAAAATTTCATTTATTTTTATCTGATACATTATTGCTTGTTATTGCCTATGATACGTAGCTCGATATACATTTTTAACTTACCTGAATGAGAGGATCGTGGTTGTGAGGGAAATATGAAAACAGTTGAATGACGCTACTTGTTCTCTTATAAGGGGATTATAGGGGAATTATGAAAGAGAATAATGGGGAGGGAAATATGAAAAAAGATCACGAGTAAGTTAACAACTAGTTAATTGGTAAATCTCAATTGTTAAAAAAAATAAAAAATTAAATCTTAAATGATCAGGGGCGTTAAATGGTTCTAATGATCTCGGGCGACAAAGACCCAAGTCTTTGGCCCAGGCTGACTCGGGCCAAAGACCCTCGTCGTCTTTTGTCGTAGCTCGATCATTACAGCCCTTATAACGCCCTTGGAGCATAAATAACTCTTAAATTCAACAACGTGCCGACCTGGATGGCCGAGGTGGCTAAGAGCTTGTACCGACACAGCGCTTCGGAGCGAAGTGCCGCGGGTTCGAGTACCTCTCTGGGCATTGGTTGTTAATCCCTTGTCTCATATATGTTTTGTTGTGAAGAGCCTCGCATTATGCCGACCCCAGATCAGAGGAGTCCGCAAGTGTGTTGGCGTCTAGTGTATGGTGAATAGTGTCCTTTAGGGACGAAAAGGGTAACCGACTGTCGGCTAAATAAAATCCCCAGAAAAAATATTTATTTACACACCAACGGCATTGTTTGTCTTTTCATATGCTCCTCCCACAATTCCCTTTCATATTTCCATCTATTAATTTTCGCCATAAGTACATAATTCCCTTTCTATTTCCATCTATAATTTTCGCCATAAGACATAATTCCCTTTCGTATTTCCATCTCAATCCCTAAAAACTAATTTTTCGTATTTCCATCTCAAATCCCTCCATAAGAGAACATGTAGCACCGTTCACCTGTTTTCATATTTCCCTCTTAACCACGAACCTCTCGACACAGATAAGTTACGAAATGCATATGGAGTCCGTATCGTAGGTAATAACAAGGAATAATATATCAGTTAAAAACAAATAAATTTATTTTGTAGCTCTATTCAACTGTTTTCATATTTCTCTCGTAGCCACCACGATCCTCTCGATCCAGGTACGTTAGGAACTGTACATCGAAGGTACTAACAAGCTCTAACGTATCAGTACCGTACCGTACTGTACCGTATCGTACCGTACCGTACCGTAACGTACCGTAACGTACCGTAACGCAACGCAACGCAACGTACAGTAACATAACGTACAGTAACGTAACGTGTCAGTAAAAAATAAAATCAATAACGTTTCCGTATTCCGCCCGTGTCTTCGCGTTTCGGCCCAGCGCGGGCCGGCTGTTCTGCGCGCATGTCGGGGCTGCGCAGCGGCGGCGGCAGCTGCTGCTGGCAGTGGCTGCGCGAGGGCGAGCGCGGCCCTCAGATGCCTGCGCGCAGATACACTGGCCGCGCTTATCGCGCGCAGGTCAGAGCGAGTTAACGACCCGCCGCTGCCCACCGCTCGTTATTATGCGCTCTGCAAGCTGGCAGCGGGGGCTGGGGGGAAGTAGGGTAGATTTTTTTTACTATTTTTAAATGGAAGCGGTGGTGTTATGGTGATGGTGGATGATGGTGATGATGGAGAGAGTGGCGTTGGTGGTGGATGATGGTGATATGCGCTCTGCGCGCTGGCAGCGGGGCTGGGGGTGTATAATTTTTTTACTATTTTTAAATGGAGTGTCATGGTGATGGTGGATAATGGTGATAGTGGAAAGAGTGGCGTTGGATGTGGATGATGGTGATGGCGGGTTATTACGCGCTATGCGCGCTGGCAGCGGGGGCTGCAGGGAGTTTAGATTTTTCTTATTTTTTAAGAGGAGGTGGTGTTGATGGTGATGTTGGTGATGGTGGGTGATGGTGGTGTTGGTGATGGTGGAGGTGGAAAATAGTGGAAGGTTGGGTGATGGAAATAGATTGGCAGAGTGTGATTGTGATGTGGTGTGGTAGTAATAGAAATGGTGTTGGTGGTAGTGGTGAATTATTACGAGTTAGTTGGAGCGTTATGGTCGTTGCTATAGCGCGCGCATTAGTGGTGTAGAGAGTTTGTAGTGATGATCGGTGATTCCACGTCGATGGCTCTGATAACGGTATTGAGAAGTGGTGAAGAGAGTTAAGTTTGACTCGCAATGCGGGGAAAAGGGTGTGGATGAATGGATATGGTAGTGTGAGATAAGTGAACAATTGTAGTGTATGTCATGGGGCTGCCAGTTATACTGTGAGTAATGGCGGTTTGGGTAATGGCTATGGGGACGGTAGTGAGAAACATGATGTGGATGAAAGTAGAGTTAATTGTGGAAGTGATTGTTCGGATGAAAAAGGCCAAGATTTATTAGTGATAAGAAACAATAAAAATAGCGTAAAATGAACGAATGGCCGCATTTTTTAATCAAAATGAAAACAAAGAAAAATCCATGCAAAAACGTCCAACCAAGACAGCAAACCTATTTTTTAATGGTTGTGACGAACATGTTTTGTAATGTTTGGGATTGACCCAGAATTTTTTATCTTGAATTTTTCTTCTCCACAGGCACCCCGAAGGTGCTGAAAACGAACTAATTTCTGATCACTGTGTAGTAGCTGCAGTAGTTCTTTAAAAGTTAGGTTAAAGCAGACCCGTCGAAATTGTTTCGGAATTTGCTCTTAGATATTTACTTATCTGACAGCTTGTTAGAAGCGATAGCATGGGTAATATTACATTACTAATTTGCAATGGGCGCAGAAATTGAAACAAGCCTTTGCAGCCTCCGAGCATGCCCAAAGGCGTCAATAGTTTCATTGGATACTGGGAACCAGGGCAGCAACAATTTCTATTGTTAATGAAAAATGCAAAATACTTCGGCCTATTCTCATACTGGGCGTACCGACAGAATTATCATCAGTGTAGCACTGCTTACGACACAACTAATGTTAGGCGACAGCAGAACACCAAGGAAGGAGCCATCCGCCATTACTCATTGATATTCACGTGATGCATTATGGAATAGCAACACATTTAATATTCTTGTGTGCAAGAACTGTTGTACTGTACTGTTGTATATATTTACAATAAAATGCTATGCAGTAGTCGTGAAGACTGTTTTTGTTAAAATATTTAATTTATTGCAGTATTATTCAAGAGCATTTTATCAGTTGTTCTAGAGCGCTGTGCGTGTGTTTTTGAAAAAATATTTAAATGTTTTTATTTTTTTTCATCCTTTATTCGACTCCAAATGTTGTTTAGTGAGATCCGGAACTGATTTAATTTGAGCACGAGAAAACTTAATAAATCTAAAAAAAATGTTATTTTGCCGGAGAAGAATTTAATGTGAGCGGAGCTTTTTATTTCGGTTTTTCTCAAAATACGTATCCGCTGTCTTTTCAATAACATGAAATATTTACTTGCAAAAATCGACATTTTCAATTTTTCACTTTTTGTTCTTAATTTTTCACATAACACAATGTCGATTTTTGAGATGTGTTGCTTACATCTCCGTTTTATCCATCTCTTGCATCTTGTCTTCCCGCCCTTGCCACTGTAAGGAAATGTTTTCACACATTAAATTCAAATAATATAAAAACTTTCTTCGTTATTCTTTATTTCATATTAGTGATATCTCCAACTATTTACGGATTTCTTTCAATTAATTGTAATATTTTACTCTGTTGACCATTCCTGGATAGCCTTTCTCTAATTCCTACGATTTTATATTTTAAACATTTATATTGTTGGTATAAATATTAACAAGTTTTTTTATTAGTAAATCAATCCCTTGAATGACGTAAATATGTCAAACAAGAAAACACCTATTTAAAATAAACCGACCATATACGGGAGCCTCTTTTCTACGAGCTGAGGCGTTAGATACAACAACATTATACTTCTCTGAGAATCCCGTCCCAGAGTGCGTTCCAAAGACTCCCGTAGCGTAAGCGTCGATGGCAACCGTGACGACGGGAGCAGACAAGGAACCGCATCTGCTTGTTCCTCGCCAGCAGCTGGGAGGCGCGTTTATCTGAGTGTGACTGCGGAAGCAATGCGGTCCAAGGTGTACGAGCGGCTGGCTTTTTTTACGGTTTGCCGGTCGCTTCTTTATTAGTTGTTCTTCGCGAACTGGAGTATAAATTATAGCGGAGAAAACCTGCTAAGTAAAGGAGTTGCGCAAAAAACAGCAGTCGCGCTGGACAGAGGGTGTGAGTGCCAGCGTAAGAATGTGAATTTAGATCTTGATCGGAGCAAAGTGGATGCGCTCTTTGGGTGTATAATTCAACTCATTCGGAGCATACCAAGATCTTTGGCTTTAATGGTTGGTTTTTGCAGTAGTGGTGTAGCATTTAAATTGTTTGCTTACGCATCCGAGACCATGTATGTTGATTTTACAATGATCGTACTATAATTTGAATTACACACCACAGCTTTACAATTGTTATTATTGTCAGCATCTAGTAAGGTTGAATTGGTTTGTGTTGCAAGTACAATAAGCATGCCTTGATAGACTTGTAGAACGACACAATTCATCCTATTTCTCTTTATTAAGCACAAAAAGTCGGTGATATCTGATAAATCAGATCTATGCTTATATTGTATTCTATTAAATATCAAAAGTATTATTACGGAATTATTTAATTATGTCTTCGGAACTCCAAAAATTTAGAAGAAATACATTCTGCTATAAAACACATTACAATAATATCTGCGCTGCATCCAGACTTCTCTGTATTGTTTCTCCAGAAAGAATTTTATTACCTATTAAGTCTTCGTTTCTATTGTCTTGCTTTGATGTGTTTATCATTATCTTAAAATCACTGATTTTAAGGTAATGATAAGTGAAGCTGATTCGCGACATGTTTACCGAGATCCCCTCCATTTCCCCTGTATCTCATTCCGCCATTCCTCTCTCAGCAATCCAACCATAACCACCGGCAGTCATCAAACCTTATTTTATCTTATATTTATCTGAAATGACTAGGAACTGAAAGAATAATAAATAATACGGTACGATAGCAAGAATGTAAGCAATAATACACACGACGAATCATTTCTAATGAAAAAAACAACACAATATGGTGTTCTTCGTAATGTTAGCCATATCATTTCTCTATCGTTTTGTGGCCAAAAGCACGGATTCCAGTAGAAAGTGTTTTTTTTGCAATTTTCCGATTTCGTCGCAGCTTGTTTACCACCGCAACTTTATGCGCCATTTTGGACTCGAGGCGCTGCGGTAGACTCGGGAGGTCAATAGCGTCATTTGTATACAGTGGGTGCACTGCAATTCCAACAACCGGATGGCTTACGTTTTGACAGCCTAAAATTGCACGCGATCGCAGGGTCGCCCGCGATCTAGACCTATCCTTTTGCACCCCAATTCCACCAATCCGTAATTTACGTTTTTTCCCCTTTGTATAAGAAAAAAAGAAACTCTTTCCTTCAACAATATTTAGAACTATCCTTGGAGCTTTGACTGACTGCAAGCACAACCTTCTGAACGTTATGGAAGAAGAGAAATCGTAACGAAATGTTGTGCAGAAATGAAATTTTTCTTAACAAAATGACATTACAAACACCTGCTCTTCTAATTGGGGAGTAGATTGATGTTGTGATTGATGAGTGATAATTGTTTTCCTACCTAAAATCACTCACTCCGGACATACGTTACGCATCACACGTAAACTTTATGTAGCGGTTTAAGTGGAGCGACCGATTTTAAAAGTTTCACGAGGATAATAAGAAAACGAGGTGGCGCCGGAGCCAAAAATCAGGGTCGTTCTTCCAGAACGTCGTTTTCCCTTCGCCAGCCTTCTCACTTCGCCCCATTTGCAGCGCCCCTCCCCTCCCCTCCCCTCCCCCGCAGAGGTGCGCGTCCACTGGAACAGAGCGGAGCGCCTAAATGGCAGCCCCTGACATTCGCAGCGCCACCGCTGCCCCCAACGCCCCACCGCCTCCAGCACCGCCACGCAGGAGAAGGACACACCAATGTCCCATTGAATCTCGTAATCTGGTGCAGACCACTCAAGATGTGGTTATTGTTTTTTTTTTAATTATTTAAGGTCACCTTAGAAACATCTGAGTCATTGTTATTGTTGTTTTGTTGATGTTGTATTGTTGTGATGGTGTCGTGTGTTGTTATTGTGTTCTTGTTTTGTTTTCAATATTATTATTATTATTATTATTATTATTATTATTATTATTATTATTATTATTATTATCCTCAGCGTATCGGCCATTTCTGACCACGCTACACATTTCCCTTCCGAGGCCCAGTCATATTCTATCCTGGAGAGACACTTGCGAGCAGCTTTACGGTTGTTTCCTTTGGTAAGACAAGGTTGTTAAAACTTCAATTATGGATTGTGAGGTGATAAGAACGACGGTAATGGGTGAGCGTGGCGCAGAATTCGTCTGTATGACCGAGTCAAACTACGAAAACCCCGGTGGGGATGGCCGGCCCGGGAATCGAAGCCGAGCCTCTCGACTGCGAAGTCAGCGCGCTACGCACTGAGACACTTCGCTCGGATATAATAATAAAAAATATCATCTACATATTTAAAACACTAAGGGCTTTGATTTAGAAAGAAATTTGAAGTTTCTATGCAACCAAATTTCGTGATTTTTTTTTCTTCAAATGAAAGGTAGTGGGCCCTAGATTTGTTAGTACTCGCTCTTAGTAATTTGTTTTCTAATAAAAATACAAACTTTTAATAATATATTAAAATTAATGGAATGAACCTCCGTATTTGTTCATTACATGTTCAAGGTTAACTACAATACAATTTCATCTTAGTAAGATATACTTCTACACGAGGCTATTTTTGTCGAAACAAAGATAGCGAATATTTTACATTTATTTTATGTTTTATTAACTTTTTTTTAAAAATGCAAACATTTTTAATGTAATGTGTAAATACAAACGCAATGGCTGGCAGTCGTCTGACGTAATATTCTTTCACGAAAAAAGTTCAATGACCGTTATAAATCGAATTTGCAATGCATTACATTTTTAGTTACGATGGATAGCAGGATATACTGAGAGTCCATTTCAACAGGGTACATGTGCAGATCTTCATAAATATAAAACTTTTCAGTATAATTTTCAGAAAAATTTTTAAGTCGATCTTCATAATGAATAGTGATTGTAATCTTCCAGAATGTGTAAATCTCTCTTATTTAATTAATTAGTTTTGGTGAATAAGTACTGAACGGCGAAACAACAGTTTTCGGTTTCCCAATCAGTTCATATGTAGTAGTTTCCTGTTTTAACTTTTCTTTATCTCTTCTTTTTGAGCGCGGTAATCGCAAGGGTTGAGATAGTTAATCATATTATTAATAATAATAACATAATAACAACAAAAAATACGTAACATCTTCAAAAGAGGAATTCAAAAGAGGAATAATGAAATGAAATCAAAGTATGATCCACTTGGTTGAAAGTAACAAATGACAGTGGCATACAGAACATGTAGAAATCATCTCCATTATCACCTCTAGCACCGTAGTATTTCCAAAGCCACTTTAAATTTTTGAAGGATTATTTTTCTCCATTTTTTTCCATCAAGCAATATGAAATCGTCTCTTGCGGACATGGTCACCTTCACACCATCACTTATTTTACACCAGAATCAATTATTCAAAAACTCATTCTAGATATAGAGTAAAAATAACGTGCGAAACAATATTTTGAAAGATAAAAGGAAACCTGAAAACCTAAAATCGAATAAATCCTAATAACAAGCCCAATAAAAATAAAAACTAAAGAAGAGTTATGAAAATTCTAAAGAAGTAAATGAATTCAGACACGTATTACTCGTAAATAGAAAGTAGAGATCACCAGGTATCTTTAAAAGCATAACTGAATTTCGACGATTTTCCATGTGTGTTTGAGGTTTTCCCCCCTCGAATCTGAACCTCAAATCGCAACTGTTCAGTTACTTTACGCATTCGAAAAACGAACACAATCCAGCCCACTCCCAGCAAACAGCGTGCACGCCGAATAGAGTGGAGTGAAGGAAACAGGCATTGTCGCGAAGCTTCTGGGGCCGGGCGAGATTAGAGGGACCGTCGTGACCTTAACGCGACAATAACGATGACTTGCCATTGTTTAGAAAGGTACGTCACAGCTCTTAAACCTTGGTGCAGCAGCCGCTGCGCCTCCGGCGTTTGCTCTTTTTTCCCACCCCCACCCCCTCTAACTCCGCACCTCACACAGTGGGACATGACGAGGAAAAAAAACTCGCTGGGTCGAAAGAACATTTAAATGAGAGGGCTAGTTTCAAGCCCAGCAATCAACGCCTGCACGGGAATGAATCTGACAGAAATGAAAGTATTGAAATTGAGTTTAATGGCAGTACGGAAATCTTGGCACTGGCTAATTATATTGCAGGTTTTTCAAAAACTTACAAAATGCATTTTTATTATCTTTCTTCTTGATAAAAATGAAACCAATAACAACCTTCAAAAGTTTATGAAATATCTCATTCTAAATTTAATGTTTAATTTTGTTTGTTTGTTTAATATCGCATCAACATCCAGGTCATTAGCGACCACTATTGGAGTTAACGGTATGGTAACTACGAAGATGAAACGATATGGTGATGGCAAGGCGTGAAAGGGCGAACATAAATACATCCATGCCCGAGGCGGGACTCGAACCCTCAACCCGTCGGTCTGACATCGCTATGACACTACTGCCTTAGCGATCTCGGCCACCGGATCGGGTATTACTTTTTATTAAGCGAGTATTTTACAGTTATTATAACCGTTTCTCGCACTCTACGTCCCAATATTTTTTATTCCGCCAAGTATCTTCCTCTATTTTTCTCTTCAATCTCGAGTCGATGACGAACTTCCAAGATTTCCTTTACCTTCCTCGTTTTCTTCTTTCGCAAGGGATCCACTAGAAGACAATTTTTGGTATTCTGTCAGCATGTATTCAATTAGATGGTCATACCATTGGAGTTGTTTGGATTCTACATTTTTGATCACTTGTCTCTGTATCTTTATTATCTGTCTAATCTCTTCGTGTGGTATTCTATCAAACAGGGTATACTGACAACATCGTCTCTAAAAATGCATTTCCATAGCATTTGACCGAGAGTTTATTGCATCTTTTTTAACCCAAATTTCAGATCCGTATGTCACACAACTCTCCACCACTGAGTGCTTGCTTCTATTTCATTTATTCCATTATCGACATAAATGTTTTTTATTCACAAAAGCTAAAGAGGATCTTTTGAATGGAGACAAATTGCAATAACATAGTTTTTATTGTTTTAACTAAACTTGCCAAATATATGAAAACAAATTGAGTATTTGTTTATAGGTTTGTAAAAACGTATCGTATTAGTAAACGTTTGTAGAAACGTATTAGCAGTGAATTCAATTTTTCCCCAGTTCGTGAAAAATTATAGTCATGATAGATATGAAAGAATACCACGTTCCTAAGAGAAAAAAAAATTAATGAAGCTGAGTTGGAACATCGGTGACACTGAGCAAACAGTGCAAAAAATTCTATAGAACGTGTATTCGGAAATGCATGGGTTCTTTGCTAGAGAAAGGTGACGTCCCCATGAGTGTAAGCTTAATCGGCAACTACTGTTGTCTGCTTCAGTATGACGTCTTCGGTACTGATCCCGATTCAACCTAAGGAAGACATGTGAAGCGTAATGCAGTGCTGTAGGTCGCCCCGCCACACCTCTCCACACCCTGCCACACCCCGCCACACCCCGCCACACCCCCACACACCCGCCACACCCCGCCACACCCCACAACACCCCGGCCACACCCGCAACACCCAGGCCACACCCGGCCACACCCCGCCACACCCGCAACACCCGTCACACCCCCGCCACACCCCGTCTGCACCCCCGCCGCGCCCCCACCGCGCCACACCCCCGCAACACACCCATCACAGCCCCGTCACACCCCCGCCGCGCACCCCGCCATGCCACGCCCCACAAAATTTTAGAGTGGTCTTCATCTGAAAGAAGAAATAGTGATAGGTTCAAAATCACCTAGACTGAATAAATTCTACTAAATTGAAAAGAAAGCTTCGCTTACTGTTTCAGAGTAAAATGAAAAAGAAAATATTTCGAAAATATTATTTATATAAAGTAATCTTGGATAAGAGAAAATTAATTGCTTGTAAATTCAAAACGGCTCACAAAAATGAATTAGTTATATTCTAAACGTACTGGACACCCTACAAAAAACTTTTGGGTAATATTGCTCTAGTCCGAGGTTGCACAATGATGTATGATCTATCCATTGCTGATAAGAAAAATACATAGTTCCATTTAAAAACTCGAAGATGATTAATTATCTCGAAAATGAAAAATACTACGAACAATATCTCTGCAGCATATTACTTATCCCATGATTCTGCATTATGAGCGAAAACGACAAAGCGATATTGTGAACCGTTTAGAAGTTATGGGGGTGGGCCGTAGTTGGTGGGACACCCAACCATATATCGATCATTTTTTAGTAAAATTTATTTTTGGAGACATATTGCCCATATCTCTCTTGTGTACAAAAATTGTATGAGAGATCATGCGTGTTTCCCAGAAAGAAAACTCCGTCACTCTGTAAATAACATTATCTTTGCAAACTTTCAAATTTTGTTTTCCTAGAAACTAGCTATTCTGGTCTTAAAATATGTGCGCATTACGCTATCGATAAATACGCGACAAATAATTTTCCTTCTTTTCCGAGCTGTTAATTCACTGTAAGCTCGAGAGGAAGCGCCCAATTATGCAGAAATCAATTGAATTGATGCTCAGCATGTCCATTATTGGATAATTTGAGATTGTTAGACAATTTATTACTGATTGTATGAATTTATATTGTGCACTAAATAGACGTCATCCGTATCTCCTAACAAAAGGCTAATTGTTGCAGAGAGACTACACAAACGGGAAAATCGTGTTCGATTTTCTTCTTCTCCATATATTTTATCGGGATTAAAAGACACTACCCGTCACAGAACATCGAGAGCAAACAATGCGGAAACGCCGACAATGCAAGTGTCTTGTTTATTATAATGTCATTTTAATTTGTTCGACAATAGTTTGGACTGTTTACTTGTTAAAACTGTGGCAATGTGAACCACAAATATTTTGATTATTTCAAACAAAATTCCTCTTGTTTTATGATCGACAACTTAAAAGTCGACAATGCATTGCGACTGCGCCAAGTTAGGTCGTCAGAGAGGTTTAGATGAAGAGTGGACAGCCGCCATTGACGGAAGAGAATTCAGTGACTTTCTGGAGGAGAATTCTAGCGGCCGGCTGCCCTGATCGGTAGTTTCCCGCGGTTTCTCCGGTCAACACCAGGGGAATGCCGGAGCAGTACCCTAACAAACGGGCCACGGATCGCGCGCGATCTTTCCTTCCTCTTCCTTGTCATATCCTCTCCCTTTAGTTACACTTACACTAACATGTGCACAAGTCGGGATATCAGTCGGGAGCTTACAGCTCGTCTCGGAAGGGACGGTTTCCTGCTGGAGGATATACACGGATGGCGAAAATCGCGCACGCTGATGTGTACATCGGCGCCGGAACTCATCAACAGAAAAGGAAAAACTGCCAACCCCCTTGATAGAAACATGTACTACACTTACGTGACAAATTATTATAGCAGTTGGCGCGCACGAAATTATAGCAGTTGGCGCGGACGTAAACGTAGAACGCACACAATCCGGAGCGGAAGAGGATAAGGTGTGCATGCTGTTCAGGCCCACTGTTCGACTCTCCTTTCCCACTCGTTTTTTGTGGGCGTGCTCCTTCCTCGGGTTGCTTGCTGTGTGTATGCGCCGCCGCCGCCACCTCCACTTCTGTGCAGAGATGGCGGTGGCGGTGGCGGTGATTGAGGCGGTGGCGGAGTTGGTAGCGGTGGCGGTGGCGGTGGCGGTGGGAGGCCGAGGCGGTGGTGGAGGCGGTGGCGGTGGCGGTGGGGAGGCGTGGTGGAGGCCGAGGCGGTGGTGGAGGCGGTGGCGGTGGCGGGGGGGGGGGGGGGGGGGGGGCGGGTGGGTGGGGCGGGGGTGGAGGCAGTGGTGGAGGCGGTGGCGGCGGCGGTGGCGACGACGGACTCAGGTAAGCCGATGCAGGCGGCGGCGGGGGCGCTGATTGTGGCGGCGGGGGCGGTAGCGGGGGCGGTAGAGGAGGCGGCGTGGGCGGCGGGGGTGGCGGGGGCGTGCGGGCGTAGGCGGCGATCGTGTAGCGGCGAGCGTTCTCCCACCGTCCATTTGAACAGCTCCGTGTGAAGATGGGATTCCGGGAAAGGTTTTTTTTCTTACCTCTTTTGCTTTTGTTGGACGGAAATGAACTTGCAATGTTTCGTTGCTCCGCGATTAGTTCTAGGATGTGTGACGGAATAATCGCGCCCGTGATTAATTGTTGCGAACAAATGTGTTACTTTTTGTACACACATACAAATTGCATGCAAATGCATTGCAAGGCGGTAAATTAATTTTAAAATATGTTCTAATATTTTACGGTAACACTTGTTACATGAATAAGCAAATGTTACGCACCAAATTTTTATTTGTCGAATGCTAAATAATTATTTACGGAATAACACGTTGTGCATCAAATGTTTATTTATTAAATAACGCGTCAGGTGTCTAATATATATCGTATATTTATCGTATACCATGTTAGGCGTCAAAATATTTTATCGAGTCCCACGTTAGGCATCAAATTTGATTTTACTGTATGTCAAACAATAGTAAAATCTGAATATAACGTATGAGAGGAGGAAAGAAAATGACATTTACTATCAAGAAGCAAAGCAACGGATCAACTCAGCTGTTGTTCAATGAATGAAGGGATTCTGAACGAAACTTCAATGAAGATAAGGCGCGGTTATTGATAACAATATAAATCATCATCAAGAGCATTCAGTCAGAACTACACAATTCAAAAGGAAAGTAACGCATATCATTATTGATTTTTTAATTATTTATTGATACTCAAATGTTAGGAATAGTTTTAATCAGGGACATTAATTCCGCCAATAAATACAAAAACTGGTGGCAGAATTTGATTTTCGCGGCAGAAAATATTTTATTTACAAACCTATTTTTAATTGTTGAATTTTTAATATCTCTGAAGGTGCATTAATGTACATGAACTTTAAGTGGATTTTGAGTAGACAGCTGTTGACACTGACACCTGATGTATTACTCTTGTGGTTATGATTTTCAAGGAGAAGGAAAACCTCCGCTTACCCGATGCTTCCTTTACTGCGTAATTATGAAGAAATGAATAATAGTCACAAATGATTATAATCCTTTCTTCATAATTACGCAGTAAAGGTAGCATCAGCACTTAGTTGTCAACGGATTGTTAAGGAAATGACTCAACTAAGAAAACTGTCAGTTCTGTATTTCATTAAATTTAAGTATTTAATTATCAATGGGGGATTTAGTGGCCCTTCAACTACTAATTTACTCATGAGTGATGATCTGGGCATTTTTGTTTATTGTTTTCCTTTTGATGACACACACATATATCAGTTTACATATTAAGTATATTTTTAACTAAGACTAAAATTAAGCTTACAACTACCGTTGCGCTGGAAGTAATGGACTGGTCACCTCCAATGAGGGTCCATTTCAAAACTTTTATTAAGAACGTATAGAAAAGATACTTATTTATACTAATACTTCTTGCTGTATAAATTGGGTTTCTGGCTAGATTGAATCGGTTAAATTTGGTATTTCCATTAGGTTATACTAGAACTGAATGGATAAGATGTGCTGAATTTATGTGGACCTGATGAATTTGTTTTGGATGATTTGGATTGTACTCAGGTTGGCTGATCTGATTAGGGAACAGTGATAATGATGGAATAAGAAGCAGGAAAATGTCTGTAAATGCGATAAAACTTGACGATAGTGACTTTGCCCACCCCGTATTCTACATGGATTACACTCAACATTAACACATGAGAAACCTTCCAAAATAAATTTTTTCGAAGACTTTTCAACGCATCATGGTTTATAACCATGTCACTAGTGAACAACAATATGAACTTCAAATTTCCAAAATTAGATATTATCTCATTAAATTATTTTCAAAATTGTATTCACTCATACTATCCAGTCTAATTGCTGCCTATGTTTATGTAGGCCAACAAGAAAATTCCTCAAACAAAATTTAATCAAGATTTCCCGACGACATCTTCAATATCTCATGAAACAAAAACATATCAAGAAACTTCCAAATTTCAAAGTATCTTCCTATTCCTCATTTCCTAATTTTAAAATCAAACACACGTCTAATTAAATTTAAAAGTAAAATATTGTATGAACTAACCGAGTAAGGCATTGGAAATAATTTTAGGAACTTTTCAATCCAATTTTGTAATATAATTCTCAATTCTGTGGAGTCTTTCAGGCGATCAGATTCAAATAAATTAAAATGTATTTTAACACTTTCTGACATGCTTACTACAAACCAATTCATATCAAACCCACAGAATGTTTGGGATCGCTCTTATTTTTCGAATTAATTTCATATTAATCATTTTATGATGTTGATTGATTGTCAAACTGCGTTGTCTTCTTTCTGTCTTAGTGCACTTTTGACTCAGGTCCTTTTATCTTGTATTTCCTATTAGCTACTTCCTTCCACCAACTGGTTTCCGAGATTACGTTATCTATCCGTTTTATCCGTTCACAAGATAGCAGGCGGGTAGAGGAATATTCGCCAGACTTGAGAAGGGAATGAAACGGAAGAAAGAGAGGGGATGAAACGGAATTCACTACGCATCAACAGATAGTCATTAACATGCCTGGCAAGCGAAGTACAGTACAGCCTACACCTTCAAATCATTGCTCTGTAATATTGTTGTCTTATCGGAGGCGCATCCTGAATTTTTTTCTCGGGTGGAGCGTGCAGGCATAATTTCCAGCCAACCTAATGATTTTTTATACAGTCTATTTCATTTACACTAGGTGTACAATTTATTTTTGTTTGTTGACTTATTGCTAATATTTATAACGTTAAAAATTGAGTATATGCTGAATGACTTTCATTAGTACAGAAAGCTAGCACAAGTCGTATTTTTGAATGAGTTCCGTTGGCTCTTGGGAAGGGACTGAAGGAGCTGAAGCAGCATGACTCCCCCCTCCTCTTGAGTGCAGCACTGTACATTCTTAAAATACATTATGTTACGTTTCTACCTAAATTGAGTTGCAACATTTTGTAGTAAAATTCTCTGCCCCACTCTCTCTCTTCCTCAGTCTCTCTCCCTCTCTCTTTGTCACGTACACACTCGCACAGTGCTGGGCCACTAGTACACGGCAAATGTAGCCTTCGTTTCCCAGACCTGTCACCGATTTATCCAAGGGTCACGCACATGTGCGTGTAAGCCATAAAATATATTAGGCCATTAAAGAATTTAATTTATTATTATTTTATTCATCAGCTCCACTCTCAAATCTTATTATTTTTCCTTGAGCGAGCAATTTTATCACGAACATTTTTTTGCAGATAGTAACTCATTAAAAAATTAAGAATTGTTATATATTACATAGCTCACGTACATACATTTTAATTATTCCAAATAGAACTGAAGGTCTATGGAACTGATCTTTACCACTTCATAATGAAATTGAGTAATTAGGCAAAACGTGACACATTCCCTGACTATAAGGAATGTCTATGAAACCACGCTGTATTACTGTGCCGTTCGTTATAAAACAGATTAACTAAAATCCTAAAATCCGTATGGATGGTGATTTCTCGATTCTTTCCCAAAGTGTGGCACAGGACTATCTGATCCCAAACACTTAATTATATAATTGCAGGGCTTGATTTTTGGCGAAACGTGATGGAAGGGCGTTCCGGTATCTCCAGGATTATTATTAAATTATATTACAAATATATAAGTATCTCTATTAATTAACAATTAATTAGGTGGAGCGTTCCGGAACCTAAAATTGTATAAATCAAACTCTGTATATTTGTTCGGTTAACTTATCAAGATACACACAGGATCCACTCAATCCAAGACGCAGCAAGTGCAAGATGGGGTATGAAGCGTGATATGCTAACAGTGATTTGTAAGTGTGTGTGTGATATATATTGTTTATTGTACTTGTTCGACATACAAATGTCTTTCAAGGGCGTGTACAATTTCAATGTTTTCACAATGAGTAAACTAAAACAAATAACATTGAAATATAACTCTAGGGTTACCCACGTATTATTAACGTATTTTCAATTAATTTAATATTTTTCTTTTAGTTCAAATGTCACACTGCTAATTAAGGAGGTTGAAAGAGATATAAAAAATAAATAGAGCATTTCTTGTCATACTTTTACAGAATATCGGTAAAGCCGTGGAAATGGCTTACTGATGCCAGTATACACTTCTCCTAAAAAATAGAGTTGGTTTCCACCCAGAGAAGATTAATATTAGACCTAGAGGCGAGAGCCGGACTAGAAGGTGGATGGCCGTAGGGTTCGCCTCAAACCACTCGGATTAATTAGTGATTCTGGGCTCGTCAACTGCTAAGGACACGACTCACGTACATTTAATGCATGTTTCATCGTGGGAGGTTGCAGTGATCTTTCACCGCTGGCTGGCGAGATCCGGCACCGACCTAAGTCGCCTTGAAGGGAAACTGCTTCTGTCTCAACGCCCGCTTGGCCCGACTAGATCGAGTCCCATCGGGAGAGTTTGCTAGCTTCCCAGGAGCGGCGTAAAGTTCTCGGAGAAGTGCAAACTTCCCTACTTCCATAGCAAAAATGACGTGGTTTCGACACGAAATTTAGTAAGGAGATGGAGACGTCACATCCTCATGGAAAGCGATCACAGCTGAGTTAGCCTCCCATACTATTTTAAGACCTACCCATCCCTTCACTTCTCCCCTAGCTCTAACGATGTGGATATCACAGAGAAATTCAAAACGTGGGTGAACGTAATATCCTCCACGACGGATTGCATTGTCTGGTCCTAATACGAGGACTTAATGTCTCCTTCGTCACCTCACTCCCTAGCACTGTCGACGTGAGTATCGCCGAGAAGGCTTGCAGCCGGTAGGGATTTCCATTTCCTTGGCAGAGCCTTCATACGCGTAACCGAAGCCCCAAACCCGCCCACTGAGCAGAGTTCCGTCAACAGAGTCCACTGGCACTTCGGGAGCGACATAAGGTTCTCAGAGAAGAGCAAACTTCCCTACTTTCATAGCACAAAGGACGTGGGTATCGACAAGACATTTTGTAAGAGGATGAAAGTCTCACATCCTCCTCGAGAGCGATCACAGGTGACTTATGCCACCATTCTATTTAAGACTACTTTACTTCTCCCCTAGCACTATCGATGTGGATTTCGCAGAGAAATACAGGAAGCGGAAATTCAGGAAGTGTGAAAGTCATATCCTCCACGTGGGCTTGCATAAAGACCTTCGGTTTTAATGCGAGGACTTAAGCCCGTATTTATAAACCTCTGCCAGGGGACTGCCAGACGTAGCAGGCTGCCAGCGTTCGGTTTTGCGATTTATGAACGGCCCCCAGCCAATTCCAGACGCTCCTTGAGCTCCTAGCAAGACCCCAGATGGCAAACCCCTAAGAACTCTGCTGGCAGAGCTTCACAAATACTACCCTTAATGTCTCCTTCGACACCCCATCCCCTAGCACTAACGACGTAGGTAACGCCGAGAAGGCCTGCAGCCGGCAGGAGATTCCAATTTTCTGTCAGGGTCTTCACAGGCATAACTGAATCTCCAAACCCGCCCACTGGGCAGAGTCCCCTCGGAAGAGTAGTTCATTGGGACCCCGGGAAAGATGTATGGTTTCCGGAGAAGAGCAAACTTCCCTTCTTTAATAGCACGAATGATGTGGATATCGACAAGAAATTTAGGAAGGGGAGAAGGTGTCACATCCTCCTGGAAAGCGATCACAAGTGACAGCCCTGCATACTATTTTAAGACCTACCTATCACTTCACTTCTCCTCTAGCACTATGGATGTGGATATTACAGAGAAATTCATTTAAGCAGAAATTTAGGAAGGACGAACGTCAAATCCTCCACGAGAGCTAGTATAGAGATCTTAGATTCTAATACGAGGACTTGATGTCTCGTTCGTCATCCACCCCCTAGCACTAACGACATAGGTATCGTCAAGAAAACCTGCAGCCGGCAGGAGTTTCCAATTCTTTGTCCGGGCCTTCACACACGTCACCGAAGCCCCAACCCCGCCCACTGGGCAGAGTCCCGTCGGCAGAGTTCACTGGCTCCCCGGGAGCGGCGTAGAATTCCCAGGCGAAGAGCAATCGCCCACGTGCACCCGAACCGTCCGTTCACCGCATAAGAAGCTCCCGTCTCCAGCGGCCGTTCGTTTAGCCGGAACGAGGAAGCAGAAAAAAAAACGGAGCGAATGAAGTCCGTTCCGGATCTCGGATCGTGCGCGCCGCGAGCAATGCATGCCTTGCCCGCACCTTGCCCTCCCCCTCCCCCCTCTCACGGCCCCCTGCCCCTCCCCGCGCACTACAAACAAGTCGGAGCCCTCTGCGTTTTTTATACGATTAGCGGAGCGGCGCGGAGTCCGTTGAAGGGTGGGACACAATCCATTCGTTTCTTGTTGGATATATTATAATTAGTAATTAACACAAAAAACTTGTTTCTTTCGGTTCATGTCATTAGATTACTTGGATTTAATATTAGATTACATTAGGACTGTATTTAATTTTCGTTCAGATATGTAACTAATATTACATAGCAGTTAGTTACATACCTGAACTTTGGTTTATTGGAGGAAATTACTTAATGCTTATTTTTACATGATCAATAAGCGAATGAATCGATTCGTGTTTTAGTGAAGTCTATTAATGCCAACGTATGAATGTAAATATTTACATTATTACAATAACTGATACAAAATTGAAGATTTTAATTAAGAAACAAATTAAAAAATAAAATAATATACTTCGTTTATTGCAATAAAGAGTTGGACATGTGTTTTTGGAAACAAATGCGATCTAAATGACGTTTTTCGATATAAAGATAACACATCATTCCACTAAATTTGATAAATGCATTTAATTTCCACATACAGGATACACTAATGACTACTAAATCGTAAGGTATATTTTCATCCTCTCATGTCTGACGTACCGAAATATATTTGTATATATGCCCGACCTTTTTACGATACATCAGCACAATAAAACACCAATTCTCAGGACATGGTCTTACTAATATTTCCATACGGAAATCATTGGCCGAATTGAATAAGAATATTTCGTATAATCAGCTAAAATTACTATACTAAAAAATATTAGACGTTTCTATGTTGAACAAATAAAATTATATTGATTGTTTATCTACATGAACAGTAAAATTGAAGACATATTTGCACTAATAAAACTGTTTTATTACATCAGTGCATAAGTGACTTAGCTTTCTCTCTTCTCGATTGTTCTCGGTTTACATATCACGTAAGCTTCTTCCTCACAAAACTTAAGCGCCCAATTCAATTTATCTAAGTTCTTGTCTCGCTTCCTTCAGCGATTACCATTTGATTACAAAACACCTCTTACTATTAAAACATTGATTTGTCTAAAACACAGCCAAAAACGTCCTCTCTCACACTTGGTTTTCATGTCACATAGCTTTTTCAAAGCCCCCTTGTCTCTCCATTTTTCACATCCTCCTATAGTTCCACCTAAGTTCCCAGGGTTTACATAAAATGTCCACACGTGTTTCATCCACATGTAATATATTTCACATGGCATGGATCTCCTTTATGTCTAAAATAAAAATCTATGGACATTAAAGACTAGCTTTTTTCATGAAAGAATATTGCAGAAGTAAAGTAGAGAAACAGCATGTGTTTCACATGTCGCTCTCTATATCACAAATAACTGAAGGTACTTACGAGACATTCGTTAAAGCGTTTATAGAGCACAACTGACAAGACGTGTGCACCCCAACTCACCTGGAAACGGAAAGAGTACATATGAGTTATTTTGAAACTGACCACAACAAATTTAAATTGTTTATTGTTATAAAGGAAGTTCAACTTGGCTACCATACGCATTTCAAAAACACTAACAAACTATAAGGCATACACTGTCACACTGGCTTAGGAATTAGATATTACAATAATGACGAAATGGGTAGCATGAAAGGTAAGAGAGGACAAACCACGGCAACCCAGTTTTTTCTATATTTTGAGATGCGTAAAAATTGTTTTTTACACAGTCATTAGTAAAGAATGACAGTTAATTTGGGACGATAATGTCAATTGTTATATATTATAAGTTAAAAAACCATTAAATTATTCACTCTAAAATTTATTAACAACATTAATAAACATATTAACCAAAAAATATATGTTAACTGTGCCATTGATAGAATTGTTTATATTATTATCCTAAAAAACATTTTAAATATTTTTTATTTTCTACAGATACGTTATAGCTTGTTATTGCCTTTGATACGGAGCTCCAAATACATTGCATAACTTACCAGAATCGATTGGATTGTGATTACGAGGGAAATACGGATATGAAACCAGTTGAATGATGCTACATGTTTTCTTATGGAGGGAATTATGAGAGGAAATTATGGGAGGAAAATATGAAAAGGCAAATCGAGTCAAGTTAACATTAATTAATTAGTAAATAAGTAAATCTGAATCAAACGTAGGTAAAAAATAAAATCTGTATGTACCGCGGGCGTTAACTGGGTCTAATTATCTCGGGCGACAAAAAGACCTCGAACCAAAGACCACCGCTTACCACATCCTTTTTTGAAGAACTAGCTCCTTTCCGAAGAAAAACAACATTCAACAAGCTTTACATCGACAAATACTAAAATAAGATTGCAACGTATTTACGGTCAGATCTGGCTGTAAGAGAGCGTCAAACTTTCTACGAAGCGATTTCCCATGGTGACGGTTGCGAATTGTTTTGTAAACATTTGATAAGCGTTGAAAGACGAATCTATCATTAAGGGATAAGAAAGGCTCCAGTAATAAAATTCCTAAACGATGGAACAGAAAATCCTTATTTAAACAAAGATGAGAGGCAAAAAATCTACGCTGGGATCAGTCGTGGACTCCCATCCACAATAGTATGCAATTTTAAATATTCTAAGGTCATACACATTTTATTTCCTTAACTTCAAACAAAACAATTGATTCTTGTAAAACGCTAGTAACAAAATTATTTCTTTCTTTACCACAGCCTCTCACTTGAGTTCTACGATTATAGATTATAGATACGTACGCACAATAATATGTACAAGAGCACGTACACACGTAGACAGTATTTTAATAAAAATTTCGGACCAGAAAGACTTGTGGTGTTTTCGTTTTGATGATTCATTTCCCCTAATTCGAAAATTATAAACCAATTTTAACACTTTAGTCGTAAATAATTATTTCTGTTCATTTGTTACAGATAGGTTCACGACATCAGCTCTAAGTGCAATGCGGAATTTTCGGTCTAGATGTTATTTCTCCTCTATGCAAGTCGCATGCACTCAAACACAAAGTTTTAAATTTAGAAAGTGGAGTATGCAAACGAAATCAAGATCTTCCATCTCAGTCATGAAAACCGCTTCTCATCGACTCAAATTTTCTCGGTACTCTCGACTACAGAATTTCGTGAAAACAGAACCTCGGTGAAGCACGTCCCAAACTCTTTTCTGACTGTTTGTATCCGCAGACTTCTCTACTTAGCGGGCTCCTTCTGCAAATTTGTCCCCGGCCTCTTGAGTAAATAAATAAGGAGAACAAACACAGCTCGAATGGACGAGAGCAGGTTTAGCCTTTTCATGATTTTTATCTTCTATTTTCGCCTCTAAACGAGTCGCAGGCAGGAAAGAGGCGAGCTCTACACTCTACGCCTCAATGACTTGGCTGCTCCGTTATTTACTAGCTCGGAACCAGGTCTCGTGGGCGGAAAAAGGGTGTTGCTGGTTCGGTTCTCTGCTTCTGAAGTGGTTCTTTCGGAAGTGTTATGATCGAGTAAATGCATCAAGACTAGATGAAACGGTTAACTTCCATGCCCGAGCGAAAACCGTTTATTTTAAATTACGTTAATCCGAAATTTTTTTAAGCGCTAGATGTTGACTAATTTTATTAATAAAAAATGTGATATCAAGATATTTTTCTAATTTTAAGAATACAAAACAGTTATTTATGATAAGGGTTGTAAAATGACATCTTTATTTTGCGTGTAGAAAAGGTTGCGATCAAAGGCTGCTTAGCGGAGTAGCGTAATTCAAATAGTAAAATAAAATCCCTTTTATCACATTGACATACATTCTTTTTTACACACGTTTACCGTACCAATTACTTAATGAAATATTCAAGTCAGTAGTGGCTAATGCGATCGGACGAAAGTATATTACCTTTGTTGCCATTACAGATTCATCTAAACTCCGGGAGCGGTGGTTCAGTGCATCAACTGATGTCACTGCAGCGCCTCTGACCGGGAGATCCTAGGCTCGAGTCCCGGGGGGGAATTTTCGACACTACCTTTTCAGCTAGGTACGCTAGGCACTAGTAAGGCTAAGCGTTTACTAGTGGCTGTCTAAAAATATATTTCTTGTTCAAAAGTTCTTATCATTCGAAGATGCATAATTAGATTATTTATGATTATACTATATTCAATTAAAAACCGAACATATTTTTGTATTACAATAGGAAAAAAATCTATTTCTGTTTATATTTACAGTCTATACGTAGAGTTGGTTCCAATGAATACTGCATAAGTTAATTCCTCACCTAATACAACATACTTCCTACACATTGGCGTTCATTCTGTTAATTTATACTTTAACTCATTCCACGAGCATTAATTTCCTTCGAAGGAAACGGACTCCAACATTTCCACCTCTGACAATGACAAATCGGAAAACCTTCTACAAACTCCTTACGCAAGGTCGTGCACTTCAAGCCCCTTCGTGCATTTCAAAACCTTTACTCGGAATATCCTTCGAAATAAAGCCGTTGGTCCGCCCAACATAAATTAAGACCGCGCCGACGTCTACAACATAACAATCTCGAAGTTGGTACACGTGTTAAGTCCGTATTGTTCCATGCATTCGAAATCTCAATCAGGCGTGCCAACTTGGAAATGAAGCCTCAGCACGCAACTCGATACCGGACGTCCTGCTGGAAATTCGCGAAACAATTTAGAGCTCGGCTTCAGACCTCGGGGAGGTGGGCGGGTCCGGGGAGTTATACGGTGCGGTAGATTTACGACAGGGCGAGTTCGGTCGACACGGCGGTTAAGAAGTGTATTTAAGTCATTACGGCAATGACACGGTGTGGCGACTGTACGAACCTCCCAGTCCCACCCCTTCGCATGAATATTCCACTGCCGTCAGAGATTGAGAGAGTTGGCAAGGACAAGTTTTGTTCCGCCCGAAAGTGCCTGAATTAGCAGCCTCTTCGACGGAATTATTATTGTAATGGCCGCCTAATGGCGGAAACCAGTCCTCTTTTCCATTTCCCCCCTCCGAGTATGTTGTTTCGCTCCCGGAGAGACACTTGCTTCCACATTTCCAGCAGCTCGGCGCGTGACTCGGTTCTTTATGGACGGGCTTTGCGCGGGTTAAGAGTTCTGCCATGCATGGTTGGGGGCTGAGAATATGGTTTTTTGACCCATGGTATATTATAATGCTTTGACTGAAAGCGGGTGGAAAGATGCAAGTCAGGAGTCTATTTCGTAATGTACTTTCAGCAGTTCGGTGCCTGAAGGGGCATTTGAAGTTGAACATTTGACAATAAAGGCGCGTAAGAAATCTTCTTTTGGCCTTGGGAACTCTGTAGTAAGTACTTTTACTAACGAGAATGCTCTGTTTTCATACTTCAAGAAAAAATGACGATTTGCAGAGATTTTCAGATGCAGTTGAAACTGTAAATTTGCAATTCCGTGACGCTGGTAGAGCTAACTCACTAACCAACACACATCTAAAAATTAATACCAACATTTAGAACTGTAGAGAAACCTCCTTATAATATTCACGCTCGAGAACATGAAAAGTCCATCCTTGATCGAAAGTATGCAATTTAATGAAGTATAATTGTAATGTAAATGAAAAATATCACATCCCCTCTCCGTAAAAGAACATTCTAGAACACTTAGTTTTAAAAAAAAATATTTGTTTTAAATTTGGTATGCTAAAGAGCATAAATTTAAGCAATAATTACGTGATTTTAGCTGGTTTATTTAAAAAAGACTTCCGTGTAGATACTTAAGCCGCAAGGCAGTAACACAAGGCTGTACACACGAATGAACTAATAAATTCCCGGCATCTACTGGAGAACTGTGATAGAAACAAAACCGCAGGTTCGAGAGGTGTTCGCTACAGAGAACAGAAGGAATTGGTCTGGATTACAAAATTGTCCGCTATGTACACATTCTTGCTAAAAACGATTCCATTGTATTTAAAAAACTCGATCAAGTGCCATTAAATAAACAAAGGTGTGCGTTCCACAAATTATGTGACGTTTGTGTGGTCGCCTCAAATACTCATATTTCACTAGATAACATGATTAAAAGATTAATTAATAATTAAATACTGCGAAAAAATAAAAGAGTAGTTGAAAGATCGGAATAAAAAATCACTCTATTTCGCGAATATGCTATAACTTAATTTCCTGCGATTGTATCATAAAGTTTGAGCATCTGGAGCGAGATACAAACCTGTTTGGTTTCCATGTTATTTTGTTGAAAAATATGCTTTCCAAAAATATTTATTTTGTTGGAAATCTTCATACAAAATAAAAAAATTAAAATCTATCAACCTGAACCGGCAGGAAATTATTCTTTTGGAACGATATCTGGCGGTACAATAAAATATATAAATATTGTGCTTTTGTTCATTATTAATGCGAGAGTAATTTTGTCTCTACATTTTTGACGGGTAACTTTCAGTTTCTCACAAAAATCCGAGCATTTTAGCCGGAGATGGTTGTGTATTGTGAGTTTGTAAGTGAAAATGGCAGACGCTCCGTGAACGTGTTTGCATAATCTACACTTGTGTCGTCTCTATATCTGGCACGAAAGACGAAACGCGAAGGAAAGTCTGCTTCTTCAAACAACCTCGCAAATGGCAGCATTTCCAACGCACTCGGTATACGAAATCCTGCATTATCATCTCCAAGAACAAGAGAAAAGCACTGTTCACATAAATTACATAAAACAGCAGGACATGAATGACAGACGACAACGAGAATTTACTTTTCAAAAGAAAATTAGTCCTAGTTTACGAGAATATTGACGCCCAAACTCTTTTCAACTATATTTTTACTTAGAATTTTTCTGCAACTTTTTAAACAAGATTGCCAAGTAATATAATAATTTCGGAATACATAATGAAAAAGAGAGGCAATTACTTTTCACATCTCTTGCATTTTGAAAAAAAAAACAACAACTAAAAGTTAAGAAGAAAACACGAATAAAAACCAAAGGGAAAGTTGTTCTTACTGGAAAGAAGAAGGTCCTGAAAATCGAGAGATCTCGAAGCAAATCGTCAGTAGCCCATCACCTGCTCACGTCCTTGTGGCGAGAGAAACGCAGGAAGTAGATGAGACTAAGAAGATTCTAGACGCACCAAAAACGTCCTTCTTACTTTCTTGCAAACTATTTCCACTCTTTGAAAAGTTTCCTGTTGTTTAATATTCAGATAGACTCTTGAAAGATACAGGGATTACTTCTTCCTTTTCCAAGTTCGTGTGAACTTGAAGATGATCATAGTAACATGATCAAAACGAAATCAATAGTTATAACGTTGTGTCATCAAATTGAATTGTTTCAATTCCAGTTGTTCCAAATAAGTTATAAATATAGAAATAATTTTATTACGGTACTAATATAATGCAATTTGTGGATTGGTTTTATTTCCTATGGCTATGATTTGCTAAGGGTTTTTTCACAAGAATACCTCCATCGTAAATGATATTACTGCCTATATGTATCACAACAATTTACTTAACGCTATTCAAGCAGTTTTGAAAAACGATTTCTAAGAGTTTTGATCAATACCAAACATTGTTTGCTTAGTGGAAGGCAGGATAGCTGTAAATACTCACAGCAAGTATTCACAGAGATTACAACTATTTCGGAGTAAGAATATATTTGAAGGACGGACAACTCTGGTTATAGTGAGCCCGTGGTAATGGTGTACTAAGGACACTGGTCCCGTTTCACTTACAATATAAATAAGCATAAGAAGATCCCGTTATAGTGAACGTCGGTTATAGGAAATACGCCTTGGAAATTAATTCCCTCCTGGAAAGAAATATATCTCCTTAATGTCACAAATCCCAACACTAGGACCGGGAGCGATAGCTTAGTGCATCAACTGATGTCACTGCAGCCCCTCTGACCGGGAGGTCCTAGGTTCGAGTCCTGACGGCGGCAGGATTTTCGACACTAACTTTTCAGCTAGGCCGAATTCAGTCGCTGTCTGGAGGAGAATTCTAGCGGCCGGCTGCTCTGATCGGAAGTTTTCCGTAGTTTCTCCGATCAACACCAGGCGAATGCCGGAGCAGTACCCTGTCAAAACGGGCCACGGACCGTGCGCGATCTGTCCTTCCCATTCCTTGTCCTATCTTCTCCCCTTACACACACACACGTACACTAACATGCACTACACTACCACATATCCCGGGAGACCGGTCGGAGCTTAGAACTTGTCCCGACTGGGGCGGTACCTCGCTGATGGGAGAGTCCTGGTTGGAGGAAACCCACTCAGCCGACGGTAGGTCGGCACCGGATATCGCCATCCAGCGGGGAAGATCATCGCCATCTCCCGAGAAAAAAAGCATGCACTATACTAACGGGACTAATGATCAGAGCATAGATGCGCCCGGAAACATGAATAAATCAATCAATCAACCCAACACTAGGCAGCTCGAAAAACGTTTCAGCCAAAAGTTGTATTATGGAAGAGTGGGACTTACAACAGAGCAAGAGGCATGGAAGGGGTCAAGGCTGCATTACCTTACTTAGAGACAGTGGACAATGCAGAATCCAGTATGGAAAGAGCACGGACTCTGGGAAAGGATATAAAGAAATTACTAATGAAAAATATTTAATAAAACTATATTAATACAATCAATAATTGTGAAAAAAATTATATTTAATTTCGACATCATCGGATATAGCGAACTTTGTTATACTGAACCAAAAATGTTCCCTAGGAGTTCACTATAACCGGAGTCGACTGTATATCGGAGGAGACAAAGGAAGAAAGAAGGTGTCGACAAAAAACAATGGTCGATACAAGGCCGGGAACTCGAAAAGAAATCAGCCGTGAACATCCTTTACCGGAACCGGAAATTCCAGATACGTGGGCATGGATTTAAAACCCTGTACCCAAAGGTGGAAGTAGAAAGCTAGAGCGCTGTCTAGGGGCTGCATTTGCAAAAGGGTTTGCTGAGAGAACGTCGCGCCACCAATAACATCTCTGTAACGATGGTGTTAGAGACGATGGTGTCCATGGTGGCGAATGTGGTTATGGTCAGTGGCGAATTCTCCGATACACCGCGTATACCGCCGGTATACTTAGTAATTAGAAATGTATAATAAATATTTCATAAGTTTGGTAATCCTCGAAAACGTTATTGAGATTTTGAAAGACTTAAAACAGACTACCGAGGGTCAGTCAGTCTTCTGCATCCGTAAGCGCTATTAAGTGCGGTAGAGTGAGACGTTTCAAACAGTTCTTAATATGGTCCAGAGAATTTGCTAGCGCACACGAAGGCACCGCATGTCAGCCGCGATAACCTAACGCTCCTCGTGTTTCAAGGGCGGGGAGAGGGGAGGATGCGTGTCTGGAGGGTCAGGATACATCGCAAAGTATTGCGGTGAAAAGTCCTTCTCTGGTCGTTCGTAAGTTATGCTTCTCTCAAGTTTTTGTGAAAATGGAGTGTGTTAATGATCTAGAAGTTAAAGGGTTTGTGTAGTTGTCTTATATGACAATTATTAAGGACGTAATTTCTTAGTATTGGGTTTTCAGAAAAGCTCAAAATAAAAGACAACGGTAAATGTAGTTTCCATAAAGTGCGACATACTTGAAATAATATTCAGAATTTGCCACGGGTTATGGTGCTGGTGGTGATAAGTGAGACGACAGCGATGGAGTTTATTGTGGTGATTTTGTTGGTGGTGATGCGTTGTGTTGTTGGTGATACACGCGTAAGTTTTCTTGATGTTCCACAGCGTGGGATGGCGAGGGGAGGAGGGATGTTGCTACGTCACAGCTTCAAAAAGCGTACTAACTGTTGGTATGGACTTATTGGTTCAGTGGTGACTTGCAGTTGACATTTACATAAATGAAATGATTGAAGGCGTTGTCATTGTCAACAATACTATTTATTTCAATAAGAGCAGCTTTCGATGTTGAACAAGCTCGATGTTCAATATCGAAAGCTGCTCTTATTGAAATAAATAGTATTGTTGACAATGACAACGCCTTCAATCATTTCAATAAGGTATGGACTTATCCCGCCAACTGGGTGGCCTGAGAAATACTACCATTATTTTGAAGGTAGCAGGTGGATGTTGGCACCACTGTACGTTGGAACGTGATGTTCCTAGTCGGTCACAGATATCGCAACGCCGCGTGCTATTGCGTGTTGGGGAAGGGCTAGGTGGCTCATGGACTAAGAACACTTGCGCAAGCAATGGTAGTGTTGCTGATGGCAGAACTGTTAGTTGTGGAAGACCTCCCGGTCAGAAGCACGTATAAGTATTGATAATAGTGGTGTTGGTGATGGTTCTAGTGTTGGGGATGATGGTGTTGGTGGCGGTGGTGACGGTGAGGTTGATAGTGTTCTTTGTTTTGGGAGTAGTAGTAGTGGTGGTAGTAATAGTAGTAGTAGTAGTAGTAGTAGTAGTAGTAGTAGTAGTAGTAGTAGTAGTAGTAGCAGTAGTAGTAGTAGTAGTCGTAGTAGTAGTAGTAGTAGTAGTAGTAGTAGTAGTAGTAGTAGTAGTAGTAGTAGTAGTAGTAGTTAGTAACTAGTAGTAGAAGAAGCGGTAAAGTTGGTGGTATTGGCAGTTACATTAGTAGTGATGCTGACAATGTTTTCGTACTTATGGCGGTGGTGAGGTTGGTGATGATGGGCGCCGGGAGCGTCCGCGGCGGCTCTTCGCCTCATAAATTACGCGGCGGCGTCGCCCTTCGGCCTCATCAATCACCAGGTGACCTCCGGATTTCATTTGCGGCTTTATAGGTTGCGCGGGTGGGCGGGGCCTGCAGCGCCCGCGGCGAAGAAGCACGGGGCGTCGCCGCCCACGCCCCCACCCCACCCCGCCCCACCCACCCCGCGCCCTCTTATGAAACGGCGCTCCTCTTCCATTCTCTCACCCGCACGTGCCCGGCTCTCTGCTTCCTCGTAATGAGAACCTTTTCTTTTCTACTTTCTCGCTACGGAGTAGAGAGAATGTTATGTAGTGCTGCGCGAAAAAACGGCGAATTTTTGACAGAAAAAGTCTTGTTACAGGGTAACGAAATAGTGGATAATTCAGTTGCTAAATTAAAAAAAACAACTAACACGTTGTGTAGCTAGAATTCACGTTTTGTCCGGTCCTTGATACCGGAAAATCGAATGACTGCAAATGTCTGTCAGTCCGTTCTTCTGTCAGTCCTTCCGTCTGTAAAGAACGTTAGCGGATAAACCGTGCAGCGGCTTTTCTTCAAAATTCACACTCCCCAATCCATCTAGCTGATGTCGCGATCGATCCCTTGAATTTGAAACCGATAATTTAATTTTGGGGGTTATTTTACATGAAGCCCCAGAGGCATTTCCCAAATTAAAAAAAAAGCCTCCAACGGTTTTCATGAAATGTTTTGTAGGATAGTGTGAAGGACGTTTAAAAGAAGATGCAGATTTCATGTTCGTCGAAAACTCTGATATTTCGAAAACTCCAAAAGTTCAAAATTTTTTCGACGTCCTCCTACAACTAAAATATTAATGATAGAGATTTTTCCCTAATAAAATGAGTTCCTTAAAGATAGATTTTGAAAGAAAGTAATGTGCAATTTTTCGAAGGTTTGAGTACTTTTCCCGTAATTTTGCCTGAAAGTACGGGCGAGAATGTACGTGCTATTTTGTCACCACTAGTTTTCAGTGCAATGCGTTATAGGAGAACGCTTAGAAGATCTATCCTTCTGCAGGAAGGATTGTTTTTTAACTGTCGGAATTTTAGTTGATGGCTGTACGTCTTCCCAAATCATCAACGGATCGTATCCCGTATGGTAATGAGCCGACTCCCACGTTGCGAGGTCTGTAAACAAAAGGGAAGAAAGTAGGATGGGAACGAGGGGATTATATTTTGTAGTTCAAATGAGAACGGCACGTTTTAATTAATTAAAAAAAGAATATTGTAGTATAAAATGCGTTGTAAATTATCTTTAAGGAGGTTTAAGGATGTTTTATATTACTGCGTAAGCCGGAGCTTCGATGTGAAATAAAACACGCGTAGCGAAGCGTCATTGCGTCTTAAACATTTAGTTCGTCTCGATAAGGGACGATAAGGTTCGATTCTCTGTCGTTCGTCTCAATAAGGGAGAAGAACCTCATCGGCAGCAGCTCGGCGATTTTTCCAACGTTGTCTAACACGATGTCGTCATGCGTTCGCTACCCGTGACAGTTGATGCTATTCGATGACGATTGCGTCACACTTACTGGGCTGAATCACGACGAGTTGTCAGTTGCAATAGTTCTAAGAGGAACACGTCAAAGTGCTCCCGCATAAGCAACTTGCCGCGTGAGAAACCTTGCACTCCAGCCAGCACGGGCTCCACCTGACTCCTTTCTCATTTTCTCTCTAAATCCACGTTGTACGCTTTTTGTTACAAGTAGGGGGGCGGATTTTAATGAACTGTCATTTTTTTCTTTTCACTTTAGAACAATGTCGTTAAGGATAGAAATTCATTTTATGTTATGACAAAAATAAATGATCCATTTTTATAGGTCATTTGTTTTGCATTTTTGTCGATTTCGACCAATAAGTAATTTTTTACCCTTTTCCGTCTTTTTTAATGCACTTTTCGTTGATTTAATCGATTTTAAGGTACTTTTTAATAGTACTTGCTTCAAATAATATTTACGAGATGCAACAAATGTTCTTCATAGAATTACTCAGCAGCTTATTCGGTTCGTTCGCTCAGAAATTGTTTTGACAGCCGTCGCAAGTATGTAATTCTTGTGACGTGTGTCAGCGCCATTGCCGGTTCTGCCGATTTCGGCATAATTAAATACAGAGATTTCCTGGTAAAGAACAGTCCAGACCCGAAGTTTGCAATCTGAGTTCACTCGAACGAATGGAAGAAGCCTCGATTACATCAGTAACGTTATCCAACACCTTCATCGAAACTGTTTTTGATTGTATTTTTTTACGTCATTTTTCTTTGGTTTTAGGGCATTTAAAAGCATTTTATTGATCTTTTTTAGCGATGTTTTAGGTCATCAAAATCCGTCCCCTAGTTATAAGATATAATGGTTAATCTACTATATTATTTCAGTAGTATACATAACTTTTGCGGCTCTCCCACACGCAACCAATATTTATAAACGAGGTCTCTAAAGAAAGAGCATTTCACTGAGACGTGACGATTTGCACTGCTACTTTTAAAATATAAGGATTTTTTTAAAAAGAAAGGATCTAAGTATTTAAGTTAAATACAACCCGTAACACTACGTCAGATATAGTGTTAAATAACTCTTAAAGAAGGCGCTCTACGACAACTTAAAAATTAAAATTTTGAGAATTAAGGCCTCAAAGGAATGTTTCTCACACCGTAATCTAAACGATGAGATATTCTTGTACATTCTATTAATATTTTTGCCGGTTCGACGCTTATTGATTCGACCAGTACCACCTGTATATGGAGAAATACAGGATATATTCCTCCATGAGCCCTTTGTGCTGGCGGCCATCTTTCTGACGTCACGATTAGAAGGTTTATATTCCTCCTCCTTATATTTACGCTTTCTGTGTAGACCGTGATTTTCGCAGATTGACGAGATTTATTAGCATAATTCAAGATTCGCTCTCGCAGCAACAACGAGAAATACTATTTATAGTTGGTTGATACCGATGAAGATTGTTTCATATGCGTGTAGTGCAACCATTTATTTAACGTTTTGCCGTGGTCTGCAAATGCTGTATATGAAATTGTGGAGGTAACTGCGATGGAAACGTTCAAATATTCCTATGTTTCAGTTTCACGATACCCTCAGGAAAAATTAAGGTGAGGTTTAAAATGTGAGAGTTCTCGCTCGGGTAAACTAGTATTACTAATATTGCGGCTGAGGTTTATACCTTGTAATAAATGAAGAAAAAAGGTGTTGTCTAAGTAATAATATTCTAATACTTAAGATCTTTTCAATCTCCAAGTGACCACCATCAGTGCTACAAATATTTACAAGAAATTATTAGACATATATAACGTTACATATCTGACATGATATCTGTGTAATTGTCATTATACTTTTGTAATAATTTATTTTTCATGTTTTCTGATGGCGACCGCTAGGGAACCGAAAATATCGTAACTATTAAAAATATTGATACCCAGACATTTCTTTTATCAATTTATACAGTAAACTTGGCTATGCTATTATGCAAAATATCTGGCAAGTCTTGAAATGTAACTTGTTAATTTCAGATGTTAATCAGAGAAAAAATAGTATTACTTCTTTAAGAGTTCTTTTTCTACCTTAATGTATTTATAAAATTTCTTCTCACCTGTAACTATGATATTTCATATGAAAGAAAATGTGAACTGAATGTTTTCACTCCATAAGCAGGAGTAAAAACTTAATGAAAAACATATTATGAAAGATTTAATTGTTGGCAATGTAATGGTACTTAAACGTAACGAACCTTAACTAAAGGATACAGAGACGCTCTTTCATTTCGCTTCAAATGGTAACAACGAGTTCCTACAAATATTTTTAATGAAGAATTGCAAGAGGGTAATGATATTAACATATTTCTTTCTTGGTTTGAGTATGGAAACTGATAACTAGTAAGAAAAATATATTCTAAAAAGTATGGCAAACTGAATAAGAGCAAATTTCTTCGAATTGCAGTTTTTGATTAATCGGAAGTTTAGTGTATGAGGACTAACCAATATAAGTCGAAAGACGTTTATCTATTTCATACATTAAGTGAATATTGAAATTTCTTACATTACAAGCAGGTTTCTCTTTGCATCGTGACATTTCACATTTCGAAGGAAAATTCTTATTTTATTATTATTAGAGTTTTCTGTGTTAAATGAAGCACAAACATTAACATCCAGCCCAACAATTGTACCTATGGATCAACACTGAGTAGGTATGACTTCTTAGAACCTAACAAAAGAATCTAAGCACGGTGTCAAGTCAAGAATAGCAGTTCCAATCAAGGGGACTATTCACAGCCTTATCCTGCTTTTTGGTTTAGACGGGGCACACGAGAGGACGGCAGATTAATTGCTAATTTGGTAATGTAATTTTAAAGCTTTAAAGCGCTCTCCTGATAAATCACCTTTTTTGACTTACAACACTTTCTACTTGGGGTGCAGTATGAGTAATGTAATTAAACTGTATAGATGTGTATGCTGCAGTATTAACTATTGTAAATGGTTGAGTAATTTGTGATAACTACTGCAAATTAGCTAGTAGTAAAAATGAACAAGACTAAAAGGTTATCAGCCCAAATGTCACGTATATGTTAAAACTAAAATATATACAAATCCCTGATACAATTACCGAATAAGAAAAAAAAGTGTAAGATCCCATAGTCAGGTCAGTATCTTTTTGGCTGTGCGGATGACACCGCGTCCTAGACACAGATGACAACGTTGCGACTGTCATTCTGCGACCTTCCTCAGGGCAAATTGCATTTCACCCTACGGAAGGTCTGAGCATAACGGACGAAATGTAGACATATTAACTAGAACGTGGCGTGTCCCGGACAGCCAATTAGATACAGAAAATATATTTTAAAACTAGTAGTATACAAAATCACATACTTTCTCGCATTATTACTAACTGCCCCGCTATATTATACTACTACATAAACCTGCAAACATGTTTTAACCAGCAACATTTTTTTCCGCTACGAGTCTCGAACTCCGATCCTTAGAAACTCCCAAAGCCCGGAGTTCGTTCAGTTCGATTGGGGAATATAAATTTTGTAGAAAATCGACTAAACGGTTTAGCCGCTAGCGTTGACCACAGTCGAGTGGACAGAAGGACAGACATACCATTTTGCCCTCAATTGATTTTTCGGTATCAGATCCCACTAAACAAGGATTCTGGCTTCTATATTTAACAACTGAATTTATCCACTTATTCGTTACCATTCTGTCAAAAATTCACCCTTTCTTGGAGCACGATTACATAACTTGCACCTCTTACGAAGTACTTCCGTAGGAGCGAGAAAGTAATAATAATTTTCTCTTCTTCCGAAGTACCTTCATAAGGACGAGAAAGCACGAAGTACCTTTCTAAGGGCGAAAAGGTAATAATTTTTTCTCTTCTTATGAAGTATCTTTGTTGGAGCGAGAGTGTAAAAATAATTTCCTTTCTTACAAATTATCTTCGTAAGGGCGAGAAAGTAATTATAATTTTCTCTTCTCACAAAGTACCTTCCTAAGAGCTAAAAAGTAATAATAATAATAATAATAATAATAATAATAATAATAATAATAATAATAATAATAATAATAATAATAATAATAATAATAATAATAATAATAATAATATTCTTAGGAAGCACCTTCGTAAAGACGAGTAAGAAATAATAATTTTCGCTTCTTTCGAACTACCTTTGTAAGGGCGTGAAAGTAATAATAAGATGTTTCTCTTCTCACGATGCACCTTGGTAAGAGCGAGAAAGTCCAGAGAGATGGCCGATCCGCAGGGCAGCCTCCGCGGCATCCCGGAGCCGCCGCCGCCGCCGCCGCCGCTTGCCGCTCGCTCTGCGCTGCGCTCCTCGCGGCCTTGTTCTGTTCCCGGAAGCGGCTGCGCGCAGCGGCGCAGCCGGGGGCGGGGCGAGGCGTGGCGGGGCGGGGGCAGCTGGCGGCGTGGGAACACGCGGGGAAGAATCCCCGGCGGGCGACGCACGGTGGTTTGAAAGGCGAAAAAAGCGGACAAAATCAATTTTTCAAAATTGTCTGATTTGCTTCATTTAAGCACATATGAACAGAAAAATGTCCAGTGCTTTATGTATTATACTGTATTTTGATATTTTCTTGTCCATTATTGTGTACAAGAACCGGACGGTCATAAATTCATCCCATTTTGGAATGCACATTTCTCAATTACTATTAAAGTTATGAAATTAGTTTTTTTCCTAGTTATTCTTCAATACTTTATAAATACATTTCTCACAAAAAACATATTTTTTACTTTCACATTAGTTGTAAATAAATTATTGAAAACATGCCTGCTAGAAGCAACATTACATTTGCGTTTCTTGACTTACAAAAAAATGTACGCGTATGTATGTCATGAAACTTGCAGTAATAATACAAGAAACATCCGGGAATACGTTCGTGAAGGTTTTATCTGCAACTATTTGCAACTCTAGAAAAGAGAACATTCTTTTGCGCGGCCGGCCGCGGCAGCGCGCTGTGACGAGAAACAGGAGCTGGAGGGCGAGGGCTGCTTTGACACGTTCGACCTAGGGCCACACTCGGATATTACGGAACCAGGGGGCTCTTGCAGTGTTTATAATATAATGTTATAATCTAAATATAACCACGTGGTCGAATGAGAGGGCGATTGGGTTGTTAGCGTGGGCAAGAGCGTAGGTCGCCGCGCATCTTGGGTTCGACTAAAACAAGCACTCGATAGATCGAAAACGAACAAGATATCCGGTAAAGATATCGAACAGAAACTCTTTCATCTATCCGATTGCTTGTACCCATGACCACACCAAGGTATGTGCTCGCTAGCTGTTGTTATCAATGAAAGGTCAGTGGGACTGTAATCTGGTTGAATTCTTCCCTAGTATTGCATGTGCAGTATAAGAAGTAAAAATTTTTTTTCAGTGAATCGCAGTAAGCTCCTTCATAAAACTAGAGACAATAAATGAGATTGTGGCGCAAAACAAGAACAGTTTGTGTTAGCAAATTTCATGAACAAATTTGACTTAATCCTAGAAAAACGAAGGGGACTCTCAAGGAACCCACCACCTTTATATAAACTTTCAGTTCACTTCATTTATGTGTTCTACATTATTGAGAATTAATGTAATTGTGGAGTCTGTTTCACTCTTCATTTGCCTTGATAATGAGAGAAGATATATTTTCTTTCCTCATACCAAAAGCTGCCTCAACAATTACATTAATTCTTAATAATTTAGAACACATGAATCGTTTTAAAGCTGCATTTTTCTAGTGGGGTTTGGTACCCTTTGCAAAAGACGTAGTTTTTCCATTGTGCAGTGGGTGTATTTTATTTCCCCCTTTCGTGTATGTAGGAACATTTTGTGTTGGCTATGTTTTTTTGCGTTGGCTATGTTGTTAACTTTCATACATTTGTAGTAAACACGTCCCTGAACAGAATTGACGATGGGAGTGAGACTATTATTTTTGCTGAAACGGAAATTGAAAAATTACTGAGGTCATTACATAAAGAACGTGAAGATGAAGATATTTCAGAAGTATATGCAGTTGAAGAGGATACAGAATACAATCAAGTGAATAGTATAATAGGTGAATAGTACAGTAAATAATTCTTTCACTGAAATGATTGCTAAGTTTGGAAGAAAATCACTTATCAGTTTCGCTTAAGCACTCCTGAAACACACATTGTCAACATTGTTAAAGTTTCTTCTGAGGTTACTCCTAATTTGCATAAAGCGTTAAAAAGGTTTTTAATCAAAATTCAGATAATTGTGACACATACAAATGAAGAAGCTGTGCGAAGGAATATTGAAAGGAGATTGAAATCGAGGTTTATGTCTTCATTCATGTAGTACTACTTATGGGTGTATATCATGACAACAATTTCTAAGTGCTTTATTTGTGGACAGATTTGCTTGGGAAAGAAATGCGCAGAGCCACTATTGGTAGAACAGATTTTTAGTCTTAGATTTGGCCGACCATTCCATAAATTACAAGTTGGCACCGTTTTGGAATGTGTTCGATAGTTAAGCGTTTCACTTCCCAAGTACTTCCGTCCTAAATTTCACAATAATATGAATGCAATGTTGTGTCTGTTCAGAAGACAATTTCCATTGAAAGTTTTCATGAAAATGTGACCGAAGCAAAAACGAGGAGACGAAACTGCAGAGGAAGAGTCAAACAACCCTGAAGAAGCCGACACTACTGACACTAAAGATGCATAATATTTTGCAATAAGAAGCGTTAACCACTTTAAAAGCAAATTAACTTCAAATAAACATTGAAAATAGAGTGCTGGGTTAAAATCATTTCATTTTATTGCGTAAAACTATTTTTGTCCGCTTTTGTCAATCCGTACCATAGTGCGACGCCTCCTTCCACAGCACTTGCACTTGGAGTATTATCATCACGGAGGTGAGCGAATGGCGGAGTGAGATTTTGGGTTGTCCGGCGCGACCACTGCTATAGACATGAGTCCCATACGTGTCATGCGTATTCATGTATTCTGAGAGGTGGTGGTGATCTTCAGTGTCTGCAAGGTGAGAAACGGGGCCGACCTACACGTCGGACCGGGAGCGGTAGCTCAGTGCATCAACTGATGTCACTGCAGCGCCTCTGACCGGGAGGTCCTAGGTTCGAGTCCTGACGGCGGCAGGGTTTTCGATATTAGCTTTTCAGCTAGGTCGAATTCAGTCGCTGCCTGGAGGAGAATTCTAGCGGCCGGCTGCTCTGATCGGTAGTTATCCGTGGTTTCGCCGATCAACACCAGGCGAATGCCGGAGCAGTACCCTAACAAACGGGCCACGGACCGCGCGCGATCTGTCCTTCCCCTTCCTTGTCCAATCCTCTCCTCTTACACACACACTTACACTAACATGCACCATACTATCACATATTCCGGGAGACCGGCGGAGCTTAGAGCTTGTCCCAACTGGGCGGTGCCCGCTGGTGGGAGAGTCCTGGTTAGGGAAACCCACTAGCCGACGGTAGGTCGGCGCCGGATCTCGCCACCCAGCGGGAAGATCCCCATCTCACGAGAAAAAACATGCACTACACTAACGGGACTAATGACCAAAGCAATTGACGCGCCCGGAAACACGAAAAACCAACCAACCTACACGTCGTCTTGTAGGGGCTTCCTCCTCCAGGTATCTCTCCCAGCGGGCCAAGACAGGACAAACTTCAATTTCCGAATACTCTCAACATGTGTGTAAGAGTCTGTACATGTAGGGGAAGATGAGACAAGGATTTAGATGGTAAGATCCGTGGCCCACTTGTTACGGTACTCCAGCATTCACCCATTCCATGCTATTTTGACCGAAGAAATCAGAGAAAACTTCCGATCAGAGCAGTCGGCCGCTAGAATTCTTCTCCAGACAGCGAATGAAGTCGACCTAGCCAAAAATCTGACACCGCCGTGACTCAAACCCTAGGATCTCCCGGTGTGAGACGCTGCCGAGATAGTGGTAATGCTGGCTCTGAGCTAGTCTGTAAATGAATTGGAACCAGTCTGTAAATGAATAGGGCCAGTCTGAAATGATGGACCCAGTCCGTCAATGAATAGGAACCAGTCTCATGAATAGGCTTGTGACACTCAAATTTCAGATGGGAACAACACACTCTAGTATTATTTGTACGAACAATCGGATTCGTTAAACAAGTACGTTCCATTAACAACATCTTTTCAAAAAACTCAAAAAAATAATTATAGCTCTTCCGTTTTAAACAATCAACATTCCTAAATCACCGAGAGCACCACCATGAACAGCAAACCAATCGGTTAATACAATTCCAGTTTCTACCCGCCGCCCATGAATTACGCATTGCCTTCGTTATTCTCTTTTCTTGCTTGCTCGTCGTTTCCGTTCTCACTTTCTTGCGCGCTGAATCATGCCGCGTGCAGACTATGTGTCGCGGGAATAACATGCGAAGGGCGGCAGTATGTGGCGTGCCGACACGGGCAAACAGGCCGCTGCCGCGAGGAAGCAGGCTCCGTGAACTGGAACAACAGGCGTGTCCCGTGCGGCCGGCCGGCCGGGTATCAAGCTACGCAATGAGTCGGGACGCGACCGGACGAAGACCAGCGGGGGTTTGGAGGGGCAGAGGTGGAAAGGGTTGGAGTAACGCGGGGCATTGCGGTGTGACAAGGGGCCGGCAGGCACTGGGCTTCATGTGGTGGATTGGTCGGTTGTTTTGTCGGTTGGTTGGTAGGTTGGTCGGTTGGTCGGTTGGTCGGTTGGTCGGTCGGTTGGTTGGTCGGTTGGTTGGTCGGTTGGTCGTTTGATTGGTTGGTCGGTCGGTTGATTGGTTGGTTGGTTGGTTGGTCTGGCTGGTTGGTTGGTTGGTCGGTTGGTCGGTCAGTTGGTCCGTTGGTTGGTTGTCGATTGGTTGGTTGGTTGGTCGGTCGGTTGGTCGGTCGGTTGGTCGGTCAGTCGGTCGGTCAGTTGGTCCGTTGGTTGGTTGGTCGATTGGTTGGTTGGTTGGTCGTCGGTCGGTCGGTCAGTTAATGATTCCGAGCACGTCAACTACTGAGGTAATTAGTCCCGTAAGTGTAGTGCATGGTTTTTCAACGGGATGTGGCATGATCTTCCCCCAATGGATGGTGAGGTCCGGCGCCGACCTACTATCGACCAGTGCGGTTGTCCTCAACCAGGTATTTCCCACCAGCGGGGCACCGCCCCAGCCGGGACAAGCTCTAAGCTCCCGACCGGTCTTCCAGAATATGTGGTAGTGTAGTGCATGTTTGTGTGTGTGTAAGGGGTGAGGATAGGACAAGGAAGAGGAAGGAAACAAGTGTGGAGCGGAGAGAAACTGGTCAAAGCGGAGTTGCTTAAATGTCAGACACGTCAGAATACGATAGGTCTTGTGAGATCCTTTTTCTGCAAATTTTTAGTGTATTTCCACTAGTGAAGAAAAGTGACGCACGCCTTATTTGATTACAACACATTCGATGCTTAACATCAGTGTTTGCCTGTTTGTCGGCATGAAGGGAAAACTTCCCCAACCAAAGCGTTGACTCTGGGGAAACTGCGAAGGAAACGAACTTGTCTTTGCCAGTACGACATTCCATTGTTTCATAATTTCGCTCACATTAACGTGCGCTTGTCGTCTTACGTGATATAGTTCCGTCTTACCCATACAATATAGTGTGTTAACAAATTTTCAGCATGCTAATATGGATAATGAAAAAAGGCATTTTTTCTTAAGCTTCTAACTTTTTAGACAGTAAATTTTTTTATAATTTCAAAACGTCAGTAATTTTCAATTTTTTCTCCCAAAAAATTGCATCATCATGGACAACTTTAGGCACACCTCGCAGATGCGAAGATTATTTTGAATCTCCCTGTAGTATATTCCGGTCTACGAAGCTTTAGTGTCGAATCAAAAGCAACGTTTATACACCCGTTATATCAGCAAGCTGCTACCAGGTTTTAAACTTTGCTTCCTCTCGCACTTACATTACCAACTGTACCACAACACTTCTCTTCACGCGTATTACCACCAAGTAAGAAAGTGTGCGAACATGAAGGCACTCGCAGGTAGAGTCGCAAATTGGCTGGTGCGATCCGAGGAGCCACAATGTGGCAAAAAACAGTTCGATGGAAGATAAAATAGTTAACCTAAACATTGCTTTTTCTGCTAACAAAAAAGTTACAAAATCGCAAAATTACTGGAGGAGGAGTATAGAGCCAAAAACATTTCTCGCGTAAAATTTCTGATACTTGAAATTTTCTCCGTTAAACAATAATAATTCATTATTCGCCAAACGTGAAAGAACTGTATTTTTATGGTTTCATATAATGCTTTGCCAGATATAGGTGAGGTTATTCTTTCCATTCCAATAATGATTCCATAAGTAATAGTAACGCATTGGTAACATTTCCGCTACACAAGTAAACTTCCCTGTTCACGTAAGTGCATCAGTGCGTCCTATGATTATGAATACCCTCAGCGAAAAATGCCCATCAGCGGAAATGACGCATTAAATGGTGACACACTTCTGCAACATAAGGGCGTACGTAGTCACAGAATACATATTATTTTGTCGACAAGCACATAGCTTAATCTACTTAACGGACGTCTTGTGTTCTCTGTGGTAGTGCAGTATGTGGTTACGTTGCCATATCCTGTAGCGCCGGCCAATCCAAAAACAATGAATCTACCTAGTCGAAGACATCACGTACAAACACGCATTTCTTCATTAATTTTTCTGCCATGCTAAGTTTCTGCGGTTCTAGTATTCTCCGGCGACAAAATATTAATTATCGCTCGTTGGTATCCATACGGACGAATTCATGATGTGAACGTAGAGTTCAACGTGGTTTTGCGCATGTTAACAACACCAGCAAACAATAAGCGGAGCTGCTCGCTCTACACCAACAGAATAACTAGTCTGTGCTCTTACGTTCTTACCACCTTTTAGAGAAAACACTGCTCTGCATTTCAATGCCAATTCACGGAACAAGTCTTGTTTTCGTTTCAGAAACCTTTATTAGAAGAAGTATCATTGTGAGCAAACGGTTTCAAGTTGCAGGTTCAGGTTTGGAAGACTACTAACCAGATCCCGCGCTAACTACATCCACCATCTACACCAGCACCTCACCAACAACACCAACAGGACCAGTACACGTCTTATTATCATTTATGAAATTTTTATTCAATGTAAGATTATTGTGATTAATCAACCGTTCTAAGCAACCAAGATTCAGTTAGAAACACTCGTACTAACCAGACATCGCACAAATTACATCAACACCGCACCGACTACATCATCACTGCACCAACTACACCAACACCACACAAACTACACCAACAGGACCTGCACACGTCTACTTGCACTTGAGAAACCTTTATTAAAAGTAGGATTACTGTGATCAATCTATCTTTCAAGTTGCATATTCAGTTAGAAACTCTCATACTAACTAGACACTGCACCAACTACACTAACAGAACCTGAACACGTCTTACTAGCATTTGCGAAATTTTTATTCACAGTAGGATTATTGTGGCCAATCTAAGTTGCAGGTTCGGTTAGAAACTCTCATACTAACCACACACCGCACCAACTATACTAGCAGGACATGTATATATCTTACTTGCATTTGTGAATCCTTTATTCAAAGAAGGATTACTGTGATCAATCAATCTTTCCAGTTGCAGACTCGGTTAGAAACTCTCATACTAACTAGACACCGCACCAACTACACTAACAGGACCTGAACACGTCTTACTAGCATTAGTGAAACCTTTATTCACAGTAGGATTATTGTGGCCAATCTAAGTTGCAGGTTCGGTTAGAAACTCTCATACTAACCACACACCGCACCAACTATACCAACAGGACATGTATATATCTTACTTGCATTAGTGAAACCTTTATTCAAAGAAGGATTACTGTGATCAATAAATCTTTCATGTTGCAGACTCAGTTAGAAACTCTCATACTAACTAGACACTGCACCAACTACACTAACAGGACCTGAAAACGTCTTACGAGCATGTGCGAAATTTTTATTCACAGTAGGATTATTGTGGCCAATCTTTCAAGTTGCAGGTTCGGTTAGAAACTCTCATACTAACCACACATCGCACCAACTTTAACAACAGGACATGTATATATCTTACTTGCATTTGTGAAACCTTTATTCAAAGAAGGATTACTGTGATCAATCAATCTTTCCAGTTGCATTTTCAGTTAGAACTCTCATATAACCACACACCGCACCAACTATATACAGGACATGTATATCTTACTTGCATTGTGAATCCTTTATTCAAAGAAGGATTACTGTGATCAATCAATCTTTCCAGTTGCAGACTCGGTTAGAAACTCTCTTACCAACCAGACACCGCACCAACCACACCAGCAGGACTTCATTACACCCGCCCCCTCCCCCGCCCCTCCATGGAGGCGGGCGGGCGGGCGTGCGAGAGTGCGAACAGAGCAGGTAGCGTCGCGAGAAGAGGCGCGAGCCGAGAAGCGAAGTAGAAACCGGCGAAAAACCATCCGGTCGAGCAGGACTGCATTCCGTGCATGACTGCACGCCTGCTACGGGCCGTTGTTGCTGTTCTCACGCCCTATAAATCTGCGGGCGAGCGTTTTGACGCCAGCCGTCTGACGCCCGAGTTTTCCTGAAGGAGCGTTTTGCACTTTCCACCCTTTGGAATGACCAGGCTCCCACTGACAAATCGTGGGTGAAAATGAGTTGTTATTGTGATAAGGTTATGCAGGGTGTTTGGAGAGGAAACGTCGCAAATGGGAAAGTAAGTTCTTAAAGACAATTTGAAGGATTTTTTGTCTAATAATCTACTTGAATATTCTGAATGGCTGAGACGCAATAAGCACTCAAAAGTTGGTTTGAAAAAATTCTAAAAAAAATTTGCTTTGTAGGTAACATCCAGAAACATGTAATTTGCTTTCATTTAAAAAATTAATTCTTTTGTTCAGAAATAAAACTTAACACAGAAATAGAAAAGGAACCAATTTAAACAATTTGACTGCTTCTTATTTCTGTGTCAATTTTTCTTTATGAACAAAAATAATTTATTTTGTAACTAATAAACAATCTGCATGTTTCTGGAGTATTTATAGGCTTCTGCAGTACAACGTTTGTCATAGAAAGTATGTTTTCAAAGCAATGTTTGAGTGCTTATTGCGGCTCAGCCATTCAGAATATCCAAATAGTTTATTGGACAAAATATACTTAAAATTGCCTTAAGAGCTTATTTTCGAAGTTTCGACATTACCACCATGGACACCTGTACACTACTTCCGCTGCAAATAGAGCACATACACGCTGCAATGTGGGGATAAACAGCTACTGTAAAAAATCACTACTGTAGGTGAAACGATGTCTGAATTGCTGGAGACAAAAAAAAATTCCATATAAATTTACTCCAAACATGAAATGCCGGTTGGAACCTCGTGATTTCAAATGGTCGATTTATCTAAATTCTCAGTTTTCGCGCATGGGTCTTATGCATTTAGAATGACATCGTTCCAACTGACAAATCGGAGAAAACGAGTTATTAGTATGATAAAGTGTGTCTCCTTGACAATTGCCCGAGATTTTTTACACAAGTCCTTCTCATTATGCTGCCAACCATAGAATCATGAGTGCGATCCCCGAATTTTCCAAAATTGTTTTTACTTTTTCGCATTCCAAATCATAATTTAAAACACGCACGAGCGAAAGAGCAGAGCAGAATGTTTCACGAGGTCTTCGCCATGATGCAGTAATATATTCATGTTAATCACTACAGACCAACTCTGATGCGTTTTTCAAATATTTAATGTCTTGATGGTCCATTGTTTGCATAATCAGACGCAAATATAAATGTATAATTCCCCCTTTCTTGTAAATGTTAAATCTTAACGTTTGTATCTCATTTATAAGTCCAATGTTAACTTGTCGAAGATCCACCGCTTATTAAAAGCAATTATTATTATTATTATTATTATTATTATTATTATTATTATTATTATTATTATTATTATTATTATTATTATTATTATTATTATTATTATTTCATTTTTTTCTCGGGTGTTTCTCACCCGGGGTTCATGGTTTGAGGGGCCTCTAGGCATACCACATTCCTAGCTTTGCATATTGAGGACTGTGCGAACAATCCGGCAGGTTTCAAGAATGACTGACTTTTGAGCTTTTGGGATAATTTTATGAGGATGAAGACGTATTTTTCTAAATAATTCTTTAGATTTTTTTTAATCAGACCTGTAGCTGTTATTACAATTGGTATAATTTCAACAGACTCAAGTTTGTATATTTCTTTATATTCTATTGATAGGGGAATGTATTTTGAGATTTTTTCTGTTTCTGCCTTATTGATGTTGTGATCTGCAGGGTGTGTAACATCAATAATGAGGTTGTTTTAGTTAGGTTGTGCCGATGTAGGTACTCCGTGTTGGCGAGGTTTGTGCACCCAGTGATGAGATGGTCTATTGTCTCTGATGATCGATGACATACTCTGCATTCGTCATTAACTTCTAGTTTTTCAATAAATCTTTTGTAGTTATTTGTTGAAATAACTTGGTCCTGAATTGCTTGAATGAAACCCTCAGTCTCTCCAAATAGAGCCCCATCTCTGAGCCATCGCACTGAGGCGTCGTAGTCGGCATTTTCTAGAGCATGGAAATCTACCATGGAGGGGTTTGGACTTCCATACCTGTAATCTTTCCTTGACTGACGTGATATCAGGGTAGTCTGCATTGTTGCTCAGATTTAAGGAGTATAGCCTTTGTCACATACTACTACTGCTTTATGTAGAGGCGACAGTTCGGATTGGGAGTTGAAGTAGACCACGACCACCAGTCCGCCACCAGTTTTCCTAGGAATGTAGAGGCGTTCTATTGCTGATTTAGGGTGATGCATTCTGAACTTAGTGAGCATAGTGCGTACCATTCTATTTAGGTTATCAAGATCCGTTTGTGACCAACTGACTATTCCAAAGGAATAAGTCAGCACAGGGATGCTCCAGGAATTTATAGCTTTTACTTTATTCTTTGAAATCAGCTCTGTGATTAATCTTATATTTTGGTTGAAACCTAAATACTTGTAACTGTCATGTGGCTGTAATTGTTCTATTGGACTAACTCTGCAAAAGTGTTTAGTGTGATTGAGGATTCGACTTTTCCTCCTTTAACATTAAGTGTGGCACACTTGTCTGTTCCAAAAGTCATGTGTATGTCTTTGCTGAATTGTGATGTGATCTCCAACAGTCTGCTTAACTCATTCCTGTCTTTTGCAAATAATTTTAAGTCGTCCATATAGAATAGGTGGTTAATGATGTGAAGGGATTTCTTTCCATCCGTGAGTTTGTAACCCAGACCAGATTGATTCAGCATATACGACAAAGGGTTAATTGCTAAGCAAAACCAAAGGGGACTTAATGTGTCGCCTTGAAAAATACCGCGCCGGATAGGTATTTGTTTGGATCTTATTATTTTATTATCTGTTTTCAACTCCAATTGAGTACGCCAATTGATCATTAGGTTTTTAAGTAGTTTAATAATTTTTGGATGAATTTTATAAATTTCCAGCACTTTTAAGAGCCAATCATGAGGAACTGAGTCGTAGGCTTTTTGGTAGTCAATCCAGCTAACCGCTAGATTTCTTTTCTTCTTTTTTGTGACCAGTCACAACCATATCTATGATCAGTTGTTCCTTGCATCCCTGGTACCCTTCCGGCATCCTTTTTGTTCTTCTGCCAGAATTCTTTCAGAATTGATATGTTGGGTTACTTTTTGAGCAATTGCAGCAGATATGATTTTATAAAGGGTATTAAGGCAGGTGATCGGCCGATAATTTTTGGGGTTGGTGGTTTCAGAATTCTTGGGTTTTAGGTAGGAGACTGCCTGACTAAGAAATAAAGGTACCACAGTTGGGTTGTCAAACGCCTGATTTAGGATGCCAATAAGTGGTGTGTGCAGGGACGTAAGGTATTTCCACCAGAAATTTTGAATTCCATCTGGACCGGCAGATTTCCAGTTATGCAGGTTTCGTAATATCTGTTTCAAGTCCTCCTGTGTAACTGTTGGTGTTTCCATGTTTTTCGGGAATCTTAATGATTCGTTTGTCATCCATGATGCTTGAGTGTTATAGTTAACAGGTTGTGACCAGAGTGTACTCCAGAATTGTTCAATTGACTCCAGGGAAGGCGATTCACTGATTGTAACTTTTGGAGATAGTGTGTGGTAGAACTGCTTCTGATTGAGGCTAAAGTTTCTATTTTCTACTTTCCTTTTATTAGAAATGTTGTACCGACGGAGTCTTTTCCCCAGTGCTGCAACTTTTTGTTTCAAAGTGTTGATATGGACATCTAATTTGCACTCAAAATCTTCGTCTCTAATTCTGATTCTTTGACCTTTCAGTATTTTGTGGACATGTCTTTCAGGCGTTGTTTCATTTTTCCCGTCTATCTCTCCAAACAACTAATTTAGTAAGGTCACTTCTAAACCGTCTTATTTTGTTTTCTAGCCTCATCTTCCATTTTGGGGTCCTTGTTTCATTTTTGCCTGGACTGTTATTGGTTTTGGGTATTACATTTTGTGTTGTAAGGATAGTAACAGCAGCACAGTATGCGTGTAGTTGTACAGCCTCAAATGTCTCTATACATTTTTCTGCAAGTATATTATTAATGATGTCAAGAAGTTGAAATGTGGTTTTGTTAGGGTGCATTCTTGGTAGAGGATTTCGACAGTTGGGATCTGTTCCAAAAAATACATTGAGATTTTTCTCCAATTCTCTTCTGATTTCAACTACTTGTTCTGTGTTTTCTGTCTCTTTATCTGCTGAAGGGACATTTGTTTGACTCGTGACTTGTCCAATATCCTGTTTTACTTCATTTGATATTTCTTGAATGGGTACATTCACCAGATACATCCTTAAAATAAGTATGGTTTCTTCTTTAAATTTTCTATAAAATGCTAATGACTGGTTTGCTGATAATATGTCTCAACCTGTCGCATATGTTTTGTTCCGTAAATCTAACCAAGTCTGGTCTTAACTTTAAAAATTCTTCATGAGTTTTCCTGCGATGATCTGTCCGGTTTGTTCTGCACTTTGTCGCTATTTCATACGCCCGTAGTATGTCACAGTTATCTTTGTGTTGCCACTTGTAACGGGTCTCTACAGAAGTCTTGTTAGGGCCTCTAGTCTTCAGCGACGGAGGCAAACTAACTGGCGTTGAAGCGACTTCTGTGCTTCGATGTTTGAAGCGGGGTATTCCAGTAGCTAATTCGGGATTTCCCGTAGGAGACGCTGGTCTCCCCGTAGCTCCTACACTGGTGGTTCGCATACTGTCACACTCAGCACCAGCTCCAAGTGTGCCCTGGCGCTCCCCAGGCAGCGGCACTTTTTCCGAGGCTTTATAACGCATACTTCGTGTCTCCATCTCACTCAACGATGGGTTTGCCTTTTATACCTACGGCCAGGTGTAATGGCAGTAACCCTCTAGGATTGGGCTGTTGGCGCCGGTGTTGGCTCTTCACTTGGCTCTTCCGCCGCTGCCGCCGCCGTTCGGAGCAACGTCCTGCCGTGACGTTCTCCAGCCGAGAAAGCCTTCCCCATGTGTGACACTCGGGTATAGCCCTCCTCGGCCCCACCTCGTTCGTCTGTTCACCGACCTGGCTTCCGCTGGTGTTGAGACCCAACCTCCACTCAGGTTGCTCGGCTTAACAGGCCCACCACGAGAAGGTGAACGGGTAGTTGAGATGTAGAGGCTGAGGTCACTCTCTTCTTGAGTGACTATTTTCGCGTACATCTCCATTTGGGCCCTTTTCTTCTTCTTCTTCTTCTTCTTCTTCTTCTTCTTATTATTATTATTATAATATTACTATTATTATTATTATTATATTATTATTATTATTATTATATTATTATTATTATTATATTATTATTATTATTATTATATTATTATTATATTATTATTATTATTATTATTTTTATTATTATTATTGCATCCGTATTCACTTACTTCTAGTGTGTTTCAGGTGTGAACTATTTGCTGTCAAGATACGAGTCCGTTTTTCGGCTCTAAGAATTGGAGTAAAGACAGTATAAAAGGGAAGGAAAGATCGCGTTCAAACTGTAGCTTGTTATTAAAGGTGTGCCAGCCGTTTTATTTCGTGTTGAGTTAATATTTTGTCTTCATAGAATGTAAGTTCCATGTTGGTCACATTTGATTTTCGTCTATATATGGATGTAATTGGGTATGTGAATGATACAGTCTAACGTAAACTCAAATTTGAGAGATCTAATCGAACAAGGTCTGGCGCCGAATTGTTCCTTCCCTAATATTTCCCATATTCTTTCAGTAAGTAAGTTCCCTCACACATACTGGATGACTACATGCGTGTGAGAATAATCCGTCGAAGTCAAGACATTCATCTTCTAACGTGACTCAGTATTCTTAAAAGATTATTGTAAAAATATTATTCACTTGTTTTATACATTCAAAATTCGCATACCTTTATAAATTTCTTATTCTTATTATCATAAGAAATGAACCCAACTTTCTAGTGACATGTGAGTTACAAAAATTGAAAAAAATCTATCAATTACTTTGTCTCTCAAAAAAAATTTGCACTGCCTCCTTCATTTCGCTATTTTTTTAATAGAATAAAATTTCACTTTTATTACAAAAAATAAAATGTATGTCACTTCACAATCTTGTAACAGATATTTTTACAACTACTTAATTTTTTATTCAGCGTCCCGCTTTATTTGAATGCCAACAAAAATAGTGTTATTTTAATGTCAAGCTAAATATACACAACTGCATTCTCCCTAGTACAGTCCTATTTCTTGGCAATTTAGAGATATGGTTTACCTGTCATCACAGCTAATATAATAGCAGCGCATTACAATCAAATACAGAAAGGGACAACCCTCAATTTGATTAGTTCGGAACGCAGCTTTCCCGAGATGCACCGAGCAGACGTGATCACGATAGCACGAACACAACACGACATGATTAAGAAAACGGTGCACGCCGACTCCGGTCACCGCCAAACATTAAACGACCCAACAACCTCATACGCTCCTTGCAACCGACCGGGACAGAGGATTTAATCTGCGACCGGAATCAGACCGAGTGGGGAGGCTACTATTCCGAAACGCGAAATTCTTCGTGGAGGCGGTCGTCGTACCAAGAAACAGCCCGCTAAGTACAGACCCGTTCCTTCTCTCGTGCGGGTCGGTGAAATAAACGCGAAATTTCAATTGGGGCCTCTCCCTTAATGAACGAGATGGAATCCGCGGACTGCCATGCTCCTACGGGATGGTGGGGGGGGAAGGGGGAGTGGGGGGAGGAGGCGAGCCTATGCAGGAACGATAGGAAAGGCTTCGGACCCGGGAGCACGATTCGTTCAATTAACGTGCTATCGACCAATTCCTTAACCCGATTTCGTGGCGGCACGAAATTCGGGGGAGGAGCGGAGGGCTGTAATTTCTGGAACGTAACCACAAATGTTCATGCACTGGGCGCGGCGCCACGCTGCCGCTGTCACTGCTGCTGCATCGTGGGTTGAGGTGATGGGATTGGAACGACGGCCTCCGAAGCTTTCCTTCTCACCGAACGATCAACGACAGACCGCTCGCCTTATACTCGATGAAAACGGTTCGTTCGAATCTGTAAGATACGGACTGGACTGAACTGATTGATTTTTGGGCGTCTCAGGAAGCATTAACTGCTAAGGTCATTACTACCATAAATGAAGTGTATGTTTTTACACAGGAAGTGACGTTACCCATTGGTAGGTCATATGCGGCGCCAATCTGTCAGCTAGCGGGGTTTTCAACAACCAGGTATCTCCCACCACTGAGGTACCACCCCATGTGGGCCAAGCTCTAAACTCCCGGCATGTGTGATAGTGTATTGCATGTAAGTGTAAGTGTGTGTAAATTAGGGGTGACGAAAGGACGAGGAAGAGTAAGGAAAGATCGCGCACATACCGTGACCCATTTGTTAGGATGCTGCTCCGGCATTGGTCTGGTGTTGATCGGAGAAACCACGTAAAATTACCGATCAGAGCAGCCGACCGCTAGACTTTTCCTCCAGATGGGGGCTGAATTGGACCTAGCTATCTAGCTAGTGTCAAAATTCCTACCACATTAAACCCTAGAACCTCTCGGTCAGAGATACTGCAGTGACATTGCTCATGCCCAAAGCCACAGTGCCACATAGGTGATAACTGTCCGTTCGATTCTGACAGTTATGGGCTGAAGGAATTCCTGGACACGCACGTGAAAACACTAATATAACACTTTTCTACCCAATTTCACTCACTTCTACGTAAAAAGATAAGTAGTTCGTGCGTTCCTTAGGAATATATTTGGTTATGCTATAGAGTCTCGCATGAAAAAATACTTTTTGTTCTACACACGATGTGTAACGTGCGTATGAAACGGAGACGTTTCTTGTATTAAAAAATGTTTGTCCTTTTTTCTCTTATATCGTTTTTTCAATTGACTTGCCTGAGTTTGCCAGTTTGTTCAAGACATGTTAATGTCAACCAGAGCATCCTGGACAAGAAATATCCTATCGTTTTCGATTGAAGTTGCAACGTCTATTCTCTGTCACTGTGGGGCACACGAATACAAGAAACAGCGAGGAGGGCGATGTCTTGAAAGAAAGAAAAAAAAAAAAAAAAAACAAAAAAAAAAACAAAAAAAAAAAAAAAAAAAAACAGACTGCTGCGGCGGTATCGCTTTCGCTAGTCGTCACTGCAATGAACATCTCAGTAACATTGTCATGTCTTAGTCACCACTGGTAACTCATCACTTATTATCAACGGCGACATATATGTTTGTACTACTGATATTAACAATACACGTCTTAGTCTATAGCTATACTACTCTTGGACATCACTTGTAGAAACCCATTTTAGTCCTCTCTGATAGTATCGAAAATAATAGTAATGTTTTTTTAATTAATCATCAAAAATTACACAACGTTTCTAGGAGTTACCGGCACTGGAAGGCGTGGTCGGGTAATAAAACATTAGGATGGTTTGGAAAACCGAGATCTCCATGGTGGGCGGTAACCCTTTTGAAATCGTAGGCTTCCGCGGCCAGAGTCATGATCTGGGCTGTCCGGGTGACGCCGCGTCGAAGTTGGCCGGGGTGTTGACGTTTCGACCGACATATCGGCAGTCGCAGTCCCCCGGCAGTACAGCCCTGAAGAGGACCGCGATATGTCGGTCGAAACGTCGGCCGACGACGCGCCGTCGACGCGGCGTCACCAGGACAGCCCAGATCACAGTAACCCTTTTGTTACCCGTTTCTGAAATACGTATTTTAGTCGTCACTGGCAATACATCTCTCCTCACTGGTTGTATCAAAGACAACAGTATCGATTCTTCAACTTTCATACGCATGACCACGTGCCTACACGAGGAAGAGAACACTCCAACACTACTCTTGTTATTCTTTACTGACAATACACCTTTTAGTCTTCACTGGTGATTTATCTCTTATTCGTCGTCACTGTAGTTGTTAGATACACATCTTAATGGCATCAAAAATATTAACGATTCATGGCAGTCTCGAAACCTGGCCATATCAGCTCTTAAGGCAATGGCTCATAAAATATCGTTGTCGCATAAGCATGACTTTGGTTAGTCATGGAAGTACACCTCTATGTCTTCACTGACCGTATCGAATACAATAGTATCGATGTTTAAAGAATTGGAAGTATCTCAACGTGAACAGGCATAGACGTGGAGAGTGTAGACATATTCCAGAAGCAGCTCGGGCGGCGGACAAGCAATATCTTGGAAAAATGACCACTGTGGCAATGCCACATGTTTATAGTCACTGGCTTTTTTAGTCACCACTTAGTCCTCAGTGGCAAACACGTCTTAGTTGTCACGAAACGATGCCACGAATTCTTCAAGGTATATAGGCAAAGTGGGAGTGAAAATACGTAGTCGAATATGCAGCACATGTAGCAATACTTGAAAAAAAAAACAGATACCGCTCGGGGAGCAGCACATTCATTAGTCATTCATACAATACACTCTTTAGTCGTAACTGAGAAAATTCATCGTAGTAACACTGACAATGCATCTCTTATATCATTGGCAATACACTCGTTAAGTTCTCAAATGTAGTATCAAAACAGTGTTATTGATTCTTTAACGAACGTAGGTATGGTCGAAATGGAAAGACTTACAGCACGAAACAGCACTACAGAAGTCGTACAACACGACAGAAGACCTACAGCACATGTGGCGAGGTCTTAGAAACAAACGAAACCACTTCCATGGCGGCACCCCTTTTGTTTATCGCCTTTGAAATTCATCTTTTAGTCGACTCTGACCACATACCACTTAGCAGACACCGGGCAATACACTTCTTAGTCGTCACCGGTACTATGGAACACAATGCTCTCGATGCTTCAAGAATCCCAACGTGGCTAGGCGTGGCCTCTGCGCGTGTAGGCGCATTCGAGGAGCAGCCCGAGCGGGCGAGCGGGTTTGGGTTGTGGATTTGGGTGAGTGGGTTTGGGTTTGGGTTTGGGTGTGTGGGTTTGGGTGTGTGGGTTTGGGTGTGGGTGTGTGGGTTTGGGTGTGTGGGTTTGGGTGTGCGTGGGTTTGGGTGGGTGAGTTTGGGTGGGTGAGTTTGGATGGGTGAGTTCGGGTGGGCAGGCGGGCCGGCGAGCGAGTGGGTGGGTAAGTTTGGGTTCGGGCGGACGGGCGGGCGGGCCGGCGGGCGGATGGGTGTGTGTGTTCGTTCGGGTAAGCGGGCGGGCCAGTGGGTTTGGGTGGGTAAATTCGGGCGGGCAGGCGGGTTGGCCGGCGGGTGGGTCGGCGGGTCGGTTTTGGGTGGGGCGGGTGGATAGTGTTGGGCTCGGGTGGGCGGGTAAGTGGGTTTGAGCGGGTAAGTGGATTTGGGCGCGTAGCGGCGTTTGAGTGGGTAGGCGGGCGGGTGGGCGTGCGGGGCGTGCGGGCGGGTCGGGGCTGAGCGCGGCGAGGGGAAAAAGGGCGGGCCCGGCGCGGCGCGGGAGCGGTGCAGGAGAGGCAATCAGAGGCGTGTGCGATGGTATCGGGCGGCGCGGCGGCGTGATCTACAGTCGCTGGGCGGCGGCGAGGGGCTTCCCTGCAGTGGCCCGTCGGGGCAGAGCGCGCCCCGGGTCGCCGCCCCTCCAACCTGCCCACCTCCAGTGCAGCTCTTAGATGCGCAACCGCCGACATTTATCCGCTGCGTATCAATGACATTTCGGTCCTTGGGGAACACCAATGATTGATTATTTCGTGTTTCCGGGTGCGTCTACTGGTATGGTCAATATCCTCCTAAATGTAGTTTAGGCCCACCTAGTTTTTATCAAAATAGGTATAATTCCCCGGTTGAACGTTATATCTAGCTCCGAACTACATGTAGTGCCATTGTAATTAAGGAAGATGATGGTGATCTTTCCCCCCTGAATGGTGGTATCTGGTTTCCGAGGTACTTCCAATACAGGTTTCTCCCACCATCGAGATACCGCCCCAGCTGGGACAAGCTCTAAGCTTCCGATTGGTCTCCCGACATGTGTGGTAATGTAGAGCATGTAAGTGTAAGGGGTGAGAATAGGACAAGGAAGAGGTAGGAAAGATTACGCGCGGACCAAGACTCGTTTGCTTCAATATTCATCTAGAGTTGATCGGGAAAAGATGGAAGACTACCGATCACAGCAGCCGGTCGCTATTATTATCCTCCAGACAGCATCTGAATTCGACCAAGCTATCTAGTTAGTGTTGAAAATCTTGCCACCGTTGAGACTGGAGCTCTGAGACCTCTCGGTCAGGGACAATGCAGTGACATCAATATTACCCTGAACCTCCTCAGACGGTAATGATAAGGGAATAAATTGCAGTACATTTGAAGGAATTTACTAAGAAGCATTTACATGTATTCATGCCGACTGTTTAGAATTTATTCTACACATCGGATATACGTAGAAAAATGAATATATCACTTAAGTGTAAGAAATGTTCCACCAATAAAAATATTAAACCACGAAACAATAACTCCTTACTTAAAAAAGAATGAAAAAACTTCTCTGGGATTCATCATTAACCCCGTTAATGTAACTGTTTACATCATCTCAACCGATAACCCAATCAGTTATCATTCGACAGTGGAAGAGAAATGATAACAAATTGAAGGCTGTTTGGAGATTGTCAAGAATATTAGTGTTCGTTTAATAGATCGTAGATGTATTTATAGATTGGTGAAACCCAACAAACACAAATTTTGAATTCTTCTGAGACCTGAATAGAAAATGAAATCGGTGTGGGAATGGAGAGCGCTACTCTCTGAATCTAGAGCCTCTAGCCCATGATGCCGGGCGCTGCCTCTAGGTGCTCGGGCACGTCTCTATACGAGGCCTCGAGAGTGGGTACAAGAATAGTGTTCGTAAAATAGCTATCGGCCGACCTCGATGGCCGAGGTGGCTAAGAGCGAGTACCGACTCAGTGCTTCGGTCCGAAGGGTCGCGGGTTCGAGTCCCACCTTGGGCATGGTTGTTTGTCCCTTGTCTTTGTATGCATGTGTTGTCGCGGAGGGCCTCGCGTTCTGCTGACCCCAGATCAGAGGAGCCCGCAAGTGTGTTGGTGTCTAGTGTAGGTCGAATATGCGTCCCATCGGGACGTAAAGGGTAACCGGCTGTCGGATGGATAAAAACCCTAGAAAGAAGAAGAAAATAGCTATCGCAACTCGGGTGCAATGTGTGTTACGACCCTACTCGTGTTAGTTATTTTTATGTACGTATATTCAGAGACTATATTTAATACATCTATTGATTTATGTAAGTAGTTGATTGATGGTATTCATTTTGCTGAGCTTGCTGAGCGGGAGGACGGAATGTACATGAATTATAGAATTGGGACGGCGGTTGCGCGGCCAGTTGGGCGTGCAGTTGGGTAGTTAGTGGGGGGCGATTAAGGAGGTGGTTAGTGGATCGGTTAAGGTGGTGGTTAGGGGGCGGTTAGATGGATGGTTGAGTTACTGAGCTGTTGTGCGGGCGGGAGGGTGGGATGGCTGGCAGGAGGTGTGTGCGAGTGCGTGGGTGGAGTGGGTGAGTAGGTGGGTGGGTTCGTGTCGCCGTCCACCACATCGCGCCTAACCACGCCTGTCACTTTCTGCGGCGTTCAGACACACTTTGCGAGAGCGTACGGCAGTGTTGGCGAACCTTTTTAGATCAGTAAGACAAAATTCACAAAATAACTACCTTAACTCGCGTCACTCCCACTGCTACGATTCCTAGACATATTACATATTTTTACGTTAGTGTATTCAATGTGTATATTTAAATTTGTGAACGTAATAGTAAATTGTTCATTTCGTGCTTTGAAGATATTGCTGTACTTCGACGTGTTCCCCGTTGCTATAAATGAGGAATTTAAAGTGAGGACAATTAAAATTTGCCGATTCGTTTGTTTTGATTTTGCTGAGCTAGATGGCGGCCATGGTGAACAGAAGGTACCGACACAACTGGATTGGGCGTGAGGGTAGTTTGGCTTGCGGTCTGCACAGAGGCGGGCAGTTTGGCGGGAGATTTGGAGAGCGGAAGGATAGAGGGGGGGGCGTGAGGACGGGCGTGAGGACGGGCGTGAGGACGGGCGTGAGGACGGGCGTGAGGACGGGCGTGAGGACGGGCGTGAGGACGGGCGTGAGGACGGGCGTGAGGACGGGCGTGAGGACGGGCGTGAGGACGGGCGTGAGGACGGGCGTGAGGACGGGCGTGAGGACGGGCGTGAGGACGGGCGTGAGGACGGGCGTGAGGACGGGCGTGAGGACGGGCGTGAGGACGGGCGTGAGGACGGGCGTGAGGACGGGCGGAGGACGGGCGGGGGACGGGCGGGGGACGGGAGGACGGGCGGGAGGACGGGCGGGAGGACGGGCGGGAGGACAAGCGGGCGTGGGCGGCTAACCGTGCGAGCGGCGGGCGTGGGCGGCTAGGAGCGCGCGCGTCGCCCGAGGAGCAAGGCCCGCGGAAAGGTCGGCGGGGCGCCATTGTGCTCGGCAGCGCCGCGCGCCGCTCTCCTAGAGAGGACGCCCGAGGTGGGCGGGGCCGCGAGCGCCATCGCGCGCTGGCATTCCTCGCAAATGGGGCACACACGCGCACACAGGGCGGCCCCCAAGGACCGCATCTCGGGCCTTTCGCTCGGGGGAGGAGGAACAATGGAGGCGAAAGGGAATGGGAGCGGTTAGCGAAAGACTGACTCACGAAAAATCAACGGGATTGCCAAGAAAATATATTACATACGTAATACAAGCGAGGTGTTGTAATTCCCGTTCCTCATATCTCTACGTTTTTTATATATAAACTTCTGCTATCTTCCTTCTTCATTTTTCTTGTACATTTGTAATGTTTCAACTACGTCTGCCACAAATCTTCTAAATACCCACATTCTTTGTATTCAGTATGTTCCTCAACTTCGAAATACTGATGTTCTACGCTTATAATCTTCCAAATTCGCTGTAATATGAACTTAAATCTCAGTACGGCATTTTTTATGAAAAAATAATTAAGAATTACTGTAAATGTAGTTCCAATTAGCGCGTTCTACTTCTACTTTGTGGCAAAGTGCATGTGCGAACACTAGCATTGCTCGTAATACAGACACCGCGAGCGGCACACATCTTGCACATATGAGTAAACCACGCGCGGCATGCTTAGCGCAGTACAAAGTAGTTGATTCATTTCATGGCATCGACAGCTATGAAAAGTGCGTTGTAGCTGTATCTCTGTATCTGCTTTCCTATGGTCTCCAAATGCCATTTCTGCAGACTATTTCAATCCTTAAAAAACTTTTACATTGGATATAATTTGGTACAATTTACATTGGAGTGATTTTGAAAGAAAAATAAAGCAGACAGAATAAAAACTATAAAGATGTTTATACTACTCAAAAAATCTTTAAAAAATCCACATGCATAGTTGGTACGTAAAAATAGAAAACAATTTATTTCAGCGCAAATTACGGAAATTAACGATTTGAAATTTGCATAAATAGTAAATAATTTCAGATATTTAGAAGGATTAAAATTCATACCTTCTCGTCAAAAAGTGAAGAATTTATTGTTGATTTTATTAGTTGGTATTGAGACAGTTATGTTCATGCATTTCAAATGTTAGAATTTTTAAAATATTAGAAACAAATTTTATAAAAAACGTTTTATAAAAGAGAACAGGATGATGGCAGCTGAAATGTTGAAAATCTATGTCATTCTTTATCAAAACGATGCCCTATTTTATCCCGCTACACTAGTAATGAAGTTGAAGGGTATTTCTCAAAAGAAGTCAGTTTATTTCTCAAAAAAAAATATATGTTATATATATTGGCATGGTCAATTCTTACCTATTAACAATAATATATATATATATATATATATATATATATATATGTATAATTACTCATAATTATTATGCAAAGGAACAATGACGAATATTTGAATCATTTATGTTTTATGTATATTTCGAATATTTGGCAACGACAGTATTATTCAGGCATGGACAATTCTTACCTATTAACAATAACTTTTACGCATTTTTTCTGTTTTCTCATGACTTAACTTTCTTTTGCCTTTAGCGAAACAAACTTTTGGAACACTCTACGGCGCAGTTCGCCCCAACTTGGGCAACTTCGTAGCTGGTAATAGCCGGACCGCCCAGACTCCGCGGTGTCTCCGATTTTCATCGGTGTTTACACATCCCGCAGAGGGCGTTACACGCGCGGGTAGCGTGGAGAACGCGATTAGGGCGGGTTCCGGGTTCGCAGCCACGCGGGTCAGCCCTGTTTGAACAAAAGGGCGCGGGTTCATTGAAAAGTAATGCCTGCGCTTCCGTATATCGTGTTGGAACGCATACTCAAACGCAGAAGTAACGCTTAGTAAATATCATTAACTCAATCGGAGCAAAGAAATAGGTTGAAAGTCACATTTTGACTTTCTCGCTACGGAATACAGAGATATTTATATGATGCTACGCGAAAAAACGGTGTATTTTTGGTAGAAAAACTCTTCTTATAAGGCCCTGATAACGAAAAAGTGGATAAATCCAATTGCTAAATTTAGAAAAATAATCCTATAATTCATGGAGCGAAAGTATGTTTTGTGTGTCCTCAATACTAAAAAATGGAATGACGACAAAACTTTTGTTTGTCTGTCTGTCTGTCCGTCTGTGAACAACGCTAGCGGCTTAACCGTTGAGCCGCTTTTCTCCAAAATTGATATTCCTAATCAATCTGGCTGATGTCACCGCACCTTGAATTTTAAATAGATATTTCAATTTTGATAGGTACTTTACATGAAGCCCCTGGGACATTTTTAAAATTTTCAAAAAATGGCTCCATCGTTTATGATTTCATTTTGTTGTTTGAAGGACGTTTAAGAGAATGTTGCAAGTATCATGCTTGTTGAAAACTCTGATTTTTCAAAAATTGCAACAGTTGAAAATGTTTTAGGCTTCCAAAAAATTAAAGATATAGGTTTTTATCTTGATGAAATCTGTTTCTTAAATATATATTTCAAAATAAAGTCATGAAAAGTCGTTAAATTTTTCGTAAGTTGGAGTACATTTCGAATAATTTTGCGTGAAAATAGGGGGCAAGAAAATACGTGCTGTTACTAGTTTCAGGTTTTGAGTTAATGGATGGAAACTGTTCTTAATACTGCGTATTTGCTATGGAGTTTGTCGGGATTTTTCAAGTTTTAGTGACAAGGAAAAATTAGTGATGTCTGAGACTTGGAAGCTTTTTTGTTTGCTGTCTAAAAGTTGAAGATACCAGACATCGAACATTTTTGTTTCTGCGATTCATATGTGTTTTAGAATAACTATTTTCTTATCACCGCAGCCATGACGTGATAGGCAGAGTTAAGACGTGTCCAAGAAAAGACCTCCTGATCCTTCAAAAACATTCGAAGATATTCGTTCTTCCCTTTGCTCTTTACACAAGATTTTATATTCTGATGAATGACACAGAACTTCTATGGAAACAGGAATCTGAGACAACCTATTTGCTGTCCAAAACTTCAACAACCCAGATATCGTAAGTTTTTCTTTTCTGCGATTCAACTGTGTTTTCTATATAAAATAGAACTCTGGATAATTAACGAAGAGTCAAAACGATTGTAACTTGTATTTTCAATGTGGTTTCGCTAGTGTTATCGTTAGCGTATCGGACTGTTATATATAATGGTTCAAAACCGATCATGGCCGGAGATTTTTATGTGCGAAATAATCCTTTGTATCCCTGACTTCGGAGGGGAAGTAAAACCGGCAGATCAATGTTATAGATTTATTGCATGTAAAAGATTGAGTCTGAAAGCTTGAGAATCTTTTATATGCAGAAAACACTCTCTTAACTAAATTCTAATCAACTGTTCCATAATTTGCGTGCGTGCGGGATGAGCGGGCGTGATATCCTGAGCCTCGCCACATAAAACAAGGCAGAATTTAATGGAATTCAACCGAAATTTAGAATAGTGTTTCTATTACTCTATTATATATATATATATATATATGTTTATATATATATATATAATATACATATATATATACATATATATATGTATATATATAACACACACACACATACACACACATATATATATATATATATATATATATATATATATATATATATATATAATGTTACACATACAAATTTAAAATATATACCTATTACGATCACGCTATTATGACTTTCAAGCACTTAAAAGTTGCAGCCTTCTACAGTTTGTAGCGAATGTTCTTCTACCTCTCCAAAAGAGAAGCTCTCATGACCACTTCTACAGCGATTGTCGGGGAATCTCGCAAAGAGGTAAAAATTCATTAGCTTAATGTTTCATCTCTCATGAGCTTCAAGCTCTTGAAGTGCAACATTCCCTTAAATGCCATAGGCGTTGCTTGCCAATCTCCCAAAAATAGAAGCTCTCATGGCCTTCCCTAAACATCCATAGCTCCTTCCAGAGTTTCCAAACCAATTACTTACAAATCTTTCCAACATTTCAGTTTTTATGCGTCAACTATGATCTCCACGCTTCCACATCAATCAATTTCATAGAGATAGTTTGCCTATCTTCGAAACATGAATACCATAGCCTTCCTTTCACCAGCCATTGTTCGAAAATAACGCAATGAAGTAAGCATTCATGACCTCGGGATTTCATTTACACGTCGATACCACATTCATGCGACTCGCCCAACCATTCCAGGTCTTATGAGTTGCAGTCTCTACCTGATGTTTCATAGCAATTGTCAATCTATCATTAAAATAGGAAGCTCTCATGACTATCTCTTCCAGTTCCTTAGTAATTGTTCAGAAATAGGCAATCACTGATGAGTTACACACCTCATGTACATTTGGATACCATTTGGTTGCGAATCTTCCAAACATTATCCTTATATTGTCAAGCCTTTTTACGCCTCTTTACAATATTCTATAGCCTTCCCCATTAGCTTCATAGCGCTGGTTCACCTAACTCCCAAACAGGAAATCACCCTTCCAGAAGCCTTCTACTTCCACAGTGCCCCTCCCCTCAATCTCTAGATCCATAGCAATTGTTCCCATCTCCTCTTATAAAGAATATCCCTTTTAGTGTCTTTCAACTTCAACAATGATTCCCATTTTTTTTAGTTTCATGGCAATTGTTTGTCTGTTTCCCAAACAGGAAATCTCCCATCTAGTAGCGTTTCTTTTTAATAGAGATCTCATCAATCTATAGTTTCAAATCGATTTTTTCCCCAACTCCCAAACAGGAAACTTACCTTCCTGTAGCCTTCCACTTACACAGTAATCCGCCATCAGTCTCTAGTTCCACAGCAATGTTCACCTGTTTCCAAAACCGGTAATCACCCTTCTAGTAGCGTTCCACTTCCCAAGAGATCCATCAATCTCTAGCTTCTTATCGTTTGTTTCCTATCACCCAGACATGGAATCTCTCTTCCGGTTACTCTTCCACAGTGATCCTCCATCAAACTCCACGTTTACAGCAACTGTTAACCCATCTCCCAAACAGAGACCCCCCTCATGGCCTATTATGACGTCCTGGGAACAGTAATCACAGACACGAGCTTCAGATATTTACAGATTTATTAACAGAATTTACAAATAGTTTGATCAGTAACTTACAGCTCTGATAGGCCCTATCCTCTGATCTTTAATGATGCAACATCTTCTTGACTCGTGGCCCTCGCCACTACTCAGCGAGTATGCGCACACAGCGTAGCCCCGTGACCGCAGTCACCCGTGTAAAAATGTTCCACGGCGGCGTCCCAACGCATGAGTACACCCAAAACTACGAGCCTAGCTCGTCTCCGCACCGCTCTGGGTGTACTTTCTGGGCGTTCGCACGAGGTTTTCACTCAGCTCAAAAACCCACCCCCACGCTTTGCGCTCTCGCTTCTTTCAAACCACGTGACACGCAACGTCGTCTTGCTTTCGCGCGGCAATTCACGCCACGTGACTGTCGCGCCACCACGCATTTATGATATCCCTTTCTATGGATTTCTGGAAGTTCCCGAAATACCTCCGTGTGCCTCCGCCTCTAGCTACCGTCTATTCAAACCCTCTTACTTTCCCTATCGGCATCTCTGCCTGCACCAATCCTGTAAATGATCTTGGCTATCCAGGTGCACCAATCCTGCCACGAGGCGCCTGACAGGCACCGATCTTCCTGCTTATGGCAGTACAATACGTTACAGTATCCTTCCACGGCCACAACCATCATCCGGGTACCCGGTCGCCGCGTACCCAGCCCCTCCCTCCCGCAGCGCTCGCGTCGTGCCTCACGCACGCCGTGATTCGGCCCTAATTACGCGCCCGCGAGGGGTCTCGGCGCGCCCCGCCCCGCCCCCCCGCTCAGAATACTCGAGCGGGCGGCGGCCGGCGGGAGGCGACCGCTATCACGTCCGCGGAACGTCCATATCGCGCGGCGGGTCGGCCGCGCTGAAACGAAGTAATTGATTTTAATTAATGGCGGCGACCGCCCGCCCGGCTGCCCGCTGGGACGGTGATGCTGCGGACAGGAGGCCAGATGAGGCGAGGGGAGAGGCTGGACCGAGGGCGGTACGGTAGTCTTGGTGCACTTTGGCAGTAGTTCTTCAACCTTCTAATAGCTGACAATGAGCTATTATTATTATTATTATTATTATTATTATTATTATTATTATTATTATTATTATTATTATTACTATTATATTTATATTATTATTATTATTATTATTATTATTATTATTATTCACGATTATTCCCATTCAAAAAGAGCGTTTGAACTTGAATTCCTTTATGATGATTGTTTGTGTTTTCTCTGGGCCACATTCTCTTCATCTGTTCACTGTGTTGTTTCTTCCGCTCTGCTGTCCATTTACATCCTGGCCTCTTCTTGCTTTCGGTTTCAAATGTATGTTTTTTGATGGTGTTCCTGAATTCTTTTCTATTATTTTCTATGAATTATTATTATTATTATTATTATTATTATTATTATTAATGTTTACACATTTCTGGTTCACAGGAAGACCTAGTTTTCAAATAAAAACGGGCTTTTTGCCAAGTGTATTATTTGCTATTTATTTAAGAATCTGAATTTAGAAAGGACAATGCGGCAAGTACTTCAGATGACAGACTTCTGCATTAATTTTAAAAGCCTTGGAGGGCTATCTTTCGAAGGTCTTCTTTCACGTGTAAGGTCATTACTGGAGATAATTATCGGGAGAATGAATACTTGGTCCTGTTTCCATTGATCTTTGATTTGTTATGCCAGATCGCAGTACTTCCTTATTTATTCCGTGATAGCTTTTTGCATGGTACTGTAGAAAGGGACTGCAACATCAATAAGAAAAGTAGTGTTTGGCTATATGTATTTGTCAATAAAGCTATGACTCTCACTTCCCAATCTTTTGAATAACCTGGAAGTTTAGCCAAGTTTTACACAATTTTTTCGGAACAAATCCCACAGCTCCGGTAACTATCACAACATCATTACTTACACAACAATCGTGTATTAGTAAGGTGTGTACTATTTGTATTACCTTGCTTATATATATATATATATATATATATATATATATACATACACACAATATATAATTCATTTATTTATTTACTTATTTTTCTTCATGTATGTTGATTCATGGCATATTTTGTGTGATTTCTAATGTTGTTCAGACAAGTTGCCGTTATTCTATGTGATTGTGTTTTTGTAGCCCTGATGAAGGATTAAATATTCCGAAACGTTGGCAAACTAATATATTTTTGGCATATTTTCCATTACCGACGAATACCCTAAATCCTGGTATCAATTTCAATTTACAGTAAAGAACGTCTAATACACCGAATGCGATAGAAAATTGAAAAAAAAACTTTGGACGGAAATGGAAATATATGGATAAATTTAAGAAATAAAAGCGGTAGGTGCAAGTAGCTTTGTTTCATGCAGACCGCATTTCGCTGTAAAAAAATTTAATATGAAAGTTCAAGCTTTGTCTGATGGAACGCCATCTAAGAACTCGAGAAAAACGTTTACATAGATTTGAATAAAAATATTACGCTACTCACATGTACTTTTTTAAATGCAGTCGAAAGCACTTAATCCTAGCAAAAACCTAAAACCATGCACAGACAATCTTAATATCCGCTTCCAGGAGCTACAGACATGAATATCGTTCCACAATAATTTCTAACATTTCCCTGCAGATATGTTAAATTCTCCCATTAAAACTGAATAAAAAGTACATTCTGCTACCGTTACCCATTTATTCCTAAACAGACAAAACGCCCTAATCCTGGAAACAATCTGAATCCGGAACCTTGACAACACCTTCCCCGCGTGAAGCCCTGTTCATCACTTCTCAGACGAAGAAAGAACAATCCCACGGCGCTGCCTCCAACATTCAACTGCCCGGCGTCTCCCTTGACGAAGGCGTTTCCGAGCGGGAGGTCTGTTATTTCACTTTAACTTTACACTTTTCGGTTAATATTTAGCTCGCATTTTTATTGTGTGGGTGGAAGGCGCATTTCCATACAATGCACGCTGCCTCAGTGGGTTGGAAGAGCGGGAGGCGAGTGGCGCAGAGGGGCGTGGAGAGGAGAGGAGAGGAGAGAAGAGAAGGCGAGCGGTGAACGAGGCTATGCCTCAGGGCTAGATTGGATGTGCCCCCAGGGTGGCTTTGGTTTCGTTTGGTTGGTTTGGTTCTTTCGTGTTTCCGGGCGCGTCAACAGCTTTGGTCATTAGTCCCGTTAGTGTAGTGCATGTTTTTTCTCGGAAGGTGGCGGTGATTTTCCCCGCTGGATGGCGAGATCCGGGGCCGACCTACCGTCGGCTAGTGGGTTTCCCCTAACCAGGACTCTCCACCAGTGAGGCACCGCCCCAGCCGGACAAGCTCTAAGCTCCCGACCGGTGTCCCGGAATATGTGGTAGTGTTGTTAGTGTAAGTGTGTGTGTGTGTGTGTGTGTGTGTGTGTGTGTGTGTGTGTGTGTGTGTGTGTGAGGGAGAGCATAGGACAAAGAAAAGGAAGGACCGATTGCGCGCGGTTCGTGGCCCGTTTGGTAGGATACTGCTCCGGCATTCGCCTGGTGTTGATCGGAGAAACCACGGAAAACTACCGATCAGAGCAGCCGGCCGCTAGAATTCTCCTCCAGACGGCGACTGAATTCCACCTAGCTGAAAAGCTAGTGTCGAAAATCCTGCCGCTACAGAGCGGTCAGAGGCGCTGCAGTGACATCAGTTGATGCACTGAGCTACCGCTCCCGGTCCAGGATGGCTTTGGCTGCTCAGACATACTGTACAGCAGGACCCCTCTGTATTGAAATTAACTGTTCCTTCCGTACTACAACATCAACAGAAACGTCGATATAAAGATGTAGATGATTGTTTTACTTATGCCTTTAAATAATGTTAGAAGAAAAACCCAAACGTAAAATGCGAAACAAAAACACTAAAGAACAGAAAAAATCAAACATTTTACGTAAAACAAATTCTTGGTTACGCAGTATAGTGATCATACGAGTTTTTATTTGAAGTGCATATGGACACCTGCATGTTCAAATGATTACGTGTTACTGATGGTAAAACACCTTCAATTTCTTGTTGTATAAATGATATACTCTGTTCAAAGCGCTGTTCACATTTGTGATTGATTGATTGATTCGTGATTCCGGGCGTGCCAATAGCTTTGGTCATTAGTCCCGTAAGTCTTGTGCATGTTTGTTTCTGGGTGGTGGCGGTGTACTTACCCCACTGGATGGTGCGATCTGGCGCCGATATACACGAAAGACGTCGGTTGGGGTCTTCCCATCAATAGGGCACAGCTCTTGTTGTAACAAGTTTTAGCTCCTGATTGGTCTCCCGATCTGTGTATTTGTGCAATGCATGTAAGTGTAAGAGTGTGAGGATAGGACGAGGAAGACGAAGAAAATATCGTGCGCGGTCTATGGCCCTCGTGTTAAGGTACTCACTCAAAATTTGGTTCTTCATAAATGAATGTCAGAAAACCCTTATCCTACTGGTTGAACAGACCTTATTTAGGTGAGATGCGTAATGAAAGCTACAAATGCTGAGATAGCACCTTGCTCTGCTTCTGGACATTAATGTATCTTCAGTATGCGCACGTTTCGTTGAGTTTTTATTGCTAGTCGTGGTAGCAGTAGAGCCGGGGAGATAGTTGCTTACATTTTTTATAAATACTAACAACTCAAATCTGTGGTTCATTTACCTTTGAACTTAAGTTTTCTAGAATTCGGGAACAAAAATGTCTAATTTTTATTCTTGTATGTTGTTGGTTCTTTTATTCATCATTTAACTATGTATAGTAAAAGGTACGGGTGAGATTATGGAGTTCAAGGAAACATGCACATATGTATACTTCGTCCTCGTATGTCAATTACAGGTTTCGTTGTTTTTGACAAAAATAAAGGAAACAAATGAAATTTAAGTTAAATAATGTTGTGACATCGTCGGACGCCCTGATGGAGTCTTGGCTGCGTTAGTAAAGAATGAACAAAATTATAACCTTATATTTGTACCAACACTTGTGTGGCCGGGTGTGCATTCCTCGAGCGTCATATCTTCGAATCACCCGAGTGCACCCACGCTCAGTTTACTCTGAGCCCCGCATCCCACTTAATGCCATTTCAATTTTGGTTACCTGAGAAGGCACAGCCGGATGGCATTCCGATCGGTGTTTCTGGAGTGATAATGAGGAAACACTGTAGTTTAGTTTTCATTCATGGCTAAAGCAATGAATGATCTCCATATTGATAGAGAAAAGCTAAACGTGACAGAATCATCGTAACTGTGTAAGACATTTAAATATAATATAATTATTTTAATTCTGTGTATTTTTAGCTTATCCTTCTTAAAAGCAGGCCAAGGTGTACGTAGATGTCAATTTTAATAAAGTAAGAATATTGAAAACAATTTTAATTTCAAGTTAACAAACTTTCCTTGTCCGTTCAATCTGACCAGTACAATGTAAAGGTAGGACAAAATAAACAACGTTAAAAGAAACGTCGAGTCAAGAACTCTATTTAAAGTAGTGATACCTAACAGAGCTTTTCTTTGCACCCAAGAGCAAAGGGAACGGGATGCAATCGGTTGTTTTTTGTCCAACCAAACGGGATGCAATCCGACTATGTCTTGTGGATAGGCAAGAAAAAGACCTAAAAAACGTGTTCTGTGTAGGGAAGTAAAATGCTTAGAAGCTGAACGCGGGATGCAGTTGGAACACGTCAATCCGAAAGGAATGCAATCGATTGCACTACGTCTTCTTGTTAGGCATTAAAAAAAATAGAAGTTGTTCCCGGGTTGAAATCGGGATATGTCCAACCAAACGTGATACAATCGGACTACGTATTCCGCGTACTCAAGTGAAATGCTTAGACGTTATTCGCACGATGCAATCGGGATACGTCCAAACCGAATGGGATGCAATCGGACCACGTCTTCCAGGTAGGGAAGTAAAGAACTTCTTCAAGAGAGAAATTGTTCGCAGGATGCAATCGGGAATCGTCCATCCGAAGGGATGCAATCGGCCACGTCTTCCAGGTAGGGAAGTAAAGAACTTCTTCAAGAGAGAAATTGTTCGCAGGATGCAATCGGGAATCGTCCATCCGAACGGGATGCAATCGGGTTTTGTATTTTTGGATAGGCGAGTAAACCACTTAGGACAAGTTGACCACGGGATGCATCCAGCGTCCCGGCTCGAGGCGGGGATCTCGGCGGCGAGCGGGAAGAGGAAGTGGCGAGCCCAGTGAGGCGTGAGAGCGCGGGTGCATCCGCGAAAGGAGCCGCCGGAGGAGAGAGAAAGAGGGAGGGCAGCGGTGCAACGCTCCCTGGAGTCGGCCGCTCTCGAGGCAGGAAGGCTGGCTCTCTCGCCACGCCACCCGCCCGCTCGAGCACCTCCCCGCACGTGGTGGCGACACGCTGTGCGAGTCACCCACGGAGAGGAACGTGGCCATGGTCTGTACTCGTGAAAGAAATAATACGGACGAAAATAAAACAAAGAAAAATGGTGGTGCTTCAGAATGGCACCACTCTGGAGTCTCTGGGGCTAGTTTTTATGATTGATTGATTTTTTCGTGTTTCCGGGTGCGTCAACTGCTTTAGTCATTAGTCCCGTTAGTGTAGTGCATGTTTTTTTGGAAGATGGCGGTGATGCTTGGATGGTTGGATCCGGCGCCGACCTACCGTCGGCTAGTGGGGTTACCCTCAACCGGGACTCCCCCACCAGCGGGGCACCGCCCCAGTCGGGACAAGCTCTAAGCTCCCGACCGGTCTCCCGGAATGTGTGGTAGTGTAGTGCATGTTAGTGTAAGTGTGTATGTAAGGGAAGAGGGTAGCACAAGGAAAAGGAAGTACAGATCGCGCCGGCCCGTTTGTTAGGGTATTGCTTCGGCATTCGCCTGGTTTTGATCGGAGAAAGCACGGAAAACTATCGATCAGAGCAGCCGGCCGCTAGAATTCTCCTCCAGGCAGCGACTGAATTCGACATAGCTGAAAAGCTTGTGTCGAAAATCCTGCATTGACATCAGATGATGCACTGAGCTACCGCTCCCGGTAGGGGTTAGTTTTGTTCCTATTCCCTTCGGCACCTAAAAGACTACCAGGACGTCTCGCAGTGCATCATAAAGAAGAATGAACAATTTAAAGAACTCAGGAATAATAAATTAAAGTATCTAAAATTCAAGTATTAAAATAGGCAACGCCCAAAGCGGCAATGTTATTAGTTTTAAGTTAGTTGTAGTTAGTTTATTTAAGGTAGGCCTTTTCGACCGCTTGAGACGCCAAATCATCTGCAGCCTAATTTATACCCCTATTTATGAATACATTATCGCTTCTCCAGGGAATCTGCAGAGGGTAAAATAAAAAAGGCGGTAACCTCCGCTTCTCTCGGGAGCAGTGAAGAGTATCTTCGTACATTCCGATAATCCACAGAGATGCGTTTGTCGCCGAGAGATTATGTGGTAGTATGGATGTAATATACGAGGGACTGGGAATGTCTCCAACGTGTAAATACAATTGAAAATAGTAATGTTTTATGTGAACCTAACAGTGAAAAACTCAAAATTGATTTTACGTAGCAAACATTACTTTATACGACGTATAATTTCAACGTATACACATATACGTGTACACGACAAAGTAAGAATAAAGGAAAGAAAGATTTTGAAATAAAAGTAAAAAAAGATAAATAAAGAACTTAAATCAAATGAAAGAAAGCAAGTGGTGATAAAAGACAGATTTATAAAAATATTATTGTGAATAACTTTCAAACTGTTTATAAAAGAAAATGTGCAAGACGCGTGAAATGCTTATATTCATTATCATTCATTACATTTTAAAAAGTAACTGCCTTCGCTTTTAAAAACAACATCTCTTTCTCAAATTGTCATTGGCGACATGTAATTGGACCACAAAGAGTTCTCCACCACCTCTACATTAACTCTTCGTCTTCCTCTTATTTTTCTACGACACTACTTTCCATAACTGACCCGATGTCTGAGATCCCACGATCTCCTTCCCAACCATGCTAATTTCTTTAAGCTCATTTCAGAATGCTAGCGCCGCTCGTGGCGGGTAATGGAACACCATCTAGTGCCGAACAATGGCACTATGACAAAGTTTCTAAAAGTTTTACAGACATCGAAATTTTATCCCAAGATGCAGTAGATATCTAATACTATGCCGTATGGGATTCACAGCTTCGTTTTCCTGGAGGGCATATTGTGCAATTTTGCACCTTTGTAAATCCTCCTATTTGTAGAAGATTGAACGCCCCAATCTCCTACCTGGAAATTCAGGGCATTTTGATAATCACTCACAACCACAGACCGTTCGCAACATTGATTCACTGCAAGCGACCACTATTGTTTACGGAGAAAATGGTCGTTAATTCAGGTGGCGGCTTAATGATTCTAAATGAGAAGCGAACATAAGTCTATAGCTATTTTCAATGACATTAGATATGCTTTAAGTGGCTTATTTCAATATCTTTCTTATTTTCACTTAATGTACAAAATATCGGAAGATTTTTACACGCAGATTTTTATACGATTTTGGAGCATTGGGACAACTGTATACTCAATCACACACTTTTCCATTTCTATCTTTTTTCCTTCTCATATTACAGTTTGTTTCTTTTCATTCGTATCCTTGATTCTCAAATAGGATGAGAGCTGCAGTTCCTGAAACTTCCCTTCAGAGCATGTATGAACATGTTCTACTGTTATTTGAAAGAGGAAATGAACATCCCACCAACGCCTTTAAATATCTCTGATCAAATAAATCTGACAATTTCTCGTACAGCATGAATATGCGGAATCAACAGCAATCCTCCCTTCTACGGCTTCTTTTAGTTCTGGGGCTCATTATCGCAAAATTGTCATGCTGTGACCGTTTTACACAGATGAATCAGCGCAATGTGCCTTGCTGCTGGACAAAGGGGCTAAGTGACTGAAACAGGGAATATGTATTCATGTCTCACGAAACTAGTGCTGCTCAATAGCACACTCTTTCTCATACTATTCCTAAATTTGCAATTTTCGAAAATTCAAGGAGTTCAACGGCAATGAGACACGCGTCATTCTTTTAATCGTGTTTTACGATATCCCAGAACTATGTTTAATGAAGAAAAAAATGGAGTAAATTTTGAGGAATTTTTGAAAATGCTGAGGTTTCACGTAAAGTACCCACAACATTCAAAATATGCGTTTCAAACCCATAGGTCCTCGAGTTATTTTAAATTTATCAAGGAGTATAAATTTTGGAGGAAATCAGCCAAACGGTTTTGGCGCTAGCTCTGACTACTGCTGGTCGGACGACGTTTTGCCGTCAACCGATTTTTCGGTAGCAAGGACCAACAAAACGTGTTTCTGACTATACGATAGTGATCCCGTTGGGGGGATCACGATGGCGTAGGCTGTCGTGGTCTCTGGTGGAATGTCGTAAACGACCACCCGGACCCTGAGTCTCGCGGCTCACGTCGTTAGCTTGAAGGTGCAGGCAGTGAGCAGGCGATGCTACGCTCCTGCTGGCCGGGCAACCGGCCACCCACCAGTTGGGCCTATGGCGCGTCGACCTTGGAGCAGCATTGGGTGAAGCATGCTTTTCGGAGTACTCTGGATCCCACTTTACAGTCCGGCGGGAAACTAGACCCGTCAGGTTGCTCCGGTACCGGCGTTACTCATGTCGTGAGCTGGCGGTAAGCAATGGAGAGACGGGATGGGGGCTCCGAGCCGCCCGGGCCTTAGTTCAGGTGGTTCCCAGTTGGGCTCTCGGATTCGTAGCAGCGGCCTTATATTCTGGCAAGGAGGAGGAAACTTGTTCCGGGCGCATGTGAGTGGCGCATTGTCGAGACTCCGGTACTAGCCTGGATAGCTAGGAGTTCTGAGCTAGCAGGATGGTCCCTACCCAGGCATTGTATGGGGAGGTTCCTGTGAGGAAAAACTGGGTTCCGGTTGGATCCGACCATCAGCCTGTCCGCGTTAACGCGTCGGGGGGGGAGCGCGGTTAAGTGCCCAAAGAGGCACAGATGCCCAACCCGGGGACTTGTCCCCCGATGAAGAGAAGCAGTGTGGAGTTGTTGTCAACAAAGGGTTACTACTATTCGATAGAGGAAGTCATTTAAGTCACACAAGTTCTGAATATACGATACTACATGATAGAGGAAGTCATTTACCATATGGCTTTTTTATTACAGGGCCCGACAATAATAGTTTTACTGCCAAAAAGTCGCCGTTTTTCTGCGCACGATTAGAATACTTTCTCTTCTTACAAAATGAGGGCGAGAAAATAAAAATCAATCTATTCCACGAACAATTGGCCGCTAAAAGAATTGACCACATAATCCAGGTGACCGTTTCGGTTGGTTTCTCTGTACATCCATTTGTAACCTACGCGCCCTGCCACGCTGCAAAATGGTGTGGTAACTGTGAAACACACTCCAAAAGACCATCTTCCGTGCCTGAATCAACTTGGCTTGCTTTCCACCTCTTACTTCCGCCACTCGTTGGAAAGATGTGCAAGTGTTTAACAAGAGTAGCTGGAGGATCTTGCCAGCACACATCTGCAATCCCCTTCACATTGAGATTTCCCGTTGGCAATTTTGCTGTAACAGTACGATGGTCATACGAGTGCCTTGGCAAAAGAAAGTTTTTGAGATTTCGTACCTAGCATGATTATAAACTTGTTCTCATGAAAATTACTTTGCTTCGAGCAATGTCTCTGAAGAGTATTTATCACACACACAAATATTTTATAACAGAAAAATTTATGACATGTTCTCATGCACATTTCTTTATTTTTCACAGCCTCGTGTTGAACTCGTAATTGCTAAGCCGAAGAGTTGAAAAATGTTGTTTTAAGATTTTCAGTTCATTTTCATTACTTCATCACGCACATACGCATCACTGCACAAAGTATCGCAGTTATACGAAATAACACTGTCTAAAAATATTTGTTCTTAGTCAGTGTTACTAAAAAAAATCACCTATTACTTAAAAGAATAAAGTATGTTAATAAGCCTTTCAGAATTGCAGTGCTTTATGCAAATATTATATACAGCACAAAGACCCACTATGTAAACATTAAACTCACCACTGTGGTTAGCATGTGCTCGAACTCATCGTAAGTGGCAGAAGTTTAGCATGAACTCACCTGTAAAAGAGAGAAAAAATATTAGTATGTTCCGGAAGGCAGTACAAAATGTGAAGACCAGTTGCTAGCGATTGTTTACAGCGAAGTTAACTATGCAAACCAGTTATGCATTGTGAACTGCAACTGGTGCGGAACAACGATGGATAAATTTCCTGGAAAGAGGAATGAGAATCATCTTTTACTTTATCACATCGATAGTAATTGCAATCGTTCCTCCAGGTCCTGAGCTCAGACATTAAGAACCAGCATTAGCTAATATAGCATAAACTTTCCATCTGAAAACAAAGCCTAAAGTATACTTCAACAAAAACGCTACTAAAAGTTTTATATAAACAAAAAAGTGATGGTCATGATGTTCTTGCAAATCCAAAACCGTTTTAAAATATTGGAGCGGAAAGAGATCGCGTAGAAAAGGACTTACAGTTATTCTTTTACCTTAGACGAAATCACACAAACAAAATAGACTTTCTTTTACTTCAAAATGCTTGAGAATTTATTATCATAATTATAGTTAGCAAAAAATAGATTTTACTCTATTGCTTAAGTAAAACCATACCTTTAAATTCACTTCGCATTGGTAAAAGTGCAATTCTAATTATACGATATTAAGATATTACAATTTAAAAAAATAAATTTTTGCGATTCGGAAAGATTTCTGAACGTTTCTATCCTAACCCGCAACAACTACATGTTTTCTCGGTGGAGTTTCATCCACCCATTTCCTGAGGTAGCTCGGTCTTCTGATGGTAAAAATGAACTAAAACAGTGATGATGTTTGGGATACATGATGATGATGATGATGATGATTAATGTTTCCGAATACGTTAATAGCTAAGGTAATTAGTTCCGTAAGTGTAGTGCATGTTTCCCCTCCGGAGATGGCGGTGGTCTTCCCCCGTTGTATGGCGAGATCCAGCACCGATCTACCGTCGGTTAGTGGGGTTTTCCCTAACTAGGCATCTCCCACCAGCGAGGCACCGCCCTAGCTGGGACAAGCTCTAAGCACCCGAACGGTCTCCCGGCAGTGTAGTGCATGTTAGTATACGTGTGTAGGTAAAGGGTGCAGAGGACAAAGAAGAGGAAGGAAATATCGCGTGCGGTTTGTTATGTAGATCGTCGTCGGATCTCGCCGTTCTGCGGGAATATCACCGCCACCTTCCGAGGAAAAACATGCTATTTACGGGAGTAAAGATCTCGGTAGTCAACCGAGAGCAAAAAACTATGGTGACGTTTAAGCTGCCGAAAAAACCTCTTTAAATTCTTGAGATTTCGTAAGATGGCCAATGACACTTCATCAGCTGTTACGGTCTCCTCCAACCGAGCTAAAACGTCATCACGGTGACGTCACTATGGTGACGTTTAAGCTGCCGATTTGACGAAACCGTAACAGCTGATCAGCTGTCATCGGCCAGGTTACAGAAACCCAAGTATAGTTCGTGTCGAGAATCCTGCCCATATGGGGACTGGATAGCAGGGAGGATCCAGGGACGTCGTCCGTTGTTGCGTCGAGTGCCCGCGGAGAGGCGCGGTCCTCGCCCGAGCGGCGTCGAGGCGTCGCGGCAACGCCGGTAGCGCCAGTGAAGCGGAAACGCCCGGCTCACACACCGGCGCGGTCGCTGCGTGCTCACACACAACGCTCAAGGGCACCACACACGCTCACCACAGGCGTGCTCAGCCTACGACATGAGGAGAGGGCAACTACGTTCCTGGACTCCAGTTTTGATTGATTGATTTTTCGTGTTTCTGCGCGTCAACTGCTATGGTCATTAGTCCCGTGAGTGTAGTGCATGTTTATCCTCGGGAGATGGTGATCTTCCCCTGCTGGATGGCGAGATCCGGCGCCGACCTACCGTCGGCTAGTGGGGTTTCCCCCTAACCAGGACTCTCCCACCAGCGGGGCACCGCCCCAGCCGGGGCAAGCTCTAAGCTCCCGACCGGTCTCCCGGAATATGTGGTAGTGTAGTGCATGTTAGTGTAAGTGTGTGTGTAAGAGGAGAGGATAGGACAAGGAAGAGGAAGGACAGATCCCGCGCGGTCCGTGGCCCGTTTCGTAGGGTACTGCTCCGGCATTTGCCTGGTGTTGATCGGAGAAACCACGGAAAACTACCGATCAGAGCAGCCGGCCGCTAGAATTCTCCTCCAGACAGCGACTGAATTCGACCTAGCTGAAGGCTAGTGTCGAAAATCCTGCGGCATAAATAGTTACAACTGAAGCATTTGTAGTTTCGAGTGGTTCATTCTTGGCTGCAGTAGCTTAATGAATGACGTTTTTAAAATTCTAGTGGTTGGGTGTTCTGATCGGTTGATTACGTGATTTCTTCAGGTCAACGTCCAGACAGATGCTGGAGCAACAGCCTAAACAATAGACCATACTTTTATTTCTGCTTCATCTGGAGCGACTTAGGATAAAGTTGTCAGACCTCCGCGTACTGAGTTTCAAATCTCGGTCGAAGTATATGGAATTCTTAGCATAAAAGTGCAGCAGATTTAGTTGGAATTTTCTAGTTTCCCTGTCTCTTTTTCCATCCATGCTGCTTTATTATTCAATCCGTATCGATACTCGCCCCGTATCCATGAAAGTTTCAATCTAAGCATCTCAAGGAAAGGATTGGCTCTGAGAATTATAAATAAAATGTCTTTCCGCATCCTTTGTTTTTTCTCACCCTTAGGTTTGCATCATACTTTTCCTGCGTCCGCCCATATAGCCCATCCTACCACCATTTTTTAAAAAAACTCCATATTTCGAGTACATATCTGACTGTCTAAAGTTCTTCACAGTACCATCGAACAAAAACGCGTAATTTCGCAACGAATTAAATCATGTTTACAAAGGCGCATTCAAAAATCCCACAGGAAGGGGAAGAATCTATGTTATCTGTAAAAGAGAATTGAATACGCCATCTGGTTTCCAGAGTCTGGTAGGTACTCACGCCGCTAACGCTGCGTAAGTCGTTGGGAGACGAGTGAATCTTTAATCTCCACAGGGCGCTAAGACTTCGATTATGGCTCTCATGCGGCGGTTTCCAGAGTTTCTCAGCGACACTCACATGGTTAGTGTCATAGAGATACAGTGGCGAAACCTACCGGGGCCTCGGGTTCTTGGTATTATCCGTTCGGTTTCCAGTTAAATAGCACCTATCTGGTAACTTGTAGCTGAGAGAGCGTCCTACCCACTTTCCAAAAACAAAAACCTTCGCGTTTAGGCACTAATTCTGAAATTGGAGACATTGAAAGGGGACAACAATGAAATGGAGTCGCGGCGAGTATCTTCGAAGTCCTAAAACCTCCTGGAGAAGTTGGCGGTACACGATGGAGCCGCAGCACACAATTAAAGAATTTGGTTTCACTAGGGTCTCTGTCCGTCGCGGCTCGTGGATTTCTAATTGGAGAAGGCTGCAAATGTATTGCATCATATTGCATGCATTGTGTTTCTACACAAAATATTTTCCTATACATGCATTACAGAGTACCACTCCTACCGCATATTGGGAAAGCTAGTTGGTGCTCAATGCTATTCACTGAGCTGCATAGTAATGCTATCTGGTGAGTACGTCCTTCTTCACACCCTACGCCCCACATTTGAATGCGGCCTGGCCGCAAACCTTCATCCGCCGGTAAGCCTATGCAGTGAATGCATGACGTCACGCCTCTTCGTTTTACACAGGCCTTATGGCGGAATGAAGTGTGAGCCTAACGCTTGTGTCTTCCCTGTCAACAGCATCAAATGCATTACAGACGACCGTTACCGAACTCACAAACAACAATTTTGATATGATTGTTATATAATATAACTCAGAAATGCATAATTAATACATAAATACATTTTAAATATATTTTTAAATTTCTTTTGGGGGGCGATTTCTATAGGAGAGGCTCCGCTTTACAACTTTTATTGACGAGGCGCGCCTGGTCTCTGTATTAATGTTATCAAAACAACTAAACCCATTTCAAATTTTGGGTGTTTTAACGTACGCGTACATGCGTACACCGGCTCAGCGGCTCTGAAACCGATGTGCGCATGCGCGCGTTCACTAAATCCCTTGCAACTGTTTCTTGAAAAGGAAGCGTGTAAATTGCGTCGCAGAGTAGAGCGTGTAGTATCTGGGACAGCCACTCTGCGCATGTGCGCGTGAGCTATAACTTCCGAAATCGTTCACCGTTTGGGTTCAGGCTCAGGGCATCAACTGACGTTCCAGCAGTGCGTCCAACCGAGAGGATTCAAGATCTGAGTCCCGATGGTGGCAGGATTTTCAACGCTAGCTACATAGCTACGTGGATCGAATTCGGTCTTTGTTTGGAGGAGAATTCTAGTGGCTGGCTGCTCTGATCGGTAGTTTTTCGTATTTTTTTCGATCAATAACAGGCAAATGACAGATCCTTACCATAACAAATGGGTAACGGACCACGCGCGATCTTCCCTACATCTTCCTTGTCCTATCCTCCCCTCTTACTTAGACACAATTACACATACATGCACTACACTACCACAGATGTCGGAAGCTTAGAGCTTGTCCCGCTGGTGGGAGATACCTAGTTGAAAAAACACCCCTGTGCCACGAGCTCACTCGTGGATCATAACGAAGTCGGTAACCTTTCACCACTGACGTCCGGGTTCGATTCCCGTCGAATCTCATGTGAAATTTGTTCCAACAAAACTTTGGCTGCTTCACAAGGGCTAGTCCTATCACTGTGAAGTGTCCTAAACACTATCCTACCCCTATCCTTATTCCTTCCCAATTCTGGCCACTGAGTAGTGACGCAGGAGCGCGTAGCAGGAGGCGCGTACGCGGAGATGCTAACTGGTGGTCCTCTTGACAACTGACTGCGACGACATGTGACATAACTTAAAGGTAATGAAGGATTACTCCCGCGTAAGTTAATGGAGGATTACTCCCCAGCGCGTAGCGCTCAACGCACCTCACGAGGCTTGGAGACGCATTGCGTCAAGTTGTAGACGCAACAAATTTAAAAAAACTCAGCAAGACCTCGTGTAGGTCGACGCTGGATCTCGCCATCCATCGGGGAAAAATCATCGTCACCTGTCGTGATAAAAACATTCACTACACTTACGGGAATAATGACCTTAGCATATGACGCGCCCGGAATCACTATCAATTTACGAACCGAAATCGTTCGTCAAAAGGAAGCGTATAAACGCAACTTAGACACAGAGTCACTTCTGAAGTTGAGAGACAAGTCCTTAGCGCGTCCTTTTCGGAACGTGTCCCTAGAGCCACTGTCATCGGCCACGTGTAGTTCGACGCTGGATCTCGCCATCCATCGGGGAAAGATCATCGTCACCTCCGAGAAAAACCTCTCCGCCACACATGCCGTGGCTGGCGGCCGGCCGCGGTTTCCGCAGCGAGTTATGGCCACCACCCACTTCGCCTCGCCGCGGTCGCAGCTCGCGTGCTCTTCCGCTCTCGTTGCCACAATCGAAGAGACCGCGACGGCGGGGAGAGAACGACTTCGAAAAAATAAAGACGGAGAGCAGAAAGAGGTGAAAAAGGAGAAGAGAACGAAGGAAGAAAAGATATATGAGAAGTAAAAGGAGGAGAAGATGAAGAAGGGGAATAAAATGGAGGAGATTGAGGAGGAAGAAGAGAATACGAAAAGTGAAATATAATAATAAGAAAGAATAAATAAGAAGAAAGAAAAGAAGAAAGAGTATGAAGAAGAGGATAATGAAATAGTCCTCTTTGATAATTCGTGTCCTGAATTACGATACACATAACAGATACAGTTATTGGTGTAACCGAAATGAATACGGAATAAATAGACGAACCATCCCAATGTGGATTAGTATTTTCATTTACTGAAAGTGACATAACTTAAGAACCGTAAAACCGGGAGCGGTAGCTCAGTGCATCAACTGATGTCACTGCAGCTCCTGTGACCGGGAGTTCCTAGGTACGAGTCCTGATGGCGGCAGGATTTTCGACACTAGCTTTTCAGCTAGGTCGAATTCAGTCGCTGGCTGGAGGAGAATTCTAGCGGCGGACTGCTCTGATCGGTAGTTTTCCGTGGTTTCTCCGATCAACATCAGGCGAATGCCGGAGCAGTACCCTACCAAAAGGGCCACGGACCGCGCGTGATCTGTCCTTCCCTTCCTTGTCCTATCCTCTCCCTTAAACACACACTTACACTAACATGCACTACACTACCACATATTCCGGGAGACCGGTCGGAGATTAGAGCTTGTCGGCAGAGCGGTGCCCGCTGGTGGGAGAGTCCTGGTTGGGAAACCCCACTAGCCGACGGTAGGTCGACGCCGGATCTCGCCACCCAGCGGGAAGATCACAGCCATCTCCCGAGAAAAAAACATGCACTACACTAACGGGACTAATGACGAAAGCAGTTAACGCGCCCGGAAACACGAAAAAACCAAACCAAACCAAGAAACGCAAAAATAATGAATTTTTACGAAAATTAAATTATTGGATAAATACATTCATGAGTCACGACCATTACCTCCGCTTTTTGGCAGCACATCATGCATATTGTGGAAGTTGGACGTCCACCGAGAGCTCTTTGCCCCACATGAAGCACCCGCCACGGACGCCAAGATGTTCGAACATCCACTTCGCTCAGCACAGGTGTTGCACACACGTTCCTCCTCGTTCTCCGTTTCTCGGAGCTCAATCGCCAATTTAATGGTTGAGTTGTGGAGAAAGGACTCATGTAACGGTGCTTTTATAAGGAGATGTTCTGACGTATCCCCATCTGATTTTTCTGAAGAAATGACGTTTGTCAACTGATAAAGGCCTAAAAACTGTATCGAGAAGTTGGACTGAAAAGAGAGGATTATACTTAAAAACAGAAATCCAAAATATTTTAGTATGAGTATTACAAAATTTAAGAAGCATCACAGCATGTTTAGTGTGCTGTTCTACGTGATCTTAGACGACGTAAACAACTGCCGAAAATCAGATATATTTAGCTTTGAAACAAAATCACTGTTTCGACATTTTTACAAAAAAGAAAATAAATTCAAGAAAATTTCGATGAATAGGAAAAAGGAAGGATTTAGAAAGGAAAATTAAAACATTAAAAATTAACGATAAAATGTCAATACAAGTAGTCGATTTCATCAATTATGTTAGTTTTTTAGAGGACTTTCTTTTCCAAATAAACAATGACCGTGAAGGCAATCTTGTGTATGTTTATATTAAAAGATGTAGTAATTTTGGGGAAAATTGCTAAATTTTGCCAACACAAACATTTTTTTAAAAACAAAATGCTGCAGTTGCAAAATATGCTCCTGCAAATTGTAGCTGAAGCAAATTTTAAGTTTAAGGAAGTTTAAGGCATTTAAGAGGATGTCCTAGGTTTTACCTCTAGCAGTAGCAGGATTTCCGAAATCGAAATGGGTAGCTGGATTCCTCCTAACGCCAGCATAGGAATGCTAAGAGTTCGAGTGCACTCAATGCTCATTACGTCGTTTCCTCCGAAAAACAGCCGCGAGGTGTGTGACCAAGAAATATCTTAAATAAACGGTCAGGGTACGCATGCGATTCTCCTTTTCTGATTCTGTCCGGGTGATTCACTCTCAGCGACTTTGGTGGTACGACGCTTAGCGTATCGGGCAGTTAGTTATATCCAAGTTTGTGGGTTCAAACCCGATCGAAGCCCTGGATTTTTAGGGCCCAAAATATCCTTCGTACGCCTCCCTTCAGAGGAGATGTAAAGACGTCTGTCCCATGTTGTGGATTTACTGCTTGTAAGAGATCAAGCCCAAAATAACCCTGACTTAAATTTAAATCGCTTGTTGCCTTGCCCGAGTGATACCTTCTTTCTCCCCTAGTAGGTGAAAGAAGCCCAGCAAAATTTGCATGGTCAGACGAAGAGTAGGCCTTATGGACTGACTCTCGACACGTAAACCAAGGCAACCTTGAATACAGTTGACTCTCGTTCTTAAGGCCTGATATTGGGCTATCATCTCCATATAATGATAACATTCGTTTATTTCAAGAACATTCTAAATCTGTCGGGAATTCAAAGAAGCGGTGATCAGATATGATTCTCGACACACAAGTTTCTCGAGTTGAGAATAAAAATAACAACAACAGCAATAATAATAATAATAATAATAATAATAATAATAATAATAATAATAATAATGACGTTACTCTGACTTCGCCGGTCAGCTACCGCTGTCCCCCATGCCTGGGCCTAGTTAAATTCCCATGCTTGGGGGTAAGAGCGACATTCTCTTCGCCGTAACTAGCAAGATCCGCCTGCTTGAGCTTTTCCTTGTCACACAGCTACAGAAATTGGGACTATTTTAAAGAAGCTCGCCAGGAAATCGAACCCGGGACCCAAACACGGGAACGTACTACGCTGCTCGTGAGCCATCACAGAGTCAATATTATTCATATTAATAATACTAACAACAACAACAATAATAATAATAATAATAATAATAATAATAATAATAATAATAATAATAATAATAATGTGGAACCTTAAGCAACTGGGTTTGAATGAAGACCTGTACAAACCCATGCAGAAGGCAGTTGTTATTTCAACAACAAGGATAGTGCGGAAATTTATGGGAATCAATGTATTATAAATTCCTTTTAAAAAACAGATGTATTGTGCTTTGATGCTGTATATCTGTGCAATTCATTCAAATGTGCCAATAAGATGAGAAAATAAAAACAATACTAATACTAATACTAATACTACTGCTAGTAATAATAATAATAATAATAATAATAATAATAATAATAATAATAATAATAATAATAATAATCCTCTCAGCAACAGGTGTGATACCTATCGTCCTGAAGCACTCTCTGAAAAACTGGGGATCGAGACGAACATTATCATCAACAGAAAGCTGTGATCCTGAGCACGTGTTCTTTAGTCAGAAGATTTATGGGTTCCTAAATAAATTTGTGTTAATTATTTACTTTTTAATTTGTAAACTGAGTGTTTGAATTTATATTTGTAGAAATGTTTACCTTCTAATTGGTTCTAAAAATGAATATGTTTTTGTTAAAAGTAATGTACTATGGAAATCATGCTTTGATAGAAATATCTGTATGACTCCTCAAACATGTACCAGAAAGCTGTGAAAAAATAAAATAATAATAATAATAATAATAATAATAATAATAATAATCCTTCTGAATCGCAGCTCCCCTTAGCCGCCGGCGCGCGGGGAGGCGGCTCATCTCCGCCCGCGGGGGGAAGCAGGGGTGGGGGCGCGGGGGCGGGGCGGGGGCGGCAGGTGCTTGCGGAACTGTGGTCGTGCAGGCCGGGCGGCGGCGGAGGCAGCAGGTGGCGAGATCCGCGGCGCGCGCGGGAGGCCGAGGAGCTGGCAAAAAATACACGCGGGGAATTTCGACGGACGCGTTGGGAGGAAAAGATGGGGGTTTATAGACGAAGAAAACGGTTTAAGCTATATTGTACGTTTTTTAAGAAACAAGATGAAACTTTGTATGGGTAATCGATGCAGGTAAGGCGAATGGTGGCAACTGCGTCGGCGGTGATAAAGTCTTTGGAGGTGCGGTCACTGACGTAGGGTCGTTCTAGATGGTTCGCTGAGAAGGAATCACAAAGAGGAGGCCACTACGACGAGACCTCGAAGATAATAACACTAGGCGGGATTGCTAGATCCGGTTCACTAGATGAAGGTCACTTCGATGGAGTCACTAGCGTGGAGTCGTTAGGGAGATTTGAATAGTGTACGGGTGTCTACTCAATGTGTTTTTGGCCCTATGAAAGTGCGTAAGACGCAAGAAGTACACAAAGGGATAAACGCTTTATTGATTATTCAGTGTTTCCTCACGAGTCCACGTTCATGGTCATTAGTCTCGAAAATGTAGTACATGTTTCTATCACGCTAGATGGCGATGTTCTTCCCCGATGGGTTTTGAGATCCGGCGCTGCCCTACACAGTTGTCTAAGAGGTTTCCGCATCTAGGTATCTCCCCCAGAGAGGCTGTGCTCCAGTCCGGTCAAGACCAACGTCTGACTGGTCTTCCGACATGTGTGGTAGTTTAGTGTATGTAAGTGTGTGTGTATGTTAGTTAAGGCCTTATTTTACGTGGCGAGACTCGGGCCATCAGGCCCGCTCTTCTGTCAAACCACGCAAATTTCGTTACGCTCCTTTCACCTCCTAGCGGAGAAAGGAGGTATTATGTTGGGCGACGAAACAGGCGGATCTCAATTTTGCTCAGAGGCTTCTTTTAGGCTTGAGAATCTTTTACATGTAGTAAATCTACTACACGGGACAGCCGGCTTTATTTCCCCTCCGAAGGAAGGCGTACGAAGGATTTATTCGCCTTTAAAAATCCACGGCTTCGATCGGGTTTGAACCCGCAAACTCCGGTACAACAGTCCGGTATGTGTGTGTGTGTGTGTATGCGTGTGCGTGTGCGTGTGCGTGTGTGTGTGTATCGAAGATCATGCCACCGTCGGGACTCAAACCTTAGGATTCGGTCAGATGCCTTACAGTGACATTAGTTGATGCCCTGAGCGACCTCGATTGTAAGTTCGATAAGTCGGAAGGTTCAAGGGTGTATGTGGTCGGAAGGGGGGTTGTAAGGCAGTAAGGGAAGCGTATGAAATAGGTCTTGAGACATGCATCTGGGAGCATATCTTTGTGCACATTCGTGCGTTCTCTAAAATTCCAAAAATCGCCCCTCAAACGGAAGGTATAAATCGGTTCTTGAGACAAACTCAAATTCTCAAAAATTCCACCTCGAAAGGAAGCTATAAATCGGTGTTGAGATATACATCTGGGACAAAACCATTGTGCACAAACGTGCGTTCTCTAAAACTAACAAAAATCGCACCTCGGAAAGAAGCGTATAAATTAGGTCTTGAAACATGCATCTGGAACCATACCTTTGTGCACAATCGTGCGTTCTCTAAAATTCCAAAAATCGCCCCTCAAACGGAAGCGTATAAATCGGGTCTTGAGAACATCTGGAACAAAACCTTTCTGCACAAACGTGCATTCTAAATTCTCAAAAATCCCACCTCGGAAGGAAGCTATAAATCGGCTGTTGAGATATTCATCTGGGACAAAACCTTTGCGTACATCCGTGCGTTCTCTAAAACTCCCAAAAATCGCCCCTCAAACGGAAGCGTATAAATCGGGTCTTGAGACTCAAACTCAAATTCTCAAAAATCCCACCTCGAAAGGAAGCTATAAATCGGCTGTTGAGATATTCATCTGGAACAAAACCTTTGTGTACATCCGTGCGTTCTCTAAAACTCCCAAAAATCGCACCTCGGAAAGAAGCGTGTAAAACAGGCCGCAGAGAGGGGGCGAGGTCGAGTGAGCGAGCGGGCCGGTGTGCGAGTGGTCCGCGAGGGGTCCAGCGGGCGGCAGGTGGCGCGAGCCACTCGGTGGAGAGCCCCTGGCGGCTACCAGAGGAGAGGAGAAGCACGCGGAGGTCAAGGAGTGCCTCCGCACGAAGAGGGATGAGGAAGTCCAGAGGGTGGCCTAACGGGAAAGTGCAAGGACGTGCAAAGTGGCTCATACTTGACGAATACCGCGAGACATTCGAATTCAGTCACATCCGTGCAAACCGTAAACATCCTGACACTCGTTTTAAAAATTGAAATTTATTGTGCACTTTTTACAGAAAATATTAATCCAAAATAAGATTTCACAAACAAAATTATTTTCAATTTCGAAAATTTACTGATTGGAAGAAAAACAAGAATTGGTGCATATGACTATGAAACTCAATCGAGGAATTGCGGAAAAAGCCCAAGGAAAACAGAAAAATAATGAAACCGGACATAAAATGTAAATCTTCCTTCACACAGACAATAATATGTATCCACTCGTGTTCATCGTCATTATCCAAGAATAGAGTGTGTTGATAAGTAAGTGAATGTCCGAATGAGCTGGTGGTAGAAATTGCGGAGAGTTGTTGACAGTGGCTAAGAGAGCTTAACATGTGAACGAGGCGAGCAACACGATGTACAAGAGAGTAATTGGCAAGGAGGAGATGAGTGGGTTAATGAGAAAACACGAGGTAAGGCAAGCAACGCCGGAAGCAAGAGAGAGGTATGGTAAAAAAAGAGAGCGCCAGGACGATCTCCGGTACGGTAGAGCGGGTAAAAGTGTTCCAGACTGACCATGAGAGTGGCGGAGAGGGCAAGAGAGAAGCAGAGCGAGCAAGTGAGTGGTCAAGTGCGCAAGAGATCGCATTGCAATAAAGAGGTGGTCGAGTGGTCATGAGAATGACAGAGCGGTCAAAAGATAGGGAACGGGCCCGAAAATGACAGAGCGGGCATCACAGCGGCTGAGTGCGCAAGTGAGTGAAAGAGTGGGCCAGAGAGCGACTGAGCGGGCAAGAGAGCGAACGGACGAGAGAGCGATTGAGCAGGCAAGAGAGCAAGCGAGCGGGCAAGAGAGCGAGCGAGCGGGCAAATGAGCGGAAGGAGTGGGAAGAGAGCGACTGAGCGGGCAAGAGAGCGAGGAGCGGGCAAGGAGCGGAAGGGGGAAAGAGGCGACTGAGCGGGCAAGAGAGCGAGCGAGCGGCAAGGAGCGAAGAGTGGCAAGGACACGAGGGGCAAGAGAGCACGAGCGGGCAAGTGAGCGGAAGGGTGGGAAAGAGAGCGACTGAGCGGGCAAGAGAGCATAGAGCGGACAAGGAGCGGAAGAGTGGCAAGAGAGGAGAGCGACTGAGCGGGCAAGAGAGCAGCAGAGCGGGCCAGTGAGCAGTGGGGTGAGCAACAGAGCAAGAGAGCAACAGAGCAGGCAAGGAAGTGGCTGATTGGGCAAGAGAGTTTCAAAGCGGAAAAGAGGGGTAAGTCGAGCAGGGGAGTGAATCCTCAAACAAGTGTGTCTTGCGAGCAAGAGACTATCAGGTCGAGCAAGACAAAAACAAGAGTGAGAAGGCAAACACGACAGTGTAAGGACAAAACATGAGATATAGGGCGGGCAAAAGAGTAGAAGAACGAGCAATAGAGTGGCAGGGTGTGCAAACAACGCGGCAGATAAACGAGCGAGAAGCACGGAGAAAGACAGAGCACGCTCGCTTGAGACCACACAAACAACCGAATGGCGGTCAGCGCAAGTGGCAGACGCACCGTCAGCCGAAACCGGCTTTGCCCGCCTGTTCGCCCATCGCTCGCACGGCGGTCGGTCGGACGGTCGGACGGTCGGACGGTCGGACGGTCGGACGGTCGAACGGTCGAACGGTCGGACGGACGGTCGGTCGGTCGGTCGGTCGGTCGGTCGGTCGGTCGGGCGGTCGGGCGGGCGGGCGGGCGGGCGGGCGGGCGGGCGGGCGGGCGGGCGGCGGGCGGGCGGGCGGGCGGGCGGGCGGGCGGGCGGGCGGGCGGGCGGGCGGCGGCGGGCGGGCGGGCGGGCGGGCGGGCGGGCGGCGGCGGGCGGGCGGGCGGGCGGGCGGCGCGGGCGGCGGCGGGCGGCGGCGGCGGGCGGGCGGGCGGGCGGGCGGGCGGGCGGGCGGAGGCGGCGGGCGGGCGGGCGGGCGGGCGGCGGCGGGCGGGCGGGCGGGCGGCGGGCGGGCGGCGGCGGGCGGGCGGGCGGGCGGGTCGGGCGGCGGGCGGCGCGGCGGCGGGCGGGCGCGGGCGGCGGCGGGCGGTCGGTCGGCGATCACGGCGGGCGCGGCGGTCGGCGGCGGCGCGGCGGCGGGGCGGCGGGCGGGCGGGCGGGCGCGACGGCGGGCGCTGGCGCGGGCCGGCGCGCGGCGGCGCGCCGCCGGCACTCGGCGCCGGCGGCCGCGCGTGCGGCAAGGCGGGCCGCGGCCAACGCGCCATGGAAATATTGGGTGGGGTTCCGGGACCTCAGATATACTGTGCTTGTGTTGATGTTATTATATATATTATTATATTATATTTATTATTATATTATTATATTATTATATTATTATATTATTATATTATTATATTATTATATTATTATATTATTATATTATTATATTATTATATTATTATATTATTATATTATTTATATTATTGTTATTATTATTATTATTGTATTAGAGCCTGTTTAGAATGTGACGCAAATGAACTCAGTATCCAGACATGAAAATTCAACGACGTGGCACGTTCTTGAATCGTCGAATTTGTATATCCCTCGGACAAAATTGTTATAACGTTGAAGTTATGACACGTACATATTGTATATCACACGGCAAAAGTGATTTGACATGTCAGGATTCCTAGATTCGCTTTATGGGCTTTGTCTGGTAACTCTCCCAGCTAATCATGAAAACACACTTTCTTGTCTTGTGACTCATGAGCATACCTTGAAGAAGCCATGGAACATAGAAAAAGCTCCTTTGTTTTGAGATTATAAATGGAAAAATTTAAAAGGGTCAACGAATTTCAATTCGTAAAATTGCCTCATCTTGTGAGATTAATCTTCTTTCGCAACAGATGTTCTTGCCAAGAGACCAACGCATTCTTGGACGTCCTATGTTTCTCTTTCCTCTTGGTTGATAATTTGCCATTTGTTTAGGAATGCGGTCGTTGTTCATTCGCAACAGATGTTCTTGCCAAGAGAGTCTGTAGTTGGTGACTTTCTCTATGAGACATTCTACGTTTAGCTCATTTCGGATTTTTGTGTTTCTTTGTCTATCTAGGAGACTATATCCCGCTACCGCTCTAAGAAATCTCATTTCTGCTGCTTGCAGTCTTGAGATATCTTTTTTTGTCATTGTCCACACTTCACTCCCATACAAGCAAGTTGGTATTGACATAACTTTATAAAATTTGATGAGAGTGTCTCTTCTCACTTTTGAACTGAGTGTTCTTCTTATGGTACCATTCATTTGGTTGAATCGTTCTATTTTCTTATTTATGTCGATTTCGCCATAAAATGATATGTCTGCTCCCAGGAATGTGAAGTGCTGTATCTGTTCTACAGTTTTATTATTTACTACAATTTTTAGCGTACCGGGTATCGTCCTTGGAATGCTATCACTTTCGTTTTGGTGTCCGATACTTCCAGATTATATTCTGACATTATCCGCTGCAGTTCATGAGTTGCTTTTGTAATATATCTTCTCTTTCTGCTATTATTGCTTGGTCATCTGCAAAAGTATTGTCCATAATTTTGTTCTCGTTAAGTCTAAACTATAAAATTTTAATCTGGTCTTCCACTCGCGAAGAGCTTCGTCTATGTAGATATCAAACAGAATCGGTGAAAGACTGCATCCTTGTCGTAAGCCTTGGTCCACTTTCGCTTTTCGATCTGGTTTCCAAGTAATACATATTTCGGATTCATTATACATACTTTCAATTACAAGAATCAGATGTTCAGGGATTCCTTTCTTTCTTAGTACTTCAAAGAGGGTATGCCTGGCTACAGTGTCAAAAGCTTTCTTGTAATCTACAAACAAGATGTGGGTTTCTTTGTTATATTCCCTGTGTTTCTCTAGAATTTGTTTTAAGGCAAATATATTGTCTATGCAAGACCTTCCTTGGCGAAAGCCACTTTGCTCTTCCATCAGCATTGTTTCTGCAATTTTCCTTAATCTAGAGGTCACAATTTTTGAGTATACCTTATACGCAACGTTTAGGAGACTTATACCTCTGTAGTTGTCACATAATGTTCGGTCTCCCTTTTAAAAATAGGCAGAACTACAGCAAGTTTCCAATCAGTTGGTATTTTTCTTCTATTCCAGCATAGGTTGAAGAAGTGGAGAAGCCTTATTTTAAATTCTTTAGTTGCACATTTAAGCATTTCTGCCTTAATGCCATCACTACCACTAGCTTTCCTATTTTTCATTTTAGCTAATGCCTCTTCCAGTTCCTCAAATTCTATCTGGTCTACGCTGTCTTCAATAAGGTTTTCATTTTGTCTACCTTCTCATTCTTATCACTCGCATTCTTATTTGTCCATAAGTTCTTATAATAAGAGAGCCATTCATCTGACTTAATTACCTGTATATCTGCTACATCCTTCTCTTGTCTATTAAGGTGCCTCATAATTTTATACGCGGATTTCTGCCGTTCGTAGAGATTAATCCTTATGTTATATACCTGGATTCTCGGGCATTATGCTAACCTTCTGCGATGAATTCTGTTTCTTGTGTCTGTAAATAGTTCTACTACGATACGGCATATATACAATGCAAGACAGTCTTTCCAATACCACCCGGACCTCCAATTCTTCATTTTATTGATTGATTGATTTTTTCGTGTTTCCGGGCGCGTCAACTGCTTCGGTCATTAGTCCAGTTAGTGTAGTGCATGTTTTTCCCCGGGAGATGGCGGTGATCTTCCCTGTCGGATGGCGAAATCCGGCGCCGACCTACCGTCGGCTAGTGGCGTTTCCCCTAACCAGGACTCTCCCACCAGCGGGGCACCGCCCCAGTCAGGACAAGCTCTAAGCTCCCGACCGGTCTCCCGGAATATGTGGTAGTGTAGTGCATGTTAGTGTAAGTAGAGAGTATAGGACAAGAAAGAGGAAGGATAGATCGCGCGCGGTCCATGGCCCGTTTGGTAGGGTACTGCTCCGGCATTCGCCTGGTGTTGATCGGAGAAACCACGGAAAACTACCGATCCGAGCAGCCGGCCGCTAGAATTCTCTCCTCCAGAATACGACTGATTCGACCTAGCTGAAAAGCTAGTGTGGAAAATCCTGCCGCCATCAGCACTCGAACCTAGGACCTCCCGGTCAGAGGCGCTGCATTGACATCAGTTGATGCTCTGAGCTACCGCTACCGGTCTCTCTCCATTTTATTATCAACTGCTTAAAATATGTCTCGTCCCCTAGAACGTCGCCTTTATTACTGTTAACGACGTTAGCAATTCCGATCAGAGAACTGTGACAGTGTCCTCACATGGTGCGAGTGCATTCACGTCCCAATAGAAAATAGAAGTTTGAACTAAACAATTAATTTTCTTCTATTCAGTTATAACGGACCAAAGGAATGCCTTGCCTCGTAGTGAGCGCGGATATCACTTTGACTGCAAATGGAGAATCAGTCATGGAAGAGAACAGCTTGTAACGGACAGCTTGGCTACAGGAGCGGAGATGGACATGATACAGGTAATACATTATTACAATAGAGAGATTACGAAAGTTAGGTGAACATCGGAGCATGGCAATCTGCGGTAGACAGCTGTCAAGACAATAGGTTAACGTAATTAGTTATGACGTGGACGAGACATTGGTAGGATGTATGAATCTTTCTTCTCAGTTGCGGCCACTTGTAACTGATTCTCTATGCGTCGTGATTTGGAGAAGTTGATATCAGTAAGGTCGGACCTTGACAAGGCGTTTGCTTTCAGTGCAATTTCAATTAAATGTTAGCAACAGGGTCCAGTGACGTACGCAGTTGAGAGCTTAGCTTCGTCGCACGGAACGTCTACATTCAACTCTACACTATGGTGGTCCTGAACGTACTTGTATCGAGGTCTGTTATTAACAGTATGATATTTAATTTTACCAGTATGGCACTTATACATCAGTTCTTCAAAGTATAGACATTTTGTTGAATATTGACAGATCTGGATAATCTGAAGCAGTCAGAGAATTTTGGATTCAGATAATTGCGTAATTATGCTCTAAGTCTTTTACAACATTTCACGACATTCATATGCTGTTCAATTTTAATATATAATAATGTAGTTATTATATGTACTATATATATATATAGTACATATAATAATGTAGTTATATAACATTCTTTTGTTGTTAGATGAAATATTGTACGATATTTTACTGTCAGTTCACTGGAGACCAAGCAACCAGGGCCCAAGAACCTGGTCGACCCTGTTCGCTATTGTCATCTATAACCGCAAATACAAAGAAACTCTTGCTATGTTCCGGGCCTATGTTTAATGCATGACCATGAAAATTATCGTAAAAAGTACATACATTTGTTTGAGTTTCTAGAGAAGAATTCATATGAATATAAAACCTTATGTAAGGAGTAAGGGAATGGCGAGCAAGCATCTTCAAATATTCTTGAAAGGTCAGGAAGGCCCTTCCATGACACTTCCTAACTGTCTAGGACATCACAGATGCGGTGATAAGAAAATTAAACCATGTATATACGAACCATATAAGAAAAAAATACATATATAACATATACACCATAATACATATATACCATAAAACCATATACGAAAACATATGGCAAAAGCTGTCGTTTTACTATATTGTAGAACGACAGCTTTGGCCGGAAGTTTTCGTAGTCCGTTCGGACCAATTCCAGGTGTATGCCAGAGCGAACCTTACATTTCGAATTGTGTGCAATCCTTCCTCATCCATTCTACTTAGACGCTGATTTGCAAAACTGTGATTTCATCCATGTTTATTACATACATGCCATTAAACGATACCGTATAATCTATTCAAACCACTTCCTACTGAGTTAGGGCAATATATCTGTCCAAAGTCTGATGTACGCTTTTAAGTTGTCCCGAGGTCAGATTTTTATTAATTGATTTTGGATAACGTGAATATGAATTGTAGCCTTACGGTAATTTATCAAATTCACACATTACCTCTAACATTTACAGAAACTGAGATGGGTCGGTATTTACAAAAATATTTTTCTTCTGATTGAAAAAAACATACAGAATTGTGAATTAGAACTATCACCCAACTCCCCAATTAACGTGCAGTCGACATCAATTAATAGAATCAGGAAGAAGCTGTCAGTGAATTATTTCACGTTGCAAGATACGATTGTCATCTGTGTCAGTGTTCATGTCACCGAGTGAGAAACGTTCATTTAATTTGCTATTTAAATTAATTTTTCCAGTCTTCTGCGGCTTTTACATCAAGAATTTACTCAGAACTGGATCAGTTTCATTACTTTTTTAGGCCTTTCTAAATCGTCTCATAACTTATGCTAAGTCTTAATTCTGTCCATTAGCCTATCACCCTGACATGTACTGGCTGGCAATGAATGGCCATATAACCAGACAAAAAAAGTCAATTTATGGTTCCGGTTTCTTTAGCAACTTCTCGAATGCTTCTTCAGAGTTCAACTCTCCAATGAAGATGCTAAGCGACAGGATGTTAAGAACACGGTTGCAATAGAATGGAAAGCAGTTTGTACGCTACAGTTTAATGATACATTTAGAGTAAGGAATGAGACATACACATCTGTATAAATGACTAAAATCGCACTAAACGTCCGCATTATTTGTTAATATCTACTTATGATCTGTGTACAAGAAAGGTTTTGGTATGTTTTTCATTCCTTCAAACTAGAAACTGACTGATGTGAATTTTATATTAGTTTCATCACTATTATCACAAACGTCATTATGATTGTTCTTGCTATTGTTATCACCCGTGCTCTTAACATTTCAGGTAAAATGAAGTGAATTTGACTTGAAGTGAATCTTTAAGTAAAAATTATTAAAAATTTGAATTACAAGTTATTGAATTTGAATTTCTTTATTGAATGAACATTGAGAGTGAAATCAATGAAGAGAATAAGACATGTAAATCAATTAACTCTTCAGTAGTTGCGTGGATAACTATTGTAATCCAGTCGTATTCATTGGCTGTTTACAGCGAGAGTTAACAAACTTTTGGCACGGACTTTTCAGTACCTTTCGTAGAAGACCTCAGCTGTCGAAATATAACGAAATAAACTCACGTGATAACCGCTGCCCTAGTGATAAGCCCCCGAAACAACTTGGATTACAATAATAATCCACGCGATCACACGCGATTCAGTTTCTCACCTAAGCTGACAACATGAATAACGTCGCAATCGATGCTCTGAATATTTAAGCAAAGTACTACAGAAGAGAAATGTTGACCAGAAGGGGCTTTAAATAGGATCTTGCTTTGGCCTTTATGAAACCAGAAATGAAACAGAAAATCGAGAGAAAATCTGTGACGACAGCAATAAGAACACGCGGGAGACTTCTCCTGGGAATCCGAGATGAAGCCGAGGGTTCAGCGAAGTCATCAAAGGGCAACGTGGAATGTTATCTCTGTGGACATCAACGAAAGATCACTTGACAGTACTGCGAAAATTGTGTCCAGTGAGTTTGTGATATTCAGAAAATCTGTGAGATATTCAACGGATTTTGACATTGAAACATTCAGAATAGAGGCTCCAGATGTTTACAGAATTTTGTCAAACTGATTTAATTAATAATTGTAAATCAAACTATAATAAGTGCACAACACATATACAACACAGGAATTTTCAAAAACAAATATCTACGGGCATGTGCTCGTCTACATTTTTAAAGGCAAAACGTATACATTTTTGTGTAACATTTCATAGAATTGGTAATAATGTCTACGTTATTTAGTATTTTGTAAATATTCAGTGTTTTAGATACCATTACTCTTCCATATCTGAATCAAAAGACGATTTGTTTGTAAAAAAAATTTAATACTATTTTTTAATTGATTACAATTGTAGTCCACGCAACCACTCGCGTTCCAATTTTGAGCGCGACCACTGATGGGTTAAGCAGCACATTCATGTACCAATTGGATGGTTTACAAAATTCTAAGCTTTTCATGTTCATTTTTTATACGACGATGTCGAGAGAATAAATAATGAGACTATGTCTAGTTTTGCTTACCACATCACTAGCGTGGAGTATTCATGAAGAAGTATCTGATATTCTATAATGTCTCTATCCAAAACCTTCAATTTTTCGAAATTATTTTTTCATAAACGAGGCGTGCCATTGCTCGCTCTGCGAGGCGCGTCTTTGTTGTGATACTGAGTGACATTGCAAATAATTACTTAGGTAAAGATATCTTCACGTGGCATCATACATAAGTGAAACGACTTATCGACGCGAGACAGGATTTTCGTGTTGTATTGGATGTCAAAAATAGATTCACTGACGCAGAGAAAATAGAACTATTCTCTCCCATTAATCCCAACTTCGTGAAAATATATAAGAGTACTCAGAAAATTCATGAACTAGTGTAGTGAACTTCCGACTTCTAATTCTATTCTTGACCTCACTTAAAAATATGACAGATTTTATTGATTATTAAATTGAATCACTTACTTTAATTTAGTATTGAAGGTCATAATTCATTTTTAATAGAAAAAAAACTCAATTTTTGTTTCAGAAAATCACAAAAATATAATGCCTTTTTTAGGGTGCTCGGAATATGTTTTCTATAAGAAAAAGAGTTCCCCCCCCAAAAAAAACGTTAATTTTAGCAACTTGTTTTCCGGCATATCATTGACAATGTCAAAATATTAATACTCCATTCGTAAGTACGATCTTTGAAGTGTCTCATCGCACGTCAAAACCACACTCTCGGAATAAATATTTTCATCTGCTCGCATGAAGCGATTTAGGAAGAGCCTCGACGGGAATTACAAAACCGTCGGCATCTGGACCGGGCCGGTCGAAAGCGAGTGGCCAGCGGCAGGGCGACCGGTTGGAGAAACAAATGAACCCGCTTTCGTCGCGGACCTTTTTATCGGGCATGCGACCTTGTGGGATTCCACCAATCACCAGGCGAAGGAAGGCGGCGGCAACGGAAGACGCGGTGACGACGGCGGTGGTGACGGCAAAGATGCTGTTGGGGGTGATAGAGGCGAATGGTGATGGCGGATGAGGTGGTGATGGAGCAGGTGCGGCTGTGGTGATGGAGGCTGCGGCAGTGACGATGGAACTATCCCGATTGCATCCCGCGGTCGACTTTTTCTAAGCCTTTTACCTGGTCCCCCAAAAAGGCACAGCCTGATTGCATCCCATTCCGTTTTCCTCCTGAGTGCAAGGCAGCTCATTCAGGTGTCAGTTCTTCCAAGATGCCTCTTGGCACAAATTTTGCTCATTTTGCCGTACTTTTGTAGTGTATTAGTGAGATCGAAACTGTCAGGAGTTATTTACGAATAAAACTATATTACATATTCCGAATTTAATGAGTCTGAATTCTACATATATCGTTGATTGCTCTCTAAGGAGAAGGAAAAAGTGGGATATGGTCTTCCTTTAAAATATACAGAAATAAAATAATTATATTTTAGTTAGGTTACATTCACAGTTCCGAAGATTCGGGCATGTTCACCTGTGTTTGAGGTTTTCGCATGACTGAAGCACAGCATCTATTTGTGTTACCCATGAATCTTCAATTAATTTTCTTCTCCCCCCCCGTCAAAACACAGATCGGGATGCAATCGGGCGATTCCGGTTAGGGTGGAGTTGACGGAGGGCTCAGCGATGGTGATGGAGTTTGTGATGGTAGTGATGGAGGACGTGGCAGGAGTGACGGATGGGGTGGGGATGATGGTGGTGACAAAAAAAGAGAGTGAAGTAACGTGCGATAGTGTTGGAGGCGTTCGTGGCCATCGAGGAGAAAGAGGAAAGAAACGCGACGTTTAAATCGAGACTTGAAGCCCTAAGGCTCGTAAGAATAAATTACTATGAACTAGGTCAGTGATAAACAGGAACAAATACTTCAAACTAAGTCATTAGTTTAGAGTATTTTGTGCATCATCAGGCTTTCTGGGGCCCATGTCCTTTGAGAACTTTGTTGGACTGATCACGTAATATATCCATTTCAAATCACTAAATAAGAAATTATGATTTTAACAAATAAGCCTTAATGAACATAAGAATTTTCATTGTGACTTGAAGTTCAGTTTGATTTGAAATGATAATGAACGGAACCTATAAAAATGTTCACTATTTACGTTAGGAAATATTTAAAATTGCATTATTACTAACGAAGCTTAATAAATCCTATTCATAAACACTTTTACTTTCATCGAAAACCAATGATCATTTTCGTTCGTCAATCATTTTGTACGATATTAATTCTCCGAATGGAATGAAAACTTTTATCTCTATTCATAGAAATTGTTATTTCAATACTTTTTGATACTAAACTGCTTAGTTCATTATAATAAAAAAAGGATAAATTGAAATAGTAATAAAATATCTCAGCAAATAATGGCAATAGAAACAAAAAATACTACGTTATGCGGTGATGAAGTTCACAATTAAAATATTTTCAAATGTTGAATCTAATTACTAATGTGTGAGCTAAGGCACACAATTATATTTCCCCATTTTTTGTGAGAAATTCTTATCAATACTTCTGAAAATATTTCCACATTCTGGAGGAGAATCTGGGCCATCTGAAACGGAAACCACAGCGCCTTCTGGTTGCACGCTATTCGCCTTGCACCATCAGCACGAGCGCCGCTCCGCTGCACGTCTTGGGTTTCAGAATTCGCTCAGCAGTCCGCTCCGACATCCGGCCCGTCACCGGCCCCCTCTTCACCGCTCTGCCTCGCTCACCCCTGCCAGCTTCTTCCGCCCTCTACACCGCCCCGCTCTAACTAACCGCGTTCTACCTCTCCCCGCACTACCTCTCCACGCTCTACCTCGCCCGTTCTACCTCGCCCCGCTCTACCTCGCCCCGCTCTACCTCGCCCCGCTCTACCTCGAACCGCTCTACCTCGCACCGCTCTACCTCGCCCCGCTCTACCTCGCACCACTCTATTTCGCACCGCTCTACCTTGTTCCGCTACCACCGACTGTCACCGCCCAGTCAGTCCCCCCCGCACTACCCCTCCGCCAGCTCGTTCCTTCCATCCCCCCCCCTTCCACTTGCTTCGTCCCGCTCCACCCTTTCCCAACTCCTTCAAATGCGCCACTTCTCTCCTCTCCGTTCCCTTGACTCCGCCCCGTCTCGCCTCGACTTGTACCACCTCGCCAAGCGCTTCTCAACCTCACTTCCCACCCCCCCCTCCTCCTCACTCCCCCTTCCACTCCGCGAGGGCGGCGCGGGCGGCGCGGGCGGCGCGGGCGGCGCGGGGCGGCGCGGGCGGCGCGGGGCGGCGCGGGGCGGCGCGCCTGGCGGTCTGTGTCTGCCGTGCGAGGGCATGCATGGGTCGCCCGAACAAAAACTTTTCCTCGCGGCTCCGTCGTTAGGAGCGGTAATGCGCGACCTCCAGGCCGCCCGCCCGCTCGCTCGCCCGCGCCCGCCCGCGCTCCGCTCCGCGCGTGACTAGCGGCGAGAGAGCACGGCAACTGGGCTCAAGAAAAAGAAGACACACAAAGTGGCAGCGGGGAAGGAGATGTGAGGAGGCGGTGAAAGAGGAGGACAGAAAAGGACGAACAGGGGAGGGGGAGAAGGAAGGGAAGAAAAGAATAAAGGCGAAACGACGGGAAAGAGGTGAAGGACTGGCGAGGAGAAGAAGGAAGGAAGGAATATAGACGGGTTAAGGTGAACAGCAAAAGAAAAAAGGAACAAGAAAGAAACTAGTGTTGTAGGAACACACCTACAGAGAGATCTTTTTCTTTAAAAAAAATAGGAGGAAAGGAGGAGATAAAAGAGAGGAAAAGAAAAAAAAATCGGCGCAGAAGAAATATGTTACGGGTGAGAAGAGTATTGGACACCATAGAGAAAAGATGAAGATATTGGATTCGAAATGGGACTGTCGAATAGAGAAAAGTCTAATTGCATCTTCTATTTATTGAAGTAATTGACGGGCAGAGAATAAAGGGATCAAAACAGATGACAAACACGAACTTGAAAAGATGAAAATGAAAGTAGGAAATAGCATACTATTTTAATAATCAAATCTTCACTATCGTAATGGTTCAAAAATGTTTGGTTAAATCAAACATTCCATACTAATATTTAAAAAACTTACAATATTAGCATAGACAATTTTTTACCAATTTTGGATGGATGTGTTCGTAGGTATGCTTGTAAAAATTAACACTGCATCTTAGATTGCTAAATCCTACATTGCGGGAAACTGATGGAATAATCAAAGTACAAGACATTGGAAATTCAGACGGGGAGAAATCAGGCGAATGAAAAATGTAGAGTCGTAATAGAGAGCGACGGACAAGCGGCACAATGCGATGAGGGAGGCCAGGGAACGACTGGAGAGCGAAGGAAGAGAAACGATAGGTAGGAGACGAGAGGCGAAGTAGTTATCGTGAGGTTGGGCGTATGAATTGGAACAAGGTGGTGGTGGGAAGACGAAAGGCAGGTGGGAGGGGCAAGAATCACCGAGGATGAACAAGGAAGTACGGACGATAAACGGGGCAGGAACAAGGTTCAACCACACAAGAACTGCTCAGGAGTAGCAGACAGCATGTGCGGGAAGTGGCGGGTTTGAAACAGCAAAAACCGGGCAGTTGAAAGAAAAGATGGACGAGGCGTTGCAGGCTGGACAGGGAGCGTCTGCAAAGAGCTGAGAGAAGCTGCCTTGGATAGGGGAAGCAAGACTGGGTGAGGAGGGACGAAACTGGACGTGGTTGCGGAGGCTGCAGGTTGCGGAGTGACAAGACTGGTTCAAGGATTCGTACTTTCGGGAACTCTCACACCTAAGTCAGTTAGTCACTTCCTCTTCCCGCTCGCCTTGAAGATCTCCGCCTCAAGCCAGGACACTGGATGCATCACTATTGCATCCCGTGGTAAACTTCTCCTGAGAGTTTTCCTTGCCTACCCAAAAGACATAGCCCGATTGCATCCCGCTTGGTTGTACGTATCCCGATTGTATCCCGCGAACAATTTCTCGTAAGTTTTTTAGTTGCCTACCTAGAAGATGTAGTCCGATTGCATCCCTTTTGATTTGACGTATCTCAATTGCATCCTGCGCTCAACTTCTAAGCATTTTCCTTGCCTATACATATCACTTACTCCGACTGAATCCCGTATAGCCCCATTGCATCCCCTTCGGTATTCCTTGTGCTACAAGAAAGAGCTCGGCTCTAAATTTTTTTCAAGATTGTTCTTCGCAAAAACCCTTCTTTTTCGTTATTAATTGTATTGCTCTTGTATTATACTAATCACTTAGAAAAGGAAGGAAAAAATTTTAAAATTGTGCTAATTAATAAATTAATATATAAAAGTAGTAATAAATATCTTAGTTAAATAATATGCACAGATTCAAACCTTCCGCCTATGTTCCATCTATGTTGAAAGTTTTCTCTTCACCGGTGCGAAAACATCTATTCGCTTTCCTCAGAATGAAAACTTACCTAAATTGTTTCCTCCTTTCCGCATCCAAAACAGCGGCCGGAATGCAATCGGGCTGTCTTTTCAGGTAACCAAATGTAAAAGGGGATAAACCTGTATGCGAATGCTAGGGAAAGGTGACTGCGGCATGCAATGGGGTGATGCCCAGAAAGTCGTGATTGATTGATAGTGATTCCGGGTGCGTCAACTACTATGGACATTAGTGCCGTGAGTGTAGTGCGTGTTTTGCTCGGGAGGTAGCGGTGGTCTTCTCCCGCTGGATGGCCAGATCCGGCGCCGACATACCGTCGGCTAGCGGGGTTTTCTCCAACCAGGTATCTCCCATCAGCGCGGACACCAACCCATCCGGGACCAGGTCTAAGTCTCCGACCGGTCTCCCAGCATGTGTGATAGTGTAGTGCATGCTAGTGTAAGTGTGTGTGTGGGGGGTGAGGATATGACAAGGAAGAGGAACGTAAGATCGCGCGCGGTTCGTGGTCCGTTAGTTAGGATACTGCTCCGGCATTTGCCTGGTGTTGATCAGAGAAACCCGGAAAACCGCCGAAAAGGATCGCCGCCGTCGGGGCCCAACTTAGGACCTCCCGGTCAGAGACGCTGCAGTGACATCAATTGATGCACTGAGCAACCGCTCCCGGCCGAGAAAGTCGTTCTGTCCTAAGGGATGACTGGGTTGGGCAATCAGATCGCGATAGCTTGAGTGAGGTGGTGGATGCGAAGAGGTACAAGGGAAGATGGACGAGGCTGGATGCCTCAATGCCCTTGGACGAGGTGTCACCAAAATACCTGATGTAGGAAGAAGCACGTCAGAGGGAACACACGAGGGAAGAGATGAAATTAGGCGAATGAAGAAAGGGTTGAAAAAAATGAAGGTGACTGTGGCGATCTAAGGCTGGACAGCAGAGAAAGGTAGGGACGAGGAAAAACATAGCAGATTGTTTGATTTTTCCGAGCACATCAATTCAACTGCTATGGTCATTAGTCCCGTTCGTGTAATGCAGAATGTTTTATCCCGGGAGGGAGTTGTGATTCCATGCCCTTGGTTAGGGGGATTCGGCGCCGACCTTCACAGCTTCGGGTAGATTTCCATCTCCAGTTATCTCCCCAGATGGGCATCGACCCCGGGCTAGCCCGACCACTGGCACCGGAGCGGGACGGAAAGGGGGGGAAGGGCGGGGGAGCGTTGCGGTACAAAACGGGGAAGGGGCGGAGAAGATGGGTTGGGACGGAGATAGGTAGAGAGTAGCGAACCGGGGCGGGGCGGAGAAGGTGAGGTGGTGCAGACAAGCAGTGCAGAGCGGGGAGGACGGAGTTGGGTTGCGGGGAAGAAGGGTTGCGGGGAATGGCACGAAAGAGCGCGGCGGGGAAGTGCTTGGTGGGGTAGACCTGAAAAGTGCAAAGCGGGAAGGCCGGAGCGGTTAGTGTGGGGACAAAGGGCGGAGCATGGCAGATCGAGGTAAAGAGAAGCAGGTACGGGCCGGGTGAGGAGGGGCGATGAGAAGAGGAGAGGGGAAGGGCAGGGAGGAGAGAAGGGCGCGGGCCAGAGCGGGGCGAGCGGAGCGGGAAGGCTGGGGCAGGGGGGAGGGTGGGGCGGGCAGAGGTGGAGAGGGGGGACGAGCGGGGACGAGCGGGGACGAGCGGGGACGAGCGGGGACGAGCGGGGACGAGCGGGGACGAGCGGGGACGAGCGGGGACGAGCGGGGACGAGCGGGGACGACGGGACGAGCGGGGACGAGCGGGGACGAGCGGGGACGAGCGGGGACGAGCGGGGACGAGCGGGGACGAGCGGGGACGAGCGTAGCCGGGAAGGCCGGGGCGAGCCGGCGCGGGCGGAGCGTGATGGCGCGGGCCGCGGGGATCCGTGCGCGCCCGGCCCGTGAGCGTGACCCGCGCGCGTGCCTGCCGACGCGTGGATGCCCCGCCGTGATGCATTGTGGGAGCCGCGGAGGCCGCCCCCAAACTTTTAAGCGCAGTCTCTGGCGACCGCCTGCTAAAAATACGAGCGCCCGCTATATGACTTCACTTCCTCTGCGTCGCGGCCTCCTGTAATTGAACGGGATTTGCGGCCGCGTTTTGTACTGCCGCAGAAAACTTGGGAGGCCCTTATGAGGATCGGCAGCGGAAAACGGCACGGAAACGGAGGGGCGACGTCATACATGTTTTCGTGACCAGAAACAATGCGAACTAAAAAGAGGAAAAAATGTGTGCCGCAGAGAAAATATGAGAATACGAGAGGTAGTTTCAGAACTAAGAGCAAACGGGAATGTTTCAATGGGCGAGTGTATTCTTCACAAACAAAAAAAGAGGAGATTACTGAAATTGTGGGTTGGAGAAGAATATGTCAAGAACAAATCGAAATTAAAGGAAACAAAGGGAATTAGTAATAACCCAAGACAAGGCGAAAGACTGGATGGGTCAGGTAGTTGATGGGCTGGGCTGAATGAGACTGCACTGGTGAGGTTTGCCTCGACCGAAGTACGCGTTGCTGGATGTGACATATATATGCAGGATAGTGACAAATTCTTACCCAACATTTATAATAGAATTAAAAAACAATAAAAAAAAACAGGAACTGGTTTTCAAAGGGTACACATTTTCATCAAAATTACATACGAAAGCTCTCTCGAAGTAGATCAAATATAACATACAATATAATAATGTAAGTTACACTAATTTGATGAAATTTTGACAGAACCATGGCAACTAAAAGACTGTGAAATGTCTCATACAATACTAACTCAAGATTGTCGAAAATGTAGGGAATTGAATATTACGTTCAAATCTAACGTAACTTTTATATTTCAAATGAAAAAGAACCGAACAGCGCTAAATGCGGAACTGATTTCACAGTATAAAACATGGATTAATAATGCAATATGTATAATGACAATACTAGTCGAATTCTGACACATAGTTTGCGAATCACGCGTGTTTCGTCCAACCACAAACTGTTCCCATTTTCATCCAGAGAATTTTGAGTTGGACTGATTCTCCAGCCTGCATGAAAAGGAAGACTCCGTCAGAACTCCAACTTAGAGAATGTTAGGAATGACTCAGGCTAGAGTGTAGAGTAACCAAATCTTTTATAAAGAACTGTTATATCGTCTCCTATATTATTTCAGAAGTATACATACCTTTTGCGGCTCTCACATGCAACCAATCTTTATTAATGAGGTGCCCAAAGAGAATTTCACGAAGACGTGACTAATTGCACTTTGACTTTGAGAATATAAAGGTTTTAAACCCATTTAAGTATGCGTGTCAAATGCAACCCGCAACACTCTGCAGCGTTTTTTAAAAAATCTATATCGTTAAATAACTCCTAAACGAAGTTTTCTAGTGTATTAAGAACGAAAATTTTGAAGTTTCTCACGCCGTAATCTACAGGTTGAGATCTTCTTGAACAACATATTACATTTTCGCTGTTTCGACGTTTCTCGATTTTACCCCCCCCCCTATTCAGAGTCTATAGAATATTCAACTGTATGTATGAAATTAAACTAATAACTCGATATTATATGCAAATGAATTACACGGGTGTACCACTGCACATTAAATAAGATTTTTTTGTATTGACAAAGGTGTATTGTATCAATTACAAGGAAACGTTTAGAAGAAGTGAGAGGATAAGAATGTGTTGAAGAAAAATATATAATACAGGCCTAATATAGAAATGTAAAAATAGGGAAGAGGGTGGGATTTAACATGGCAGAGTTCTCGCACGAGAATCCTAGTTAGTTTTTAATTGTATCGTCGAATAGGTTTACGTTAAAATCCTCAGCCATCTGTCCCTCAACCGCAATAAACAGACCCGAACCACTAACTGACAAATGGCACTATTCCAACCGAACGCGTGTGTGCGTGCGACGCAAAACTGGCAACAGCCCTCCCCCGCGGACCCTCTCGCCGCCTTTAACGACACCCGCCAACTCCAACGCCGCCTTATGACTGCAATCAGTCTACGTGCTAAGTGGCCCTCCGCCTTGCGGGAGGACCCGAGCAGCGCGCGAGGTAAAGAGGCAAGAAATTCAGCGGCGAGGCGGGGCACCTCCCCTCCCCCACCACCCCGCGAGGGGAGGGGACGGGGGAGGGGCTCTGCCCCCGCATTTAGAAGTTTGTTTGGAAATGGAGTTACTGCGCACAGAGACAGAGAAACTAATTTGAGTTATGCAAAACTTGTATATCTTAGTGGAATTAAGTGTACCTCAAATCAATTTAAGCTATAAGGACAATCTGCACCTCCCGGGCCAAACCGCGTTGCCGCCGCTGATGGATTAGCGCCGTCGCGATGGCGGCGGGGGGCGGGGCGGGGCGGGGCGGGGCGGGGCGGGGTGATGGGACGGCCCAGGGCAAGTTGGAGCGCCGACCGCGAGGCCTGCCCGCGCCGCGCCCCCAAGCCACTGCGTTTAATAACAAGAGGGAGGCGACGCGGCGATGGCGTAGGAAGTGGTGCTGTAAGTGGGAAGGGGGGTTGGGGTTTGGGTGCAGAGAGCGGTGGCTGAGGTGGAGGCGGTGGTGATTGATGTTGTGGTGGTGGTGGTGGTGGCGTTGGAGGTGGTGCTGTAAGTGGAGGTTGAAGTGGAGGCGGTTGCGAAGGGGTATTTTCCGGATGTTGTTTGCTGGTGGTGCAGAGAGCGGTGGCAGAGGTGGAGGCGGTGGTGATTGATGTTGTGGTGGTGGTGGTGGTGGTGTGTTGTGGTAGGTGGGGTCTGTGAGCGGAAGCTGAGGTGGAGGTGGAGGCGGTGGCAGTGCGTGTTTCTTGATGTTATTGTAATGGTGATGATGGAGCTGGAGGAGGTGGTGCAGAAGGGGGGGGGGGGGGGGGCGGTGGCGGTGGGTGGTTGTTGGATGTTGTTGTAGTGGTTGTGGTGCTGGAGGCGATGGTGGAGGTGCTGTGCGTGGAGACTGCGGTGGCGGTGGTAGATGTTTGATATTGTGGTGATGATGAAGTGGTGGTGATGGAGGCGGCAACGGAATGGTTTTGATTGATTGATTTTTTCGTGTTTCCGGGCGCGTCAACTGCTTTGGTCATAAGTCCCATTAGTGTAGTGCATGTTTTTCTTGGGAGATGGCGGTGATCTTCCCCCGCTGGATGGCGAGATCCGGCGCCGACCTACCGTCGGCTAGTGGGGTTTCCCCCTAACCAGGACTCTCCCACCAGCGGGGCACCGCCCTAGCCGGGAAAGGCTCTAAGCTCCCGACCGGTCTCCCGGCATATGTGGTAGTGTAGTGCATGTTACTGTGAGTGTGTAAGGGGAGAGGATAGGACAAGGAAGGATCTCCCGCGGTCCGTGGCCCGTTTGGTAGGGTAATGCTCCGGCATTCGCCTGGTGTTGATCGGAGAAACCACGGAGAACTACTTATCAGAGCAACCGGCCGCTAGAATTCTCCAGACAGCGACTGAATTCGACCTAGCTGAAAAGGTAGTATCGAAAATCCTGCCGCCGTGGGAAGTGGAACCTAGGACCTCCCGGTCAGAGGCGCTGCAGTGACATCAGTTGATGCACTGAGCTACCGCTCCCGGTACGGAAGTGGTGGTGCTGGTAAATTGTAGGGTGCCATTAGTGGACGATGGAATGATAGTACTGGTGGATGGTGTAGTGGTGTGGGTGGGGAATATTTGGGAGGTGATTCCGGTGGATGGTGTGGTGGCGTTGTTAGTAAATAGTGGATATTGAACTGTGAACGGTGGTTGTGGTGGACGGTGGGATGGCGGTGCTGTTGCTGTGTGGTGCTGGTGTTGGAAGAAAGGTGTATCCGGGGGGAGAAATGGTAGCGGAAACTGACGGATGGTGGTGGGGATGTTAGTGAAGACTGATCCGGAGGTGGCGTCTGTAGTGTCCACTCATTGCGGTGACAGCGACGATGGTGGTATTTTTTGTAATGGTTCAGGTGGTTGTTCTGACGGCGGTGGTAGACGGTGGAGACGCAGACAGAGGGGGACACAATCGAGGAGGTTGAGAAGGCGGTGGCAATGGCAACTGGAGGCGGGCAGGGGCGTTGACAAAGGGAACGGTAGAGGCAACGTTTTCTAATGTTGTGTAGAGCAACGGAGACGAAGAGGCAGGGCAGCTAGAGTCAGAAGCATCAGGGGATGTGGTTGCTGCGTAGGTGATGTCGTCAGAGGTGATGGTTGCTTACAGTGGTTGTGGTGATTATTTTACTGTAGGCAGCGATTGACGTGAGGAGGCGGTGGTCTCACAAAGGTACAGCGCTGTGGTGTTGGTGGTGGGTGTAGCGTCAGCAACGTTGATATTAGTTGTGGTGGCGATGGAGGGACAGCGACGGCGGTGGCATCGACGGTGGTAGCGGTAGAAGCGGCAAGGGTGGCGGCGTCGTCGGCGGTGGTGGTGGCGGCAGCGGGGGCGGGGGCGGCCGGAGCCCAAGGAAGAGGCGGGGCAACGAAGACGCAGCTACCGGACGGCGGACCAAGTTCGCGACGTCTTCAAGCCACATTCAAATAGGTTATAGAGTAATTTGCAAGTTCTGGCGGCGGTGGCGGCGGGGCCGGGGGCGGCGGGGGAAGGGCGGGGGCGGCGAGGTGCGAGGCCGTGGCGTCGCGTACACCGCCGCGTCAACCCGCGGTTAGAGTGCCCCCCTCCCTCGCTTCTCCCCCCCCACCCCCACCCCCAACCCCGGCTTCCGCCTTCGCGATGCTTCTCCAGGCTGGACCTGCGAGGTCTTGCGCGATGTAGTGAACGCAGCAGTCGGCAGGTCAGATGTGAACATTAGGAATTAACTACAACTCACAGCAACAATCCACAGTAGGATATGTGGAATGAATTTGTATGGTAATGGAAAATATTGGTGTGATATATTAGCATCACATCAGCCGCTACTAAGGGTTTCCGTATCTGATGGAGGTAAAATAGTACATTATGAAACGATGATGTAATGATGGGTATTAATACACAAGTGTAATAATACTCATGTAAACTTAAACATTACACTAGGGAATTAATACCCATTACATTTCATACGGTACTTTTTTACGACTTATGGTAACTTTTACTAGTCAAGCTTTTTCTTAATTTTTAAAATCGTTTCGTGGCAGTTGACATGCTGGATTCACGCTAGGTCGAACCCTACCTGCCGCAGGTTTCTATACGATTAGAGACTGTACTGAGCATCACAAGGAAAGTAACATTAATTTTAACAGTGATATTTAATATATTATTGGACTGTATAATTCTAAACAATATGTAACAAGTATTGTATCGCAGATTCTGGGTCAATGACCCCCATCTCGATCGGGTTTTTCGTCCAGTTTCCCTGATTCATTGAGAAATGCTGAGATGGTCCCTTGTTTTGCTTGTGGACATAAATGTAACTTCATTTTCTGTGCACGTCTTTTATAGAGCCCAAATTATTGCTTATTTATCCTTGAAAATTGATTTTATTACATGGGAGCTTTTTTTTAAATTCAAAATTCAAGTAGTATATGACGTAGTGTAAGGATCACAGAATTTTGAAAATGTGCACACGATTCACTTTTCACCATAGCTCGTCATACGCAGTTTTAACTGTTTTTGACGTAAAATAAATAAACAAATAAATAAATAAATATTAGCATCATATCAGCCACCACTAGAGGAGGTTTTCCGTAACTGGTAGTGGTAAAAAAGTGCAATGGAGTTTGGTAACTTCAGTTTTATTGACATATATTTTTTCATACACTTACACTTATAGATTGTTCTGAGCATTACCTTGTAACTTGTAACAGATGTAACACTGAAGCACCATGGTCTTGTATCGCTTTGTACAGTTACACAAACTTGAATTGAAACGGGAGGCTATTGCTGTGGCCGCGGTCTGGCACCTTGCTCGTCTGCGGAGCGAAAAATTAGAGCAAGTGCTCCGTATCTTCGGAATTCAGCTCGTTTGAGGGCGGGAACGAATTCATACGACTTCAAATTCTAAGTTTCTAATGGTTGGATCGCTGATTAAACGGTGCGAAAAACTAAATAAAGTGCTCTGGATCTTCGGAATCCAACTTGTATGAGGGCGAGAACGAATTCATTTGACTCCAAATTCTAAGTCTCGAACGGTTGGATCGCAGATTCAACGATTGTATTGAGCTGATTTTTGTTGGTCTGAATTGTGTGTACAGTTATGTAACAAAATTCCCAATTTACTTCCACAAATTGAACACTTGTTTGTACCGTTTTTTTACTCACTACCAGTTTAAAAAAATGTGTTGGCTGAGAACAATTATTTTTCTCAGAGAAGCCGTCTCACACCTGCTTGGGTTCCTCCTTGAGGATTGAAAATTGTTCTTTTCCTTAATTTTGAGTGACTTGATGACCTGGAAAACATGTTTTTAATTTGATGATCCACAATTAAGTTTCGAAAAACTTAGTTTAAATGAGTGAGAGACTCTTGAAAGTGCTCGGTGCATGATGCTACTCTAATCTCAAGTAAAAATAAACTAGTTTTTATTGATGTCTTCATCTCTGTTGATATCTTTTTTCTCTCCCTTGAATTTCAAGACCAATTTTTGCCTGACTTCCGGGTTTTAACGTTACCTGCAAGAGTCTTTCTATCTGTACATACGTAATGAGAGATCCTCACTAAACTCAATCCAATTGACGTGAGTGGCAAAAGGATGAGGAAAAATGGCTTTGTGGCCTCTTGTTTTATGATAAGTTCTATCGTGCTGCCGAATCACTGGAATGGATTTTGGCGCAGTAAACCACTGATGAGTCTGATCAGAGCATCCGGTTTCATGGATTCTCATTCAAGCAATGGCAACATCAGCCCAGATATTTATCTGTACCCAAAATTTGGCATTTAAAAGTCGCGTCTGGGAGATAGGAGTCCGGTATTTGAAGCTGAATTGCAGACTTTCAGCAAACTCTGACCCATGAGTTAATAATAACCCTATGATTTGTTTCTGTTTTCACAGAAAGAAACTTGTTTTAACTTATGTATTACGGTTTATGTTCTGTGCGAGTTTTTACACGAAGTAATACTGTATGGTTAGTTTCAAAGCGAAAATGAATAAGCGAAGACGAAACTAGCTGTACCCTGCATTGCTCGAGTATTTATTCACAATTGAATATTAACAATCATAAGGAATGAATTCTAGGAATTGTGTATTCACACCCTATCATCCACTCACCCACCGTTACCTGCCCCGCCCCGTCCCATCCAATTTCATCCTCTCTCGTCCCACCCACCCAGTCCACCCTATCCTCCCTCACCTCGCCTTTCCTATCTTTGTTAAGACTATGGCTGCAATGGGCTACTGTAATCGGATGCATATTACCATTTCTCCGGCAAACTCCCACTAATAATTTTGACCTTCGATTACTCAAAAGATAAATTGCAATACATTAAAATGCATTTAGTAAGGAATTTTATGGGTATTCAGAAACTTGAATTTACCTTTGCTGGATTCACTCACTGTTTTCTAACTATCAGAGGCATGTGAAGGTAATTTTACGTTTCATGTTCACAGTAACTTTTCAATTGTTTTAATCGTCACACGTACAACATTTTTATTGAGATCGGGAAAAAAGTTGTAGCTTTCCACACACAAAAATAAATATTGTTTATTTAACAAAAAGTAATAATTCTCAAAAAAGTACACCAAGTTATGTCCGAAAAAAAGACTATATTTTTGAGTAAAAAATCACATCGAAATCGATTTAAGCCTGAAGAGAAAGAACGTAAAAACAATTGCATTGTTTTTCATCGTGTAAATAACCACATATTATAAAAAAGACATTTATTTTGAACTGACAGACAATCTACATTTATTCATGTAGATTACAATTAAATTTTTGAGATAGTGGATAACATTAACATAGGCGGCATTTCGAACACTTTGCAGAATATCCGAGTTTAAAGGACTGATTGCAAGAGGCATTTCTTCAACCTTAAACAACTTATTCTGCATGTAATACAGCAACACAATTCCTTTACGGTTTGCAACGCGGTTTTCCTGCTCGCCGCTCTCGACGTCTGTCGCCCACTGGCCAGGGGCGAAGGCGGCGGAGGTGGCTGGGGGCGGCCGGGGCGGTGGGAGCGGTGGGGGCGGGCGGCGAGGGCAGCGAGCACAGTCACGGTGTAAAAGGGTGAGAATGGTGGGGTGGGGTGGGAGGGGACACGGGGACGCCAGGGAGGTGGAGGCGACGAAGAGGTGATGGTGTTAGCGTCAAGGGTGTGGGGGTGGGTGGGGCGTGGAGTGGGGTGGCAGTAGTGGTAGTGGTGACGGGGGACGGGGAGCGGGGTGGCGGGACAGAGGCAGGGCAGCGGGGCAATGAGAGGGCGGGCAGCGGGTGGTGAGGGCGGTGGCGGCGTGGGATGTGGGGGCATGGGATGGCGGGACGGGGAGCGGGGGGGGCAGGGCAATGGCAGCGGTGGAGTGGCGCGGGCGGCACGGGCAGCGGCCTCGGCGGTGGCGACTGCGGGGGAGGCGGCGGAGGGGCGTTTTTATCACGGGCGAGACGTCTTCTTCGGGCCGCCCCCGCGCGATGGTTTTTGCTGCCTTTAATCTACGGACGGGCGACGTGACCCTCCCCAGCCATCACCCCCCCCTTCGCTTGGGCCTCCACTTACACCTACGCACGGCGCGGTACTACTTTCCACACTTCGAGCAGCCAAGTCTGCTTGCTTCCGGTGCTTGCACTGGAAATATGTCAAAACGATTATAACTCATTTATGTATGTCGGTAGTCCGACTTCGCCGGCCAGCTACTGGCGTCCCCCTTGCCGGGGCATAGTTAAATTCCCATGCTTGGGGGTAAGAGCGACTTGAGGCGAACATGACGTATTCTCTTCACCTTAACAGGCAAGATCCGCCTGCTTGAGCTTTTCTTCCTCACACAGCTATAAAACTGGGGCGATTTTAAAGGAAAGCTACAACTATTTTAGCCTCGATCCGGCAATTGAACCTGAATTATAGCACGGGAAGTTAGTATGCTGCTCATGAGCCATCCCAGAAACCTATAACTCACTTCTCTGTATACAAAAATACATACATAATGTATGTCGCATTTCATATTTTAGGGTCGAATTAATCCGACTTTTGCCCGCCAGTCCTGATTTTGAAATGTATTATTCACACCTGAGGATAAGAGAGATATGTGACGAGCAAGACATGTACCCATCACCGTACCCAGCATACTTGGCCTTCTTGAGGTTCTTTTTTCTTTCGTCACAGAGCTAGAGAAACTGAGATTTGATTAGAAAGCTACATTTCTATTTCTTCCCCGACCGGGAATCGCACCCGGGCAAATTACACAAGGTATTTTTATATGAAAATGGATTTATTGTCCTTACGGAACACATATGTGATGTCTACGCGAAGGTTAAGCCAGTATTCCCTAACGATTATCTTCGAAGAAAATGCAACCCGCAATGCATCTAGGTAGTGGCACTGTTGCCGTACTTTGCCAGGCGACGCACAACAGGGCGAGACGGGCAGAGCGAGGCGGGTGAAGATCGCAGATCTAGTGCGAGAGTCGTAAAGTGAGTGGGCGGGATAGAACCATTAGGGGTTTTTGAGGATGGGTGGGGCGGGGTAGTAATAAATAAGGACCGCACTTCTACGATTTTCCCTAATTTTTCCCGTTGCTTCAGGGTATAGTGAGGTGAAATTTCTCATTTGGTTAGAACTGGATGCTACGTAGATTAATTTATTAGTGCATATTTGTGCTTTTTTTTTTTTTTGCCTTTTTACCTGTTTGTGCATACGCGTGCAATTATAGGCACATATCGTTAAAATTTCAAGATTTTTTTCATTTCAAGATTTTCATATTTCAAGATTTTTATTAAGTTTATAAAATTCTCTCCCTAGCGATATATATCCGGGCAACGCTCGAGCAGCTTGCAACAAAATTAAAATAAGTTATTATCTGTAATTATGTGATAAGCAAAGTCTAATAATTGGGCGTATTAATAAATAATGTCTATTGCTTTGTGAAACATCGTGCAGAGCTTTCTGCATTTTGCAGATTCTCTGAAGCCCTCAAACTAATAGGATGGGACTGCGTAAATATGTTCCCCGAAGGTATTACTGTTTGTAATTAATAAGACAGAATACTGCCAATTATTTTAACTCGCAATTAACAAGACAGAAAACTGCCGATAATTTTTTTTCTTTTGAACTGGAATCCATGGGTTTAATATTATGAGTATATCCTATTGTACAAGGTATCTTATTTTATTGCACGTTTTATTTACTGTATTTATTTACATATGTGTTTATTTTTAGTATTCCTCTATTTTGTATCCAATTAGTATTATATTTATAATCGTAACTTCTATTTATTTTCCAAAAGTGAATACCATTCCTTAAAAAAAATGTGGACTTTTTCAAATTATCTCTGTCATAGATGTTTACCGCTAGCCATCATCATATAATATATAAGTTAATTGTTCTTAAATGTGTGTATACGTTATAAGTATAAGTAGGGTAACTGCTTGCGGGGAATTCCCCCTATAGGTATCCCTCCCAGCGGGGCACTACCTCAGAAGGGACAAGCTCCTATCTAGTCTCTCGAAATTTGTTGTGGAGTAGTGCGGTATCTGTGGTGCAGAACTTTCCATTAAAACAGTCAGGTACTTATATATTTCATAGTTAAAATACATCCCGTTGCTTATTATTTTGGTAATTTTGTCTATTCTTTAGTAATGCACCTGGATGTGCGTACGAAGAATTATTTATTCAATCAACTTTTCTTAAATAAAAACGTTTATTTTATAGAATAGAGCCTTTACAGGCGGACGAGGAGGGAGTCAAGTTGTTCTAAAGGTACTTGTAATGTCACTATTGTTGAGGGTTAATTCCGGCCCCCCCACACACACACCGCCTGTATTCAACAAACCGTCATTCTCTCTGACCCTAGCGACCCCCAAACGGCAGACTCATAAAACTAACACGCCGTGATGCGGTAACTCTAAGGGCTGCTATCATATCTCTAATCATGATCGATCCAAAAGACTAATTATTGTAATCGAAGGGGACGGATCTCGTTAAGAACTCAGGGGGAATATTGAACGATCCATTTCGAATAACTTAATTTCATGTGATGTGGGCCAGCATGTTCTCAAGTGCTGTTTTCAATTTACTCTGGAATGACGCAACTTCTTACGGTCGAGGCAATCAGGGGGCCTGTCCAAGTTGGCTGAATTCGAGTGTCTTGTAAGGGGCGATGGCTAACGACTGTGGTGTAATTGAATTTTTGGACCACCCACTCACACCTGGGTGCGGTTCATGAACCAAATTATTCCGTTATATATCAAGTATGAAAAATGGGAGGAATATTAAATGTTACAGATTTGAAGTTCCGGGGCATGTGATACAGTAATCAATGGAGCATTTATTCAAAATCGTATTATTTTGTAAAATCGTTCATCTGTAATTAATATGCAAAATAAGATACTAGCATGTATTTTTCATACAATTTCCGGTCTGACATATACATGCGAGTATTATTAATCTAGATTCTTGTTACAAAGCTGATCCTGAAATATTTTTCAAGATTAGTAAGATTTATAATGCCTCTACATTGCATTTACAACGAATGGAAGTTTATTGAGAACCAATTAGTTCTAACTAATGTAATATTACCTATACATCAAAACGTCGTTCTGAAAAGTCTTTCAGCTGAATGGATAACTTGTTTTTATTTTACACGTAAATACTTTGAAACTGGATCATAACTACTACCCCAGAAATTATATTTTGAAACGAAGGTCAAGCCCTTTTTGCGTACGGACAAATATCGGTAAATACATGAACATATACATTCCCATACAGCACGTGTATGGACCAATTAAACATAAACAATGACAGAGGTACCAGAAACAGTATTGTGGTTAAAATATAAATAATTAAAACATAAAATTTTATATAGAATTGTAAAAGTATTAAAGACATAGTTTGTAACTCAGATATATAAAATACATAATTTTGTAGGGGGCACAATTGACATACTTATATATCCTTAAGTCCACTGTAACTAGAAAGATTAGCACACATGTATTAAAAATTATAAATAAATAAAATCTATACAAGAATGAAGTAAATGCAAATTGTTTCCTTAAATACTTTAGGTTCCTCTTCTGAAATTACGTAAGTCAGAGCCAGAGTGAAGGCAAGTAAGAATGTTAATCATTTTTTATATCAAGTCGTACAATCTGACAATGTCATCAATGAAGTCATGTCACAAGCGGGACACAAAGAGGTCATAGTGTCATATAGAATCGATTAAATTACTTATTCAAAAAGCTCTTCAAGGGGATTTATGGTTTGTAGAGAAAATAAAAAAAAACAACTTGCAAATGTATTTTTAAACAATCTCAGAAAGGGATAACAGCCATACAAATTCACTTCCGAACTGGCTTTTTACACACATGTAGGCGAAAAAAGAGGTATGCCAGAGAATAGGTTTTGAAAAAATCATTTAATAATATTTTATTCTGCATTTAAATAGCGGTCACATCTACAGACATTTTCGGGATTAGGCACAGTTGCAAAAGAAGAAATGAATCACATTTCTGGACTATTGTCGAACATCATTTTTTACTAAATGAACTATTATAGTAGAATTGCACGTTGTTCAATGCTCAGAACGCTTTGATGGAGTTCGGTATCGTTTCTTCTAAAAACTTATTGAACAAGAATTTTTGATGTCATTATAACAGATGAAAAGCGAAAATGTATTTCAATGACCGGGGTGGTAATATTTAATTTGATTTATTTAGTCAAAGAACAGTAAAAACTCTTTGTGAGATAAGAGAGAGAAGTAATATCTGCACACGTTTTATTGAGCTCCAGACTTCCTTCCCAACATTTTAACTATTTTAGACATTTTCGCTCCCAAATTATAGAAATCTTCTTTGCACTGGTAAAGGAACTGAAGATTTGATTGTTTTGCATTGCTAACAGACTAGTAACACACCCCCGGCTCTACTCCTACCACTACATGCCAAAGGAGATCTCAACATACCGTGCGCATAGTGAAGCTATATTTGTCCAGAAACGAAACAGAAAACACAATAATTGCGACATTTTCTGATGATACAGCCATCATCCAGCCTTCAGACCCTGATCCTAGGAGAGCATCGGATAACCCGCAAGACCATCTCATCACACTTGAAGAATGGTTTAAGAAGTGGAGAATAAAAGTAAATGAGAACAAGTCAGCTCACATTACATTTACTCTCAGGAAAGAAACGTGGGCGCCAGTAGAAATCAACAGAAAAACAATACCGCAAACCGATTGGTAAAATATCTAGGTCTTCACTTGATAGACGTCTCACCTGGAAAAGCATATACAAGCCAAGAAACAACAGCTCAACTGCAAACAAGGAAACCTATGGCTATTGGCTACAGATCCAAGCTGTTTGGAAAATAAATTGCTAATTTAAAAACCATCCTAGTTCCTGTATGGACATATGAAATCCAAATCTGGGGCAGAACAAACTTACCAATTCTTCAAAGATTCCAGTCAAAAATGTTAAGTCATCTCATCAGCACCTTGGTACATGTCTAATGCAGACTCCATCGAGACCTCAATATTCAAACAATTCAAGAGAAGATACAAGAAATTAGCCTAAACTAAAATAAGCGCCTGGAAACCCATCCAAACCTTCTAGCCCTAAACCTTTTAGACAATACCAAAGAAATATCTCCCCTCAATAGAACCTCCCCTTTGCAACTTCCTTACCGCTTTAGTATTTGACATACACAACACAAAAATAATTCTCCGTTTTGTGTTTTATTATTCTAATATTTGTTTCCCTTTTTTTATAGTCCTTGTGTATTGATCTGGAAAGTACCAATGGGGGACTTTTCTGCAAGTTATTGTTTCTTTGATCATTTATTTTGATATTGTATAAGCAATTAATTATCATATTTACTTATTATTTCGGAATGAAATAGATTGTAAATTTTCATTGTGTAAATAAAAAACAATATTTGTCCAGAAACAACACAAGGAGGCATCAGTATTTTCTCAATGTATCAGGAAAATTCGAGTTGGGGGTCATTAACCCGGAAGCTGAAGTACATTACTTGTTATAGGAATATTAAAGACGTTTTTAATAACTTGTACAATAGAAATGTCAACTATTGGCTTCTATATCAATGTTAAAATAAACTTTGTTTTTCTTTTTGTTGATCAGTAGTCTTATTCATGACTATCAGTTCGTGATCTCTATCCTTATATCCATTCAAAAACTTTCGCTTTGGCAGAATATGAATCTTTTCTTCAAAATGCCGCTTAATTGAGTTTCATAAGAATAAGGCTTATAAATGAGATTCAATCACTACATTGTAGATGCTAAGAATAAATTTCGGCAAATTAATAAAGGATGTTTGATTTCAGGAGTGCAGGTCAGGCATGGCATCGAAGACCCTACTCTCCAGATCCATTACTATGTTAGGAATAGTTATTTTACTGCATTTGATATACAGATTTCCCTTATTATTATCATTATAGTTATGCATTGTTTTTCTTGGTATTCAGCAGATTTTTATTTGACTATGTGTCGGGTCCAGACACAGGTCAATTAATTTTTCGTCACCATTTAGGAATTTTCGAACAATCCTGCATGTGTTTAAGATAATCGATTTTCGCATAATTTTGTATATATATTTTGACATTTGAATAAGTTCCAGATTTTTATGGATGTTATTTGGTATACCCATTGTGCACGAAATGACCCGAGGAACAGTATGAACTTTTTGGAGATGCATCATAGTGCCTTTACTTCAGCTGCTAGTTCTGTATACTTCGTTATTTTTTCAGCATGTACTGTTTGAAGATTAGCTGTTCGTGGAACAGTTATGTCAAGCCAATTTTTTGCCGTTTGTCTACGAAAGTTATGTCTGGTCTGTTATGATGAATAGTTATTGTTTTTGTTATTGTTGTTGTTATAATACTGTCTCTGAAAGTCCTTAAATTAAGTTTACATATCGACTGTGAGCAGGTCATTGTGACAGGGTCATTAGATCACAGCTGGAAAACAATCCTTTGCATGTTGAGTGCATTTATTATTACACACTTCCTGGAGCATTGCATCCACCTCCTCAGGCCTCAAAAATACATAAAGCTAAAGAACGCCCATTGGTACACAACCGGTCGTCCAAACGCACACCGAATCACACCGCCTCCTCCGCGGGACGAATACAGCCGAAAGACGAAGCGCGAACTGACGAACGCACGCGAAGGGAACGCCCGCAAGAAACAGGAGGAAGAAGAAAGAACATTTTCCGCGCCCCCACCACGTTCATTTGCGAGTGTCCACCCTGGAGCCACCCCCTACGCGAAGCATCGACGGCTGCGAGTGAAACCAGCAGCACGACGACGCAAATTGATTTCCCGAAATTATTTCGCCATCGCGACGCAGGCGTACCAACCGCGCGCCCTCGACGAGCGATTTACGGGTTTACTTAAATAATTGGCGCCGGCCCGCGAGATGCAGATCCCGCGCACCCGGCCCGACACGAGACGTTTCCCCAGCGCTAAGCTCAGACCATCAGGACAACCAACCCCGCCTTTCCCACCGCGTCTTTTCTCTTTGCTACCCCCCCCGTCCCTCCCCCGGCTTTTCTCCTGAGGGAAAGCGAAAGGACGCCTACGTGTAGTGTTTATCTGCGTACAAGTCGTTTCATATTAAACTTTCGGGTGCCCCCTTCCACGCCGAGGTCCCCAAAAATAAATAAAAGAGACGTAGAATGAAAAGTAAAAAAAAATGGGGGTGAGAGGGTGTGCGCGGGGAGGAGGGGGATTCTTCGCCGTCGTAGGTGGTGGAAGAGAGAGGCGTGGAGGCAAGACACGGGGGCGGGGCGGGGCGGGGCGGGCGAGGGAGAATCGAGATAGGGTGGCACTTGCTCCAAGCTCCCGCGAAAGAAAAGAATGCGGAGAACTCCTAAATATAAAAAAAAGTTAATGGAAGCGAGCGTGTGTGTGTGCGCGAGCGCCGGCCCCTCCCCTCTCCCCCCCCCCCCGCCGCCACGCCACCGCCTCGCCCTGGCAACTCTAATGTGCAATGAAGAGGGAGGAATCGTTTTGTTGGGCGGGGGCGCGGGACGGGGGTAATCTCACTCGAGACGTGGGTGAGGCGGGGAGGGGGGGGTGGCGCGGAGGGGGGTAACATTTTACAGGCGCACGTGCGGAGTAGAAAGAGAAGTCACTAATTAGAAAGAAAAGGACGGGCGCCTCGGAGGTTCTCCGCCCTGCCAGGCTACGCGAGGGGAGGGCGGCCAGGGGGGGGGAGGAAGGTTTTTCAGGGCGGCGGCGACGACGAAGCTGCTCCTGCTACTGCAAGGTGGAGCGTCGGGGACGGAGAAGGAGCGTCGCGTCAGTGTGTGTGTGCGTGCGTGTGTGTGTGTGCGCGCGCGAGGGAGGGCGACGGCCGGTCGGGGCGCGGAGGGGCGGGGCGGAGTTACTGTGTAAAAGAGCTGAGAGGGGAGGAGAGAAGAGTTGAAATTGACAGTGACAGAGCAGGCGGGGGGGGCGGCGGAGGCGGCGGCGGCGGCGCTGGCAAGAAGAAAAGAAGGGGTTGCCGCCGCTGGCAAGGGCGCGGCAGGGCTACCTCGCCGGCGCGAGGGGTGAACGAGCACGCACGCGCCCACGCTCACGGCACGCACACGCGGGAGAGAGCACGCATCGCTGCCGTGCCGTGCCCGCCCGCGCGCGCCAGCGTGAGCCAAGTGGGGCGAGCACGCACCGCCTGAGGGTTGTGGAGGTCGAGTTGGGATGGTTGTTGAGGCCCGCCCCGGGGAACCTTCGCACGGATTTCTCGCGTCTTCCGATGGGGAGTGATGTTGAGGGTGTTGCTTTTGGGGGTTGTTGAGGGTGTTTTCTTCTAGCAACGATGTCTCTATGATTTGAATTAGGATTGGTGTTGAAGGTGTTTTACAGACCAAAGATTTCTCGCGTCTTCGAATGCCGAAAAATGTTGAGGGTGTTTTTCACATTTTCTCTTCTTCTCGTCTTGTAATTAGAGTAGCTGTTACAGCGTGTATGTGACTACCAAAGCGTTTTCTATTTTTTTTAAATTATGAATGTTGTTGACGACGTGTTTCTGACAACCGAGGATTTCTTCATTCTTTCATTTGGGATTGTTGTAAAGGGTGTGTTTCTCAAACGATGGATTTCTCTAGTCTTCGAAGGCAGAATAATGTTGGAGTTTCTAATTTTCTGACGTAATCATTTATAAATTAATTGAATGAATATGAATGTTTTTTCATCACATTTTCTACTATAGGATTTCCCTCGACTTTGAATCAAGTTTGCAAATTATGGTGTGTTTCATCTAGAAATAAGCACAACTACTGAGAGTGTTTTTTCTTATTTTATAGTCCTTAAGATTTATTTCGTCAAAGTTAGAAATAATAGTCAAAATAATGTTGTTGAGGGTGTGCTTCTTACATTTTCTCAGACACAAAGTTTCTTCTTTGCCTCAAATTAGGATGCGATTAGGGTGAGCTTTTCCAATCAAGGTTTTACCTCGACTTTTGATAAGGATTGATGTTGAGGGTGCGTCATACTTCTTTCTTCTCGCAGAAAACAAACTGCCGACAATGTGTGATTTATTTTTCTTGTTTTTTTTCTCAGTTCCTTTGTGATTTTATTACACAGACTAATTCTCTCCCTTACCTCCATGTTATACCATGTATATTTTCCTCGCCTACGAAGACGATTTTTTCTCTAGAGTTCATGCCATCGATACTAGATCTCTTTTTTACATGGACAATATTTCTAAACTGCAAAAAATCTTTTATGTTAATCTATGCGCAAAAATGTCCGTATGTCGGTCACTCTCTATCTCTGTCTGTCTGTATATAAACTGAATCATATATAAACTGTCTGTGTGTATATAAACTGAGTCTTATATAATCTGAAAAATAATATCCCCCAAATAAGACAGTATATAGAAAATAAATTCTCCAAACTCAAAGTTTACTACTGGTGGCAGTCGTCACTATCTTAACTGAATGAAATTAGCAAGAAGCAGAAAAATACGTTTCCAGATGACATACAAATGACATGTTTGTGAGTTCGCCTGTAACAAACATTTTAGCAGCTGTAGGTAACTTCATTCATTAACAATTATTCAATTAGAGATTTATATTTTCATTCTCACTTTCACAACACTGTTAAATCAAAATCTTGATTTTTAGTTGTTCATCTTTTTATAACAACACTCCCTGAATACTGGATGTCTAGCTTTCTACAAGTGGGGACTAACTTCTCAAATGTTTTATGTTTATTTAGATCAACAAATTCCAAACTCAAATGTTTTATATTTATTTAGATCTGTACATGGATGTTGTAGTGCCAAATTGCAGAAAATCCTGTCATTCACCTTAACACGTACGTGACCTTATATTTAGGCACTATATTTTTGTAAAGATACACGCGTGTTAAATGATGGCTGAACATTGACTCACTAAAAATTTGCATTTAAAAATGGTCACTAATATTTGAACATAAGAAAAAAATACTATACTTGCTTCGATAATTACAACTAGGGGCGGATTATAATGTCATTTTTTCTTTAGAGTAAAGCTTTTAGAATATATATAAATATATATATATATATATATATATATATATATATTTTATGTTATGACAAAATGAAATGACCAATTTCTATAATTTTTTCCTTTTTTGTCGATTTCGACTAACATGTCATTTTTGAAAAATTTTAAAGCATTTTTTTCTGATTTCATCGACTTTAATATTTTAATATTAAGTGCTTCACTTAATATTTAAGAAATGCAACAAATGCTCTCCATAGAATGTTTGACAAACATATTCGATTTCTTCGCTTAGAATTTGTAATGTCAGCCGTAGTGAGTATGTAACCTATGGTTTCTGTGACGCCTATAAGCGCCATTGCCAGTTCGACTGATTTTGGGATCAATAAATAGAGAGATTTCCTGGGAAAGAATACTCCAAAACACGTTTGCAAGCTGAGTTCACTTGAACGAAATAAAAAAGCCCCGATTAAATCAGTAATATATCCAACAGCTTCAATTGTTTATTTAAACTTGCTATGATCAATTTTTAACGTAACTTTTTTCTTTTTCTTTTATGGTATTTTAAGGACATCTTAAACGCGTTTAATTGATCCATTTAGGCTATATTTTAGGACATCAAAATCCGCCCTCTAATTATAACCTTACATTCATACGCTTACTCTCGGCAGTCGGTGAAGCAATGATTTTGATCGATCGATTTCAACAGATACATAAAAACAAATTATTACCAACAATTCTAATTGCTCTTAAACAAAGTAATAAACAAATAATGAGAGATAATCCATTCTATTCATTTAAAGATAGTATTCATATTTAGAGCTAATATTATGAAACCGGTTAATAAGAGGAAGGAAACACTTCTTTAGGACACACCTTTTACTGACAGAAAAAAACACGACATATGGATGCGTAGAAAGATAACACTTCTTTCCAATCGATAACGTTTTTTAAATAGGATAGTTATATGTAATCAAGAATGAAATATTTTAAAAATAAAACACCAGTTTACCTAATGTGTATTTTAAGTAAAAAGGAAACACTAGAATTTTACATAAATTAACATACCACATTTTGGTTTAAATTTAAAAACAAGGAGGTTATTAAACAATCAGAAAAAAACAATACTATTTAACGGAATTTATTCAATTAAACTCAATGAATGAAAAGTCAATCCCATAAATAATGCAACTTAAAAGAGGAGGACCAATGTATGAAAGAACCATTACCACTAACAACTTTGTATCGGCTTTTAAAAAATCTTCCTAAACAAATTGGAACCATTTGTCTTGAAGCACACTTGGAAATCGCTACCGTCAATTTACAACTGTTAGTGGCCATTCGAAGTAGCTTGAGGCGGTCTCAAATTACACCCACGACCCTCATACATGCATTCATTTGGACGGGCTGCAGGTGTTAGGAATGGGCCGTGTGTGTAGCACGGGCGACGTCTTGGCAACGCGCTGTCAACGCCGCTGATTGCTACCTTCAGAACGAGATGACAGCAAATAGCCACTGTCGATGAGATTATAAAGCCGTCCAATTGACAGGTGCTAATTACACTTAGATGGAAACTTCCAGGTGAGATTGAGGTTGTTAGTGTTTTTCTTTAAGATCGGCACGTGGACAGCCAGTGCAAGATAAACCAACTCTTGAGTCGGAGAGGGAGGTGGAGAGAGAGAGAGAGAGAGAGAGAGAGAGAGGGGAGAGGGACGAAGACAAAAGGAATGACCGCCAGGAGATGCTACGAGAAAAAGGAAAAAAAAGGAGTCACTGTGGGAGAGAGGATATTACGTAAAGAAAAGATGTCAAGAAACAAAGCGGTAAAAAGTCCTTTCTACCGGTACAGTTATAATGAGAGATTGTTCCCGAGATATGGGGGCTACGAATCCCTTTCTGGCCCTTTTCTTCCAAATGAGATGTAGCCATCCGCCTGTCTGTTTCATGCGGTAGCCACGAAATATGCAGTTCACTGAGCTCAACCGTTACCTTTGTACATATGGTTGGTTTCACGCGCATGCCTATGAAATAGAACGTAAGATATTGAGGTAGCACACAGAAAATAGTTTAACCGATTCACATTCCAAATGTGAAAATGATTTACAGTTTTTGCTCTATTTACAGTTGCGGTGATTAAGTGAAGGCAGAATAAATGTAATAATTAACATATTGTAGTCACCACAAAATAACTTGAATGTTTTCTTCGATCTCAGATAAAAAAAAACACCCAAAGAATACTATTATACTAACACAGAAACATTCAACTTTTAAACAAAAATGTTGATTATTATTTTTTTTCGAAATTTCTCGTTTATTACAAATTATTTATTACAATTATCAGTCTTTTTACTTTTGAATTTTTGAACTTTTGAGAAAATTTAAAGATTAGCATTGGATTTTAATATAGCATACTACATTTTTAGTGTATACTAACAGGCTGTGGGACTACATACTAACATATTACAAAAGTACTTGTTATCTAATTTCACATTTTAATATTCACAACTGTAATAAATGTTACCTCTTTAGTCCGAGTCTAAAAATTAAAACCATTCTCCAGTGCTACACTTTTCACTAAATTGAACTACAACATCATACTGAATTCAAATAAATTAATAAATTAATTTTAAATTAACAGTCACTAAATTAAATTAAATTTTGTCCTGCTGCCCGAAAAAATACCAGAAATAAATCAATTTAAAATGGCCAATCGGGCGTTACAACAAGTTGAAATAACCTTCAGAACAATATTCCAAGAGAATGCTGGGACAGTATTTTACATAACGGACCCGAGTCTGCACAGAATCCTCCCTACTTGAACCTGTTCCAATTTGCATTCTCGAAACCCAGCCTTTCACTTAGTCCCATGTGGCACTTTCTCCATGGTGCATGAAGTCGCTGATAGTACGGAGTATAGTCATGCCAGGATAAAACTATTCGAGGAAGATGCGTGAGAGAAAGAAATAAAAAATGAGAAAAAAAGAAAGAAAAGTAAACATAGAACGAAAAACAGAAAGAAAGATATATAGGATCCACCATTTGGAAATGAAACACATCAAGACCATTTCATTAATATATTTTTATTTTCAATTATGTTTTTATATTTTGAATATTTTTAATTATTAAAAACGTTCAAAAATGGTATCATAATAGAAGACAGGAGTTATTATTGCAAAGTTATCACTTTCTCATTAACACCTCCTCTTTCACTTAAAATAACACCTATATATTTTCATGGTTATGAAGAACCTTTTTACCAACGAACTCACGAGTCAACGCTTCTTTCTCATTTTTATTTTCATTCTGATTATTTTTATTCTTTATTTTTCTTTCCCTTCTCGTCCTTAATGATTTTTCCTGTGGAGTAGTGCCAGAAGATAATCACTTAAATATCTCAAAACTCACGAGTCAAGATGCGAGTAACGTGAGAACACTCAAAACCCTAGATATATCACCTGTGATATTGCTAAAAAATAATTAAGTCCATTTCTGGTTCTGTTTTAATCCACTTGTGAAGGTATGAAGAAAAAGGGTCCCAGTGCCCACGGCATTGTTTGATTAATAGATGTTACCATGATTGATTGTTAGTGATTTCAGGTGCGTCAACTACTAAGGGCATTAGTCCCGTAAGTGTAGTGCATGCTTTTTCTCGGTAGGTAGCGGTGTTCTTCCCCCGCTGGATGGCGAGATCCGGCGCCGACCTACCGTCGGCTAGTGGGGTTTCCCCCAACCAGGACTCTCCCACCAGCGGGGCACCGCCCCAGCCGGACAAGCTCTAAGCTCCCGACCGGTCTCCCGGAATATGTGGTAGTGTAGTGCATGTTAGTGTAAGTGTGTGTAAGGGAGAGGATAGGACAAGGAAGAGGAAGGACAGATCGCGCGCGGTCCGTGGCCCGTTTGGTAGGGTACTGCTCCGGCATTCGCCTGGTGTTGATCGGAGAAACCACGGAAAACTACCGATCAGAGCAGCCGGCCGCTAGAATTCTCCTCCAGACAGCGACTGAATTCGACCTCGTATTCGTGGTGTCGAAAATCCTACCAGCGTCGAGACTCAAACCCTTGGACCTCCCGGTCGCAGGCATTGCAGTGACATCAGTTGTTGCTCTGAGCTACCTCAGCCGGTGCCGCAATCGGAGAAAGCGCGTCGGGCGACTCGTACCCTCTCCCAGGTGACGGCCCCTCATCCACCGAATCTCCTGCGCCCCTCCAACCCCGACAAGCGATTGGCTGGTGGCGCCATTTTCAATTGAGGTATCTGGTTTTTCGTTGAGCCGGTCAAAACTTGTCATTTAGATCAAAGACAGGCAATGAAAATCTTCTTCTTCACTTCAAGGAGTAGGCACACGTACCTGTTCCGCCTTCACAATATTCTTCCTTCTTTCTTCCTTTTCATCATTATTATTATTATTATTATTATTATTATTATTATTATTATTATTATTATTATTATTATTATTATTATCATCACTATTATAACCACCTTGTCTTAGGTCTTCGGACATCCCTTTTGCCAGTGGGTCGATAGAGCATTGTCACACGGGGGATTATATTGGCCTTCATTCTCCGTATGTATTGTCATCAAGAATCTTTATAATTTTATAGTTCATTTCGGTTATAAACGACCAGATCTTTTCTGATATATTGATTTCTTATGAGATCATATTTGGTACAGACTTTGACTTTTCTGAGGAGTCTCATTTCAGCTGCTTGTATTTTACTTTTGTTTCTCCCTTTAATTATCCACGTTTCACTGCCATTCAAAAAACAGGGACAGCCATTTGCAAAATTTGATTTTGGTATCTCAATAAAAATTAGTATTTAATATAGTATATAATATATTTAATATAGTATAAAATATAGTATAAAATAGTATTTAATATAGTATAAAAATAAGTATTTTTTAAAAATGTATTACGGTGTTCTTATTAAATTTAGTTAAAATTGTAGCACTGAAAGTTCGTTTGAATTTGTACACTTGACTTAGATATGTAAATTTCATATTTGCTACCTCACAGAGTGACCTCCATTTGTTTTTACGCTGACATTATTTGCTGTCTTGTTATGTCTACGTTAAACACACGAAACTTTGTTGAAGTAAATACTTCTAAGTCGATTGGAAAAATATGATTCTCGAGTTTTAGGACTTCCGTCCAAATATATTAGGCGATTTTATAAATTTCCAGCCTGACCAAGATAACATTCATCAATGGGAAAACCTTCCGAGCAGTATATAGACTTGTCTTTAACTGTTGCAAAGCTATAAGTTTGCAGCCGATATCTAATTCATTTTGTGAAAAGATACTTCAGCTGGCAGCGGTTCCTGGAATCTCATCAAATTTATCTTCTTCACAACAACGCACCTATGCTTAGTGCTCAGATTGCAAAGAATGTTGAGAAGGTCTATGGGTTCAAAGAGTGGGAGCATTTACCCTACAGTCCAGATTGAGAACCCAGCGACATACCACTTATCAAAACTGAACAATGACCGTCGGGAAAGAGACATATCAGAGTGTGTAAAGTGGAAATAGCAACTTTTGATCAATTTGTGAAACAAAATTTTGAAGTATGTTTTCAAAGGCCTAGAAATGTGAATGTACATTTGTGAAAAGTGAGTTTGAGTAAAGGACGAATAAGTCGAAAAATTGCAATTTTTTTTTATTTGTATCAAAAATAGACGTTAGTGAACCAAGGAACTTATGGAACCTACCACTCTCTGAAGTAAATGTTGCAACAAATTTAATTTAAAAATACACAATTATAACACATTTCCCTGTCATAATTTGAAGACATTTATTCATCTGATAACACTGCCCGATTACGATGTGTTTCCCAGCCTCCAGCCCCATGTTACCCCCTTCCACACTTGATGTTTCGATATTCCAATATACTGCGAGGTCAAAATCGGTGTATGGTTTACGGATATTCAATAGAATATTATGGTAACCGTATTCACCAGTTCTTCTTCCAGATTGTTCCACAAGATGAAAAAGAAAATAAGTTAATTGAGCGATTAAATATAATGTCTATATTTTAACATACGTAATGTAGGCAGACCCGAGCCTCACATGCGGTTCCTTATAATTCCTTACACTGTGTGGTTTAAAATGTAAATAAGCTCTAATTAAATTCAACAATTTGCATTAACTCATTACACTCATACATTTTTTGCAAATACCTCTTATGCTATAAAGTAACCTCACTGCGCGTAATACATTGGTCGAGTATAATGCAATGGCAAATCCCCTTAATGAGACGTGGAGTCTCTTCGATCTGAAGGCAGAATTCAGACACTATGAAATAGGAAGAGCGCAGACGCGTTTACATGATCACATCAAGGAATTTAGGATTTGAACCCCCACAATGATTCCAAAATACAAATAGATTTCACAAGTCATGAACATTACTTGACCGTCTCATAATATACAATTTGGGTATGGAATTACTTACATTACATACCCTAATAGTAATTAAATGGGAAAACATTCTTTCCATTAACCTTATCGTACCAAAACAAACATTTATATTAATACGCACATGGTGTAGTAATGACACCACAATTTGAAAGAAAGAAAAGGCATTCGTTGTTGCCAAATCGACCTTCTTTAGCTCTCTTGCACATCCTGATTATTATGGTAAATATTTTTTTAATAGATATATCAAGGCTATCTTGTAATCCGTCCTACACGCGACTGACCAAGATTAATAACCAGTAAGATAGTACGTGAAAAATAGGAAGCAACGAAGAAGAAAATATTGGTCCATAAGAATTCCATTCGAACCTACAACTAATGCCAGATGTTATGAGTAATGTCTTAGCCCTCAGAAAAAAAGCCCTCCTTATCCACCCCTGCGAGTCGCCGTATGGTAAGAGTGGGGGAGGACAGTGTAGCCTGGTGCATACGCGGCCCTGCTTCTTAATTAGCTCAGGCCCGTCCTCGCCTCTCCCCCGCGCCCTCACCCCAACTCCACCCAGCGGAGCGAAACGCCCCCTCCGCCCCCGCCGTCGTCACCGCCCCTTGCGCTATCCTCACCCCGGCGTAACCCGCCGTCCCCACCGCCCGCGCCCCAGCCGTCCTCACCGCCCCGCTCTCTCACCGTTCGCGGCTCACCATCCTCACCGTCCCCGCCATTCTCACTGCCCGCTACCCTGCACCACCCTCACCGCGCTTCCCCCCTTAGTTTGGCGCCCCCCCTCATCGCCTTCCCCAATTCCAACACTCTTGTTCACGACCCCACCCCCTCTCCTGCCGCTGCCGGTGAATTCGTTAACGTTCGCTCTCTTTCCTCCGTATCCACTACCTCTTGTTTATCACCATCAGCCACCACCCCGACCCGCCTCTTTGATCTCCACTCCATCTCCACTTCCATCCTTTCGATGCCACCTCTGCCTCCGCCCCTGCTAGGTCGAATTCAGTCGCTATGTGGAGGAGAATTCTTGCGGCCGGCTGCTCGGATCGGTAGTTTTCCGTGGTTTCTCCGATCGACACCAGGCGAATGCCGGAGCAGTACCCTCACAAACACGGACCGCGCGCGATCTGTCCTTCCCGTTCCTTGTCCTATCCTCTCCCACATACACACTTACACTAACATGCACCACACAACCACATATTCCAGGAGATCGGTCGGGAGCTTAGAGCTTGTCCCGGCTGGGGCGGTGTCCCGCTGGCGTGAGAGTCCTGGTGAAGGGGAAGCCCCACTAGCTGACGGTAGGTCGGCGCCAGATCCGCCATCTAGCTGGGGAAGATCACCACCATCTCCCGAGGAAAAACATGCACTACACTAACGGGACTAATGACCAAATCAGTTGACGCGCCCGAAAACACGAAAAAAAAATCAATCAACCGCCCTTGCTCCCTACCATTGCGTCCCCTCTCTCAACTTCGCATCCATTCCCTTCTCCACCCTAAGACTGGAAGAGCATCACAGCGGCCGGCTACTCTTGTTAGTAGATTTCTCTGATTTCTCCAATCAATACCTGTGCAAATACCGGAGTATTTCTGTAACAAACGGGTCACGGACCACGTTAAATCATTCTTCCTTTTCCTCTCCCTTACACAAACACACGTTTACACGCTCTACACTACCATACATGCTGGGAAACCGGTTTGGGAAATTAGATATTGTCCTGGCTGGGGCGGTGCTATGCTGGGAAAGGCTTGGAGAGAGAAAAATCCCCCCTTAAGCAGACGTGTTGGTCGGCCCTTCACCTCATCATCCAATGGGCGAGAAACATTGCCACCTCCGGTCATAAAAAACACCAACACCAACGGAGCCAATGACCATAGCAGTTGTCGTGCCCGGAAATATTAATCAATCAATCAGTCCAATGTCAGTCTGTCAACATCCCCGCCCCTGCTGTCTCTCTTATTACCATTTTCATTTCCTACCTCACATTGTCTCTCGCCTTATTCTCAGATCTAGTCTATTTACAACTTTTCCACCCCACTTCACCTCCGCTTCCATCCCCATCTTCGCCCCCATCTACCGTTCCCCGTCACCACCTCAATCGCCGCCTCCGGCCCTCCATCCCACCTTCATCCGACCACTACCTCTCTCTCCCTTCTTTTTTCATTTTGTTTTAAAATTTTATTCTCTTGTTCGGTATTACTGCCTTTCAAGGGTACATTGATCCACGTTTAGGCTTGACCATTCCTAATTATTGTTGCCATGTAGCTACTTCTGCATATTCATAATTAGGGATAACTAATTGCTTCTTGTTACTTTTCTTTCTTTTTACTTAACCAAAATTTTGGAACTTTTTAAAATAGTTTATACGTACTTGATTACGGAGGTTTTATATCATCTTTTGGAAAGCGTGATCTTATTGTTTTCGGGTTTTGGTACGTTTTTCCTAATGAGAATAGGGCGCCACGGGTGGTATTTTTAAGTAAATCAAACCATGATTGAGAAATTCTTGTAATAAAATCTTTGATCGGATATATAGTTTTAACTCTCTTTGAAACTGGATTTGGTTGATATACAATGGGGCTTTGGTAATTCTGCGTTAGCATTTATTCTGTATTTCTTGCAATTTCTTTATATGATTTTCAGCTGCATTGAACCATACAGGGCAGGCGTAGGTTAGTAATGGTTTTAAGATTGACTTGTATAGTAATGTTTCGCAATCTATATTTACGGAACATTTTAAACTCAGTAGAGTATACAGTTTCGATATTTTAATATGTGTTTTATCGGTAATTGTTTTTATACAGTCTTTCCACGTTAGTTTAGTATCACAAGGGATTTCTAGGTATTTAACTCGTACATTTCTGGGTAACTATTCTATAGAGGCAATTTGAATCTGTAATGGAAATGGAATGTGAGTTTTTCTTAGCGTACTATCTTCTACACGTTCCGCATCTCTTCACTCTTACTCCACCTCCACAATAAGAAGACTACGAATTCTTACGTAACTACATATTTTTGTCCTTCTAGTTCAGTTCTTATAGTTGTGATTTTGACGAATCCAATATTCAATTTCCAATTTTTTGCACTACTTATCTTACACATGTTGAAATACTTTTTATTATTTTTTCAATTTTCTTGAAATTTATTTCAGAAACATTTCTTTATTTAATTAGTTACAAAAATCCAAATTCAACATATTTCTTCTTATACACATTCAGATTTACGTACTGGGAACATTCCGCGTGAAAACGCGATCAGATGCACGCGATCTGTTTGTGTTAACCTCCGTCTGCACTGCATACGTGTTGCGACTAGTTGGAATGAGCGTTGAGAATAATCACATGCCGAAAGAATCAGAGACGTCAAGTTCCTTGATCTTCAATGACAATTTACAAGAGATATTGGTTGACGCAAACATTTAGCTCTACGAAGGCAATTCTACAGTGGTTATTTGCAGATCATTGAGTTACATTTGTATAATCCCTATCAATGCTTGCAAAGATTAAAAAATGTACTCTTAAAAATTATTTCAGTAGGACAAGAACTATTATTAACTTTATTATTAATGGTTTAATAAATATTTCATTAAAATAATTTTTAATTGTGTAACTCTCTTTTGATGGTGAATTTTCTGCAAATAAGTGTGTTCTTGGAAAATACATTTTATATCCATTTTTACATATTTTTTGCATATTATTGTCATTTTACGTACATATTTATGTACAAATCTTGCCGTTTCATACTACATATTTCTCCAGACTCTACTCATCACCATCCCCTCCATTTTTACCACCTACATCCGCCTCCTGCCTCTACATTCCCTAATCCAACCTCCACCCCTGGCTGCGTTTCCGCCTTCACCCCCTGCTTCCACCACTGCCTCGGCCACCAGCCTTATGCGGAGGGCAGGGGGCTGGGGCCGGCGGTCGCGAACGGAGCGCAAAAAGTAGAAGGTCCCCCCTTTTACCGCATTAAGCTACCGTTGCGAGCAAACGCATGTGGACGAGGTCAAGAATTTTACACTTCTCTTCGCCCCGCAGGATACGCCTGCCTTCAGGAGGCACATGCTCTTCCCTTTCGTTTGGTTATTCCTTGCAGGGCAACTGTTAGAATTCAACTTCCATTTAAAAATGTCGTAGATGCATATGGTATAGATTCCTTTGAGAGGTTACGTTCGTTTTAACTCAAGTATTAAGAAAAATAAACGGTGATTGTTTACTTGCAATCCAACATTACTGGTAGTCCCAAATTTGGGCAATGAATATAATTATTATTCACACCAAACGGCATTACATATCTCAGTAAACTGTTTAGTTGGAGCAATCACGTGAACGAAATGATAGATTTTTCCGTGTCTGTGTTCTTCAATCTATAAGTTCAATTTCAAAAAATTTTGAATTTTATTTTTCGGTTTTTCTTTCAGTCGCTTTCGTTGATGGTTTCATTTATGAAAATCAAAGGGCTACATGATCTTCCCTTTCGTTTGGTTATTCCATACAGGGCAACTGTTAAAATTTAAACTCCCATTCAAAAAGGTCGTAGATGCATATGGTGTAAATTCTTTTGAATGATTACGTTCGTTTTAACTCGAGTATTAAGAAAAATCAATGGTGTTGGTTTACTGACAATCCAACATTTGTCCAATTGCTCACTGAATATGATTATCAACGGCATTTATTTTCTCAATGAACTGTTGAGTCCGAGCAACCACGTGAACAAGATGAAGAAATGTTCAGTTCCTTTGCTCTTCTATCAATAAATTACATTTAAAACAAACTGTCAAATTTCATGTTTCCCGGGTTCTCTTTCAGTCGTTTTCGTTAATGGTTACGTTTATGAAACACTGGTGAGTATACTCTTCGAGACATATTTCAAGTGCTCGAAAAGACTTGAAATATTTTCCCGAACAAGCAAAACACTTCCTGGAAGTATGAAGATTACAATTTTTTCAGTTTTCCATTCTAACAGTCGATCATCTTCACCAACAACGACTTTGACTTTAATATTACAACAAACAATCTGTATCGTTAATACTTTCGAAACTAATAAATCTAATTGAATGATAATATCTCATATAGTTTTCCTTAATAATACACAAAAAAGTATTCATATCAAAGTAGTTCATAGAACAATACACATTCTGCGACCATCCTCCAAAAACGCCTACATGCATGATTCTAAAATGCACATATCGAAGTACGGGAAGACGTCCCGCATGGAAAAACACGATTGCAATTGTAATACAAACTATAAATCGAAATGAGCTGCATACACACATTGACATAAATGATTCGACTATCGTGAATGGTCACGCTTGAAGGGGGAAAGTCTAGTGGCAGGAGGGGGTCTAGGGGTCGCTTACCGCTAGCTATTAATGATGACGGTAGGTCGACGCCCTGAAGCTACTGGTCCCAGGTGCACAGGGCGAAGATGATGACCCGGGCTCGTGGGTCTGAAACACAAGAACGGTATTCCATGTTAACTTGAAGGACCACACACACGAATGGGCCAGGACAATCATTTACTAGAAAAATGCATTTGCTACGAGTCACTGGATGGACACGAATTCTCAAAACAAAATAGAATGCTTCATAGAACTCGGCTTTCATGTACTATATGAATGTTTCCATTTTTGAACAAAAACTTTGAATATTGGGCAATATTCAAAGTATCTTTATGTTCCATCAAGGGTTGTAATCAACGCTTGAAGGTGGTTTTCTTTATTAAAATGCAGTAAGTAAAAGGTTTTGTATTACATAAGTATCTTATATATAGGGAAATTCGTAAGTGATTTTTGGATGTCGAAATGTAACACAGTTAACATGAATTGAAACTGGTGTAATTCAATTGATACCTTTCTTAATAAATTGTAGTGTGACACAATTTATGACAGAAAAAATTAGATGTGCTAACATTAAAGACTTACTTTAAAATTAAACTCAAGTAATATTTAATACTGAGGATCTTTTCTGACATTTGAGGAATGAAACTGCACACACAATACCACAATATTATAAGAAATCACGTCTGCATTATTATTATTATTATTATTATTATTATTATTATTATTATTATTATTATTATTATTATTATTATTATTATTATTATATTATTATTATTATTATTATTATTATTATCATCATCATCATCATCATCATCATCACTTTAGACGCTTCTCTCATTAAAAATAGAATAACAAATGTCAATCAGATTCTTTAGCAGATTTGGTTTTCAGATTAAATAATGACGCCAAAGCAATATGATTTTTAATCAACTGGGCTGAAAATAGTAGGCGCCTTATAAAAATGCAAAACATACCGAAATACTGTTATGTAAAATAAATAATAATTAATACATATTGATAATTTGTTCGTATTATTTCATACGATACTATTAACATTTTATTATTATACCCATCTTCCATGAAAGATAAATTTAAGAAATAATTATTGTCAAAAATATTAACAAAGTTGCTGAGCCGTTTTGCTAATTTAAATAATGACGCCAAAATTGTTTGATTCCTAACAGACTGGAAACACTACACAAAGGGACACTTCAGCAGAATATGCAAATTTTAGAGGAGGAAAGAGAAGCATTCAGAAGAGCCACTTACGACCGGAATCATAATGAAGCCTCCTGAATTCAGATTCCAGTGCAGACAGAAGAACTGAAGAATGCTCGTCATGAGTAGTGTGCTAGCGGTTTCTTTCATCTTATTCTAGTTGGTTTATTTATCTCAAGACAAATTTGTCTGAACATACAAATACCTACACTAAGCAAGAGATATTAAAACAAACCACTTTTAAATCACAGTACTATCGTACGAGCAAGAGTATTATTGTAAATAATGAAAATAAACACATAGCCACTGTTCAAAGGACATTGACTTCAGCAGGAAATCCTTCAGTTAACTGGATAAAGTAGCTTAGGGTGGTCGTCGTGGACTCAAAAATTCTAGGGGGATGGGATCATTCCCGACGCGGTCACGCACTTGTTTTGTCCTAGAATCCTCCTCTACTCCTCCCATCTTGTCTTACAATTACTTTTGATGCCTTGTAAAATAAGATGGTGTATTAAGAATCCTATGAAAATAGGATATTAAACAAACTTTTACAGGTCGCATGTTGAGTTCTAATGCGAAAGTTGATTCTTCCCCACAATCAATTGAAACCTGTATATTTTGCACTTCGAGTGGTGTATTGTTTAGGTTTTATTAGAAAGAATAATGGCAGAAAAATATATTTTTTTTCATTAAGCTTCGCCAACGCCAAAAATCTCAGCTTCATCCTCGCACCTATAGTAAATTAAACAATGAAATGTGTCATTGTAGGCCTATTACGATGAAAGGGACATTCCAGTAAGTTCCATCGTAATAGAAAGTTTCAAGCACTATAACATGTTCAAATTATTTATTTTTTTCAGAAGGGAGGCTAACATTTTGTTAGCAGGTACCGAGATTTGAAAAAAATTTAAAAACAGAACATTTTAATTTAAGAATATTATAAATTGTCTGGACATACTGATACACTCTTTGTAAATACTCGAGGATTAATAAAAATACATACTTTTTCGATATATTGTAATATATTAAAGCAAAAATTCCGATACAATAAAAAACACAGTTATTTCCAGGGCTCGATTTCTGGCGGAACGCGAATTTTATAGAAATAGTTATATATTTATAATATTATTAATAAATTTGTAACTATTTCTATTAATTAATAATTATCGGAGCATGTTCCAGGACTTAAAATTTTATAAATAAAGCATTTATTTCTAAGAAGAAAAATAGTATATGTAGTTGACATCCATAATTGTGGGAATTCTGATGTGGTGTTGTTGACGTTCTTATGAGGAGAAATAAAAGAGGTCATCTTCGCCAACATATTATTTTTATTAGGATAGCCTGCTTTTGACGGCTTTGCCGTCATCGTCAGTCTCGCTGCTTTCGGCAAAAGTTGTTAGCCTGTGCCTTAATAAAAATAATCCGTTGAAGAAGATGACCTCTTTTCTTTCTTCAGACATCCATAATCCACACTTATGAATTTCACTAACGTTCAGTCACGCATCTTTTCACTTGCAGAGTTCGTAAGACAACCGCGAAGGAAATGGGTTTTGGCGGCTGGGATAGCTTTCTGCACTTAAACAGGTCGCGCGCTGCCTTGCTCACTTGGCTACGTGTGTCCTTGTAGCACTCACGTTGAACTCCGCTGACGAGCAGCAACAGGCGACACACCACCTGCTGCCCTCGCGAAGCGCCCATCTTGTGCACACGAAAACGCCCGCAGGGGGTGGCACGGAGTGCAAATTGCAAACATGTAAGTCACGTCTCAGTTCTTTAGAGGCGCGGAGAAAAGTAAGGAAATATTCTTTAAGTCGGACAGTACTTGATATTTTATTTTAAAGACAGAAAACTGTTAACTGTTTTATATAAAATATATGTGTATATGTAAAATAACTGTTTTATATAAAATATATGCGTGTATTACATATTAGGAATAGCAACATTTCGGGAAATAGTTATTTCCATCTTCAGGCTTGAATGCCACAACAAATAAATACAATATTTCAAACAATGGTCACATTTCAACAGAAGCATACGTAATACATTTGAGAGTTAAGCCCGAAGATGGAAAAATTATTTGACACAACGTTGCTGTTCCTATTATGCAAAACATACATTGAAAACCTATTAAATTTTTTGTATAAAACAATTATCCTAAACAATTTTCTGTCTTTAAAATAAAATATGAAATATTTTCTATGTTGAAAAACTGTGAAAGGAAAAAAAATTTGGTTAAAAAAAAGTAAATATATGATGATTTCTAAAAGCAATAGAGTGCTTCACTTTGAAAAATCTAGAAACATTGAAATTAAAAAGAAGCAATTGAAAGGAAGTAGATTTGATGTGTTACAGCCCCAATTTGACATTACTAAAAATTATTCCCCCCTTTTCAGGATCAATAACATACTGCTTTCAATAATATATATTATTAATTATTTCCTTGCATGTAGCAAAGACCGACAAAGAAAGTTGGTGCTGGTTCCATTTTCGGCGAACACATTGTACTTTCGAAAATAGAAAAACAGTATAAAATTGCAAGAGAACAAAACTGATAAAAGAGATATTTTTGTGTCACGTCAGTTAATTAAAAAAAGACCTTAAGAATTTTTTCAAAAATATGAGTCGTTTAGCGTAATTTTGCAATTTGCAAATTCGAATTTTCCGCACTTCTTTTGCTAGAATTTTTCAGGATTCGTTCCGTTACAATACAATGGAAACCAAGTGTCCGGACTGTTTGAAATTCTCACAATAACATCTCATTGTTGGGCTGTGTTTCTGAGTGTAGATGATTGAAATGTGTTAACATCGACAGAACGTGCGTTATTATAATTTATATAACCTTTACTGATGCGAAAAATTACGAGCTCTTGTAGAACAACATATTTTCATACTTGGACTGATTTTATGATGTACGCGATCACTATAACTTCCCTTACCGCCATAGTTATTTTGTTCGTGTTTCCGTTCTCCCCTGCCTTCCGTTTTCACCGCCCTTCCCCTCCGTCCCGTTGTTCCTCCAGAAGCAGCAGCGACGTCGGTGGCGGCGGCGGCGGCGACCGCCGGCGTACAACTCTTTTGTAGCCAGGTCTTAATTTCCTGGTCCCTGGAGACGCGCGCACCGTGCTGCGGCGTCACCGCCCCACCTCTGCCCCCGCCCGCCCTCGCCTCCGTCACCGCCCCACCCCGCCCCGGCCTCCCGCCCCGTCTTGACCCCACGCCCCATCCGCCCCGCCCGCCCTCCCGTCCCCGCCTCCGTCACCGCCTCAGCCCCGCCCCCGCCCACGCATCCGCCCCGCCTCGGCCCTCGCCCCGACCCACCCCCTCCCCGCCCCGCCGCAGCCTCCGCCCCCGGCCTCCCCGCCCTGTCCTGACCCGTCCTGACCCCGTCCGACACCGCCCCGACACCGCCTCCGCCTCCGCCCCGCCCCGCCTCCGCCCCGCCCGCCACCGCCCCACCTCTGCCCCCGCCCGCCCTCGCCTCCGTCACCGCCCCACCCAGCCCCCGGCCTCCCTGCCCCGTCTTGACCCCACGCCCCATCCGCCCCTGCCCGCCCTCCCGTCCCGCCTCCGTCACCGCCTCAGCCCCGCCTCCGCCCACGCATCCGCCCGCCTCGGCCCCCGCCCCGCCCCCTCCCGCCCGCCGCAGCCTCCGCCCCCGGCCTCCCTGCCCTGTCCGACCCTGTCCTGACCCTGTCCGACACCGCCCCGACACCGCCTCCGCCTCCGCCCGCCCCGCCTCCGCCCCGCCCGCCACCGCCCCCACCTCTGCCCCGCCTGCCCTCGCCTCCGTCACCGCCCCACCCGCCCCGGCCCCCCTGCCCTGTCTTGACCCCACGCCCCATCCCGCCCCTGCCCTGCCCCTCCCTGTCCCGCCTCCGTCACCGCCTCAGCCCCGCCTCCGCCCACGCATCCGCCCCGCCTCGGCCCCCGCCCGCCCCCTCCCCGCCCCGCCGCAGCCTCCGCCCCGGCCTCCCGCCCTGTCCGACCCCTGTCCCGACCCGTCCCGACACCGCCCCGACACCGCCTCCGCCTCCGCCCGCCCCCCTCCGCCCCGCCGCCACCGCCCCCACCTCTGCCCCGCCCGCCCTCGCCTCCGTCACCGCCCCACCCCGCCCCGGCCTCCTGCCCGTCTCGACCCCACGCCCCATCCGCCCCGCCCTGCCCCTCCCGTCCCCGCCTCCGTCACCGCCACAGCCCCGCCTCCGCCCACGCATCCGCCCGCCTCGGCCCCCGCCCCGCCCTCCCGCCCGCCGCAGCCTCCGCCCCGGCCTCCCTGCCCGTCCGACCCGTCCTGACCCTGTCCTGACACCGCCCCGACACCGCCTCCGCCTCCGCCCGCCCCGCCTCCGCCCCGCCCGCCACCGCCCCACCTCTGCCCCGCCCGCCCTCGCCTCCGTCACCGCCCCACCCCGCCCCGGCCTCCCGCCCGTCTCGACCCCACGCCCCATCCGCCCCGCCCGCCCCTCCCGTCCCCGCCTCCGTCACCGCCTCAGCCCCGCCTCCGCCCTGCATCCGCCCCGCCTCGGCCCCCTCCCGCCCCTCCCGCCCGCCGCAGCCTCCGCCCCCGGCCTCCCTGCCCTGTCCGACCCTGTCCGACCCCGTCCTGACACCGCCCGACACCGCCTCCGCCTCCGCCCCGCCCCGCCTCCGCCCCGCCCGCCCCGCCTCCGTTCACGTCATTGTCTCCCCCCCCCTCCAGCCTCGCCACCGTTCACGTCATTGTCTTCTCCGCCCGTGCGACCATCTCCTCCGTACCAGGTAGTGACCCCTCCTTCTCCAGCTCCTCCACCCCCGCCTCGCCCTCACCTCCGTCACCGCCCCGCGCGCTCCCGGTCCCGCCCCAGCCCCCCCTCCCCGCTCCATTATTGTTATTTAACTGCCACCGGGTCATACCCAATTGAAGTTCAAATAAATGTATGTATGTGTAATTGCTATTTCATAATATGTGCTCTCGCGGCTTAGCACATTGGTCAGCATGCTCGCTTTCGATGAGGCGACCCCAGGTTCGATTCCCGGTCGGCCAAGATTATAGTGTGCGTTTCCCTTGCAATGTCCCTGCATATGTTGCTGTGTGACAATGATAAAACTCACTTCTCAGCTTGACAAGGCCAGAATACGGCGTGGGGATGTCTTCGTGCTGACCACACGTATCCCCTTAACCCACGGCCGCAAGATCGGGACGCTACTAGTAGACCATGGCTCGTACGCGGGGTGCTGCGTCAAGTACAAACAGAAAGATTTGATATTATGTTGATCTAGATGACACGAAGATGAATTCAACAGAGCACCAGTGGAACAAGAGATGAAATGGGAGCACGTCCAGCAAACCTGCCGCGAAGGCCCTTCATCGACCACAAATCGCGTACAGGTCGTCCGGAAATCCAACCCATTCCCAACGGTGAAAGGAAGAGCGGTCTGGCTTCCTCTACTGCGAGTCACCCACGACCAAAAGTGACCCGACCTTGCGCACGCTCTCCGACTCCCCATCTCCTTTGCATCCCTCCGCGCCACCTCCATCACCACCCCCTCCCCTTCCCCTCAACCTGCACATCCCCTCAGCTGTCCGCGGCCAAGGTCCCTCTTCACCAACCTTGCGGCTTCAACCCTCGCCGTGCGTGTGTTGAGACGTGCGCACGCGTCATCACGCTCGTGTGTGTGTGTGTGTGTGTGTGTACAAGGGCAGATACGAGAATCTCCTTAGGGTGGGGCGGCGGCAGCTCTTTCAGCTTGCCTGCCCCCTTCCTTCCTTCCTTCTTTTCTTCTTTATTCCTCGCTGTCTTCTTTCCTGCAGCGTCCACACGCCCTGTGTGTCTTCTTTCCTCGCATGTGTCCACACGCTCGTGTGTGTGTGTGTACACGGGCAGATGCGAGGACCTCCTTAGGGTGGGACGGCGCTGCCCTTCCCGCTGCCTGGCCGCCTTCCTTCCTTCCGTCCTTCCTCCTCCTTCCTTCCTGCACGCGTCCACGCGCTCGTATGTGTGTGTATGTACAAGAGAGGTGGGGCGGTGCCGGTCCCTCCCGCTTGCCTGCCCGCCTTCCTTCCGTCCTTCCTTCTTCCTTCCTCGCTGTCTTCCTTCCCCGCTCGGATCCTCCTTCCTGGGGGTGGGGCCGGGCCAGCGAGGAGGGCGGGACCCCCCGAGCGCCGCCGCCGCGTCGTCGTGCAAGTTGACAGCCCGCCCGGCTCAAGAGCTCACACTTACACCCGCCTCCGTGCGACACACGCACACGTCTCCCCCGCGCCCCGGCCGCCGTCCGGGCGGGGGAGTCCATTATTAATGACCCAAGGGGTTGGGTGGGCAACTCCGAAAGGGCTGCTCTGAGGAGCCACACACACACACGCGCGCGCGCGGGCCTACGCGCCGACGCACGCACACACGCGGAGCCAAGGCGGCCGCGGCGGTAGGGGTGGGGGTGGAAGTGGTGTCGGGCTCATCGTGGGGTGGTCCATCGAGGTGGTGGTGGTGGTGGTGTGGTAGGGTAGTGGTGTGGTTGTAGAAGTGATGGTGGAGGTAATAGTGATAACAGTTGCAGTGGTGTTAATAGTGGTATAAGTGTAGGATAACTGAAGTATTGGTGGTGGTGGTGGTGGTAGGAGTGGTACAACAATGATGGTAGTATTGGCGGAGGAATTGTAGGAGGTCACAACAGCAATGGTGAAGATTGGGGTGAAAAGTGAGGCGGTGAATTTTGGGCAGTTAGATGGACTGCTATTTGTATGGTAACGGTAGCGATGAAAAAAAAGTAGTAAATACTGGTGACAGCAAGAAGGAATGGACGCGGAAAGTCGTGAATTGATTGATTAGTGATTTCAGGAGCACCAACTGCTCAGGACATTAGGACCGTAAGTGTAGTACATGCTCTTCATTGCGGGAATTTACGGAGATCTTCCTCAGCTACATGGCAAGATCCGCCGACCCAACATGGCTTGCGGGATTTTCCACAACCAGGTATCTCGCACTAGCGAGCCAAGTTGTGCTTGTGACATTGACACAATTCTATGATATTCTATTGATATTGGCTACGTTGATGGTGATATCATGAAGGAACAGGTGATGATGATAATGAAGCTAAGCCTCGATGGGAAATCCTCGTGACAAGCCTGTCTCGCACTGATTATAAATCTGAACTTCTAGATATTTCATCGTTCTCACAATTGGGAAATCATCGCCACCCTACCACACCTACTCTCAAATGCAACAGGTGAAGATTGTAAATCTCAGTCTCATGAACGCAACTTGTTTATAAACTTATGGTCCCATAATATACCAACATTCTACCACACCTACTCTCAAATGCAACAGGTGAAGATTGTAAATCTATCATCGCCACCATCCATGGCCAAACCCACCACTTCAGCTTGGCGTCCGCCGGTTAAAAAAATGTCACCACTGCTTCCTGCTTAAGTGTTCGTACAACGTGGGGCATTGTTGCGACCATTGACTTACAAGCAACATAGCTGGGTTTGCAAGTGCAACTTGTTCGTGTAAAGGGGCATTTAGGGTAAAGACGAAGACGGGGCTGTCAGGGACGATGGCCGAGAAGGGGGCGTTGCTTGTTTTATTGTTAGTGATTGCGAGCGCGTCAACTAAATTGGTCATTATTCCCGTAAGTGTAGTGCGTGTTTTTCCTCGGGAGGTGGGGATGATCTTCCCCGCTTGATGGACAGATCCGGCGTCGACCTACCGTTCGTCAACGGGGTTTTCCTAACCTGGTATCTCCCCCCAGATTGCCCCAGCCTGGACAAGTCCTATGTCCCCGATCGGTCTCCCGGCACGTGTGGTAGTGTAGTGCATGTTAAGTCAGTGTGTGTGAAAGGGGTGAGGATAGGACAAGGAAGGGGAAGGAAAGATCGGGCGCGGTCCGTGGCCCAGTACTGCTCCGGCATTCGCGTGGTGTTGATCGAAGAAAATCACGGAAAACTCTCGATCAGAGCAGCCGGCTGCTAGAATTCTCCTCCAGCCAGCGACTAAATTCGACCTCGCTGAAAAGCTAGTGTCAAAAATTCTGCAGGCTTTGGGACTCGAACCTAGGACTTTCCGGTCAGAGGCGCTGCAGTGACATCAGTTGATGCACTGAGACACCGCTCCCGGTGGGAGCGTTCGTGGAGTAAGAACGTTATGACGGCGTAGAAAATGTAAAGGTGTCATTGTGGAACTGCTGGGTTGTCAGTGGGGGCGCCCCGGACAGCAGTAACATACGACCATACAAGAACAACGGACCCACGTAGGATGAACCAACAGCAGGTACGTGTGAATTAACAAGGCGTGGAAGGCGCAGGAATTAGGCGGCCCTAGCAGGTGGCGAGAAGACAAATGAATATGAAGTCAAGACGGTAGGATTAGTCGCGAGTAGTAGTCTGAAGTGAAAAGAACCAGGGGACAGTTTGAGCTTCACACACAGGTTAGATGTCCGGGTAGGATAGAGGAGGATTGAAATGTACAGCTGACTGCGGCGAAAGGAGAGATGTTGACTAATGATGTCCGAGGCTGATGCAGGTGGCCGATGGTAATGCGAATGAATGGGCTGACGTCAGGAGAAGGTTCGGAAATGGCACAGGGCGTTGCATAAAACATAATTCAATGGATCGGAAGTTATAGGGTCAAGTGGACACGCGACAAATAAAGAGCTAAACACTGTTGGAAGTGAACAACTGTATAAATCTGGTGTTGTTGATTGAAAGAGAAACAGTTGAAATAGTGATAATTCTATTTTATATAACACAATGAAGTCGGAGAAAGTAACAGGTCTAATGACGAAGAACGTTAAAACATCTCGTGAAGTAAACAAAATCAATCTCAATGTGTAAACATTTAATTATTGTGGTTCTTTGCAACTGCATATGATAAAGTGTACTAATTTTACATTTCAGCCAGAAATGTAGCTTTTTGAGATAATGACAAAGAACGTCAAATATCTTTGATATTAAGCACCAATTAAGTCGTGCGTAACAAGTCACGCGTAGGTCAAGGAAGAGGAAGGAAAGATCGCCCGCGATCCGTGGCCCTTTTGTTAAGGTACTGCTCCGGCATTCGCCAGTTGTTGATCGGAGAAACCACGGAAAACTACCGATCAGAGCAGCCGGCTGCTAGAATTCTACTTCAGACAGCGACAGTATTCGACCTAGCTATCTAGCTGATGTCGAAGAAACCCTGCCCCCGTCGGGAATCGAAATCTGCGTTTGTCAACTGACCTACAGAGATGCTTTAGGGACGAATGATAAGAAATCAGGCACCCGTTGCTGCTCAGCCGGCAATCCAGCTGTTTGAAAGCTCAGATCATATAAATAAATACAAATTTCCACCCAGGTATCCGCTGCCGCCTCTTGTGGCATCATGGAGAAAAACACACAGACGTTTACAAGTATGTACAAGTTTATTTACATGTATGTACAATAACCAACTTCTGCTCCGAAACTACACCCTTGTAAGTATTTTCCTGTGGATACCCCACATAGCTAGGGAGGCCCCGCCTCCTCTGACGCTACTCCCGCGCCACTACCGTGACATCGTCACCCGTGCACTAGGCACGACACGCTCCAGCCTGGGCGTAAAGTTTTACGCATCGCGCGAGGTTTTCAGAATTAAAACCCACCGTCTGAGCTCGTCGGCTCGATTTTATACCAGAGTGCAACCGTCACGTTACCGTCCTAGGTGTGGGAGGGGCTCGCGTCTACCACGTGACCTTCCCGGTCAAGCTGGCGTCCCCTTTGTCTAGTGAATTCTAATGTATCCCAACGCCGGGCGCCTAGCTATTCATGCCCGCATGTATGCGATACTTCCGCTCCTCCTCCCACCCACGGCCGCCAACGTGACGCTACACTCTACTGCCATCCGCAACCGTCTCCGTCGTCGTCCCGCAGTTGTTTCAAGGTACACGAACCAGGGGGCCCAAAGTGCTCCTTAATTGGGGTGAGGTGGTTGCAGTTGCGGCTACCGTGTGGTCGTATTCAGGTCGTAAAGAAGCAACATGAACGTCTGGGAAGACATATTGTGGATCTCTCCAGAAGTTGTGAATGCATACTATAAGCAATATCTAAGACTATGACGTAATGACGAGTAATTTAAAATGTTGCAATAAGATCACATCATTAATGCATAGCTTATGCTATGCAATTGTTTCACCTGCTACGATTATACAATCTACTCTATGACTCAAATGTGGGTTAATTAAACAGATTATTCTTAAAGAATACTAGCATTCTTCTTAGCTTATGTTAGTGAGTACGTACGTGTATTGGGTATAAGAGTGTGTTTTCGTTGTTATCGAACAGTGTGCGCTGTTGTTGGAAAATTATTTTGTGTGATTTTCTTCATCAGCATTTTAATCCCACATTCCTTTTTTAAGTAAAATAAAGAAAACACTATTAGTATGAAGTCTGTAATTCATCAGTTGATGCAATAAACACTTCCTTACTTTCAGTTCTCTTATCTTCAATCACTGTATACTGGTTGAGGTAGATACATTCTCTATAGCAGGCTAAAAAAATGTAAATCAACATTGTTTTAAAGTTAAATGCAAAAGCACTTGAGTGATGCATACACAGAGATAACTTTTGCCTTTTCTCTCTTAAAAGTATGATTAATTCAATGTCTGTAACAAGTCAAACGAGACCAAGGATAAAGAGTAGTGCAGTAATTTGCTTCAAATATATTACAACGTAACAAAATTATTTGGAGCAAATTGAACACATCCATCTATAGTGACATGCATATTTGTTTTTGTCACTACACTATCTTCGCCATAAAACGTACCAAACTGCACTCTCTGTGAAGACATTTGTCCCGATAAGCCTGCCGGAAACTAAGTGACTCCAGCTGAAAGAGCGTGAATTCACAACATCCGGATTAAAGCACTTATGTACAAGATGTGTGAAGCAGATACGTCAAACGAGTAAGATCTTCGTCTTGAATTTTAAAAGTGCATTATACCTGACAGGAGCATGAAAGGACGTGGGGCACAACAGGTTCAGTTCTTTTTAGGCAGTGAGCTCATCATTTTCACCACAAACCATGACATACTTTATTACTTAAAATGTGGTACGAAAATGAAATTAGAGATGAAAGATCTCCATTCATCAAAACATTGCAAAAGTTAAAAGCACGCTTCAGAAGACAATGCAATATCTTTGTTCCCAACTGTGTAGTGTTGAAAAAAGTGATATTATGTAAATATCTCTTCAATAATGGAAATAGAAAATAACTCCTAAGTATGAAACTTCTACTTACTAAGGCACAGGAACGTAGCTTTCACAGGCCGTAGGCACGCCTCCTTCAGGATCTAAAATACTCCCTACAGACGTCTCAATACGATCAACAACGCAATAATGCTGAGACCATGATCTCAAATGTAATTAACAGCTTAGAAAGTAATATTTTCTTTTTTCAGAAGAAGATCAAGGAATTTTATTGATCTCTGATTTCCTTCTGTAATATCGAGAAATACATATTTTTATCTCTCCCTTTTTTGGCTGAAAACAAGCTCTTGATTTTCACGTTTGAGTTCTTTTAGTTTCATTGTCACTTCTTCGAATATATTTAATTAAAAATTTCTTTTGGGGCTGGTTGGTACTTTTCAATCGGGATTAGTATGCAGTGTCAACCAGTTCCGCGGTCTGCCAACCACCTCCACAAAATAAAACAATTTTTCTGACTTTTTTCGCGGCTTAGTTAAAAGCGACCATAGTTGAGAACATTTTAGTAATTTTCTTAAAATTTTTGAGATACAGTGCTAAATTAGTTATGTAAGCACAACGAAAAATTAGCACACTTCTTTCCGAGTAGAGACCTTGACAAAAAATGGTCACTTTTTAATTTGTTTTGTTTATTAATTTATTTTCAAACTCCAAATATGGTGTTGCTTGACATTGACTTGACTTCCAGCGAATCCAAGTTCTTTGAAGCCACACATTCACAATTTAAAAAAACACAACTTTGTCTAATACAGGTTGTTTCCATCGATAGAATTAAATTTGTCAAAACTAAATCTATGTTGCATACAAAATTAAAAACTACTAACTAGTTGGAAACAGCCCTAATCTCTCTTACTGCCTTTACTTACTTACCTTTAAGTTACTCAATCGCAATACCTCAACAGAAACCTACTGCGGTTAAATACGTACTACAAGCATGCATTTTTGCAGACAGAATGAAAGGTCTAAGAGAAAATGTGTTAAAAATAATCAATCTGAAATAAGTGATATCAAAAGCTCCCAGAAACGACATATTTTCCCAGCAGGAATGCACATCGTCGGTGTAGAAGTGAAACTCGCTTATTTCACTTTTTTAGTCATTTGCATCGCTAAGTCACATTTTTTGTATTATCTTGATTAGTAAAGTCGCTATATTCATGCAATTTGAGTAGTCTAAATTTTCGATTATATCTTTTATAACATCCAAAGTTACAATACAGGACGTGCCTACCGTTGAACCTTGTTTTATTTGTATCTCGAAAATATTCATTCATTTGATTAATTATTGATTTGTTGAACTGAACTATTACAAAATTACTGTGTTTAGAACACAGCTCAATTTCAAAGTAGTCCCATTATAATACACTTTTGGTAATACTCAAAATATAATATAATCAATAGATTTCGGAACATGGTACTACTTAATAGTAGAGTAAGGTTTCCTTAACATTTAGAATTTCCTTTAACACATTACAAATTTAATTCACTTACCAAAGACTTGACACAATACAGTTAATACATTGAAAACAAGTTTAGTTATCTTGATTAGTGAAATCGCTATATTCATAGAGTTTGTGTAGACTAAATTTTCGATTATATCTTTTGTATCATATAAAAGTTACAGAACAGGACAAACCCGCCTTTGAACCTTGTTTTGTTTGTTTCTCGAAACATTCATTCATATAAAATTGGAAACCCTTTAACCTTTTTTTTTTTTAATTTTTTTTATTAATAGTTTATTTGCAGAATTGAACTATTACAAAATTACTGTGTTCAGAACACAGGTCAAATTTCAAAGAGATCCAATTATAACACACTTCCGGTAGTAATGAATTTATAATATAATCAATAGATTTCAGAACATAATACTAATTAATAGTAAGTTTTCTTTACAATGAGAGTGTCCTTTAACACATTAAAAATTTGATTCACTTACTAAGGAGTTGACACAATAAAAAAAAACAGCTATTACACATGTAAAACATTAAAATGAATATCGCATACAATAATACGTATAAATAAATGCAATAAACGTATATTGCATGTACATAAAATGTCATATATATATATATATATATATATATATATATATATATATATATATATAATATAGCAATAGATACGGATGAGACAAATTTAACAGAATTGCCATCATCTCGGTTTCCCTCGAAACACTGGCTTTGTGCTTGGCGAGTTTCACTTCCAGTGTGCACCGCCGATGTGTTATCGTGTGCATCGCCTGGTGAACCCATCAATAACGAAGAGGAGCCCGCGCGACCCCGATCCGCTTTCTCCTCGCCGTGATCGACTGAGACCTTTGTTAGGGGCGCAGGTCGTGATCGCACGTGTAAAGGAAAGCAATTTCAACACACGCAGGTACTACTCAACGGGACGTCTCACCACATTCAAACGTGAAGCGGTGGGCGTGGACCGGATGAGTTTACATCGGAGCCGCTGGCTCTGAAGTGGGTCTGACCGCAAAGTTCTGGGGTTCGAGTCCCGTTCGAGGCGGATTGTCGACGCTAGGTGTATAGCGAGGTCGAATTCAGCCGCTGTCTGGAATAGAATTCCGGAAGCCGGCTGGTTTGATCGGTGGTTTTCTGGGGTTTCCACTGGGTGAATGCCGGAGCAGCACCCTAAGAAACGGGCCACGGACCTCGTGCGATCTTTCCTTCCTCTGTCTTGCCCTATTCTCTCTCCTACACTCACATACACACTTACAAGTACTACACAACCACAGATGTCAGAAGACCAAGCGTTTCTCCCAGCTGGGGCAATGCAACGCTTTTGGGAGATACTTGGATGGGGAAATTCCCCGTAATCCGTCGTATAAGTCGGCGCCGGATCTCATGATTTATTGTGGGAGGAATATCCTGACCTCACAGGATAAAAAACATCCATTGCACTAACGGGTCCGGAAACATCAATCATCAATGGGCATTGCAGTTTAATTTGACGAGGCGTGCAGCAATTCTGTAAATGCATATATTTTGTCTCTGTGTATCGAGATTCTTACTTGCAAAGTAATGTGTTATAATATTTGGAATTGAATTTATCGAATTCATAGAATACCGACATGAATTATAATGAAAATAAGAAACTCGTAAATACTTTCCTGATTGTTAATAATTTCCTACGAAAATATATGTGTATACATTTAATCTGTAAGATATTGCAATAATGTTGCCAAGTGCATGAAAAAGTTCAAGGATACATTTTTTATTTATACCGTCACACTATTCAACGTTATATATTCGTATTGGTTTTTGTGGCATGACTCACTCTTTCTTCTCAACTACCATAAATGTCTTCCAAGACTCAATTTCTATTTTTAAGTTTTAATATCAGCTTGTTTCTTCACTATTTTTTACATGTGTAGAAATTGAGGTGTTTAATTCCAAGATTAAGATACAAGCGTTTGTTCCTATCCCGATTGACGTTTGGCCTAGAATGTCCTTGAATAAATTGTACGAATACTTTAAAATTATTATTTTACTTTATTATTATTAAAATTATTCACTAAAAGAAGGATTTCTTTTAGTAAATTTAATAGAGGGATTGATTATTTTGTTTCCGGGCGTGAAAACTATAAAGAACATTAATGCCGGAAGAGTATGTTATGTTAAGTACTTGAACGTACACAAATTTCCTAGACGTACAGAACGTGTAAGTGTGCATGTTATGTACCAGGAGAAACGTAAGTTCTGAGGGTGCATGTTATGTACCTGGACATACATAAAGTGAGAGTGAGTGTCTGAACCTTCTCTGCGTAAGTGATCGCCTCCGTTGAGCACCACCAGACATTCCACCGACCACCGCCTTCACCCTCGTCTTCTCAGTCTCTCTCACCGCCCCCTCCCTGCCACGCCCCTTCGCTTCAACCCTTCGCCCTCATGCCATCAGCAGCGGCCCCCCTCCGTCCTCCGTCCTCCGCCCTCCCCCGTCGCGTCGGGCCCTCGTGGACGTCTTCGCGTCCACCCCCTAACTTCCGGCTTTTCTGCATCTTCGGTTCCCTCACTCCCACCCTCTGCGCCTTCCGCCCCCTCCTGTGTTGCCCCCTTCCCCCTCCCCCCCTCCCAGAACCCAGAACAACCCTTCCGACGTAGGGCACCCGCGCCTCGCGTAGATGCAATCAGCCTAGCCCTTCCCGAACCTGGGAGCGTGGGCACCCGTTCACCGCAACGGCATAGAGCAACCCTCCCCCCTCCTCAACACCATCCTTCTTCTTTTTCTAAAAAAAAAGAATGAATTCTTAGGGAGCGCCTCCGCACTTAAAAGTACAGAACTTTAATGACTTAATGGGAGTCGAGGGCATGATGCGTGCCCCTCCCCCCCTGTGTAGGGGGGTAGGGAGGGGCTATTTAGAAGGCGGAAGGTGGAAGACGGAAGGGTTCACGACGTGATGGCTGCGGAAAAGGGTGACTTTGGGTGAAATGAGATCTTCGGTGGGTTTGGGAAGATGGAGGGTTGACGTGCTGGCGAAATATGAGGAGCAATACTTCTTCTTCTTCTGCTTCTTTTCCTCCTCCATCTTTCTTCTTTTCGTCCTTCATCTGTCTTCTCTTCCTCCATCTTTCTTCTTTCCCTCCTTCCTCTTTCTTCTTTTCCTCTTTCATCTTTCTTCTTTCCCTCCTTCATTTTTCTACTTTTCCTCTTTCATCTTTCTTCTTTCCCTCCTTCATTTTTCTTCTTTTCCCTCCTTCATCTTTCTTCTTTCCTCTTTCATCTTTCTTCTTTCCCTCTTTCATCTTTCTTCTTTCCCTCCTTCATCTTTCTTTTCCTTCTGCTTCTTCGTCTAATACTTTCGTCTAATACTGCATCGTTATTACAGAACATTGATATAACTGATAAAATAAATATTTTCATTTTCTAAAGAAACAATTTTCATTTGTTCCTAGCAATGGAGATATTTTCATTCACTTGATCCTTTGCTGTTATATCTACCTCGTTTGAAGCGTGTGACCAATCTGACAGGAACGCTTGTCTTTTACAGTGGGTTAATGATAGAGCAAGATATGGGGAACTCTAGGGCAATAATACATATTTTTATATTGTGAAAATTTAATTTTCATTTTTTTATCTAGCATCTGAGATTTTGTTTATCTTTTGATAAAATTCCTCCTTACAGCTGCATACTAATGTTGCAACTGCTACCTTGAAGTATCTAACAAATGCTATCAAAATCTCTGTAGGTTAGTGGGTTGATAACAGCAGAAGATGCTGTAATCTGATTCGACGTATGTATATGGCAAACTATTTCTAAACCTATTTCGAAAACGTAACTGTGACTAGTCCGTTGTCCTAGCAAGCGAGCTCTCAGCCGCTTAGACACGAAAACACTGCTGTTCTTAATTTTCTGCTTCCTGAAGTAATGCTTTCCTACTGTTGCTTTCAGCCTTGTCCTGAGCATCTTACAGAGCTCTACTGCGTTTCCTGTCGACGGTTTATGGCCCGTGGGGGCTGTTTTCTTATTTCTGCCCGACGGCGCCTACCGGAGCGTGCCGCTGGTACACAAACACGCGCCTTTCTACCAGAACGCGATCAGATTCACGGTTCTAATCGCGACCCGTAAACTCCCGGAGGAGAGCTATTACTCAGCCCCAGCGGAATCGAACCTGCCTCACTGTCATCGCTCGTGGCCCAGCCTTGAAGATGAGTTAGATATTCGAAAGTGTAATAGCTTTCCTTCGTTTTAAACGACGAGGCTCGTCCGTGAGTCCTGCCCCATCTAAACACTTTATTCGAAATTCGTGGAGGATGAAAACGGTTATAATTTGCAGTCTTTTTCCCCCTGTTCTTTCTTAGAATTTTTAGCCGACAAAACTTGTTACTCTCCATGAGATGTTCTAGCTGATATGTTCTAGCTGATCTGGTGTTCTAGTATATGTATGCATTAGATGATATTCTAGATGTTCTAGCACAGGGGTTGTCCAACTTGCAAGGCCTCAAGGGACACAACTCAAATCTTTAATATAGTTGCAGGCCATATGTTCATTACTCGGGCGTTCCATACCATACTTCCTCGTGTTGTTGAGCTCGGCAGTTTGAGTTGAACCCTTTAAGGGAGTGTGCTAGGCGCATAATACTCTCGCCCCACATGGATTAAAGAGACTTTCACTTTTCACTAATAAGTAGGAGAAGATTTTGATGGCCTAAAACATCGGTAAAAACGATCAATAAAATGCTCTTAAAATCTTTTTAAAATGCCCTAAAACCTAAGAAAAATGACGTAAAACATAGTATCAAAAACCGTTCAGATGAACAACTTAAGCTGTTGGATACGTTACTGATGTAATCGAGGCTTCTTCCACTCGTTTGAGTTAATCAGCTCGCAAACTTTTGGTTTGGACTGTTCTTTACCAGGAAAACTATCTTAAGTTATCCCGAAATCGGCCAAACCGACAATGTCTCTGATTACTTACTTACTGGAATTACATACTTACAAAGGCTGTCAAAACAATTTCAGAGCAAACAAATCCAATAGGCTACCGAGTAATTTTGTGAAGAACATTTGTTGCGTCTCATAAATATTATTTGAAGCAAGGACCATTACAAATGACATGAAATTCGATGAAATCATTGAAAAATGCATTAAAAATGACGGAAAAGGTAAAAAACGACTTATTAGTCGAAATCGACAAAAAATGCAAAATAATGACCTATAAAAATGGAACATTTTCTTTTGTCATAACATAAAATGAATGTCTAAACTAAAGGTCATTGCTCTAAAGTGAAAAGGAACAAAATGACATTTCATTAATGTCCGCCCCCTAATAATAAGTTTCGTGGGCCACAATTAATGTCATCGCGGGCCGCCAGTTGGGCAGCCCTATTATATGTATGAACTAGCTGATATAGGTCGTCGAGATTGCTACGGCTATAAGCATCTTAACTTTCTTGGCTCGAAGGGTCGTCGTTGCCGTGAGTTTATCTCAGGTTACCATTGCGGCTGTCTCAGCAACGACTCAAAGAAACGGTGGTTCTCGTAGCCGAGTCGCAATGATGGCGAATTTTGGACAAGCTGCTCACTAGGTCGCATTGAGCCGCTGTCCGAAGGATAATTTTTACGGCCGGCTGCTCGGATCGGTAGTTTTCCGTGGTTTCTCCGATCAACACCAGGCGAATGCCGGAGCAGTACCCTACCAAACGGGCCACGGACCGCGCGCGATCTGTTCTTCCGTTCCTTGTCCTATCCTCTGGTTGCTCCTAAATTGTAAAATGTCATAATTATCACTATAATCATTAAAAATTCCGTAATTGACCTAGAATACCATGTATCGAAAAAAATGACATTGGGATGATGTCCAAGAGGAGTAAAAATATATTAAGAAGTCACATGATGGTTGTTTTTCCTTCTTGTAAAATGTCGATAAAAATCTTAAATGCCATAAAATGTACTGAAATTAGATGCAATGTCCCAAAACTAATAACACAGAGGACACCAATCACTGCGATGCAACTGTGATGTCCACTTTCGTTTAAAGAAGACTTAAAAGTGAACAATCTAGTCGCGTCAATCTTGGAGATATACATTGATAATTCTTTGGAGTGATTTATTTTCTTCATAGAAGAATTCGATGAAACGCATAATGCAAAATCAAAACCAAAAAGTATGAGTTTACACATATTGAAAAAATAACGTCATTGAAAATTACTGAATGATAATTTTCATATTTCAATGCAGGAGTACCCCAATTTTCGATATCTGTACAAGTTGGTTTCACCACCTTAAGTTTACTGCAGTTGATATTACAGCCGTTTTATTTATACCACATTGAATATTCTATGGGTTTTAATACTTAAAATGGACCTCGCAAATTATAAGATATAGGTACTTATGGAAAACTAAAATGATTGTGATCGTTAGGAAATAAGAATCTTTAGTTTGTTTTAACTTATGTTAATAATCTACCTTTTAAGTCTCTAGTAATCTCCTGCTGAGTTCAGTGCACATCAGTTAGTACGTATCCCATTTAAAGTATGTTGTTCATTAAACTTCGATGTAAATCAAGATACGTAAACACAAGCATGGGTCATAGGAGTTACCGGAATGCATTACTCTTCTCATCGACATTGAACCTTCGACCCATGGAAAAAACGAGTGACTTGTTAGATACTCGACCGGTCTAGCTCGTGATAGGGTAAGGAGCAACTTGGCACACCCGTAGAATCTCTGCATTTTATATCAGAGCTTTCTAGTATTAGGGATGGGCAGGTGAGAACAAATAAATATCCCATTTTTGCAGAAAGAATGTAATACTCTAAAAAGAATGAAATGCTTTTTTTTCATTCGCCTAAAATTAGAAAAATTGACTAGATTTGAGCTGAAAGCATCGAAATGTAACACACAACATCGTCCAGTGCAAAACCTCTGCTATACCACCCACCATAATTCATTACGTATCATGCCCCCACCTCCTTCGTCAACTCGGTCGCTATTGCTTTCGCTCCGAACCGGTGTCTCCGGCCGCGGAAAGGTGCTCTGTGCTCCAGATGCACCATTGTAATGGGCCCTGCTCCAGTCTTCGAATCATGGTTGCTCGCGGCACGGAGGGAAACCACGAGACCTTGTCAATCCCGCGCGCAATCCAATGGCTGGGCAGAACTCCGTGGGTGAATCCTGCAGCGTCACCGCGTCGCCATCAACGACTGAGGCCGCCGCCGCCGCCACCGTAGCCACCGCCTCCGCCTCCGCTACCGCCTCCTCCGCCACCGCCGCCACCACCGCCACCGCCGCCACCGCCGCCGTCACCGCCACACCCACCATCGCCACCACCGCCACCACCTCCACCTCCACCGCCTCCGCGTCCGCCGCCACAGCTGCCACCGCCTCCGCCGCCGCTACCGCCTCCTCCGCCACCGCCGCCACCGCCGCCGCCGCCGCCGCCGCCGCCGCCGCCGCCGTCACCGCCACACCCACCATCGCCACCACCGCCACCACCTCCACCTCCACCGCCTCCGCGTCCGCCGCCACAGCTGCCACCGCCTCCGCCGCCGCCGTCGCTGCCTCCGCCGCCACCGCCACCGCCACCGCCACCGCCACCGCCACCGCCACCGCCACCATCGCCACCACCACCTCCACCGCCTCCCCGCCGCCGCCGCCGCCGCCGCCGCCGCCGCCGCCGCCGTCGCCGTCGTCGTCGTCGTCGCCGTCGCCGTCGCCGTCGCCGTCGCCGTCGCCGTCGCCGTCGCCGTCGCCGTCGCCGTCGCCGTCGCCGTCGCCGTCGCCGTCGCCGTCGCCGTCGCCGTCGCCGTCGCCGTCGCCGTCGCCGTCGCCTCCGCCTCCGCCTCCGCCTCCGCCTCCGCCTCCGCCTCCGCCTCCGCCTCCGCCTCCGCCTCCGCCTCCCCTCCGCCCCGCCTCCGCCTCCACCTCCACCTCCGTCGCCGCTGCCACCGCCACCGCCACCATCGCCACCGCCACCACCACCTCCACCGCCTCCGCGTCCACCGCCTCCGCGTCCGCCGCGCTCTGCCGAGTGTGCAGCCAAGCCAGACCTTCGAAGCATTCCTGTGTCGAGTGTCGCACAGTATGTGGTTTCTGCCGGGAACTCCGCGCTAAATGATTTGGAACGAATTGGGGAACGAATCCTTCTCGCAGGAGAGCTTCCGTCGAGGGCACCGATGTATGTAGAGTGACTCAAAGGAGCAAGAAGTTTTGTGTGAAGAAGTCGCCCTTCTGCCGGCTCGTTTGTGGCGCGATTCTTCCTTTATTTTGCGCTCGAAATTTGCTGTGGGTGGCGTTTATTATTCTGGAGACGGTTTCGCTTTAGTTCGATCAGAATGTTTGATGTTTCGGAAAAGGGTGAAAAAAAAAGAGAATAAGATACATGCGGTAAAGCGAGGGGTATTCGTACTTTCATTGAACTTTTTCATGTAGATCATTGAAACTAACCACGTCATCGTTTATGCTGCCATGTACTTAAATCGAAATGTGGAAAAGTATAAATCATCAGTGTCGTCTTCAGCCATTTTGAAACTTTTTTCAAACACAAATACTAGTTGTTATGTTCGCAAAATTTGCAAGTAACTATTAGATGGAATAACGTCTGACAAGCTCTTTACTATGTGTAGTAACTAGTCTATAATTATATTTGAAAGACGCTTTCAATATTGTAAATTATTGGAGGTAAAGTCGACAGTGGCGAAACAATTCAAGACAAACGAGTCCTGTAACTTGTTCTCTGTCTTTGATTGCAATGAGTATGAACTGTTGGCTGTGAAGTAAGGGAGCATTGTGAATGTCAAAGCTTCCAAAGACAAAGAGTCTCTGTATGTCAGGGTGAGTGTGTGTATGTTATGGTGAGTTGACATTTTGCAGTTTAAAAAGCATTGTTTCTACTTTCTTGTCGTTTTTACAAGCACACATTTTGTGGATATAAATTGAGTAATACTACCAATTTAACTAGCGAAATAAACATTTTACACCAAATTATTCGAAATATATAGTTCTATAATATTATTTTGATAATGTAATGTCGGTGGTCACTTCTCGTAAGTAATTGTTGTTGTCTCTTATGCTGTCTTGTTAGGTTTGAATGCGAAATCATGAGGAAACGGAATATGAAATCAAGATAAAAAGAAAAGAACATCGAAAGTATAATTACTTATATATGTGTAAGGATATCTTCCACATTTTGGAAAATTAATTGCGTAAATATTCCCGGAGAGAGAACTATTCTATACGCAATGAGAGGTTACAAAATGATGCTTAATGTTGCTGCTGATGATACGAGATTACAAAATGATGCTGTTCTTTATGTAGGGATACACGTATTCCACTTGAAAACAAGGCTGTTTGTACAATATTCGTGCCACATATTAAAATAACGTTTATTTAAAACCAAATCAAAGCCATTTTGCACTTTAAATAAAACTGCAATATCATTACTGTGTAATTGTAAATTAATTGCTAACATTATATGACTGTAAGTTACATAACAATTCTCCTATGTGTCTGCGAACATTGAGAAGAGTCGAAATATAATGACGGTGTCAATAGTATTCACAGAGCACATTATTTTTACAGACACTCCAAGAGTAACTTCCACTAGTAACAAGCTACGACTACAGTAATTATGATACTGCTTCAATAGGTGTACAAAATCGAACCTCATTACAAAAATATATGAAGGCGGATTTGGCTCAACAAGCCCTTCGCCAAACCAACCGCTGGGATCCTGATTTGAAACAGAGAGGTTCACGAGATAGCCGGTTTTGCACTGATGGGTCATCAATCTCTGAACTGGTTCTGGCTCTTTAACCGCCTTTCGCCGTTCCATGATAGCGCACGTTGGAAGTAAGTGAGTGAAAGGAATGCTTCTCGCTGCAAGGTACTCGAATTAGAAGAGACTGCACGACTGCACAAGTTTCTAGTTGGTACTTACTATCTCAGTCAAATGAAAACTTCATAAACTCTATAAAAATTCGAAGCAATCTTTCAATTTTCGGATATCGATTATTGTGTTTCCTGGCGCATCTACTGATATGGTCATTTATCCCGTAGGTGTAGTACAAGTTATATCCAAGGACGTTGAGGGAGATGGTCCTCAGTCACCTGAACGTGTGATCAACATGCCGAATTGCGGGTTTTTTCCCCAGGTATCTCCACCAACGGGGCACAACCCCGATATGTGTGGCAGTGAAATGCATGTGAAAACAAGTTTGGGCGCGTGTGTATGTTCATGTGAGAGGAGAGGAGGTGGTGACAGACGGCATTAGAGACAGAGTAGGGAAAAGAGAGACAGTATTCTGGATACAAAAAGAGAGAACCGATGTATGGGAAGAAGAGCAATTCATCGACGTGGAAGACCTCTTAGGAGGAGGGAAAATTGTTTATCTGGAGGAGGTCGAAGATGAGACGAAGACCAGGAGAACGAGAACAAATACGAGAAGAACGAGGAAGGGAAAAAACGACTTAAACACGGAGAAGGAAGAGGATGAGAAGAAAGAGTAAAAGGTCGAGTAGAAGAGAGGGGACGGGAACGTGAAAGGGTCGATGATGACAATGAAGTGAGGGAAAGGTAGAGGATGGCGACGAGGATGAGGGAAGCAGGAAAAACAAGGATAAGGACGACATCGAAAAGAAGGGGAGGAGAAGAAAGATACGAAATTTCGTGAGTACATCGCAGAACAGAGATACAGAAACAGGCGCGACAGTTGGAAAAGGGGAAAGTACTTGGAGACCTTTTATTACAGAATGCGCTGCTACGTCCCCAAGAGGAGCAGTTGGAGATAGACTTGCACGTTCAATGATCGTGCGTCAAGACACATAGATCACGGTGCTCGAGGAGGCCGGGTAGGAAAGGACGAAACTGGAGGCGGCGGAACGGGAGGTGGCGGAGGAGGAGGCGGCGCCGTGAGATGCCCTATTAACAATCGACGCGCGGGGCGCACGCGGCATTGCGCTGTCACTCAGGATGAAAAATGCACAAGCGGCGTCGGTGGGGCGGAGAGGGGGCGGGAACGGCTCGGGAGGGGGCGGCCGGGGCTGACTCCCCTTCCGGGGTCCGCTTGGAAGCCCCTGTGGAACACCACGACAGTGGTGATTGGGATGTGCACGTGGGAACAGAAGCAAAATACGAGGTCGGATGAAATGAGGTGATGGTGGTGGTAGGGAACTGGAGGTGATAGCTTTTCAGCTAGGTCGAATTTAGTCGCTGTCTGGAGGAGAATTCTAGCGGCCGGCTGCTCTGATCGGTAGTTTTCCGTGGTTTCTCCGTTCAACACCAGGCGAATGCCGGAGCAGTACCCTCCAAACGGGCCACGGACCGCGCGCGATCTGTCCTTCCCATTCCTTGTCCTATCCTCTCCCCTTACACACACACTAACACGCACTACACTACCACATATTCCGGGAGACTGGCGGGAGCTTAGAGCTTGTCCCGGCTGGGGCGGTGCCTCGCTGGTGGAGAGTCCTAGTTAGGGAAACCCACTAGCCGACGGTAGGTCGGTGCCGGATCTCGCCATCCAGCGGGTGTCAGATGCACTCACTAAGGGACTAATGACCAAAGCAGTTGACGCGCACGGAAACACGAACAATCAATCAATCAATCAATCAATCAACTGGAGGTGAATAAAAGGTCGGTGGGGGTGGTAATCGTGTGGGGGATATTGGTCAGGTTTGTGCTTTCAGGGTACGCATGACGCTATGGAACCCAAACAGTGGTGATTGGGATGGAACGTGGGATCTGAAGCATATGATATTGAGAGAGGGTGAATAGAAGGGCAGGGCAAAAGGAGGTGCGGCAATCGAGAACGTCAATCGTATGGGACGCATCGGTTGGCTTTGTCTGCGCTTTAGGGATCCGCGTGATATCCCTAGTGAAACAATGAGGGTATGAAGAAAGTGGGGAATGGAGTATAGCGTAGATGATTACGGTAACCACGAAGAAAAATGAAAATTCTGCATGGACTTCAGAAAAAAATCAGTAATTAGCGGAACAAGGAGGTCAACGGCAATGGCGGAAGGGAGGAGGACTAAGGGGGGGACGAAGAGGGGCGGGAATGGCACGGGAGAGGCGGCCGAGGCTGACTCCGCTTCCGGGCTCCGCTTGGAGGCCCCTGCGGAACACCAAGACAGATTGGGATTGGCACGTGGGATTAGAAGCAAAGATCGAGAGCGGATGAAAGGCGGGGCTAGGCGTAGTCGAGATGTGCAGGACGGGAGCGGGGGACGGCAATCGTGAGGGAGGTAGCGGCCTGTTTTGCTCTTTCGTGATGCCCCTTGTGAAACGTGTGACGATGTGAAGAATGTGGGGAAGATGACAATGGTAACAACGAAGAAATCTGCAAATTATGCGTGGACTTGAGAAAAAAGAATCGGTCTTTAGCGGAGAAAAGAAGTCAATGCTGTTGTGTTCGGAACTGCGGGGCGGTCCCGGAGGAGGGATGGGGGGGGGCGGAAATAGAGAGAGGAGCAGGAATGACACAGGAGGAGGCAGCCGGGGATGACTTCTCTTCTACAGTCCAAGTGGAGGACCTTGCGGAACGCCAACGGTAAGACTGATGGGGTTGGACACACGGGAACAGAAGAAGACGTCGGAAGTAGCGGCTCAACGGTAATGATGGTATTATTCAAAAAGGTGAATGAGGAGGCGACTGCGAAAGTGGAGGGGCCGGCAATTGAGAGGGATTCACTGATTGTGGTTCCAGGCGCGTCAACTATCGAAGTCATTACTCCCATAAGTGTAGTGCATATTTGATCGGAATGTGGCGGTAATCCCCCCCCGCTGGATGGAGAGATCCGGCGCCGACCTGCCGCTAGAGGGGTTTTCCCCAAGCAGGTATCTCCTACCAGCGAGGAACCACTCCCGTCGGGACAAGCTTTAAGTTCCCGGACGTTATCCCGGCATGTGAGGCAGTGTAGTGTATGTTAGTGTATGTAAAGGGAGAGGATATTACCGGAGAAGTCTCGGAAAACTACTGACCAGGCAGCCGGCCACTAGAATGCTCCTCCAGACAGCCACTGAATTCGATCTAACTGGCAAGATAGTGTCGAAAATCCTGCTACTGTTGGGACTCAAACCTAGGATCTCTCGGTCAGCATTAGAGCAAGAGGTAGCGACTGTTTCTGGGCTTTCGGGGTCCATGTTGTGTTCTCTCCTAAAGCTCGACGTCGTGACGAAGATGGACAAGTGGGGCTAGGTGGAAGTGACTGATGTGTAATGACGGCATCAAAGAAATCTAGAAATTTTGCATGAACTGGGGGAGAAAAGGTCAATATTTTGCAGGTCGGAGAAGAAAGCGAAGCTGGGTATGGTGGGGCGGTAGGTTACGAAGAGAGGAAGGAGGACAGTGGTGGAGGCGGCAGATGGGTATAGTGGAAGGGGGCCACCTCAGCTCCCTAAGACGGGACGCCGCTAAGAATACGAGCTCCGGGCAAGAGTGGACGATGTAAGGAAAATACAGAAAGTAACTTTACCTGGCCATCGAAGCCAGATATTTATATTCCTCCCTTGCTTTTCTCTAAAATCTGATATATGGAGTTGAAAGAGGAATAATAGTACGTACAGAAGAAGAAGAAGAAGAAGAAGAGAAGAGGAGGACTTACAGATATGATAACAAAAGAGTGAACAAAAAACGAATAAATGAGCAAAGGTTTCAAAGGGAGAGGCATGAATCTTAGGAGATCTTTCTTGAGAAATATCATGAAGGAAACTTGTGATTCTAAGAAAAAGACCCACTGTATTACAATATTATTTTAATAATTATTGCACTTTAAATAAATTTGAAAGTATTTGTCATTACATTTAAAAAAATCAAACTTAACATAAGTAAGACACAGTATAAAATGAAGCTGTACTCGCGTCAATAAACCTTTCATGATAGAGAAATAATTTGATGGCAAGTTTCTCAAAATTATTGAGTGATGAAAACTTTACGTAGAACTAAATTTACTGTGAATAATTTTCATTTTTTATGGCATGTAAATTTAAAATAAATTTTAAACTATTCCATGTGTTATAAGATATACGCAAACAAAAAATTCAAAATTGTCCTTAGAAAGATTAAATACGCACTCACTATACTCAATTGTGTATGTTATTCTGGTATTTCTTATTTTATATATCTCGCAGAGTAAAGAATAAAGAAGTTTAATTTGATGTACTAAACTGTGAACTACGATTTCATGTTATTTTTACTGAGAAAAATATCTTATAAGCAAAGATTAACCAATAGACCACCTTACTAGTACACGGGGGTTTCAAATAATGATAGTTCCAACCTCATTGGGGTGGCAAATCGTGCTTGTGGTCAAGTAGGAGGGGCCGCTATTAAATGGAGCGCGGAAGAACCTGTACTGCAACTAAAAACGAGTAGGTATCACGATGCACATAGAATGCAGAAACGAAATACATGTAGTGCAAGTTGTTCCATGGAAATATATTACACGCAAATTCTCGCGATTCTTCAGAATAATTTCATTTCCATTGAATCTTAATATAAAACCAATCATTTTTCATTTCTAAAAATTCTACGACATTAATGTTTGGGAACTATTTTTTTCTTGAAATAACTGTTACCTTGACCGTGACATTCACTGGGCATGAACTTGATAAAACTCCTAGGTTGTTTAGGAGAAAGACATTGAAATTTAGAAAAGTATAAAATGAAAATCGTTTAGAAGTTCATTATTTACTAACTGTATTTTTAAAAAAGGCAGTAAATACCTTGCAAGTGATATAAATATAAACTAATGAAAAAGTTGAAAGAATGATATTACCGCAAAAACTCTTCTCACAAAGAAAATAAATCAAAAGTAATATAATAACTCAAGTTTCAGGAGACACCATTTTTGAGAGTTTTATTAATAATTTTGCATAAATACAGAGATGATAATACAAGAATTCCATATTTTCTCTCTAGTTCTAGTAAGATTTAGACCAGTTTACATTCATGTAAAAAGAGTTTTGAAAGTGGTGAGTAGAAAGCTTTGGAAAAGGGCAATAAAAAAGGAGGCCTGAACTGCATCTCACTCTCAATAGTATTTATATGTAGTACAAAAGTACTAAAAGAAATAAATATTTTGGGCGTTAAGGAGAGAATAAAACTAAATTTTCCAATTTTTTTCACAAACACGGCAATAATTAATACCAATATCTATAGATTGTAGATTCAATGTAAATAGGACACACACATGATAAATTGCTTCTGCAAAAATGTTCATAATAAGTTGTCCATCATATCTCCGTTCTCCCCTATTAAAATTTAAGAAACAAGACAAAATGGAGATGTCAAATGTCTTTCGTACGTCCTATAATTTCGATAAACAATAACTTGATGCATAAATATTAATAGATACAAATCGATTGAATAAAATAATTTACTTTAAATTTTCTTCTCGTATGCATCAATGGACGGTAAAAAATATGGTGCTCATCTCATTTTCGGCGAACTCTCCGTATTTTCGAAAATTGCGAAAAGTTAACATTTCAAATCTACAAAATTGAAGATAGAGATTTTTGCCGAAGAGAAATTGTGTTGTAAACATTACCACTAAAAAAATCATGTACATTTTTGAAAAACCGAGTTATTTTCTCGTAATTCGCGCTTAAAATTTTTGGAAGTTTTAAAAGATTTTCTTCTCAAAAACCACTCCATTTTTTTTCACGGATAGAAGTAGGGACGCTTAAATGAATGGCGCGGGTCTCATTTTCACTGCACTCTCTGAATTTTTGAAAATGACGCATTTACAAAAATAATGCGAGAAAGTATGTGCTGATGTAGCACCACTAGTTTGACTCTTCAATCAACTTGTCCCTCTTTTACACGTTTAGTAAGAGAAGCGGGTTACTGATTCCTTCTGCGTTCTGTAACATTCCTTTCTCGTGAGAGTCCTAACCAGGAGTGCCAACGTTCGTCACACGCAACATCTGCTGGCGGATGCGTCGCCCCTTTTATTGCAGAGGAAGCGGATATTCAGCATCCCAAAGATGGACGCTAACGAGCATGGAGCGGGTGAGAACTCAACATGACGGGAGAGAAATGCGGTTCGAAATTCCTGCTACTCTGATCTCGGCAGCAGGTGATATTTGTGTTATCGTGAGTCGGACTTGCACGACAATCATTCACTGTTCACAATACATAAAACATTTTTCGCATTTTCGTTTTGGCATAGAATGAACTTATGACAAGCTCTCTTTCACTTTTTGGAAAATAACGTTTTGCTGTACAGAATTTTTTAACCATTTTACACTGTGATGATAAAAGCAAAATTAATATTTTTAAAAAACTTTAAAAAATCTAAATAATGCATATTTTTGTGTTTTTCTTATCATTGAATTAGAATAATGGTAACAATAACAGTGCTCCGAATTCAACTCATAAGAACAATATTCGTGACATCAATTATTCAATGATTCCGTATTATACCAAAAAAATGTTGAATAAATTATGGAAAGAGGTTGATAACACAATGGTAACAATGATACAACGACGATATTATTTCAACAACCCAAGCATTACAAAAGGATGCTCCATAATTTATCAATTATTGCTTTTTATATGTTTCGATTTTTGGCGAATCGAAAAATCATTGATATTATATGGCATCGTTGACCTTCACGGCCGGAGTCAATATAAGAGAAAGTTTCCGAGCTGGTAGGCCATCGTCCAGTTGGCACTGAATTGAACTGAATTTGCCTTATTTTACGGGCGAGACTCAGGCCATGAGGCCTGCTATTCCGCCTGACCACACAAATTTCGCTACGCTCCTTTCACCAATCATGGGAGAAAGAAGGGATTACTTGGGCGACGAAACAGGCGATGTGAATTTAGCTCAGAGGCGTCATTTAGGCTCGAGGATCTTTTACATGCAGTAAATGTACTAACATGAGACAGCCAGCTATACTTCCTCCGAAGGAAGGCGTACGAAGGATTTTTCGCCCTTAAAATCCACGGCTTCGATCGGGTTTGAACCCGCAAACTTGGGTATAGCAATCCGATACGCTAATCCGATACGTAATACAATAACGATACGAACCGCTACACCATCGCTGCCGCTACGCTGAAGGGTCAAATATAAAAGAAGGGTCCAGTTGTTCCTTGCAGTGTCAACTCGACCACAGCCTACCCAGCCGGAAACTTTCTCTTATATCATAGATATTGTTTATGATGTCCTATCTCATCAAAATATCGTGCAATTTATCAAGAGTGTTTGTTTTAATTTGAATTATTACAGCTTCTTTGGCTTCATAAAATAGATAAAATGTACCTGGTATTGATGAGAGCAGCCGACCGCTATATTCTTCTCCAGTCAGTGACTGAATTCGATCTAGCTAGCGTCGAAAATCCTGCCAAGTCGGAACTCAGGCATAGGATCTCCCGATCAGAGACATCATTTGATACACTGAGCCACCTCACCCAATGGGAAAATTCCGGATATCAACCAACAATAAACAATGGCCACTGGTATCACAGCTGTTTGATTTATTTCAGTTTCATTTCTTCTGTGATGACATAAATGAGTGACATGTTTAATACTTTGAATTAAGAGACGTCCTTGCTTTATCTTACCACAGATCATCTGGTTCGGTAGAATGTCAATGTCGGACTTGCCCCATATCACGCAAGTATTCGGTTTGCTTTCTGAAATGTTCTATGTAATGATTGCACGGCTGAAGAATATCTTGACGTCTTGTTTTTCAACCGAAATTCGTACTTTCAAAAATCGAGAGATCTCACACCTCTGCCAGACATTCATTTGTTTCTTAGCAGCAATTCGCCGAGCAGACATCGCCTTGATTTCAGCGGAATGACCTTTTCGGGGAGAGGTTCTGTCCCGAATGCCACCAACAAGACATTCCCAAACCGGAAGGCCCAGAGGGAGCCGGAGATGAGGGCGGATATGAAAGAGGCATCTTCATATTTTCGGTCAACTTATGTACGATAATTCAGTATTACTCTCGTGTTACAAAGTGAAACACTACAAGACGACGATTTTTTGTGAGATTATTAAGTTCGATGTAAGAACGGATGTACACAATATTGGAAAACTACACTAATACGGGTGATTTTTTTAAATATCTGGAGAAAGTATTTTATATTTTGACTGAAAGAGTTGACGAACGCGACAAATTCAGCTGTTACATAGATTAAGAACTTAGTTTAGTTAAGCATACGTGGCATCAAAATGACTTCTACGATATTGCTTGAAAGCATCAATTGACGGAGTGGCAACTACTGGCATCTTTACTCTAATTGTTTTTCACTTCTTTTTAGGCAGCAAACCTTGTTTTGAAATCACCAACCTACAACAGCGGTTCGGCAGACACTCGTCTACAACAGCGGTTCATTGGTTCATTTGCACCGAGAGCGGTGGCTCAGTGCACCAACTGATGTCACTGCAGTGCCTCTGACCGGGAGGTCCTAGGTTCGAGTCCCGACGACGGCAGGATTTTCGACACTAGCTCTTTTCTACTAGGTCAAATTCAGACGCTGTCTGGAGGAGAATTCTAGCGGCCGGCTGCTCTGATCGGTAGTTTTCTGTCGTTTCTCAGATCAACACCAGGCGAATGCCGGAGCAATACCAAACAAACGGGCCACGGAACGCGCGCGATTTTTCCTTTCTCTTCCTTGTCCTATCGTCTCCCTTACACACACTTACACTAACATGCACTACACTACCCACATTCCGGGAGACCGGTCGGAGCTTAGAGCTTGTCCCGGCTGGGGCGGCCCCGAAACACGAAAAAATCAATCAAACAATCGGTAGGTCGGCGCCGGATCTCCCATCCAGCGGGGGAAGATTACCGCCATCTCCCGAGAAAAAACATGCACTACACTAACGGGACTAATGACCGAAGCAGTTCACGCGCCCGGAAACATGAAAAAATCAATCAAACAATCCGAGACGAGGTGTAAACCCACTGTCCTTGTACGACTGTTCAGGGGCCGATATATACATTCGCTTGCAGGGTTTCCCTCTCGAGGTATCTCTCTCAGCGATCCACCACCCCAGTTGAGTCTAGTGGGAAGTTTTCGAGGTATCTTCCGACATATTCGGTAATGTAACGCATGTAAATTGACGCGTGAAAGAAAGATGAGAACATAGTGTAAGGAAGAGGATATATCACTTGCGGTTTGTGTGCCATTTAGTACGGTAATTAAGGTCAATTCCTTGGGATTACTACTAATTATTGTTGGAATATCAATATTATTTAAATATTTTTGCTATAGGAGAAGCAGAATCTTCTGATCTCTGCCATTTGAGTGAGATACCCGGTAAACGACGGACGAGAATGGTGTAGATGTATGAGAATGTAGTAATGCGGTGATAATTGATGTCGATTGATTGTTTGCGTGGTTAGTTATTCCGCGCGCAACTGCTAAGGAAATTAAGTTCCTTAAGTATAGTGCACGTTCTTTCGTCGTGAGGTGGCGTTAATCTTCTCCCACGGATAATGAGATCCGACCTACCTGTCACCTACCAGGTAACTCCCACCATCGAGACAACGCCCCAGCTGCGACCCGCTGTAAGCTCCCGACCGGTCTCCCGGCATGTGTGAGTGTAAATGTGCGTGAGCAAGGGGAGAAGATAGGACAAGGAACAGAAAGGAAATATCGCGACCGGAACCTCCTGGTCAGAGTGCCTACATTGGTTGCAGTAGTTAGAATTGCAGAGCAGTCGCTTTAGCGACTGAATTCGACCTAGCTATAATGCCAGTTGCGAGTATCCCCCACCATGGAACCTCCTGGTCAGAGTGCCTACATTGGTTGCAGTAGTTAGAATTGCAGAGCAGTCGCTTTAGCGACTGAATTCGACCTAGCTTAATGCCAGTTGCGAATATCCCCCACCATGGAACTCCTGGTGTTGCGAATATCCCCCACCATGGAAACCTCCTGGTCAGAGTGCCTACATTGGTTGCAGTAGTTAGAATTGCAGAGCAGTCGCTTTAGCGACTGAATTCGACCTAGCTATAATGCCAGTTGCGAATATCCCCCACCATGGAATCTCCTGGTCAGAGTGCCTACATTGGTTGCAGTAGTTAGAATTGCAGAGCAGTCGCTTTAGCGACTGAATTCGACCTAGCTATAATGCCATTGCGAGTATCCCCCACCATGGAACCTCCTGGTCAGAGTGCCTACATTGGTTGCAGTAGTTAGAATTGCAGAGCAGTCGCTTTAGCGACTGAATTCGACCTAGCTATAATGCCAGTTGCGAATATCCCCCACCATGGAATCTCCTGGTCAGAGTGCCACATTGGTTGCAGTTGTTACCCTGATCCAACTCAGTGGGTTAGTGTCCGGCTGGAGCGACGCGAGGCGTGATGAGGTGGGAGGGGAAGAGGGAGGGGAAGAGGGAGGGGAGAGGACGCGGGTGTCCCGTCACGCATGCCAGCGCGGGATTAGAGCGTCCGTCCGTCCGTCGCCTGTTCCACTCCGTCACTCGAGGACCAGACTACGGGCAGGGCGACGCTCCGAACGCCTCTCCAGCCAACTACCGGCTTCAACAGTTCAGCTGCAACACAGCACCGGTGGCTGATTGGCGACTCTAGCTATCAGCGACTCTCGGTCGAATTCAACCGCGCTGTCTGGCGGAGAATTCTAGCGGCCGGCTGCTCTGATCGGGAGTTTTCCATGGAGTCTCCCGATCAACAACAGGCGAATGCCGCTCAATACCCTAATAGTCGGGCCACGGATCCTTCCTTCATCTTCCTTGTCGTATCCTCACCATTTACTTATACACACTTACACTAACACACATAAGGGGAAACCAGTGGAGCTTAGAGCTTAACCCGACTGGGGAGACACCCAACTTGAGGAAATACCTTGATGTGTAAAACCCCGGAAGCGTACTTGTAGGTCGGCGCCGGATCTTATATTCTAGTGGGGGGGCTCGTACATCGCCACATCTATATATTAAATAAAAAAGGTATTCTGCCGTGGCTTCGTTTAGCGCTTCTACTGAACCGTTTGTAGTATTTTTTTCCTTTAAATGAAAGAATGTGATCCCTAGATGTGTTATCTGATATTATTTGCGTTCATTCACCAACATTTATGGTGTAAATTAATTAATTAAATTATACTTTATTAGTACGTTTATTAATAAAATGTTTCAATGTAATAATTGCATTGTGGTGTTGACAGTTTGCATGTACTTTAGAAATAATATCCGTCAGTATAACAGTGCTCTTTCTTTTGCGTCATTTGGTGCCGCTATTGCATGGCTACCAGGTCATAGGCCATACGTGTTCAAAATTTTGGGAACTCCACATTACAGAAATCTGAAGATCCAAAATGCAACGTATTGTGAACATTAGTTCGGGCACAGTATTTTACATTTATCTCAGATCTCACCGTCAAATTTTGACGGGTTCTCACTAGTGCAGGATTGAAATGCATACTCTACACCTACGGGTCTCATCACCCATGTTTCTGACGCGACCGGTTTCAATAAATTCTTAAAACCAACTAATATATCTTCTGCCGTTTCTTGACAGCAACGAATATCGTTTGGAGAGATCTCAAGATCATTTTGGCCGAAACTAAAGTCGCCAGTGTTTGTAGGTTCCAGTTTATTTAAGTTTTTAAATTGTTCTTCAGGATATTTATTCAAATTTTAAGTATCGATATTAGTGCTATATACTATGAACAACAGAGTTTTCAGTTTTTATGCATTCAAAAGCAAACAGTGATGAGCCCAAAAGCACATTCATTAATCAAACTAACACCCCGTCATTGATTCAGGTTCATGTTCTGAAATCATTCATAGTTTTTCGATGATAAATATTAAATCTTGTACTCAAAAATCAATTGTAAAGAAACGCCCGTGGTAACCCTTTTTTAAAAACTCTCGAGTCATTACACCTGCAACGGAGCGTCGAAATGAAAGTGAGACTACTGTAGTAGTGACAAATGGTTTAAGGGCACCCGTGTGTCAAGTCTACAAAACAAAGAGTGGAAAGTAATTGCTACACATAATTGCCTTGCAGGTTCATACATAAAGCAAAGTGAACCTCAAAGGGAAGACTAGCTTAGGTGCAGAACCTCTTCAGTTAACAGTGGCACCTTTCTTAAACGGCGACCCGGACCTCACTATTGTCTGCGAACTGTCATCGCCATTTAGAGTTTTCCGAAGTGTACTGAATACATGGTAGCCGCAAAGTTACAATAATTCATAATAAGTCATATAAAAAAATGTAATACTGTCTTCTTAATTAGATGAACAAATTTCTTACATCATTTTTTCTTCGTTACTGCATTATTTCGGAACTCTTCGTTACTGCACAGAATATTCTCAACAAATTCTCTTCTGCTGTAACTTACAAATGGCTGTGCGTAATATGAATCGAAAAGTGATTGTGAAAAATGATTGATTCCAAGTATTAATTAAGAAAAATATTTTTTCGGGTATAAATGACAAAAAAAACAACAAATATCTGAATTGGCGGAATTGAGATGAATTTTACCATGCTGTATTACGCGTGGCCCTGCGACTTCGCCGGATAATCCAGCCGGTCATCAAAATTCGACTGCACTCGCTATTTGCAAATAACGCAAACGACTTCTCACGTTCACGACAGTGCTTCGAGTCTTGATACTGGTGGGTAGTCCCGGTGATACCGACAGCGACGAAATCGAAAAAATTACGTTTTTACGTGAATATATGCTTCTGAGAACGAAATATCAGAGTCTTTTTATTGCTGTGTACTATTTTGAGGAATACGCTGGTATGTTTTCTTTTCACCTGAAATGTATGAAAACATCAGGTAAATTGTTACGTATCTTCAAAGCTTAAATATAATAGAAAAGTGTACTCACAAAACGTTGAGGAAAATATCAGAAGCTTTTTCATTGGACCTGACTAATCTCTTAAGATTATCTCCGCATTATTGAATTAAATGGTCTTGAAATGGCATTATATAATGAGAACATTATCATAAGAGGCACTTAAAATACTTCGTATTCAAAGGTGTTCTTATTCTTAAAGGATCTCACCTTTCGTATTTTACGCGGCGCCCCCGGATACCAAATATTTCAGGGACTTCCCCGCCTTTATCGTGAGCAGGTTGTCGAAGCTTGAACTTTGCGCGCTATCATTTGTTCTGCCAGAGTCCGCAGATAAGCTGCGCAGTAACAACCTCAGACCTTCCCAGGAAATTCGCAAGAAGTGGCTGAACTGCTTTTAGTAGAGCCCGACAACGCTCTGTACCTCTGGGCTAAGTACGTATTATTTAATCTGCACATCTTACTGCTCCACGTTTAGAAACATGCTGTTATTATCCGGGAACTTCACTGGATGCTCTGTGTCTCAAAACACCAAGAAGAACCTACGAATTATACGCCCTCAATTACGTATTTTACGCCGAGTGAGAACGTAAAGACAATGTCAAAACGGAACTATGAGCGAAAAATGTCTGGCACATGTACACATTGAAAAATATCATCAGACAGTAAAATATGTTTAACGGAGGCAGAGCAAAACAGTCGAAAAAATACTGAGCACAGATTTTTCAATCACAAAAACAATTTTAGGACAAAGTTAGTTCAGGAACCATCTGATCATGGACCACTAATGAACAGACATTCGTGAGGCAATTGATAAAGGATTTTTTTTAACAATAAAAGAAAATTTAAGTTTTAATAAAAGAAGAACAATGCAAAAAATGTTTTGAGCACATTTCTAAACTCTAATTTCAAGTAAATATTACTATTATTATTATTATTATTATTATTATTATTATTATTATTATTATTACTATTAATAATAAAAATAATAATGAATATGAGGAAAAATCAGGGGAAAATGCTGTTGCATTGAATCAACAACTATTACCGGAATAGTAGTCGTTTTATAGTTGTTACTATATTTATTTTTAGTTCATTTACGCTCGAGATAAGTGAAAGCTTAGCCCGAACGAACTTGCGTGACTTGTAATACTCGCCAGGAACTCATGAACTTTATCGAGTAGTTTTTATCGAGTAGTTTATTAAGCTAAGCATTATTTTTAATCGCGAAACAGCAATCGCACACACAAGGCGATCATACACGCTCAGCTTTCATTTATTTATATAACCTTAAACGCTTTTCTTACGGAGTTCCAGTAAGCCTGAATTATTATGAGAGTGTTTGGGCTATTTCACAGTTTTAACCCTATTCTAGCCGGAGGTGGGCAGAATATACACTTCCTCTCATTTTGCCAATAATTCAAAATTATCAGATTATTTTAGTAATTTTTGTTTCACTTTTTTCTTTACACTATTTTACATTTTTTAGCAAAATTTCAAGTTTTTAAATACAAAATGGCTATTTGGCAGCCTTTTTGAATAAGATGAAAGGTAAAAAAAGTTCGTTTAAAATTTGGGTTATATAAAAAAATGGTGAAAATTTGTTCCATGAAAATAAATGTTCGAATTTGAGACCTCAAAATTTATTTTTCAATCATGACGACATATTACAATGGTGAACTTATTTATTTCCAAACTAATTCATTTTGAATACATGAATATTATGAGTATTCAAAGTACTTCTTAGATATATTACTTATTTTTTGCAAGTAAGCACATGCAAGAACTAAAACGTTACTGACATTTGCAAAATATTCAAAATGGCACACAGGCGCCAGCTGGCAAAAATTACTTAGTAATGCAAAATGACTAACATGATTTACAATACTGTTTAAAAAAATCAATTATTTCATGAGATATATAGGGTAGATAGAATCTTGCCATCTCCCGTCCGGAACTAGAGACGCAAAATCGCAGCTAAAATCTTCGACCCCAGTGAATAAGCTGATAAGTCAAAAAACTTTATTTTACAGGGGAGCAAAAAACAACCATAAATTAATGCTAATAACTAATGCTATAAATAAGGGATTAATGTTATTCAAATAAAACCTACTCGAAAATAGTTTTGTTTGAATATCACCTTCGTTTGAATATCATTAATCCCTGATTTAATTCATTTAAACATTGTTTTTAGCTATCCTGTAAAATTAATTGTTTATGACTTCTCCACTTATTCACCGGGATAAAAGAAATGAGGTTAATATGGCGGCGTCCGTCTATAGTGAAGTGAATGCTCTGACATTTAGGGGATGCGTACCCTGCTACAGAGGTGCTCCGAGTGGTAGCCGAAGCTCCACCTGTCGTGCCCACTAAAGGAAGATATTTACTTACTTGTCCTTACTTCCTAAGAAGAGATTGTGTTGTATTTGTGCGCCGGAAAACGGCGAATTTTGGGCAGAAAATGTGTTATTACCGGACTCTGGTAATCAAAAAGTTGATAAATCTTCCTTGCTTACTTGCAAATTACTTCCTCTAACACGTTGTGTAGTCGTTATTGATCTTTTGTGGGACCTTTATACCGAAAAGTGATTGACAACAAAACGTCCGTTCGTCCAAAAACGCTCCTCTCTTTAATGCAAATTTTCTCAAAAACCGCTCGAGCTTTCTCTTAAATTTTATTTTCGAGATTTGTTTCTGAAAACAAGGGATTAAAATGACCCAGATCTCATTTTCGTTGAAATATGAATTTTTGAAAATTGCAAAAGTTACAAATAATGCGAGAAAGAATGTGCTCTTGTAGCATTCCTAGTTTAAAATACGTTGTATGAATTCTGCAAAACAAAATAAGCAAAAGATTCTTTGAAAAAAAAACATGTGAGAAGAAACCTTGCTGAAGATGACATCGAGTGGCAAGAATTGCCATATACACATCATGTTAAATCTGATATATATGTTAAGTTTATTTTAATATGCGACAAAAGGAAAAACAACAACTTTAAACTAAATCAGAAATTATAACTATTATTACATCTTACAAATTATATTAAAAACAAATTTAAAGCGCAATGAGCGTATTAGCGAAACGTTTAATGTCATTATTCTAATTCCTTGAAAATAAACAACGAAACAACTGAGAACCCATTAACATTTTTAAACCAACCATATTCCACAAAGTACCCTTAACGACTTGCGAATTCCCGATCCGGTTCTGTACATTCACAATAAATATCGTTCATTTTTCTTAAGTGAAGAGGAAATATTGTCATCAAGTAGTTGATTTAGTTTTGTATTATTTTCACTCGTGTAGAAGCGGTGAGGATTTAAAATTGCCTAACTAACGCATTTGTTGCATATAATTTCTAAATTTGGGAACGGAAATTATTTTAAATTTATATACTGTATACTGTACAAGAATGTGAATAAATTATTAACTTGATGAAAAGTGTCTTAAAATCACAGAGTAAATAATTTCGAGAAGAAAGAGTCGCAAAATTGTAATGAATCACAATAAGCCAAATTTCAATCACCATAAGCAGCGCTTTTCTTCTGGTATTTTAATATTAAAATATTTTAGAAACCAAAGAATGCTAGAACATTCTGTTTAGTGGTTAATTTATTTTTCAAATTCTCCCATGTTCGTGATTTACGTATCCCCACAAGCATAGAGCGTACCCCTCAGAGAGAGCAACCCATAAGACTCAGAGAACCCCTAATTCTCAGGGCATTGTAGCGTCACGTTAGCGGCCGTGGGCGGGAGGACGAGCGGATGTAACGCATACCTGCGGGCATGAATAGCTAGGCGCCCGGCGTTGGGATACATTTAGACAAAGGGACGCCAGCTTGACCGGGAAGGTCACGTGGTAGACGCGAGCCTCTCTTCAACACCTAGAACGGTCACGTGACGGCTGCACTCTGGTATAAAATCGAGCCGACGAGCTAAGACGGTGGGTTTTAAATCTGGAAACCTCGCGCGATGCGAAAACTTTACCCCAGGTGGAGCGTGTCGTCCTAGTGCCGGGTGACGAGTCACGGTAGTGGCGGGAGTAGCGCAGAGGAAAATACTACAAGTGTGTAGTTTCGGAGCAGAAGTTGGTTGTTGTACATACATGTAAATAAACTCGTACATACTTGTAAATGTCTGTGTGTTTTTCTCCATGACGCCACAGTATTTCACAATTTCCAGTCTGACTCTTTGAGACGTGCGTTCCGACGGCATTGACGCTCCTCCGGAAGTGACTGGAGTTGTGAGAAGAGCGTCTCAAGTGCGTTCGGGAGGGATACGGAGCAGCACAGCACCTCCATGAAAGGCAGGGGAAGGAGATCGCCATTTATCATCGGCTGCTGTCTCCTTCCCTTGCAACCGATCGACGCTCCCCTCCGTCCTCTAATGTACTCGATTTCATGTCGCGTCACTTCTCTAACTGCGTCTTTATGCGAGGCGCTGCGACTCGTCACTTCTACACTGTACGTGTGTATGTGACTTTGATTTTTTTTTTGTTTCAGTGTTTGTTATTCACTGTTTAGTCGTATTAACCGTTCAAAGTTTTTATTCATTCTTCACGCGAGACCCTGCGACTCATCACTTGTACACTGTACTGTGTATGTGACTTTGATTTTTTGCTTCAGTGTTTGTTATTCACTGTTTAGTCGTATTAACCTTTCAAAGTTTTTATTCATTCTTCACGTGAGACCCTCCGACTTATCACTTGTACACTGTACGTGTGTATGTGACTTTGTTTTTTGTTTCAGTGTTTGTTATTCACTGTTTAGTCATCCATTGGTTGATTGTTAGTGATTCCTGGCGGGTCAAATAATATGGTCATTAGTCCCGTAAGTGTAGTTCGTGTTTTTTGCTCGAGAGGTGGTGGTGGTCTTCCCCCGCTGTATGGTGATCTCCGGCGCTGACTTACAGTCGGCTAGCGGGGATTTCCTCAACCAAGTAAATCCCACCAGCAGAGCACCGCCCCACCTCGAACAAGCTCTAAGCCCCCGACCGGTCTCCCAGCATAAGTAGTAGTGTAGTGCATGTTAGTGTAAGTGTGCGTAACGGGTGATGATAAGAGAAGGAACAGGAAGGAAAGATCGCGCGCGGTCCGTGGCCCGTTTGTTTGGGTACTGCTCCGGCATTCGCCTGGTGTTGATCGGAGAAACCACGGAAAACTACCGATCAGAGCAGCATGCCGCTAGAATTCTCCTCCAGTCATCCACTAAATTCGTCCTAGCTGACAAGCTAGTGTCGAAACTTCTGCCACGGGATTCGGGACTCGAACCTAGAGCCTCCCGGTCAGAGGCACTGCAGTGACATCAGTTGATGCACTGAGCCACCTCTCCCGGCGATTATTCATCCACTACATACATGCCATTCGATATAATTTAATACGGATATTCACAAATTTATTAACTTACAATTAAATTATCAATTTCTTAGGTTTATCCAAGTAGAAACTACTAATAATTAACATTTTAAAGGATATTTCAACATTTTTTATAACCAAAACATTTGAGTGTCCGTACCTGATTAAGGTAAAGGTAAACAACTGAATGTGTAAGGGAAAATTCGGTTCATTGTCTGGCCCTCAGAGTATGGAAAGTAATATAGAAGTAGAATAATAGTAGAAGCATAAGCAGAAGTAGAAGCAGAAGCAGAAGCAGAAGAAGAAGAAGAAGAAGAGAAGAAGAAGAAGAAGAAGAAGAAGAAGAAAACGCAGCATGACTGTTAACAACGACCTCCGATATACAAAAATGAAAGGCAGAAAAACGACAGCACGTGCTAGCAACCCCGTGGCCAGGACGGATCGAACACGTGGCTCTCCACGTGGCAGGCACCCCTGTACCCCCCACCGCGCCTCCGCACCCCTCTCTCTTCCACGCTCTCCCTGACCCTTCCACCCCTCCCGGCTCGCATAGGCGGCGCCACCACCGCGCTCTGCGCCTTGTTCACACCCACGCACGGTACGGCGCGACGCCACCCCTCACACCCACGCACGGCACGGCGCGACGCCACCGCTTCCCGAGTTATACCAACCACATAATTTAAATTTAATTGCTAATTAATTGCGCAAAAATAAATTAATTGCTCTTCAAACTTCGAGTTATTAATTACAAACTAGCTCTTCCAGTTTCCGCTGACCCTACCAAAATCGGTTACCACACAACCACATATGTCACCATTTAGATCTATTTAATTGCTAATTAATTACGTGTTAATTACGTAATTGGTCATCAAGTGTTTTGCGTAATTCATGCTCACACATTTTTGCGTACTTGATGAAACATGTGCTGTCTATTAATACGTTTTTCTTAATAAGAGTTCCAATAATTCCTTTTTTTAGGTAGTCACAAACCCATTTATTTAAACAAAATTATTATTCCATTACAATGGTATCGTGAAACAAGAAACAGCATGGCAACGTTTCAGAGGTCAAGTTGAGGTCATATTAACAGAGTCTATGTTTCAACTTTATACAACTTTCATGAAATATATTTTCAACAACATACCACCTACCAAGGTCAATTTTATCACGATATTTCTACCAATTCTTTGTATAATATGTATTCATCTCACTATTGTAAATTTATTGTGAATTCCTTATATTGTAAAACACTTGTTTTTTCTTAATTTCACATAATGTTTTAAGGCCTGATGATGGAGGCACAACTTGACCTCTGAAACCGTTGCCACGCTATTTCATTGTTTCAAGATACCATTGTAATGGAATAATCATTTTCTTTTAATAAATGGGTTTGTGACTGTCTTTAAAATGGAATTATTGGAACTCTTATTAAGAAAAAACTACTTAATTGCTAATTAATTACACGAAAATTAATTTTTTTGCTCTTCAAACTTTTTGCGTAATGGTGAGCTAGCGGTAGATTACGCTGGATCTACCACAATTAGTTACCACAAAACCAAGTATGCCATCTCGTAGAACGATTTAATTGCTAATTATTTACGAAAAATTAATTAATTGCTCTTCAGAGTTTTGCATAATTAATAGTGAGCTAGCGGTAGATTACGCTGGATCTACCACAATTAGTTATCCCGAAACCTAATATGACATCTTGTAGAGCGATTGAATTGCTAATTAATTGCGTAAAAATTAAATGTCCCGCGGGTGGGAGATACCTGGGTAGGGAAAATTCCGTTAGTCGACGGTAGATCGGCGCCGGATCTTGCCATCCGGCGGGAGAAAATCACGAACATTTCCCGCGACAAAAATGCACTAAATTTATGGGACTAATTACCTTAGCAGTTGACACGTCCGGTATCAATTAATCAACCAACCAATCAACCAATCAACCAACCAACCAATCAATTGAATGATGAAGACAAGGGTGATAAGGGTTTGAAAAATCAGATAAATTTTTTAAATGTGTTTCTTCTCGTTCGGAAAGTTTGTCTCTCGAGGATTTGAACGAATGGTATTACATACAACACTTCAGTATATGACCAATTGGCCATCCTTAAATCGAGATTGGTTTACTTCTCTGATACTTTTAAATTTAGAGTATATTAAAGTATGATATTCTCTCTTCCGTTGTACTCCTATTGCACAGGAAGTTTTCATTCCTTCGCAGATTAGTTGAAATAAAGATGTGCCTCACAGTCTTATACTGCCAGTTACGTCAACTTGGATGAAAAACGAATATCACCTGACCGGTGTGAAGTATTTCATTGCTGTCAGTGCCAATTAAATAGTAACGAACTACTATGTTGCATGAAGCTACGTTCGCATCAAGGTTGAGGGAGAGAATTCATCGGGAATCTGCACTCTGATTGGTTGAATAACATCGGCGAGAAATCCACCCTTCAAAACCCTTTGCTTGATGCCCATGATTTGTCATCGCCTATGCTCTATTATTGTGGCTCATAATAGAAACGTGGTGTAAATAACCAAGCTTGTAGTATCCGAGCGAATAATTCTTCCATATCTACTCGTAATTTGCAGTTAAAGCAGGACCATTGCCTTGTGACTATTAATTACGAGCAATTATTAATATTATATGTAATATGAAAATTAATACTATAATTAAATAGTAAATACTCATATTACACATAGTATATATCGAAGAATATAAATAGGCCAACTGTTTTGTTGTAGAGCAATCACGCACACCCAACAAGAGTCACCATTGACTTTTAGTACTGCTGGTCTACACGCAATGTTTTGTCGTCAATCTAGCAAGATCTACAAAAATGACATCTCGTTTATGCACGAAGGTTAAGTTTATCAAGCATTTTAGGAGTTTGTCAAACTTCAATCAATTCACGTAGAACGTGCAACTGTTCATCAAAACGAAACGTTTTGTTTGACGAAAGTGCCATAATCACACAAGACTAACGACAAAATGTTTATGGTTAGTCCGTACTTTATATGTAACTTACTCATTGGCAAGGGTTGGATGGATATTTAAATGTATTCATCAAAATTGTCAACAATTCGCTTTATCAAAAACGAAATAGTTCAGGCACACATTTAATTCCTGTTCTATAATAAATCATTAATATAAACTACCAGGACTAGCAATATATCACAATGTATAAAATAAGAACACTACGATCCTTGGGGATCTGTAATAATGTGAATAATCGATCATTTCTAGATTACTGGCTATTCATTGATTTTCTTTGATGTAAAATATTTTGAAAGCATCGCGACGTATCTATTACCAGAGATATTTTTTACAGAAAGGGAGAAACTGCAAATTTTCTGATACCCATGTACTAGATGCTGAAAATTAGACCGGCAACTCATCGTGCTACTGACTGAATCGGTAAAGTACACAGACTCGTATCAAAAACCAGACAGACCAATTGATCCACTACAAACGCTATTTTATCTTACAGTAGTTATCGTTCCTATATTTCTGCCACATTATTAACAATGGCAATTGAAAAAAACTGCCCATGAGTAAGTAAATCTTTCTGTTTCATACCATAAAAAATATAAATCAAAATCCTAACACAATTTTTTTAAAAGGATGAAACATGGAGTAAAAGCTTGCACTGAATTCATCCCAATTAATTTTCTTCTCTCTCTGACCACACCCAAGAGGTCAACAACCTTCTAGGAAGCAACATTATACATTTACTAACGAAATGCAGTACGATTCTGTGCTTCTCTAGGTGCGCAGCTTCCAGCAGTGAAATTCCCAGGCCATGAGACCTGCGCTTTACGTCCCTACTAATTACAACGTTTGGCACCGCTGGCAAACGGCGAAATTTCTGTGGAAGAAAAAACTTCGCCGAAAAACACATTCAGAGAAACGTCGAGGACCGGTTGCGACGCGGTTGAGAGCTGCGGCGTCGCCGGGGGTTGGGGAAGGGGTGGAGGTGAGGATGGCGGTAGTAATGGTGGTGGTTGTAGCGATGGCGACGTGTGGATGAAGGTGACGGTGGAAGTTGGTGGGTGGTTGCGGTGTCGGTGACGCTGGCGGCGGTGTGTGGTGAAAGTATTGGTGTAGTGTTAGTAGTGGAGGTGTTTGTTGGGGGCGTTCAGTCATGATGGTCTTGGTGGTGGTAGTGGTAGTTGATTGATTGCTTTTTTCGTGTTTCCGGGTGCGTCAACTGCTTCGGTCATTAGTCCCGTTAGTGTAGTGCATGTTTTTTTCCCTCGGGAGATGACGGTGATCTTCTCCCGCTGGATGGCGAGATCCGGCGCCGACTTACCGTTGCCTAGAGGGGTTTCCCCCTAACCAGGACTCTCCCACCAGCGGGGCACAGCCCCAGCCGGGACAAACTCTATGCTCCTGACCGGTCTCCCGGAATATGTGGTAGTGTAATGCATGTTAGTGTAGGTGTGTGTAGGGAAGAGGATAGAACAAGGAAGAGGAAGGACAGATCGCGCGCTGTCCGTGGCCCGTTTGGTAGGGTACTGCTCCGGCATTCGCCTGGTGTTGATCGGAGAAACCACGGAAAACTACCGATCTGAGCAGCCGGCCGCTAGAATTCTCCTCCAGACAGCGACTGAATAGCTGAAAAGCTAGTATCGAAAATCCTGCCGCCGTGGGAGTGGGAGCCGGTGAGAGGCGCTGCAGTGACATCAGTTGATGCACTGAGCTACCGCTCCCGGGGAGGGGAGTGATGGTGTTGGGGGCATGGAAGAGATCGTGAGACGTGGGTGGAACTGGGGTGGGATGGAGGCAGGTCGGAGTAGGGGTTACGTGGGAAGCTTGGAGGGGAGACGGAGTTGGTAGAGGGCGAGGCGAGCCGAAGGCCGGGGGGGAAAATGCAGGAACAGCGTAGAGACGAAGTGGGAGGGGAAGGGACAGAACGGTGTGTATGAGGAGGGGCGAGGCGTGGACGAATCGGGTTCAAGCCAAAGACGTAGTGGAGCGAGGAAAGGGAGTGGCGGTTTCGAGGCTGGGCGAGGAGGGGACGAGTCCCAGGCGAGTCGCTGGCGAATCGTGCCCAAATCACTGGCGAGGCGGTGGCGAGGTGATGGTTTGGAGGAGATAGAACCGAGGGGGACGTTATGAGGGGGGGGAAGGGTTGGGGGGGAAGTGCATGGGAAAACGAAAGTGAGTGGCGGAGGCGGAGGTAGGCAGGATAGAGACAGAAGGGCAGACCGGAACGTGGGCGGGGATGAGGACGCAAACGGTGGAGCTAGAGACGGGAATGGGAGCGGGAACGGAGGCGGGGTGAGGCGAGGCGAGGCGGGACGGACGGACGGGCGGGCGGAGACGGGGCGGGCGGAGACGGGGCGGACGGAGACGGGCGGGGCAGGGCGGGCGGGGCGGGGCGGGCGGGGTTGGGCAGGACGGACGGGACGGGACGGGATGCGGTGGAGCGGGCGGGCGGGATGGGGCGGAGCGGGTGGGGCGGAATGGGACGGGCGGGGCGGGACGGACGGGACGGGGTGGGGAGGGCGGATGGGACGGGGGCGGGGCGGAATGGGACGGGGCTGGGCGGGCGGGGCGGGATGGGACGGGCGGGGCGGGGCGGGGCGGGCGGGGCGGGGCGGGGCGGGGCGGCGAGAGCATTGGAGGCAGAACCGGGAGCTCGCCCGCGTGAATTCGCGCAAGCAGGTACGCCAGCCCGTGAAGAGAATTCGCCGCCTTAAGCGCCCGCCGCGCTCGCGCATTTCGACGGCGGTTTTTTAATTTCGGCACTCGCGGCTGGCGGGGTGGGGGCGCCCGCAAAGGGGGAGCCGCGAGGGGCGGGCGGAACGATGGATAAGGGCCGAGAGGTGGGGGCGTGAGGAATCGCGGGGCGGGGGTCATGTCAAAAATGGCAGGAAAAAATGTGAGCAGTGTGACTCTCGGCGAGTTTTGTGAGTGGAATTAATGCAAAGAAACAAAATACCATACATAACCCGTCGGTGGATTTGAATCATGCTCGATAATAATTTTTGTTATTGGTTTATTTTTATAGAGAGATTGCTATAAAAGGGGTATCTCTGGGGACCGCCTTTACATCTTCTGCTTGGCTACAGCTGGCAACATAACTGCAAGCTATGTACAGGCACTGAATTTATCAATGCGTTCGTTTAGAGTTAGATCGCTTGTAAATGGATTCTTCACTATCACTTGCAATACCATCGCCGTACGTTCAGTTTATTGGTTTTCCGACGTCTTAAAATTGTCCCTTCTTAGATTAACTCCTGTATATCGGGAGGGGGATGGTACTTCTTCTAAATGATTGGTACTGGTATGAAGGTGAAACTAATAATGGGGCTCTATCTTCTACTCATGTTTGCTTCTCAATATTGTTACGTTCTTTCCATATTTACAAAGAATTATGTAATCGTTTAGTTGGGATCATTAACATATCATAATTAACAGTACTTTTAATAGTATAGTGGTTGAAGAACAAACACGCTCTATGTCCTGATGAGATAAATGTGAAAATGTCACAAACTGATTTGTCAATGTTATAGAGATAATGATAGACACTAGTTACATTGTGAGCTACTTTTCCAGTGACATTTAGTAATAATTTTGAGTTGAATGCTTCAGATTTACTCTGCATTAAAAATGAAGTAGGTATTCGCATTTTCTGCAACGGAGGTACGTCAACCTGCCAAGCTCGCGAGACGCAATAACGCAAAGGTAACGTAGAAGTATGTGCAGAGGTCGAAAGAGCACAGGCTGACAGGGACAAGGTAGTGAGGGGCAGGGACGGGCTGGCAGGAGCGAATCCGGGACGGGGGTGAAGGACGGGCCAGGGCGTGGCAGGGCGGGGCGGGGGTGGAGTCGTGCTGTCTTCTTACCTCGCGCGTGCGAGCCTTCTTTTGTCTCGGCCGCTGACAGCACCTCCGCCGCCTCCGTGCATCTGGCCTTTGTCTGAGCCTCGTTGTTGTCCTGGCTGCACGTGTCCCTACAGGCGTTTTGCGGCCCATCGGATCCTCCTTGCGGAACGCCAGTTCTTTCACGCCAAAAGATTTTTCACTTATTTTATTTTTTTATTTACATATAGTTAATTGTTTATTAACATTTCTGCATATTTTTATTTCCCTAGATGTTATACTCAAGTCGTGGATACCACTGATACCTTTCTAGCGTCATTAAATATTTATTACTCTTATATTTTATAACGGTGACAATTGGAGACGAAGTGCACTGAAGAAATAGTGCGGGAAAATAAAGACACCCAGCAGAAAGAAATAGATAGTGACATAAAAATCTCTAAAATGAATATATAATCCGAAGTTAGCAGTTTTAGTGAGCATCAATTGGGTGATTGACACAGTTTAACAATGTTAGTATCTCCTGGCTCACAAAAAAAACAAGGTACACGAAATAAGACCAGTATTAAAAGTATTGCAAAATGAGAACAATAATGGTAAAAGTAGAGCACAATGATTGAATTCGAATGTTTTATTAAAAACACAGTTGAACAGCAATAGGTTGAGCAGGCAGGTTTAGTTCCGGAACCCAATAAAACGTTTGATTCTGTAAAAAAAATCTATCAATTCTGAAAATGCTTTTGAAACAAGAAATTACCACAAAAGAGTGCAGCATTTTGAATAAAACATGTCAAATATATGACCTGCTATGAAGAAGAAAAGAAACAAGAAAACCATGGAGATCTTACTGCAGCATTTAGGTGCGGAAATTTCTCTTGAGAAAAATAGTATTTTATGATCTCACTTCAACTGTTCGAGTGGAAGGTGTTGCCGTGAGCAATTTATTTATATTATTATTATTATTATTATTATTATTATTATTATTATTATTATTATTATTTGTTGGAGTCTGTAAACATTTTTAACTTCCTACATGCCCTACATGCATTAATGTTTACCATGAGTGTTTAAAAAAACTGAATGAGATATTATGCCACTTCGGCAAAATCGTCTACTCATTTTGTTGCATCATTATCTCCCATTATGGATTATACAGATATTTAATACACACTTAGTATAAAGTAACTTTTAATGAAACTGTCAGGTACTGAGGACGTTCGAATCACAGAATGACTGTAGATAATCAACGATACAAATGACTTCTCGGGAGGGGTGACCTCAAGGGAACTCAAAGGAAAAATGTTGCGAATCGGTTAAGTGCGGACGCAACGAGGCCGCAGACACGCATTGCCAATCAAGCCAAGGAGACTGGAAATTGTCCGTCGCGCTAGGTGCGGCCCTGTCGTGATAAGGCAGACACACAGGCAAACCCTCCAAGGCTCCAGCGAACATTAAGATGGAGGAGGAAGTATTTAAAAAATAATCGTTTTCCACTTCATTCGAGGATTTTCAAAAATACATCGTTTCCAGCCCTAAAATAATTGAAGCAATAAAGATGCACATATAAGTTTGTGTTTGTTCATATAAAATGTTTATTTTAAGTGTAAGTATAGTGCGCCAGGAAAATCTCTCCGCACTGAACCGAGTCAGGGCCTCCTATTACAAATTGCATTTACGTTGGTGGCAAACAAATCACGGGGAAACAAGTGAAGCGGTCAACAATTATAGCACCTCTTATGATTGTAGAGAGTATGGTATTTACGTTTTCTTTTGTTACAAGCCACAGACTACCAACATTATTTCTGTTGCTAACACTCTTACCAGCAACGTGCAACTGTAGAGAGTGTTTCCTGGCGCGCTGTACGATAACATGAATAAATTTAATGACGTATGCCCAAGGTTTGGTTTGGTTTGATTTTTTCGTGATTCCGGGCGCGTCAACTGCTTTGGTCATTAGTCCCGTTACTGAAGTGCATGTTTTTTCTCTCGAGAGATGGTTGTGGTTTTCCCCCGCTGGATGGCGAGATCCGGCGCCGACCTACCGTCGGCTAGTGGGGTTTCCCCCTAACCAGGACTCTCCCACCAGCGAGGCACCGCCCCAGCCGGGACAAGCTCTAAGCTCCCGACCGATCTCCCAGAATATGTGGTAGTGTAGTGCATGTTAGTGTAAGTGTGTGTGTAAGGGGGAGAGGATAGGACAAGGAAGAGGAAGGAAAGATCGCGCGCGGTCCGTGGCCGTTTAGTAGGGTACTGCTCCGGCATTCGCCTGGTGTTGATCGAAGAAACCACGGAAAACTCGTAAGCCCAAGAACAACCTCTAAATAAAGATTAAATGTTGTTCAAAACATACGTTTAATTTGAATTTGCTGTAATTCAAACCAAACGAGATCGACAAATCAAACCTGATCTTGGGATTTGTGAAGAGCACCACCCACGAGTAGAAGTTCAGAGAAGTTTTGAAGTCACTTTATCCAATGCTTGTAGAGCCAGTTCTGATGTACTCTTCACTAGTTTGGTCTCTCGTCTTTGCGACTCATTTATGTAGACTGGAGACTGTCCAACATAAGTTTTTTAGAATAGTTATGCGATATTTAGAACTTCCTGATCCTTTTATTGGTCATGAATATTTTCACATTGGGTTGCCGTTAGATTGATCGCTAAAACCGGTAAGTGATTTCGGGTTTCATCCAAACAGGTGAAAAGATGTGTGGGAATAGTGATGTCAAGATTAGGAATCTGTGGAAATAGCATGCCTCGCGGAAACTGTAGCATGCCACTAATTTATCAGCGCATCCGGCGTTGAGAAATGAAACTAGTAAGTACGGGCCATTTTTCTCGCGAAGGCGTAGTTGAAACCCACTGCAGCGACTTCGTTAAGGAAGACGAAATGTTCTTATTTTGAACATCAAAATGGGACTTCCTACGTTTTCATTTGAATAATTGATTGATTGATAGTCATTCCAAGCTAGTTAACTATCAAGGTCATTAGCTCCGTAAATGTAGTGCATGTTTTTTTCATCAGAAGGTGGCGGAGGTCTTCCCCTGCTGGATGACAAGATCCGGAGCCGACCTACCGTTGACTAGTGGGGGTTTCTCTAACCAGGTATCTCTCACCAATGGGGCACCGCCCCAGCCGGGACAAGTAAGAGGAAGGAAATATCGTCCGCTGTCCGTGGCCCGTTTGTTAGAGTAATGCTCCGGCATTCGCCTGACGTTGATTGGATAAACCACGAAAAACTACCGATCAGAGCACCCGGTCGCTACAATTATCCACCAGACTGAGATTGAATACAAACCTAGCTGAAATGCTAGTGTCGAAAATCCTGCCGTTGTCGGAACTCGAACCTAAGACCTCCTGGTCAGAAGCACGGCAGTGACTTCAGTTAATAAACCGTAACTCCCGGTTTCTTATTTGATAATTACATTTATTATTATTATTATTATTATTATTATTATTAAACGTTTATTTACAATATGTTCATATATCGAACAAATTGTTATTAATTATACTCCAATATTTAGTATCAAATAGAGGCAAATCATTGAAACTTATTTAACACACTTATGGCTAAAGTATTGGTATGGCATTCTATTTTTTAAGATATTTACAACTATTTTTTTATTTATTCATTCACATTTTAAAATCATTGTGAATCACATCGTTTTGCACGTACCACGGGGAATTGGCAATGTTTCTAAACATTTTAGACTGAAATCATTGGATGATTTGAATATTAAATTTGCTACAAATGTCCCTGCATGCATCAAGTCCAAACATGACATAAAGGCTGCTTGGACTTACTGTATAATCATCTATTTATTACTTTTATTAATAATTAATCATCTAAATAGAATTTTTAGTCGATTGTTAGTCATTATCCTGCGGTCCAGTGATAACTATACACTAATTCGACCGAAGTGCATGCCATTTATTTCTCTTCTCGCTCATTCTGAACCCAGTTCACCAAGCCGACGTCTTCGAGCGCGCGGGAACCCCACGGCCATCCTCGCACTCGTTCCCCAAGGGGCCGGCATCCGGCAGCATGTGAGGAATGCAAAGGTGACTGATGAATCAGAGGAGAGAACGCCACCCGACCCAGCGGCGCCCAGCTCCACTCACACATCCACCGTCCCGCGCCGCGAACGCCCTTCTCCGAGTTCATAATGAAGTTATAATTTCTACTCCACCCCCACCCCTCGCACATCCCCCCTCTCTTCTCTTTTTCTTCACCCCGCCGACGCTGCCACGACGTACCCTCGCGGTCTTATCGATCAACGCCCCGCCGCCGCGACGCCGCCGCCGCCCTCGCGGGCTGCGTCGCGACGCGTCGGGTTGGGGGGGCGGGGCGGATTTTAAAACCACGACGAGCTGCCGACGCGTCCCTCACGGCGCCTCAAGACCCTGCGCGCAGACCGAGGCGCTGCGAAGAGGCGGTCAGACGATTGGTTTGGTTTGGTTTTTTCGTGTTTCCGGGCGCGTCAACTGCTTTGGACATTAGTCCCGTTAGTGTAGTGCATGTGTTTTTCTCGGGAGATGGCGGTGATCTTCCTCGCTCGATGGCGAGATCCGGCGCCGACCTACCGTCGGCTAGTGGGGTTTTCCCCTAACCAGGACTCTCCCCCAGCGAGGCACCGCCCCAGCCGGGATAAGCTCAAAGCTCCCGACCGGTCTCCCGGAATATGTGCTAGTGTAGTGCATGTTAGTGTAAGTATGTGTGTAAGGGGAGAGGATAAGAGAAGGAAGAGGTAGGACACATCGCGTGCGGTCCGTGGTCTGTTTCGTAGGGTACTGCTCAGGCATTCGCCTGGTGTTGATCGGAGAAACCACGGAAAACTACCGATCAGAGCAGCCGGCTGCTAGAATTCTCCTCCAGACAGCGAGTGAATTCGACCTAGCTGAAAAGCTAGTGTCGAAAATCCAACCTAGGACCTCCCGGTCAGAGGCGCTGCAGTGACACCAGTTGATGCACTGAGCTACCGCTCCCGGTTCGTGGTCAGCCGAGGACCTTTACATGAGTTTCTGTTGTCTCTTTCGTACCTGATTGCACGGTCACGTACGTGAAGTTTCAACGATTATTCCTTCATATTTTATTCCTCAGCGCCACATCGAATTGGGTTTCACTACTTGGTAATCTGTTTTAATATCGGATTAAAATAGAATCTTCAAAAATATCCAAGAATGGTTGAAGTCACTGATACGAATGTGAGTAATTGTAAGCAATGAATGGTTTTAAATGTGACAATGTTTCGCCACCCCCCCCTCCCCGGTGCCTCAAGACCCGGCGCGCAGACGGTGGCGCTGCGAAGAGGCGGTCAGTGTCGGTGATGAACACTTTTCTTAGATTTCGAAATATCTGTTGTCTCTTTCACATACGATGTTTCCAGTAATGTGCCTGCATTTTCATAGGTTATTCCTTCAATTGAAATTTTTTTCTTTGGTACCGTTATGTAGAGAGTTTCGATACTTCGTAATCTATTTGTGCCTATCTTTTGTGCCAACGAATAACAAGTTATCGATGTCAGTGATGTAGATTCATAAGGAGTGAGGAATTGTAAATGAATGGTTTTGAATGTGACGATGTATCGCCTGCCCCAAAGCGTGTCAAGACCCTGCGGCTCAGATGAAGACGCCGCGAAGAGGCGGTCAGTGGCGGTGATGAACACTTTTCTTAACTTTCGAAATATCTGTTGTCTCTTTCACTCTGATGTTTCAGTAATGTGCCTGCATTTTATGGTTATTCCTTCAATTGAAATTTTTTCTTTGGTTCCGTTATGTAGAGAGTTTCGATACTTCGTAATCTATTTGTGCCTATCTTTTGTGCCAACGAATAACAAGTTATCGATGTCAGTGATGTAGTTCATAGGAGGAGAATTGGCGGCCAGATGAAGACGCCGCGAAGAGGCGGTCAGTGGCGGTGATGAACACTTTTCTTAACTTTCGAAATATCTGTTGTCTCTTTCCCTCCTGATGTTTGCAGTAATGGTCATGCACATTTGACCCTGAAAATATATTTATTTTCCGAAATGTTGCTATTACTATTATATATCACATGTAATATATTGATAAAAACAGTTATTTTAAAGTTACAAAACATTTTTATAACGACCAAAAACAGTCTGATAAATTATGATGTAGGAGTGAGTAATTGTTAAAGATGAATGGTTTAGGGTAGGATGGTGTTTCGCCTCACCCAGGGCGCCTCAAGTCTCTGCGAGCAGACGGAGACACGGCGAAGAATCGGTCAGCCGAGAACTTCTGTTAAGTTTCGAAACCTCTGTTGTCCCTTTCACACCTTATTTTTCCTGTAATCTGCATGCTCTTTCATATATTATTTCTTCAAATGAAATTTTATTCTTTGGTACCGTAATGTAGTGAGGTTTGGTATTTCGCAATCTATTTTAATATTTGTGCCAACGAATAAAGAATTAACGATGCCACTGATGTAGGTTGATCGTAAGAAGTGAGTAATTGTAAACGAATGGTTTTGAATGTGACGATGTTTCGCTTCCCCCACAGCGCCTCAAGACCCTGCGCCCCAGACGAAGACGCTGCAAAGAGGCAGTCAGCAAAGAACGTTTTCTTGAGTTTCCAAATCTCATCTCTCTCTTTTACATCTGATACACGGGCCTGTATATGAATTTTCACTGATTATTCCTTCATAAGTATTTGAAATATTTTATTCTTTCGCGCCATGTTGTAGTGTGTTTCGATACATTGAAATATATTTTAAAGTGTGTGCCATCGATAGGTATGTTAATGAATTATTGAAACACCCAGTACTTAAAGCACAAAATGGAATTACAAACATATGGGAAGGGAATAGTTAGATAAAGGATAGTTGAAGGGGTCAGGAACATTTTGGGTTTGTTACTTTCGATTTCCATTGAGTTACATAGTAAAATGTATCTGTTACTCACCTATACCTACAAGAAATCATAACAAACTTTCCTACAAGATCACACTTTATTTTATTTGTTATACTACTTACACAAAATGGAATGCTAGGGTCATGTAGATAGTGCTTTCCCCCCTTTCCTGGGTAAGGGTCCTGTTTGTTGTTTTGCAATTGCTTGCCACTGGTTAAACGATGGCAGGTTGATCATAAAGAGTGAGTAATTGTAAACGATGAATGGCTTTTGATTGGGTGTTGATTCGCCTTTTATACGGTGCCCCACTGGCACATGGCCAATGACACGCGGTCAATGGCACATGAACAGAAGCTTCAAAATGTCTATCACCTCCTTTTTACTCCCACACCTGATCACACGTTATTGTGCGGAAACTTCAGAAAGTTAATCCTTACTATTTTTTGTTCCTTGCAATATATGACAATTAGTATCATATTTAATACAATAGATAATAGAAACCCTTCCCGACCAGCACAGCGGTAAGTAAATTTTTATGAACGAGTGATACACGAAATTACCAATGACTATTTTGCATATACATACATTAATAAACTCAGTATAATTCTCTTACATAATTACGACATGCTTCCATGAAATTGTTTACAAATTTGTCTATCTTTTGAAAGTAAACAAGAGGACGGCATTGTAATTGTAAGCGAGAAAAGTCGATTTTTATAGATAAATACACACCCGCTATAGTGAATATTTACTCTAGGTTAGTCAACTGGCGCATGAACAAAAGTCTATCAAACATCAATATGTATTTTTTTATTATCTTAAAGAGCTCTCGAAACATGACGTGGGCACATATACAATGAGACAGGAACGCTGCAAGGCGATAAGTGCTGTTAATAATGTGCATTAAGGAGTATCGTTTAACTTCCGGAAAGAGACTAGTTAAGATGAAAACCAACAGAGAAGTGAAAATGTAGGGATAAAAATAGTGAAAATAAAGCGTGTTGTTAGAAAATACTTATAAAAGAGTCGGACACGTCTTTTAGCAATTTCGTACTTGAGACGTACGCAACATGTGACCAATGCTTTAATAACAGAAATAATATTAAACTATTATATCAAATAGAAACTTATATGCTCAAATAAATGTTTTAGAAATAATTTATTACTATAACCATTTAACATATTTCAGAATAGTAATGTTGAAATTGTTAAAATTATTTTCATGAAACTAAAAAGGTTTAAATTTTCTAATAAAGCTATTAGTTTTTTCTGTTTGCATAGTCTCCCAATTTCCGTCATTGTTGATCGTACCTGATCGTACCTGTTGACCGAATCAACCCAACCCTACCCGTATTACCATCAAAATAATAATCCACAAAACGAACGAAACCTTTAATTTCCGAAATCAAAAACACATCCGTAATTTCTATTCAAGAGTCGTGAAGTGCGTTTGTACAGTCTCTCTAAAACGCCAGTCCCTCGTTACTTTCTTCAACACTCCATCAGTCATTTCACTTCGACTTCGTTGCTCCAAATACAATTCCTCCTTTACAGACGGAAGAAGAACGATTCCGCGTGCAACACAGACCACTGCACAGAGACCGACTACATACCCAGCTTGACTAAATAAAAGAGTCCGCAGGTAATAAAGCGCCAAGAGGCAGCTATACACTCGAAGCTGGAGACTACTCGATCCATATAAAGCCTATGGAAGGAAAGTCCTCTCCGCGGTATGCGAAGTCCGACTTGCTTGGCAAATGCCGCAGCCGATGCTAAAGAGTCGTTACTAGAGCGAGACGTTTGGAATATCCAGCGAGGGATAGCAGTGGTAGAAAGGTAGCGAAAGGGGAGCGTTGCACTTAACTGTGATTACACGAAACGTTTACGATGTCACTCTACTCGACGCGTTTTCGCAACGTCCTTGTCTCGAGCTTTCATTGTTTCTTGCGAACAATTGCAGTCGTAACCTATTTGATCTCGGTGTGATTGTGCTTTTCTTACAATCTTTTCTAGCGAAATGCAACATCATAGAGTCTATTGGTTTTGATCGAGACGTTTCATTGCTGATGAATTTAGAATAACTGCATGGGTTTTCGCTATTAAAAGATACTTTCGTGAAATGTAGATTCATTGCTATAAGTAAATGGGGAAAGTTCCAAGGAACGAAACATTTGACGATCTTTGAAGAAAGAAATGGCGGAATCACAAATTCAGATACCATGACTCTTGATGCCATTACATCGAGTTCGTGTTCACGCTCATTTGTTGTAATTTAGTGAAAATAAAGTCAAACATAACTGAACAAGAATATGTTTCGAAACCCTTTCATATTTATGATGTTCTTTGGTAAAATCCATAAACATAAAGTGAGTTTACTACCTAGTGAGATTCTCTTCTCTCAAAATCATGACGTTTTGAGATACTGTAAGTATATGTACTGTGCGAGGGTCAAGTAACTGAACTTATGTCAATTGAAACTATTTCCACAAACTAACAACTTCCCGAAAAAATTAATTAAAATTTCCTTTGTTCCAATAAGCGATAACTCATTCCTATAAGAGAGGTAATCTGTTCCCTCATTTGGATACATTTCCAATTTACGTTATGTTCTTACGCGCTGCTCATTAATTGTTCTGTTTTAATTTATTTTAGTCTGTGTAATAGTTTTTCTATTCATGACTAGTATTATTATAGATTTTTTATTATTCATGATTATTATGAAAAAGCCGATTTTTCGCAGAATATTGAGATTTTATACAACTTTACCCTTTCTGATAGGTTGAATAAATTTCATTCGTTAATTCCTTACGGCAGATTTAATATGTTTAATTATTAAATATAAATACATTTAGAAATTAGAATTATTGTACAACAGAGTTAATTACATGGTGGTTATGTGTCAATTTTTTGCAATTTAGTGAATAATTAACGACCAATATGTTCATACGATTAAGATTATAGCGTATTTATTTATTATTAGTATACGCTATTTATAAATGTTAACGTTTTCAGGTTTGATGTTAAATAACAATAATGACGCTAAGTCGCGTGCAAAGTGAAAGTGAAGCTCTGGGAGAGCACATGTCAAATTGACTGCTGTTTCTGGGAAAAATATAGGTAAACTCTGTGGCCAAGAAAATGAGAAAAAGAATAGGTACTAATAACTCGTAGCCTTGTTTCCGATCTCATAAGGGAGCTCTCATTCTACGTTCATCATGGATTCAGCCCTTAGACAGTCTTAGGTGGCTCAGGGCTTCAATTGATATCACCTTAACCTTCTCTGTAACATCTTAGGTTTCGAGTCGCGACGATGGCTGAATTTTCGACCCTAGCTACTACACATGCCGGAGTCCGGTTTGAGCTTGTCCGGACTAAAGCATTGACACACTGGTAGGAGATACCTGATAGGGGAAAACCTGCACGCTGAGGGGTTGTTCGGTCACCCAGTTTGGGAAGATCATCGACAACTCTCGCAATAAAGAGCTCAACTGTGGAATAGAATCTTTTGAAATGAATCTCATTTTATGACACTGCTCTAAATTTAATTAAGACATAAAACACTTGCTAATAGTGAGATCAGTCTCTTTGCATGGTGAGCACAATTAGTGAGCACAATTATTAATATACCATATACTAAACTCAATTTGAATGAAGTCGCGCCTCCAAACGGAAACAAAGTCACATTGTTTGCAGTTTGAATTGAGTTGTGTCAATCAATTTGGAGGAAATCAAAGGATTTGTTAAAAACATCTAAATAATCGTGTCAAATGAAACCTGCATCATTTAGTAGCATTTTTGAATCTGTATCACTAAATAACTCCTAAGCGAAGCGTTCTAGGCCTTAAAACTTAAATTATGGGGCTAAAGGCCTCAAAGAAATGTTCATCACACCTTAATCTACTTGAACTACTTGATCTACTTGAATAAGATCATCTTGAACATTTTATTCCATTTTTCCTGGTCCTGCGCTTCTCTATTCTACCCCATCTGTTCAGAGCCTGCAGAACATGCAAGTGAATGTGGAATTAAACTAATTACTTCACATTCTACACGACTTAATTACACGAGTGTAGCTCTGTGCTCGGTAATAACGTTAAATAAGAATAATTTGTATTGAAGAGGATGTATTGTATTGTTATCAATTACAAGGTGATATAGAGAACAAGTGACGGAGGCTAATAGAGTCTTGAAGAAAAGACTATTACTGGCTTGATATGGAAATAGAAAAACAGGGAAAAGGTTGTGGTTTAACGTGCTTATACACTCAAAATTATATACTACTTTTTTACTGATACTTATTATTGTATTCGAAACAGAATGATATTATCCGGCATAATTTACCTGGATCGAGAAGATTGTGGTTACAAGGAAATATGAAGTCAGTTGAATGATGATGTGTTCTCTTATGTAGGAATTATGGGCGAGAAAACAAAATACAAACCAAGTCAAAGTAACATCTAGTTAATTAGTAATCAAGTATAACTGAATCATTAATAGTTAAACGAAACAAATATTGTATGTATCACGAGCGTTAACTGGTTTTAATAACCTCGGGTGGCCAAAGGCCGCCGCTTGATCATTAAACACACTCATAATGTCCTTGGAACGTAAATAGTTTTCCACATGTTTCAAAATTTACAGCGTGAAAACAGTTCGTGTATATTTGTAATGAGAATATTCCTTTGGGTGACATGCGGTCTATATATGGAAGTTATTTTGAATACACTTTGTAAATTTACAAAACACAAAATGTTTCAGTTGATTTGATTTGACTTTTTCGTGTTACCGGGCACGTCAATTGCTTTGGTCATTAGTCCGTTAGTGTAGTGCACGTTTATTTCCTCTGGAGATGGCGGTGATTCTTCCCCGCCGGATGGCGAGATCCGGCGCCGACCTACCAGTCGGCTAGTAGGGTTTCCCCCTAACCAGGACTCTCCCACCAGCAGGGTACCGCCCCAGCCGGGACAAGCTCTAAGCTCCCGACCGATCTCCCAGAATATGTGGTAGTGTAGTGCATGTTAGTGTAAGTGTGTGTGTAAAGGGAGAGGATAGGATAAGGAAGAGGAAGGACAGATCGCGCGCGGTCCGTGGCCCGTTTCGTAGGGTACTGCTCCGGCATTCGCCTGGTGTTGATCGGAGACAAAACACGGAAAACTACTGATCAGAGCAGCTGGTCGCTAGAATTCTCCTCCAGACAGCGACTGAATTCGATCCTAGCTATGAAAAGCTAGTGTCGAAAATCCTGCCGCCGTGGGGAGTGGGAACCTAAGACCTCCCGGTCAGAGGCGCTGCAGTGACATCAGTTGATGCACTGCGCTACCGCTCCCGGTAAATGTTTCGGTAGTCCGTGGCGCCGCCCCCGGCTGTAAGAGGGCGCGGCGTGGGCGGGCGTCCGGCGTCCGAAGGAGCATTCCGATCACGCAGGTAGGCGGCGCGGGCGGCGGCATTCGCAATATCTCAGCGCGACTGGGCTCGCCTCGTGGCGTCCCATCGCGTCCCCGCACCGCTGCAATATCCGGGCGCGCGCCCCAGCACAATGCGTGCGCAGCAAAGGGTGCGCGGACCCCACGTCTTCCAGGGCGGTAGTGGTGGTGGTGGAAGTAGTGGTGTTGGTGGAGGTAAGTGGTAGTGGTGGCGGTGGCGGCGGCGGTGGCGGTGGCGGTGGCGGTGGCGGTGGCGGTGGCGGTGGCGGCGGCGTTGGGGGGTGGGATGGTATGGGTGGGTTGGGTGGGTGGGGGGCGGTGGGGCTGTTGCTGTGGACGTGGCGGTGATCGATTGTTAGTGATTCCGGATGAGTCAGCTACTGAGGTCATCATCGTACGAGTAGTGTTTCGTTTTTCATTGGGAGGTGTACGTATTAGGATGTGTATTGGGATGTGTACCCCATCATACGTTTTTCATTGGGAGGTGGCGGTGATCTTGCCCCGTTGAATGGCGAGATCCGGCGCCAACCTACCGTCGATTTTCGGAGTTTTCTCCGACCAGGTGTCTCCCACCAGTGGGGCAACGCCCCAGCCGGGACAAAGCTCCAGACCCGCCTCCCGGCATGTCCGGTAGTATAGTGCATGGTAGTGTAAATGTGTGATAGCACAAACAACAGGAAGGAAAGATCGCGCGCGGTCCGTTACCCGTTTATTAGGTTACTGCTCCGGCATTCACCTGGTGTTGTTCGAAAAAAAACCCAGAAAACTACTGATCAGAGCAACTGGCCCCTAGGATTCTCCTCCAGACAGCGACTGAATTCGACCTAGCAGACAAGCTAGTGGTGAAATTTCTGACAGACGGGATTCGAACCTAGAACCTCCCGGTCAGAGCAATGAAATCAGTTGATGCACTGAGCCACCTTTTCCGGTGTGGCGGTGATTGTGGTGGCGGTGGTGGTATTGGTAGTGATGGCGATGGTGAGGGTGGCTATTGCAGTGACGGTGGGGGGCGACATGAAAGATTTTCAAAAAAATAACAGCGCATCAACTCGGGCCAGATCGACCGGGGAATATCCATTTTGAAAAAAAAAAAAAAAACAACACAAACAACTACGTAGGTTTTAGGCGCTAGAGGTGTTCACAGATGGACAGACGATATATTACTCCGCATATACGTACTTAGACGAGAAAGTAATTATGTAACTTTCTGTACCATGTGTATCTTGATTTTCTTTCTGTATATCTGTTCACTATTTGTTTTAGAATTTAAAACACCTACTTAACACAAATTCGAAAAGATTTGGAAAGGTTTAAGAAAAAAATAACACTTTTATCGACTATTTTAATGAAGCGAATCGTCTTAATTTATTTTATTTAATGTCATTTTATTTAATGTGGGATACATTATCTAACGTTGCAGTTAAACTGCTTTCAGTTATATATTATTAAGGCGAATCTAATAAAAGCAGTATTGGATGTGATCTGCATCAGATCGGCTGATACACTACACGGTCTAATCAGAATTGTATCGAAGAAGATACGATCAAATTGGTTCCGCTCATACTAGTACTAGTGTTGTGTGAGACATTTATTCGGTCCTACTAACATTCGAAATGTACCTCTACAGAGTCTTGATTCGTCTCAGATATTCAGCCAGTGTGAACATTCTTCCATAGCCGGGACACGATCGGAAGATATCGTCTTACGAAATCTATTAGGAATACACATCATAGACGTAATCATTAGGCATAGGATTTTTTGACAAATGCCTATTTCACTGTTTTGATTTACACAATCGAAATGAATTGCATATACATTCCTCGAATTTTCGGTTCTACAGTTAAGTGCACTGCTTCCTACGCATTAGAGAAGAACATGCTTGTATTTATTTGACACAATATAATATTAAATAAATAAAATTCCCATAAAGTAAATCTTCATATTTTTTTTGTTTCTCCCTCGACGATGCATATAGCACAGCTAACTTGGTAGGTTGTATTTGCATTGAAATTATGAATTCATCGTACCATGCATCACGCCACAAAATTCCATCCTTTCTTGGAGTGTCATTCGAATGTCATCTGTTTTTCTTATGAAGCTCAAGAACCGTAACGCATATAAGAACGCAAAGAATGCACGTACTCATTGGAAAGAGCTTTTTTGACCACCTGATCCCAGATTACTAATTCAGTTGCACTTGTGATTAAAATTATTTTCCTACTTAGTAACGCACCAGAAAGCATTTATCGACAACATTTTAACTAACTGCAATATTGACTGAACACTTAAAAGTACTTTCCACGTAAATTATTGTTATTTAAGAGTGAGAGAATAGGCCACTAAAAACGCAAGCCCTTGAGACATCTCAAGAACCTAAAAAGCGAAGAAAAACTATCGAAACAGTAGAGTAACTACTGGACAACGAAGTCATGGAGGTTAAAAGTCAAATCAGAGCAAAGAATGCAAAGTACAATGCAACACAATTTTTTTGTAACAGTAAAGAGCTATCAGATGTGGAATTTTGTTGATTCCCAGTGTACTTATTTAATTTACTGCTTTCACACTGTGCCGCATCCTTCAAATTACTTTTCGGAATAGCAGTAAATACTTATTCAATAAATACACATACCATTCAATTCTAAAATTGACAAAGAGCTACTTTTAGATATTTTGCCATCGTTTCTCTGACTAGCCGGTCTAGATGCACGGAGGCCTGGAACATCGTGTAAGTACGTTACGTCAATGGCTATGGGTTCGAGACCTACGCAAGCCGTTCCTGTCCCGTGTCGGAGTGTTCATGTCTCCATGTGGATTGGTAGGCTCCTTCACACCATGACATGTTGTTTCTGAACCATTATTCTTCTTTCAATATTTGATGAATCATCATTCATCTCTTTTCACGACTCAGCCATCATCACCGTGCAGTAAAGTAGTAGCATTACCTCCAGGCATAGAGTGCGATTTTTCTAATCGTGCCTCTGACAGATATCAGTTGTTGACGGTTTCATCCAATCAGGAGCTTATACGTCGCTAGAGTGACGTCACTATGGTGATGTTCCAGCTTTCGATTGGATGAACCCGTGAACAGCTGACACCAACCAGAGGACGGTTAGACAAATCGCACTATAGGCGTTTGCACCAGAGGAGCGGCTGGGGCACCGTAGCTAGACATAATAAAACGTTTTACTTCCTTAAATACGATATATTATTGATTGTTCCCATTTCTTAAGCTGGTACACTTTGGGGAATAGATTCACGCCATTTTCGAAAGAAGTTCTACAATTCATCTGACAAATTTACAAAATGTTTCAAGAAAAATAAGTGTTATAAAATTAATTATATTATTAAAATAATAACTTAATTCTCTCAACACGTTTTATTTATTTACTAGAAACTAGCATATGTAAACAAAACTGTTTAATGGAAAATGGAGCCCCGAAATTAAAGTGGCTCCCTTCGTTTTAAGCTGCTCTTGCCTGCTACTTCTGCCTAGGAAATGCGAGGACACTAAAGCATAAGACTTCTTCATCACCTGAGATTAGAAATGAATGTGCTCATCATCAAGCGGAACGTAGGGAACATAGGTGATTATTGGTTGCTGCGAGATGCGTAATGTAGTGAGACCGGGATAAACGGGTCAGCTTTTTTCAATTTTTATTTTCATCTCTTGTCATGTGTTAGATAACAGTTAAGAAATAATACGTCTTAAAAAATAAAACTCCTGGATTTATCTTTCAGGCTGTAAAGTTTGCTTATACTTGTATCAACTACGTTAATCGAGAGATCTTAGTGAATATCTTCTTAAACTAATGTTAATTAATGTAAATAAATTCACTATTGTTCGCACGTATGAATATATTGTAAATAAACGATTAATAATAAAAATAATCCCCGCTCGCCCGCCCACCAACGAGCTATAATACACTACACAGAGTGGCTGAACCGTCTCCATCTTTGCAGCAAATTGAAGCTATGTTTCATATTTTATTTTTTATTTTATTTATTTTACGTCAAAAAGCAGTTTGAAAACTGCGTATGACGTGCTATGGGAAAAGTGAATTGTGTGCACATTTTCAAAATTCTGTGATCCCTACACTAAGTCATACACTACTTAAATTTTGAAAAAGAAAGAAAAAAGCTTCCATGTAATAAAATCTATTTTCAAGGATAAAAAGCAATAAATTTTGGCTCTTATCTATGTTGTCCTTCGGAATAATACTTTCTGCCGCGAGAACATGCAAACGATAATTTGAATAATTATATTTCCCACTGAATTCTAGAAGACGTGCACAGAAAATGAAGTTACATTTATGTCCAGAAGCAAAACAAGGGGCCATCTCATCATTTGCTCAATGGATCAGGGAAACTGGACGAATAACCTGATCGAGATGGGGAATTTCTTGGAGTCAAAGCTCTGGAGAAACAGTATTCTAGTATTTCGTTTGGCGTTAGTACAATACGAGTTGACGCGGGCCTCGTGTAATTTGATTCTTACTTTATGTTTCACGACCAAAAACCAATCATTTAAATACGAAATCACAATATGTAATGAGAACGAATTGAGAAACTTTAAAAAGATGTTATTTCCTGCATCGGTTTTAGACATACGTCTGGAATTTGTTGCAATGTTATTGTAGTTAGCACAACACCTGAAAGTGAATGTTATTGCAAAAAGAAGGGAAAAATAGATCACAAATAAGGCGGCATACTTGAAAAATGATATGTTTGTAGTTTGATGACTTTATTTTTACAGTTACAAGCCGAAAACACTGAAGGCATAGTGAATATTATTATTCTTCTCACTAAGAGGCGACAATACAGAAATAATATCTGATAGAAACAACATGTCGATTCAGTACAACTGTTCTACACGCCACCCTCAGGTACCTCGTGAATTGACTGCAAGAAACATGGCGGTTTCTAGTTCTGCGAACGTCCACCAAGAGCGCTTAAAGCAGAGGGTCAGCCACTCTATGTAGTATAGTCAAATCCGATTATAGTGAACTCGGATATAGTGAATTCTCGGTTATAGTCAACTTCGATCACTGGCCCCGTTTCACTTACATTACAAATAAGCATAAAAATATTCGGATATAGTGAAACTGAACTTTGGCTATAATGAACGTAGCAAAGAAGTCCTAGAAATTAATTGGATTTCGTATGTTATTAGGCGAGTTAGTGGCTTCGGAGAGTGGGATGGTGTTCCAACAGTGCAAGAGGCATTGAAAGGTATAGAGATCGCATTTCGAAATTTGGAGACAGAATACAATGCAGAATCAAGTGTGGAGAGAGATCGAACTTTGGAGAAGGATCTAGAGAAATTTCGAATGAAATATGTACAAGCAAATAATTGAAAATAACTGAATTTTAAGTTATTGAAATTTTCAGCTCGGGCTGTTAATGTATTCCTGCTGTATCTCTATGTAAATAAAATCGATCGTTGTAGAGAAATTCTATTTAATTTTGACATCATCGGATATAGTGAACCTCTGATATAGTGAACCAAAACTGTTAGTGCCTAGAAGTTCACTATAACCGTAGTCGACTGTATTTTCTAGCCGTTCCCCCCGAGAAATTCCATTTCATTTTGACATCATCGGATATAGTGTACCTCTGATATAGTGAACCAAAATTGTTAGTCCCCAGAAGTTCACTATAACCGGAGTCGGCTGTATTTTCTAGCCCGTTCCGCCTCGAGAAGCTCGCACGTTCCCCGAGACATTCTATTTCATTTTGACATCATCGGATATAGTGACCTCTGATATAGTGAACCAAAATGTTAGTCCCCAGAAGTTCACTATAACCGGAGTCGACTGTATTTTCTAGCCCGTTCCGCCGAGAAATTCTATTTAATTTTGACATCATCGGATATAGTGAACCAAAACTCTTAGTCCCAGAAGTTCACTATATCCGTAGTCGGCTGTATTTTCTAGCCCGTTCCCGCCCGAGAAGCTCGCACGTTCCCTCGAGAAATTCCATTTCATTTTGACATCATCGGATATAGTGTACCTCTGATATAGTGAACCAAAATGTTTCCCCAGAAGTTCACTATAACCGGAGTCGACTGTATTTTCTAGCCCGTTCCCGCCCGAGAAGCTCGCCCGTTCCCGCGAGAAATTCTATTTAATTTTGACATCATCGGATATAGTGAACCTCTGATTAGTGAACCAAAATTTTAGTCCCCAGAAGTTCACTATAACCGGAGTCGACTGTATTTTCTAGCCCGTTCCCGCCCGAGAAGCTCGCCCGTTCCCCGAGAAATTCATTTAATTTTTAGTGAACCAAAACTCTTAGACTCCAGACGTTCACTATAACCGGACGAGCGAGGACGCGGATCGTCGCCCGCGGCGTTTCCGGCTGAGAGCCTTCGGCGCGTCAACGCCGCGCTCTCAATCGCCCGCGGGCGGTTTGTTTGGGAATGCCACAGAGAGCTTCTTTTGGCGGAGTAGAAAACAAACAGCGGGTAGGTCGCGCGAGTGAGGGCACTTCTCCGCTATTCCTTCCGCGAGTCTGCAGCTAAAGATTCGTATATCGGGCGACTCAAGAATCGAGTCCGATAGTGACGGATTTTTGACTCCAGTTAAAGTACAGGCGCCTTTTCAACAATTACAGATGTATGATGTTCGTGTTCTTTTAAACTATTTGAAGATTCTGGAGAATTAGTCGGTTCATTTGCATATATCAAAGTCCATAGTCATCAATTGTACATCGTGAAGCTCGAGGAAACAAATTCACCATCTCGGCCACGAGCACCGATCGTGTGATTGGTTGGGTGGATGTTGGTGTTTCCAGGTGCTTCAACTACCGAGGCCATTTTTCCCGCAAATGTAGTGCATGTTTTTCATCGGATGGTGGATCGGTGATCTCTTGCTGGATGGCGAGAGCCGGCGCCAACCTAGCGGGGTTTCCCACGACTAGGAACCTCCACCAGCGGGGCACCGCCTCAGCCAGGACATCCTCTAAGTTACCGACCGGTCTCCCAGCATGTGTGGTAGTGTAGTTGATGTTAGTGTATGTTTAGGAGGTAGGATAAGACAAGGAAGGGAAGGATAAGACAAGGAAATATCGCGCGCGGTTCGTGGCCCGTTTGTTAGGGTACTGCTCTGGCATTCGTCTGGTGTTGATCGAAGAAACCATGGAAAACTACCGATCAGAGCATCCGGCCGCTAGAATTCTCCTCCAGTCAGCAACGGAGTTCGACCTAGCTGAGAAACTAGTGTGTAAAATCCTGTCACCGTTGGGACTCGAACCTAGGACCTCCCGGTCACAGGCACTGCAATGACATCAATTGATACACTGAGTCACCTCTCCCGGCTCGTGTAAGTGGAACCGGAATATATGGCTCAGGGCATCAAATGATGTCATTGCAGTGCCTCTGACCGGGAGGGCCTAGGCTCGAGTCCCGACGGTGGCAAGATTTTCCACAATAGCTACATCGAACCTAGCTGGGCCCAGATTTCCCGTACGCTTACATACAACAAGTCACGTTGTTTATCAAGTAAACCTGTAGGAAAAAAAGATATAGATAATGTGATTAGAAATTTACATATGGTGTTGCACGATTGCCACTGTTAAGACGTTAGCTCTGGTACATGAACAATTTCACTGTCCAACGACTTGGCACTCCCGCACCTAAGGCTACAGCAGACTTCACACAACCAGGTGACGCTACCGTCTAGATGAGAATTCTAGAGGTCAGGAGTTCTAAACTGGTCCTTTTCGTGATTTTGAATGATTTCGCAATCCATTTCAAGCAGATGCCGGGCAGTTTTTTAAACAACGGACCGTTCGCGAAACCTTCTTTGCCATCCTATCCTCACTGCATTCTAAGATCCAGGCCATGGGTTCTATTGATTCCTTACCGCAGGGTGGAGATGATGAAGAGAGGGTTTGTTTCCCTTGGAGAAAAATACTGACGAATTTTTGTTTCGAAATAGGAAATGATTTCCCGTCATTGTTGTTCAATGGTAGGTAAATAGGCGTATGTAATTTTGGTGTCTGCAAACAAAGCTCCACTGAATAACTACTGGCTAGATACAAAATTCACTACTTTGATTGGTCGTATCCTTGCTTTCTGGCAACCATTTTCAAGCGGACGCCGGAACTGAAGAACTAGTCAGGATTTTCACTCAATCCTTCATTCTCCAAGTTACTCCTTCCTTTTAAAGTCTACTTTTGAACCAAATCCGTAGGAATTGGGCTAAGCGCGCCAGAGGTCTAATGCCTCCCCCCTAAAACAACAACAACAAAAAACAATGAAAAATGATTTATTTATTTATTTATTGATTTTTTCGTGTTTCCGTGCGCGTCAACTGCTTCGGTCATTAGTCCTGTTAGTAGAGTGCATGCTTTTTTCTCGGGAGATGGCAGTGATCTTCGCCGCTGGATGGCGAGATCCGGCGCCGACCTACCGTCGGCTAGTGCGGTTTCCGCCTAACCAGGACTCTCCCACTGCGGGCACCGCCCAGCCGGGACAAGCTCTAAGCTCCGACCGGTCTCCCGGAATATATGTTAGTGTAGGGTATGTTAGTGTAAGTGTGTATGTGGGGGAGGAAGGACAAGGAAGAGGAAGGACAGATCGCGCACGGTCCGTGGCCCGTTTGGTAGGGTACTGCTCCGCCATTCGCCTGGTGTTGATCGGAGAAACCACGGAAAACTACCGATCAGAGCAGCCGGCCCTAGAATTCTCCTCCAGACAGCGACTGAACTCGACCTAGCTGAAAAGCTAGTGTCGAAAATCCTGCCGCCGTCAGGACTCGAACCTAGGACCTCCCGGTCAGAGGCGCTGCAGTGCAACGAAAAATGAGTTGGCACCATTTGTTAGTTAGAAGATGAACTATCTTTGTACATTTTTGGTTGACCAATTTTCATATATAAAGTTAAGAACTAAGTAACCATTGTTTTCTTTTCACAATTCTTTCTAATCATAACTATATAACTTTAACTTGGTTATTCTCCTTTTTTTAAAGCGGCTTAGGCCACTATTGCGCTGACCCTTCAATTAGAAACCTCACGACCTTTCAAAAACCAGGCAGCGCAACTAACCCGCGACGCGCGGCCCTACCTCCAACGCAAAATGCGCTAATTGGCTGCGGAAAAGTTGAATTCTAATTTCACGCGTCGCCACTTAGACGGAAACCGTCTGCACGGTGTCTGTGGCCTTCGAGACGCAACCTTATAAATAAGCAACCAGTGACACACTTTCGAGTTGCCACTTCTGGATATCAAATCAAGCGAGAGGCTCAGTTCGTCCGGAATAGAGGTCAGCCGGCAGTACCGACTTTCTCATTGCTGGGTCTACGAAATTTAGAAAAAGAACTTGATACCGTCAAACGGGGCGCGACTGTGCCACATGGGGTAGGAATGTTCACTGAGATATTTGCATTCTATTGACAAGTATAAAAACTTGGCTGTTTCTAGGATCCACCAGTAGGTAGCATGATGATCCTGAAAAGGCTTACTTTGAAAAAAAAAAAGTAATTCATTTTTGCACCAAGTGCCATGCTGAATGTCTGTGCATAGTTAGAGTGGGATTGCTGTATTGAGAATTTGTGATATTGTTTTCTTTGCTGGGCTTTAGGGAATACCGACCGTGTCGAGGTAAGTTGATTTATCAATAGAAAAGTTGTGCAAATTAGAAACAGAAAGAGTCTTTTACCTGCCAATAGGATGGGAATTCCTCAAGAAATGGAGCCTGGCACATTCTCACTTCATGTTTTACAGTCTCGCTCCATTTGACGGTACTAGAAACCTTGTTTTGCATAAAATTAAGTTCCAATTGTATTGTGATACCTGGAGTTAAACTAGCTAACTTTTTTCCTGGAGCTTTTGGTTTGGCTGATTTGGTTTTTCGTGTTTCCGGGCGCGTCAACTGCTTTGGTCATTAGTCCCGTTAGTGTAGTGCATGTTTTTCTCGGAGATGGCAGTGATATTTCCCGCTGGATGACGAGATCCGGCGCCAACCTACCTTCAGCTACTGGGATTTCCTCCTAACCAGGACTCTCCCACTAGCGGGGCACCGAACAGGAAGAACACACCCCGCACGACCAGAGCCGCCGCCAAACCGTCTCCCGGGATGTGTAGTGTAGTGCATGCTAGTGTAAGTGTGTGTGTAAGGGAAGAGGATAGGACAAGGAAGAGGAAGGACAGATCGCGCGCGGTCCGTGGCTCGTTTGTTAGGGTACTGCTCCGGCATTCGCCTGGTGTTGATCGGAGAAACCACGGAAAACTACCGATCAGGGCAGCCGGCCGCTAGAATTCTCCTCCAGGCAGCGATGAATTCGCAGGAGATGTCTATTTCAACAATCCGAGCTGGGTACCCACTATGTCCCTCATGGGAACACATATTCACCTTTACACTAAACACGTACTTGCGAGCTCCTCGGTCTGCTGTCTGCAGACTCATAAGGACCGCGAAAACACACATACATGCTTTCATGTATGCCTGTACAAGAAACAAACAACCATTCCCATGGCTGGACTCGAACTCACGATCCTTCAGGTCAAGGTGCTGGTTCTGCGCACCCTCTAGCCCCTCAGCCATCCAGTCGGCAGTTAAATTAGGTAACTAACTGACAAAATGCTACACTGAAGCATACGTCCTGTATAACAACGAAAATATTGAGTTTATGTAAAAACCTTACTCATGACGATGAATAGAATCATTATCGGACATCATTAATTGAGTTGGAGAGGCTATTATACCATATTTTATTAGGTTATTTCAGGTATTTATAAACAACGCTTGCGTACCGGAAGATTGTCTCTCGTCGTACCTATTTTTAAAAGTGGCGACAAGACTTAGTAACTTTCAACCGGTAAGCCTTACATCAGTCGTATGCAAGCTTATGGTACATCTAATTTCTAGCTACATCAGGAAAGAATGGGAGGATAAGGTGTGGCTTTATCAGGGTCTTCACGGTTTCAGGAATGGTTTCTCGTGCGAAATGGTCGACGCGATAGTAATTGATTTTGCCAAAGCTTTTGATGTTGTTCCACACGATCGTCCCATAATATTAATAGATTAGGGTTTAGACACTAAAGTGGTAGCGTGAATAAACGAAGTACTTTGAGACAGGAGACAGAAAGTCCGAATCGAAAGTTACTTCGAGAAACGTCACGTCAGGCATTTCACAAGGAAGTGTCATCGAACCACTCATGTTTCTTGCCTTCGTGAATGATTTGCTAGCAACTTTAGCTTCTAATGCACGATTATTTGCAGATGACTGCGTAACTTATATGATTCTTAACTCGGAGAAGGATGACGATATTTTGCAGCGAGACTTAGACAAATTACACATTTGTACGAAAACAAACGGCACTAAATAGTTCAAATAGCAAGTCCATCACGTTTGGTAGGGGGTCGAAGCTAAAATGAAACCGCATGTAAATTGAATATTAATGTTATACCTCGAGTGGCGTCTTGCAAATATTTAGGAATACAGCTAGGCAGTAAATTGAGCTGGGAATATCAAGTAAATTTCTTTGTAGGAAAGCCCGAAGATCTTAGCATCTGATGATGCGGATTTGGAAAAAGAGTACAGTGAAAGTCACAGAACTAGCATACATGTCATTAGTGCGATCCATATTAGAATATGGCGCGATATGTTGGAACCATTCAGCAAAGAATTTTGCAGAAAATAAATCTAGAAAAGATCCCGCGTAGAGTATCAAAATTTCCTTTCAGGGATACCAGGAATAAAGAAGTATGGGAGTCACTCGAAAGAATGAGTATGAAGTCGCGTCTCTTATGCTATACGTAAAGCGTACACAGGCTTTCGAGCGTGGTAAGAAATCCAAAGTCCCAAAAATTAGGAAACTTACACATTTGGGCAGAGCGGATCACATGCAAAAATTCAGACAATAATTCAGAAAACGGACGTTGGGAAATATTCATTCGGAATCGAACTATTAGAGACTCGCACGGTTTGCCTGTGACAATCTTTGATCCCTTTCCCAAAGCCTTATTATATATCAACAATAAATTTCTCTTCTATACCTTACATACAAAGTTTTCCTAACTATAATACTAACCCATACAAGACTCATCCCTCCAAAATATTTTTTTTTGAAAAGTTTTCTGTTTATTAAGGACAGTTGGGAAAATCAAAAAACACGCCCATGAACCTACATCTTCTAAATATTGTATTGATTAAAATATCTGTTATGCAGTTGCCTGTAAATCCTCTAATATTAAATTACATTTTTAAAGTTTTCTGTTTATTAAGGACAGCACATCTTAATGAGTTGGGAAAATCCATGTGTATTTCATACTTCCCTAATCATCACGAGTAAAAAAGTTTAATTTGCTTAATACGCCCAACAACAAAACGCCAAGTTTTAAATTCTGTGAATTGGAAACATTTAAAGATGTTCTTGGAACTACACCATCCGGAGCCTTTGTTGACTCAGATGCAACACGCAGCAGTGCTCGGAGAGGGGTGCGGGGTAGTCTAGACTAGAAGCAGAATGTTCCCCTTCGTCTAGACTAGTAGAAGAATGCTCCCCAATTAAAAATGTGGGAAACAAAGTTTTAAAAGTAACTGTGGACCTACGAGAAAAACGACCCAAGTATATTTTGTTTGTGTGATGTTGCCGTTAGAAATTTGTTTGCACAGGTTTTACGCAGGCGTACGGGTTGTCGCTTTTCTGGAGTATTGTTGTAAAACAAAAGAAGCAATAGTTAGGATTTTAAGGTGAAATTATATATTTAAAAAAATATATGGATTAAATATGAATCTCTTAAAGTACGCCATTGCTGCTAGGTGGCTGATACATCGTCGTTTTATAAGCAGAGATCAACGTTATGTTTTATGAATTAATGTTACAAATGCAAAGTCAAGCCATGAAAGAGAAGTCACAGTTTTAGTTTTATTTTTGTATTTTAGCGTTAAAATAGTGATTAATGTTTTAAAACACATCTCTGCATTTCTAGTTCCTCAAATGCCCTCTGTTGCGCGCAAATTATTAGGATTCTCTGAAGGACAGTGTTGCAAAGCAGAAAAACCTAATACTTTTTAAAAGAACAAAAACAATTCAGAGTTAAAAATTAAAAACGAAAGGGAATAATAAATGTTTAATATAATTTTCAATTCCATATTACTAATCCTCGATTAATGGAAGCAAATTATGTTGTGCCAAAATTAGGCTCTCTCGAACAATACAAGTTTTTTGCATTGCTCCAGTATTCCGGAGAAGCGACGAAGTTCATAAATCGTCATGTAGTTTGTAATACATATCAGGGAATAATTGAATGTTAATGAAATAATCAAAAAATGAATTACATTCTCTTCGGAGAACCAGTACTATTTGTTTCTTCAAATCCTTTATTATCATCAATATTCTTATTTCTAAATATATTTTTGGCAATGAAATAAAAGGAGCTGATTAAAATTGCAACCTTAGTAAATTCTCAGCTTTCGAATCCACCTTGATCATACGAATCCAGGGGCTATCTAGGTCTGGAATCGGTACATCTGTACTTTCGTAAAACTATAACGTTATTTATTCATCAATCAAATCAATTTAACGCTACTCAACAAAGGAAATAATTGAATGACGCTCCGTGCATGGTGATTGCACAGAGGTACTAGTAGCTGTGGCGCCGCTGGCTGTGAGTTAGCGACCGGTGGCTCTCCCATTCCAGGAGCGGTGGCTGTTCATCAGGTGATTGTTTAAGTGGTGCATTCGCCTGGGGCGAACCCAGTTCGGGGCCGACCGCCATCGTTGCCTCTTCCTTGTTGAATGCTTCTTCCTCTTCCCTGCCACCAAGGCTGCCTACACTCCATTTCTTTTTATCGTAGCCTCATCCTTCTACTCTCCCTTTTCATCATCAACATCATCTTGTTTTTCTCTTTTCTCCTTCGGTCATGTAATCTTATCCCTTCTACTCGTCCACCGCTATATACGTCTCCCATTCCTCTATTTTTCTTCCTCATTTTCCCTTCTGTCTTTCCTCCTCCTACAATTGGAGGACCCCTAACGACTTGAACCTTGTTTGTCACTTGCATATTTATTCGTTTTCTTTCCTAACAAAGCTGTATATACATTCCTTGTTTGCCACTTTTTCGTGCTATAGCTCCGTCTTCATGTTCTCTTTAACACCCTCTGCTTCTTCTTATGCTCTTTATTCTACTACTCCTTTTTCCCCAAAACACATCAGCTCAATCTACCAATTCTCGTTCAAAACTTATTCTCTATCCGTCTTCGCCACTTTCTTTCCTCCTCCTCCTCCTCTTTCAAAACAGTTAATTATCTTATTTTCTCTTCACATTGAATCGCAGATCCTCACCACAACCCTCTCCAATTCTTTCCTCTTTTTCAAGTCGCCTTTTCTTTCTGTTTTCCTCCCCTATCTTTTGATTATTTCTTCACTATATGTCTTTCTACTCTTCAGTCTTAACACAGGAAAAAAATCCCGCGTAATACAAAGATATTCGCAAAAGTCACTAATCATTAATACACCCTGAAATATAACTCATCAACAAGTCATTTTGTGGATTAACCAATAAGTTACAGAAATTACAATATTGTTTCAAATATTTCAATCACTGTACTTCATCACAGAAATTAAAGTAAATTTTAAATATTAGCTCAAATATTAATTTTAAGACGATTATATATGTAATCGATAATCGAATGCGGTTTTAACCACAGACCGGTTCATTAACCACAAGGATGAAACAGACACGAGGAAAGAAGTAATAGAAGAATGACATATATAAGTCGTAATTGATTGGAGTAAGATATCTATTGACACCTACATGTAGCAAGCAGATTGAGCAATTAAGCTTGTCCCTGCGTCCATTGCGGCGATGCGGAGTGAGGCAATTACGATGGGGCGCGGAGAGGGGCGGAGAAGGAGAGCAGAATGGAGTGAGGTGGAGAGCCGGTCCAACCAGCTACTCTTGTTTATGACACTACTAGTGGCTTGAAGCAGCAAAAATGCCGCTGAACAAACCCACACAAAATGGTTTGTCAAAAACGAGTATTCTCGCTGCTCCAGAACAGCAAATAAAACATTGTCGTATAAGACTGCAATAATTTGAATATTTTAACAGACACAGTCCTCACGAATACTGCAGAAACGTAGTGTAGTGAAATAACGTAATATAATATACATGGATATAGCGGAACAGTTCGATATAAAACTAGGGTTGTATGATGCACATCTTTTGAATTTTGCAAAATTTATCGAGAAAATTACCGTTAAACGAGCAATGTCTTTTTAGATGGCATTCACGCCTGCCTAATTAGTTACGTTTTTATAAAAATGTTAATATTTTTAAAGTAAAAGTACTTTTCATCAGTTCTCCGTAAACGAGAGTATGAGGGCCAGGCCAAAATATTTCTTTTGAAATAACAAACTAATAATTTCCCGTGCGAATAATTTGCCCGAAGACCACTATCTAATGTCGTGGAACCATAACAATAGACCGCCTTCATTTTCCATGAGGTATGCAATGACTTCCTCAACAAAAGTGGAATTTTAATATAGTTCTTCGCAGAAGCAGAACTGTTTGCTGTGTGCAGAGTCTCTTATTTTTAGCGCATCACGTTGTGAATTTGATATATTATATATTTATTTGTGAATAAAATTGTTGATGGTCAAATAAGAAGATCTGTTGGAAATGGCAGCCTTAGTGAATTATCAGCTTTCAAATTCCACCTTGATCATACGAATCCATCCAAAGATTATGTAGAACTGAAATGAGGAGCAAACATTGAAAAGGTGACATATCCATTTGGCAAAAACTGAGTTCTGTTGTTTTTACCTAAAATTTTATTTCCAAAAAAACGTAAGATGTCTTACAATACATTAAGTAGTACTCTATTCTTAGAGTTACACACAGTGTTGAAAAGAGTAATTTGGGGTGCATTTTTCACTTTCATTAGAAAAGAATGAAGTGGACATGTCGTTGAACATTTTGAATGTTTGCTCCTCAAATGTGTGTATCTGTATTTTCGTAAAACAGTAACGTTTATAAATTTAACAACCCAACAAAGGAACAAAAATCCACTTTTCTCAGCCTGCATTCGTTTAGGACCATTAGATTATTATTTTGATTGTTTATTACGAACAATCGAAGTAATAGGCCAGATGAGGTGGCTCACTGCTGTGCCTCTGACACAATCCTCGGACGGTGGCGGTGATCTCTTGCTGGATGGCGAGACCCGGCGCCAACCTACTGTCGGCTAGCAGGGTTCACTATACTAGGTAGACTCCCACCAGTGGGGTACCTCCTCAGCCAGGACAAACTCTAAGTTCCCGACCGGTCTCTCAGCATGTGTGGTAAGTGGAGTGCATGTTAGTGTATGTTTAAGAGGTGATGATAGGACAAGGAAGGGGAAGGAAAGATCGCGCGTGGTTCATTTACGGGACGAATGGCGTCAGTAGTTGACGCGCCTGGAATCACCAACATCCAACCAACCAATTACACGATTGGTGCTCGTGGGTGGGATAGTGATTTTCCTCCCTCGAGCTTCACAATCTACTATTGACGACTATACGCTTTGATAGATGCGAATGTACCGTCTAAGTGTCCAGTGTCTTCAAATAGCTTAAAAGAACACGAACATCATAAGTCTGTAATTGTTGAAAAGGCACCTATACTTTAACTAGGTACTTCTAAATTTCGAGTCCCGACGATGGCAGGATTTTTGGCACTAGCTAGCTAGCTAGCTAGCTGCACGTGAATGCCGAGCAGCACGCGACAAACGGGCCGCGGAAGGTATTTGCTTCCTCTTCCTTGTTCGATCGTCTCCCCTTACATACAGACGCACACACTTAAACATGTCACGTAAGCAGTCGGGGGTGAGAGCTTGTCTCGGCTAGGACAGTGCCTCACTGGTGGAATATACTTGAATTGGAAAAACAGCGCAAGCCGATGTGTAGGTCGACGATGTATCTCGACTCAGCTAGAGAAGAACACCGCCACCTTCAGTTATACGAGTTTGCACTACACTAACGGGATTAATGACCATAGCAGTTGACGCACCGGAAAGATGAAATAATCAATCAATTGTTATCAGAGAACTACGGCGAGAATGTTTCTGCCAAAACAATAGCTGTTTCCACCGCAGCATTACAACTTATTCCCTATAGTACGTAAGCAGTACGCCAAAGAGTTAACTATTGGTGTTAAAACAGCTGGTATTTTCCCGCCCATTTTTCAAGCAAAATTACGCGAAAAGCACTCAAATTTTCAAAAAATTGTACATTAACTTATTTCAAAATCTAAATTTAAGGATCAGATATCATAAGGGAAAAATCTCTATCTTCATAATTGTAGTTGTAGGAAGACGCCGAAAAACTTTTGAACTTTTGCAACTTTCGAAAAATCAGGATTTTCAACGTACGGAGACCGGCCCCATTCCATTACACGACCTTTAAACAATCCAACAACAAAATTTAATCGAAAACCATGGAGCCATTTTTTTTGAAAATTTGGAAATGCCCCAAAGGGCTTCATATAAAGTACCGCTAATCGGTTCCAAGTTCAAGAGGCCGCGACATCAGCGGTTGGGGAATATTAATTTTGGAGAAAATCGGCTGAACGGTTTAGCCACTAGCGTTGTTCACGCATGGACAGACACGTTTTCCCGTCCTTCAATTTTTCGGCATCAAGGACCCACAAAACATAGATTCTGGCTACACCACGAGTTAGAAATTTTGTTTCTAAATTTAGCAACTGGATTTATCCACTTTCTTGTTGATTGATTGATTTTTTCATGTTTCCGGGCGCGTCAACTGCTCTGGTCATTAGCCCCGTTAGTGTGGTGCATGTTTTTTTCTCGAGAGATGGCGGTGATCCTACCCCGCTGGATGGCGAGATGCGGCGCCGACCTACCGTCCGCTAGTGAGGATTCCCCCTAACCAGGACTCTCCCACCAGCGGGGCTCCGCCCCACCCGGGACAAACTCTAAGCTCCCGACCTGTCTCGCAGAATATGTGTTAGTGTAATGCATGCTAGTGTACGTGTGTGTGTGCAAGGGGAGAGGATAGGACAAGGAATGGGAAGGACAGATCGCACGCGGTCCGTGGCCCGTTTGGTAGGGTACTGCTCCGGCATTCGCCTGGTGTCGATCGGAGAAACCACGGAAAACTACCGATCAGAGCAGCCGGCCGCTAGAATTCTCCTCAAGACAGCGACTGAATTCGGCCTACCTGAAAAGCTAATGTGAAAATCCTGCCGCCGTCAGGACTGAACCTAGACCTGCCGGTCAGAGGCGCTGCAGACTCTCTTGTTACCCTGTAATAACAGTTGTCTACCGAAAATTCCCCGGTTTTTCACGCAGTATTACATAACTTTCTCTCTACCGCAGCAGCGGTAGTAAGCAGCGAACGTAATAAAAAAAAGTAGAATTGTATTAATGGTAATAAAATTACACGCGGTGTGGGCGGTAGCGAGACATTAAAAACGGCCCCGTTGCGCGCCTCGCGCTCGCTTGTTTGGACCCTTCTTCGTCCACTGTGCGCCGCCGGGCTCCGCCTTCGTTAGCACCAACACCTGCCGCCGCCGCGGCGGGACAAGTGGCAGGCTGGCGCGGGCGGCGAAGGGAGTGGGGGAGGGGGGGGGAGAAGGAACCGCCGAAATCTGTAGCGCGCGCTCAGCAATGCCTGCCGGCTGCCACCTGCTCCAGCGCGCCGCAGGACCGGACCGGACAAGTGGTCGCGGAGGTCGACTCGAGCCGGAGGGATAATGGTGCAGCCACTGAAGAATTTAGGCGGAGGTGAAGTTCAAATGGAGAAGCAGAGGAAGTGTGTGGCGTAATGACGAAGCCGAGATGGAGGTAGAATGGATGTGGTGTGGATAATGAGGAGGATTTAGGTAGACGTGGACGACGGAAGAGCCACAGAGGAATGTAAGTAGAAGTGACGTTCGAATGTGTAAGGTGGGAGAGAATGTCAGGTAATGATGAAGTTGCAATGGAGGAAGAATTGATGTGTAGTTGATCTGTATATCGATTTTATTTTTTTAATGTCATCCGAAAACGTGTTGTAAAATAACGTACATGTATTATAAATGGATTTCTTGTACTGAGCTGTTGATACTGACACTTGAGTGTGGTTTCTACGACGTGTGTAGTAATTATAATATCAACACTGCATCATAAAAATATGTCCCCATTGTTAAATAAGTCAGTTTTGACAGAAACGATAGATTTGTTAATAAACGAGAAAGGGAAAGTAAGATTCCAAGCTCAATGACGAGATATTTATTGGAGTCACGAGGACGACAATTCCTTATTATTCGATTTTTTCTGCAGTCTAAGAGTCTAGGCATTGTAGGATGAGCTTCCCCAGAATATTATGCCAGATCCAGAGCGGGAATGTACTTTTGCACAACACACGCAACGAGCTGCATGAAGGCTGATAGAATTTGAAAGAATTCTGAAGGCGCAATATAAAGAACTTAATTTAACATTTCATTCAGTTACATGGATATTCCATTTGAAGTTTGTCTGAATTGTGTGACCCACAAATTTTGTTTCCTTAACCTTAGGTAATTGAATATTGTTCATTTTCAATTGAGTCAACGCCAACCATGATGCCTGACCGCCAACCATTAACTACGAAGTCAACAATTTCAACTACGAAGTGTATGGTACGCGTAAAATATAAGTAAACTGCAGGTGAACACATTCAAAGAAACGTATATTTTGACGAAATAATACGCAGAGTTGAAATGGAAAATTAAAATAAGGGGGAAATTATTTATTGCTACTATCCCCGTTATAATTTGTTTACAATGGAACAATTTTCATGACCTAAACTTCTTTTTCCTTCTAGGTTCTATGTTAGAAGTTTAGAAAATTGTTTCAATCAAAGCAAACACCTCGGTTTGTCTCCATTGTGTCACCAGCAAAAGTAGAATCGTTTTTCTGGAGCACTAGGTGCCAGGGTACGAGGAAGTTTTGCTAATGACAAGGAGGAAGAGCAGATCCTTACTGTACTTTCAACTGGACATGGCGATGCAAGAATTTTTTACAAAAAAAAAAAAAAAAAAAAACTCTAAAAAAAATTTTTTAATTTATTACTAAACAAAATTTAGGTATAATTATTTCTCTTAAAAAATTAAAAAAAAAAATTCTCATTTGTGTTTTATCGTGAATGATGCATTAGAAATTCTCGTTTGTCAGAGTGCAGAAATGTTATGTATTTTACATATCCACTGTTTAAAATATTTGTCAGCATTGGTGCTACCATATTTGTTTTCCGTGATGAAATGAAAAAAAAAACTTATTTTCTAAATACGTAGATACGGTTTTTGATTCATTACGGTACATTCCATAACACTCCCATCACAAAATGAAATATGCATAAAGTCTGCGGGATTGAATTAAACAAATAGGTGCCAAGGACTAGAATGTGCCTATTCAGAATATCGCAGTTTAAAGTGAACAAAATTAATGTTTATTTAATCGATTTAATTTGGACATTCAATAAGCAATCAAGTCAAACTCAAAAACAGCGAAGTAAAATATTATAAGTTTTTATCAACGAGTTTGAATCACATAGATATGAATTGTGTGCATATACAGCATTTCTGTTTGAAGCAAAGCTGCCATGTTTGACTTCTGGCTGCGATAGCAAAACGTACAACCGTCTGCTACCGGTTCATCCTTAAATGTACTCGATTTTGGCGTTCTTTTGTTGACTATTTACAAACATTACTACAAGTTCATTGTATGACAAGGACGTTTCATGTAGAAAAAAGGACGTGTCTCAGTTAGAATGAGATAAAACCAAGTGCATTCAATGATCTTTCGTCGGGACGCAAAGATGCAAATACAAGTTTTACTATCCTATCTAGAACATTCGTCATATGTGACGAGTGCCTAAACCAAAAAACTGACCCAGGACCTTTATCTACCCCATGATGCACTAACATGTCGAAGATCTCTTGAAGATGTGCAGTAGAATCTTTTATGCAATATACATTCGTTTATAAGTTACAAATACTTTGATTTGGTCAATGAGACTGCAATACTCTTTTCCTCCATAATCATTCCATGCACAGAACTTCACCTAGTTACTTACATCAAGACCTAACCAATGTACCCCACTGACGTCAGCCAGGCACTTGTTTTCGAAAGCTAGCCACCACATCCTTTCGCCCACCTTCTGACCCACAAACACAACCACGTAGCTTCTATTATCCCCAAAGGAACCGGACGCATCTACACGGTCGGCTATCAGTGACAACGGATCTCCAAACGAATATTTCTTTTTCCTTCATTTCCGCGTGTCTTCTAACCCAGCCCGCCCGCCCCGCCAAGGAGAATGCCGGCCGCTTTATAACAATCATCGCTTCAACCGAAACGGGAGACACCGCGTCCGAGTGTGCTTCCTCGCCTCTGTCACGGATCGTCACCGGCGCCGTGGCTGCCCCTTTGTTCCTGAAGAGCGTGGCGGCGCTCAGGGACGGCGGGGAGCGTGCAGGGAGCGTAGCGGCGGGGTTCTTTCGAGAAGTCAAGTGCTCGGTCGTCGAATGAGGCAGATTGCGTTCAATTCCCGGGCCCTTACTCGGGTCGAACTATCGAGACCGAAAAAGACAACAAAATAAAACAACACTAGAATAGAAATTCACTACTTGATCATGTAAGAACAGGGTGTATAAAAAGATGATTAAATATAGAAGGGTCGAACTATTAGAATCGAAAAACAAAAGAAATATACATTAGAACAAAAGTTCACTACTTGATCATGTAAGAACAGGGAGTATAAAAATGTGATTAAATATAGAAGGGTCGAATTGTTGGGATCGAAAACAAAAGAAATATACACTAGAACAAAATTCACTACTTGATCATGTAACAACAGGAGTATGAAAAGATGATTAAATATAGAAGGGTGGAACTATTGGGATCGAAAACAAAAGAAATATACACTAGAATAAAAGTTCACTACTTGATCATGTAAGAACAGGGAGTATAAAAATGTGATTAAATATAGAAGGATGCTTAAGTGATGTTGAAATGGAAAGATTCTTACGGTGCGGTCATTTCAAAAGGATGGATTCAGAGAGACTGACCGAAACGGTTTAGAACTGGGCTCCAGCAAGACGGACGATCAAGAGGAAATTCAAAGAATGGTGTTATGGTGGCAATGGGAAGACGAGATATGTAACAAGATACTTCGCACAAAAAATCAAAATGGCGCCTTAAATGCGATAAACAGCCAAACTAGTGCTGCAAAAATCGCTACAATATGTTTATACAAATTCTTGCTGAAAACTAGAATTGGATACTAATTGGTAAATGTCTCGACTTATGTCTGGTGAAAACGAATGGATGTATAAAGGCGGCTCCACACATTGGTTATTCGCCGAACAGTGAGCAATCGCTCGCCAAAACCCGAGTTGTGTGGTTGAGTTGCTTGCTATTTGCCAAGTGACGAACATTCGGTGCTCGCCCTACCCACTGCGTGTCGGTCTTTAGGAAACATCAGAGGGAGCGAACATTCGCCGAACGTATCAGTTGTTCGGGATTGGCTCGCTGCTCGGCGATTGCCGAATGTGTGGAGATACATACACCACTGAGAAAACTCAGAGAAGCACTTGGAGTCACTGTAAGCTCTGACAGATGAGGTCCTGGGGTTCGAATCCTGATAGTGACCGCTTTTTCGACATTAGCTACACAGATCAAATTCAGCCACTGTCTGGAGAAGAATTTCAGCGACCGCCTATTCTGGTCGGTAGTTTTTCGTGATTCCCCCGATACACCTTTAGGATCTCGCCGGAGCATTAGCTTAACAAACGGGTCATGGACCGCAAGTGATCTTTAGCTTTGTCACCTTTGCGTCTGCCTTTCCCCTTACAGACATTTACATGACGTACTATATCACACACGACGGAAGACCATTCGATAACTTACAGCTAGTCCCCGCTGTTGGAGACGTTTGGAAGAGGGAAACACTAATATTTTCTTTATTATATAATATGTATCTTCCTCTCGAAAAATAACTTGCATCTTCGTAAAACCGATAACGAAATACTAAGAAGACTTTGGGAGGAAAATTCGTACGTAATGTCTTTGTAAACTATGGATTTTATTTCTTAAATTATTTTTTTCGTATACCAAAAATTCCGGGCCAGAAAGTATACCCATGGAAAAAGTTAAGTGAAACTATTTCATATTGCAAGAACCTTCGACCTTTCTACCAAAGAAACCCAAGTCACCTGCAGATGCAGAAACTCTTCTACGACCTGAATCCTTTCTTTTTTTCTTCTTCTCCCAAATCCACCATCTCCTTCAGTACATTCACCACATACCCCACCCGGCCTCAAATCACCAAGCCCGTTGAGTCCCGCGCACAAACCTATCTCGGCCAATCTCCCACGCAACAATGCGCCTCTGTACAGCGGGCGTCCAGGATAGAGTTGTTCGACTTCCCAAGAACAATGCTGCCAACTGTCGGCCGCTAAAAGCGCGCCGGACGCGCGCGATACCGCGGTAGACGCGGGGAGCAACTGTTCAGTGGAGCCTGGGGCGGGCACAAAAGCAACGGAACGGTATTCGAAAACGTCGTGTCGAGCGATCTAAATCGAGGCGAGGTCACGTAACCGGGGTTGATATTGCGTCGGGTGTCTTTGTGCGCCGCGCTTTACGTAAAGGAACGCGCGCGTTGCCGCTGCGGTTGCCGCCCGCCCGGAGGAGAAGGTATCTGACGCGTAAGCGAGGAGTTGCGTAAGGCGCTTGGCATACGACGGTCGAGAAGTCTCTCTCGTCTGCTATCCGGCTCTGTTTGTAGCGCGGTGCCGAGATCTTAACCTTTTCCTCTTCGGTAGGGCTTTGGGTTAGCATACGCTTACTTGTAGATCAGACCGATATATTCGAGATTACTGTGTTTTAGAAGAATGGTGATTGATCAACCTCTCATCCCAATATTGGATTGGTCATTTATCAGCCAGCCTCCATCCCTAAATTGGCAAAAATATTGAATGTTATTTCAGATCGATCTAATATATATATATATATATATATATATATATATATATATATATATATATTGTGACATACCGATATGTCACGTTAAAATAAATTAACATTTATTTGGAGACAATATGGTGGAACATGCATTGCGAAATGTCACGAGAGCTAGAGCATAGCAACGACCGTGAATAAACAATGTAGTTTTTGTTTTTTCTAAATGCATTAAGAGATGGGTTGAGGCCGAAAGTAGAAACTTTGGGATTGGGCGGAGAAGTTTAGACGGTCAAATGTTATGAAAAAAAAATGAAGGTAGTTTAATACGAAGTCTTCGAGGATGAATCATGCAGGAAGATTTCATTCTGCTCTGAAACGCGCTTCTGAACTGTTCGTAGATATTTTCATGTGGAAGCAATATTGAAGTATAAATTGGAACTTTGTCGGGAGTGGTAATCAAGTTCGGGACTATGTCATAGGACGTAATCGGACTGGTAATTTTGATAGTTTGAGACCAGCTTGGATAGGGCAGAAGAGGATTTCGTTGGAATTTTGGACTACGGCAAGATCGCAAGATATTTCGACTGAGAAGTCTACGAGGACATCAACGAAGAAAAGATAAGTTAACCGCGGTGTAAAATTGTAAATTGAAAGAGATCATGATCAAAGGCCTAACTTAAATTCATTAAATTGTTTGATAAAAAGTAAAAATAAACTTTGTTAAATTTTGTTCTTTTGAAAGAAAGTGATCTTTCATTTAGTCAATCCAAACAGTAATGAACTAGGAATAGAATCATTCTATTTCAGATTCCCAGCTGCGCTGTATAGTCGCGGATCCTATAATCCTTTATAGAGGTAATAAGGATTATAATTATATCGTGACCCATTGACCCAGCAAGCCGGACGCTAAGATATTTAGCAGATATAGATGTAGAGAGAGAGAGGAAAATTTTGGTATATCTCAATATATATATATATATATATATTATATATATATATATATATATATATATATGGATAAGTTCTTGTAAATATTAAGCATATTTTGTTTAATAAACTCCTTCGAAATATCGAATGGCTGAGCCGCAATAAACACTCAAAATTTGATTTTAAAAAAGGCTTTCTGTGCAAATAATTGCATTTCTGAAACGCTGCGTTTGCCACCTAGAAGAGAATGTATCTGCCGCGTAAGCGAGCAGTTGTCTCTCGTATGCAATCCGGCTCCGTTTGTAGCGCAGTGGGGAGATTTTTTGTTTTAATCTCCGATAGGGCTCTGGGTTGGCATCCGCCTCCTTGTACGTCGGACCGATAATATCGAGATGATGGGCTTTAGGAGATTGGTGATGGTATTAATGTTGAATATTATTTCCGATATATATATATATATATATATATATATATATATATATATATATATATTAGCCTCTGGATTGGCTCATGGACAGCGTACTAGCTTCCCGTGCTGTGGTCCTGGGTTCGATTTCCGGTCGAGGCAAGAATAGAGTTGTAGCTTTCCTTTAAAATCGTCCCTGTTTCTTAGCTGTGTGACGAAGAAAAGCTCAAGCAGACGGATCTAGCTAGTTACAGTGAAGAGAAAAAAGTCATGTTCGCCTCAAGTCGCTCTTACCTCCAAGCATGGGAATTTAACTAGGCCCAGGCATGGGGGACACCGGTAGCTGGCCGGCGAATTCGGACTACCGACCCAATAACGCTAAGTGCATGTGTGTCCAGGAAGGAAACAAGGAAACTTCGAAAATAAGCTAAGCCAATTCTAAGCATATTTTGTCTAATGCACTCAAGATATCGAATGGCTGAGACACAATAAACACTCGAAATGTGATTTACAAAAGGCTTTATGTGCAAATATTTGCATTTCAGAAATCCTGCGTTTGCCTCCTGGAGAAGATGGTATTTGACGCGTAAGCGACGAGTTGCATAAGGCGCTTGGCATATGACGGTCGTTCCCCGAAAAGTCTCTCTCGTCTGATATCCGGCTCTGTTTGAAGAGCAGTGGCGAGATCCGAACCTTTTCTCTCCTGGATTGACATCCGCTTTCTTCAAGATCAGCCTGCGATTTTCGACATGCCTGGATTTTACGAGATTGGTGTTTATCAGTCACTCATATTCTAGTGGATAATTTAAACGGTGGGTTGATTAATACGTGAAACGGTCACCCGTAACATGGAACAAACGAATTTCTTCTCGCTGACTCGGAAATGGGGAAGTAGTTACTCCAGTTATAAATGTACTTTTCGTTCAATAGCCCACAGAAAGTGTGAGAATAAAATTACTTGTATGCTTTAGTTAGGATTAGGACGATTTCTGTCTGGACGCGACGGAACGGCGTTCCGGTACCTCGGGAATAATTTTTAAATTCTATTATAATTATATAACTATTTATTTTTAAATTAATAATTAATTTGGAATGTGTTCTGGGACCTAAAATTTTAGAAATCAAGCACTCCTTAGGAATATCTTTTAATATTATAACACACAGTCTAAACTAATTTTTGCAAACAAGGCTCTGTTTTTGACAAGATATACTTATGATTTTTTCACATATTATTTGCAGAACCTACAAGAACTAAAATAAATTCTAAAATAATAACTCTACTAATATACTACAAAATTATAAAGTAGTATTTTAGTAATTTACCTGAAAAAGATAATCAGTTTCTTAAATATATTATCAGATTTTTCACTGGATTTAAGCATCCATCACAAACATAATTTCTACAGCTCCCACAATTTGGTAATAAACGTACAGCACGTTTCTTTCCTTCTTACAATTTCTACGAGGAAACTTAGCGCATCATTCCTGCTCTCTTAAATCCTCCTCTTTTGAACACAACTGTAGCAGTTACTTCATCCATATAATGAGTTTTGGCTTCAAATTCAGCTGACAAAATCGTACCCAACCCCAGTCTATCAATAATTTCTGTCTCTGAAATTACTTAATTTTTCATCGAAAAACACTTCACGAACTCATCTGATGGTTTAGTAAAGAAATAGAAATGAGCAAACATCAGAATCACTAACGGTGCCTTGGACGTTGAGTATTTTCTACCTCTCCCGAAAGGTACAGCAATAGAGATAATGCTTCCACGCGACCACGAAACACCGGCACCGTCTAGCAAAGAACAAACAACTGACAACTGATAGAAAGGTAGAGAGCAGCATTTTTTCGTGTAATAGATTGCTGAACAAATAGAAAAAAAATATAATTCCCAAGGATTTAATCTACACACATCCAATGGTACGTGTTAAAGTCTTTCCATGAAACAAATATCACTTAAGTAATTTATTTTATAATTTAGTTTGTAATTTTAACTAATTTGCATTCTCCATACTTTTCTTCTCATTTACTTACTTTCCTTATAATAATTGCAGAGAAAAAAAATAAAGTATAATTTCAGTTAATCTTATGATCACTACAATTCAACTTTGCTACAATAATTTTACATTTACCGTTCCCTCTTATATTTAGATATAGATTAAGTAAATGTATTAATTACATGTATATTGTCAAAAAATGTGGAATTGAATTACCGTTAATACGATTCCACATTTTTGTTTCTTTTTCAGTAGAAATAGTGTATAATACAATGTTTAGACATAAAACATAAATGAACCTCCTTGTCAACATTAAAAGCGAGGCATTTAAATTGCACATTGGCTTTGCCCCAAATCATTAGCAATAAGATACGTTTCGTCAGACGATTGTTTATCCAGAGTCTGCTTGCGATCCAAGGCCCATTTATTAAGGAACTGCCCCTGCATCCACTTGGAGTTCATAAAACGTGGCAACGAAGCCAGACCTCTAAAATTTGCAACCAGGCACGCAGTGAGGGTTTTTGGACTCATACACTTAAGCTGGTGTGAAAAAGTGGCCTATGCTAAGACCTCCTGTAGTCGCCAGGGCGTAGAATGTGTTTAATGAGTGAAAAAGTTATATACCAAACACTTTCATTGTTACGGTAGAATTTTACATCTCGATTAAGAGTAATTTTCATCCAAGTACATAAGTATATGAAATACATTCATCTGAACTGAATGACTAACACCTCGAACTAAATTGTCAAATTGTGGTCATTTTATACCCATCATTATTGAGGTCCTCTTAGTAAATATTCATTGTTCTTCAGTAAATGATTTTCAGGTGTAATGATAGCTAGCTTCATATTCAGGTACTACTTCATGTAACTACCGACACTGTCCATTTCCGATTTCAAAGAGGAGCACAATTTGCTAAAAAATAAAATGTTAAAATTAGGTCAAAACACTCAACCTACCCCCCTCCCCAACTAGAATTACAAACTCTCTCATTGTCATATTTTTTCAGAATTTTAAAAGTTTGCTGATGAATAAGAAAATGAATTTTATTTTTTGTGTAGAATTGCATTAAGAGTGTCCATATATAATGTGTTCGAGTCAAAAAGATTTAAATACAAGAACACGGAAAAGTAGTACAATTTCTTTAATGAGAATTTAGGTTGCGAACGTGATATTTATCAGAAAACCTGGAAAGTTCATCTTTCTGCCACATCAATGTAATAAAAAAACATGCTGAATTTGAAGATAATTAACATATTTAATTACTACATCTTGATAATGGCTCTAAATGAACAACTCGAAGCCCTCCAAATTAACTTTACCAAAATTGATACAAATCCTCCAGGGAGACCAAATTGAAGCATGTTGTAGATACGTAAAATCATAAATTAATACATATCAATTTACATTAGTGTACTCAAATTACAGATATTCTTTTCTGCAGACGATTTGTCACTTTCTGGTGGATTATTATCAAGAACTGTATCTGACAAGTTGATACAACCGTCGGACATGCTTAATTAATTTGCAGAAAATGATCTTGCAGAAGGTATCCATCGCGCTTTTCTTGCAACGTAGTCCGTATTAATTACAGTGATCTCCACCGATGTTGACTCGCACACATTTTTTTGCGACCACATTTCCTGTTACCTCCGCATTCTCACCCTTTCAAAGGTAGTTCGAGGAGCGATAACCTCCTTATAACGAACAACCATTCTTGCTAATGATTATTATTTTAATACTCTTCTTAAATTCCGGTAATCGCTCGACAAATTTTGTGAACTTTAGAAAGCCGTTGAAGCCTTCTTTTTATACCAGAGGCGATCAATACAAAAACATAACGAGCGAAATTATACCGTTATCTGATAGATGAGTAATTGAGAGAGTTACTGTTTGAAATTATACGATTTAGTCGTTAGCACGATTCTTTCGTTTTTTTATCGGATACAGTTGATAGTGCGTGGCCGCTGTGTTAAAAAGTAGGGAAGTGGGGCAGCAGCAATGGCGTTCAATACCGTTGAATGTTTTACAAAGTAGACCTAAACCGTTTTGTTTTTCTAATGTTTGACGTCGCGATAAACTCTCTAAAGTTGGTTTTTAAAGAGTTTTTGACCACAGAATTCTTTTTTGTTTTCGGAAATATACTTAACATTTAAAGTCAAGCTAAAAATCATTATTCTTTTTGGAAGTCTATAATAATTGTTGCGATATTAAATTTTATATTTAATTTTTACAAAATTATTTTTTTTTTTTAAAAATTTTTTTTTAGAGGGACTGGAAAACAAGAATTCAATGTGATTTAAGATAAATACAGTTGATATTTGATTCATGTTCGATGCAGAAATAAGACTACTTCTGTTTTTCCTTACTTTTGTTGATTGATTGATTGCTTTTTCATGTTTCTGGGCAATTCAACTGCTCTGGTCATTATTCCCGTTAATGTAGTGCATGTTTTTTCTCGGGAGATGGCGGTGGTCCTCCCCGCGCTCGATGGCGAGATCCGGCGCCGACCTACCGTCGGCTATTGGGGTTTCCCCCTAACCAGGACTCTCCCACCAGCGGGACACCGCCCGTTGATCCGGAGATACATACCAAGGCCCTTTGACGGCAGTGCGAAATATTTTATTATGGAATGTTTGAAGAGTTTTGCGCACCAAAGTTGCAGCCTCCCAGATCGGACATGCATATGTAATTACGGGACGAATGGCAGTTTTGTATAGTAATAGGGAGATATCTATTTTAAGAGCTGACTTTTTGTTTATTAAAGGATACAATTTAAAAAGTGCGCCATGTACTTTATTAAATTTATTTAAAATTGTGCTTAAAATTGAATTTTTAGCTGGCTACGCTTGCTCTGAAAGTAACCCCTTTTAAACGGTTAAATAAAATACATTAGGGGCGAAGGGAAATCGGTAATGGAATCGGAAATGTAAGGACAGAGGCGTTGGTGCGGACGATCTTCTGTGGTGCTGTATGTTTTCAGGTGCTGAGGAGACCAAACACTGGAAGGAGAATGCCTGACGCCCGCGCCAAACAAATAAATAGTTTAAAAACAAAACTCGGATAGATTAGCATGTACTCGGCTTCTGACGGCAGGTTTTCCCCCTTCGAGGGTTTTTTCCTCAGCCGTACCTTATGGTCTCTTTTCCGCTACATTGATGCAATGAAAAGACCATTTGGGGTGAATACCAGAATACGAAATGTTAGAACGTGGTAGAATGTAGGTATTGTAATGGCTTAAAGGCCTTCGGCCTAGCCACTTAGCATCACGTTCTCTAATTTGTATGTAATAATTACCTATTAAATAAAAAATAAATAAGTAACCCCTTTCACTAGTGGCTGCCTGAAGTACTTGAAATGATTGAAGGCGTTGTCATTGTCAACAATAGTATTTATTTCACAAATAGCAGCTTTCGATGGCTTAGCTCATCATCATCAGTTTTCTGTTGTTTGGGGTCACAAAACGGACTTTTGTGGCTCCCAGACAGCAGAAAACTGATGATGATGGCTAAGCCATCGAAAGCTGCTATTTGTGAAATAAATACTATTGTTGACAATGACAACGCCTTCGATCATTTCAATTATGTAAATGTCAACTACACCTCACCACTGAATCACTGAAGTACGTTTTTCGGCGCCTCGCAAGGACCGCGCTCCGTCGCGGTGCGACCCCGCTGTGCCGGCGGCGCAGAGGCGCCCGCGAGTTTCCCCAGAAACCGCAACTTCCAGCCGCAGCTGTAATCGGAGGCGAAAATCGCTGACCCAGAAGCACCCCACGAGAAGGCGCGTGCTATTGAAAGAGGCTGGCTGATGCGCCACTCACTACTACACTTGATTGATTGGTTGATTGATTTTTCGTGTTTCCGGGCGCGTCAACTGCTCTGGTCATTAGTCCCGTTAGTGTAGTGCATGTTTCTTCGGGAGATGGCGGTGATCTTCCCCCGCAGGATGGCGAGTTCCGTTGCCGACCTACCGTCGGCTAGTGGGGTTTCTCCCTAACCAGGACTCTTCCACCAGCGGGGCACCGCCCCAGCCGGGACAAGCTCTAAGCTCCCGACAGGTCTGCCGGTATATGTGATAGTTTATACTACACTTGGGTTTCTGTAACTTAGCTGATGACAGCTGTCACGGTTTCGTCCAATCGGAAAGGTCAAACGTCACCACAGTGACGTCACCGTGAAGACGTTTTAGCTCACGATTGGATGACACCGTAACAGCTGATGAAGTGTCATCGGCTAGGTTATAAAAACTCGGGTATAATAAACTGAATGGACCGGCTGAGTAAAGCTCAGAGCCAGCTTAGTCGTCGTCTCCGCGACGACTTCGGCCTGGAGGTCCTATGGTTCGAGTCCACCGGTGGTGGATTTTCGACGTTAGCTATGTAGCTAATTGAAATTCTGGGGTCCGACTTCTCTGATCGGCTTCTGTGGTTTCTCAGGTTAATGCCAGCCGACTGATGGACCAATACCTAATAAACGGGGCACGCACCAGGCGAGATCTTTCTTTCCTCTTCCTTCTCCTATTCATCCCCTTCCTAACATACACTTACATTTAAAGGCACTACACTACCATACACTTCGGAAGCTTAAAGGTTGTCCAGACTGGGCCGGTGCCCCAGTGGGAGATATCAGAAGTATCTTACAAATCGACGCGTAGGTCGGCGCTAAACCTCGCCATTCACTGAGGAGAACTACGCTATCCACAGGCATAAAATTGATTGATTGATTGATTTTTTCGTTTCCGGGCGCGTCAACTGCTCTGGTCATTAGTCCCGTTAGTGTAGTGCATGTTTCTTCGGGAGATGGCGGTGATCTTCCCCCGCAGGATGGCGAGTTCCGTTGCCGACCTACCGTCGGCTAGTGGGGTTTCCCTAACCACGACTCTCCCACCTGCAGAGCCCTGTTCCAGCCGGGACAAGCTCTAAGATCCCGACCGGTATCCTGGAATATGTGCTAGTGTTGTGCAGTTAGTGTACGTGTGTGTGTGTAAGGAGAGGATAGGACAAGTAAGAGGGAGGATAGATCGCGCGCGGTTCGTGGCCCGTTTGGTAGGGTACTTCTCCAGCATTCGCCTGGTGTTGATCGGTGAATCCACGGAAAACTACCGATCAGAGCAGCCGGCCGCTAGAATTAGGGACTGAATTCGACCTAGCTGAAAAGCTAGTGTCGAAAATCCTGCCGCCGTCAGGACTCGAACCCAGGACTTCCCGGTCAGAGGCGCTGCAGTGACATCAGTTGATGCTACCGCTCCCGGTCACAGGCATAAAAGTATTCACTATATGACAATAGCAGTTGATCTGTCCAGATATATCAATCAATACATTGCACCGGAGGTTTCATTTAAATTGCATCAAAATATGTTCGGAAATAGACAATGAACGAAAAAAAATTAAATCAGGTGTCAATGAGAGGGGAAAATATACCTGAACGGCACCCTGCCTACCTCAACCCAACAGATTGACAGGGCGTTGGGACAACTAGTGAAGCGTGCATTATTTATTTTGAATGTTTACAGTATGCCGTGACCTGTTCTAGGTATGCTTCCGTCTTTTGCGGTCACGAAATGAGACTCATCAAGTTACGGTATCATTTTACTGAGGTACAAAAGTACTTTTGGTATATCGAATCTTTTAAAAGTAAATTAGGATTAATTTATTTAATGGTATAATGGTTTTTTTAAATTTATTTATTCGGATACCTTATGCCCTGTTATGGCTCACTTAGAGACCGATCGTCCCAACTAGTAATCACCATGGATTCCTGGAAATTATCGCCGCGCCCCTTATGACCTTGTACGTGTTATGTATTATTTTTCGGGTCTGGGCCCCTTCTTCTGTTTTTCGGAAGCTCTGATTGATATATTGATTGACTGGTGTTTCTGGGCGTGGCAACTGCTAATGTCACCTGTCTCATACGTGAAGCGCACGTTTTTATAGAGGAAGGTGGTGGTGATCTTTTGCTGTTGGATGGCGAGAACCGGCACCGACTAGCAGTGCACCGCCCCACAAGCAACAAGCTCTATGCTCCCGGTTTGTGTAGCAGTGTAGAATAGAATAGAATAGAATATTTATTTTGCTACTTAGAAATACATAGAATACTTCCGGTGGTAGCGGTTTCTAAGAAATCACTAGAAATACACAAAACAAACATCAAACAATATTAAAATATTAACATGTTACCAAATACAATTTTACAAAATTAATTTATTAACCATATTTAGTCTAATTTTAAAATTGTTGACATTCTGAGGGAAAATCTCCAGCACTGCTGCAGATAATTTGTTCCAATTTTGTATCGTTTTGTTTACAAATGAGAATTTACCTACATCTGTTTTCTGTTTTCTTTGCCGAAGTTTGAAACCATGATCCTTCCGCGCGACGTAAGTTGGTTTTGATAGACTTCCCGTACTTCACCACACGGACGATCCCCTTTTATTGATTTGAATAATGCACAAAGACGCGATTTATCTCTACGTTTTTCCAAAGGTTCCCACGATATAAATTCAGAATTTGAACGTCCGCTCCTAACAAATTTTCCTGCATATTTTTGTACTTTCTCGAGAGATTTTATTTGTCCTAAACGATAAGGGTTACAACATATGGAGCCAAATTCTAATATCGGACGTACTAGAGACGTGTACTCTAATTCCCGTGATTTTCCCACTTCCTTTTCGAAGTATTCAAATTACAAAGTATAATGCCTTCCACGCCTTTTTAACTACATAATTTACGTGTTCTTCCAACCAGATCTATTTAGTACAATTTCAAATATTACAGCATTTAGCCCCGGAATATCCTAATTTCCTAATTTATATATGATATCGTCTGTCTTTCTAGAACGCGCAATCTAATAAACTGCACTTGCTGAGATTTAATTTCATTTCATACGTAAGAGTCCATGTTTCTAGCTTATTTAAATCAACCTGCAATATTTCTGTATCACTTGTGTTCTTAATTTCCCAATAAATTATACAATCAAGTGCATGTAAGTGTAAGTGTGTATAAGTATTGGGAGTGTCTAGAACCAGGAAAGGGAAGAAAACGCAAGGCGCGTTTGCCGTAACGAACTACACTATACACGTGAATAGATGATATAATGTCAATTATAAAGTTTGTCACCGGTTTGTGTTATAAAGTTCACTCATAAGATAGTTTCGATGGCGTAACGGCTGGCGTATCGAGCTGTTGCATCCAAGTTCACGGGTTGAACTCGATCGAAGCCATGGCTTTATAAGGGCGAAAAAAAATTCTTCGTACGCCTTCCTTGGGACAGGAAGCAAAAACGGCTGCCCCAGGTTGTAGATTTGCTGCATGCAAAATATAATAAAGCCTAAAAGAAGCCTCTGGTGTAAATTCAAATCGCCTGTTTCGTCACCCGTAATATCTTCTTTCCCCGCTAGATGGGAAAAGGAGAGTAGCGAAATTTGCGTGGTCAGACGGAAAAGCAGGCTTCATGGCCTGAGTCTCGCCATGTAAAACAAGGCATCAAACACAGAGGCCACAAAATCCTCGATTGGGAGAGAAAGTAAAGTCTCTGACCCATGTAGTAAATTAACTGCATTTAGAAGATCCTCAAGCCTAAAAGAAGCATCGGGTCAAAATTCAAATCACCAGTTTCGTCACCCGAGTAATACCTTCTTTCCCCGCTAGATGGGGAAAGGAGTGTAGCGAAATGTGCGTGGTCAGACGGAAGAGCAGGCCTCGTGGCCTGAGTCTCGCTCCGTAAAACAAGGCATCATTGAATTGGATTGGAATGGATAAGAAGCATTCTCCGTTGGGGACGGCCTTTGTGCAGTACTCTCCGCAGCGTGGGAGTCGTCCAGAGAGCATGTCCGATCCGCCACACCTTCTGCGCAGTGTGTCCACCTGGCGTCGCGTCGCGTCATTCCGACACCTGCCGCTAAACGCCCGGCCGCATGCCATCCCGTCGCCCGCTCCCCCACACGCCCACGTAATTCCCTGCCCTCCTCGCCGCGAGGCACGCCCACTCACGCGGTCCTCGGCGGCTCCCCCTGCTCGCGCCCCGCCCCCGCAGGTGCTGCCCAGCCCATACACGCCCTCCCTCCCCGCCCTGCCACTCACCAAACCGCTCGCCCTCTCCACTCGCGCCCCGCCCCTGCAGTTGCTGCCCAGCCGATACACGCCCTCCCTCCCCGCCCTGCCACTCACCAAACCGCTTGCCCTCTCCACTCGCGCCCCGCCCCCGCAGGTGCTCCCCAGCCGATCCACCCCCTCCTCCCGCCCTGCCACTCACCAAACCCGTCGCCCTCTCCATTCGCGCCCGCCCCGCAGGTGCTCCCCAGCCAATCCACGCCCTCCCTCCCGCCCTGCCTCTCACCAAACCCGTCGCCCTCTCCATTCGCGCCCCGCCCCGCAGGTGCTCCCCAGCCAATCCACGCCCTCCCTCCCGCCCTGCCACTCACCAAACCGTCGCCCTCTCCATTCGCGCCCCGCCCCGCAGGTGCTCCCCAGCCAATCCACGCCCTCCCTCCCGCCCTGCCGCTCACCAAACCCGTCGCCCTCTCCATTCGCGCCCCGCCCCGCAGGTGCTCCCCAGCCAATCCACGCCCTCCTCCCGCCCTGCCACTCACCAAACCCGTCGCCCTCTCCATTCGCGCCCCGCCCCGCAGGTGCTCCCCAGCCAATCCACGCCCTCCTCCCTGCCCTGCAACTCACCAAACCGCTCGCCCTCTCCATTCGCGCCCGCCCCGCAGGTGCTCCCCAGCCAATCCACGCCCTCCCTCCCCGCCCTGCCACTCACCAAACCCGTCGCCCTCCATTCGCGCCCCGCCCCGCAGGTGCTCCCAGCCAATCCACGCCCTCCCCCCTGCCCTGCCACTCACCAAACCGCTCGCCCTCCATTCGCGCCCCGCCCCGCAGGTGCTCCCCAGCTGATCCACGCCCTCCTCCCGCCCTGCCACTCACCAAACCCGTCGCCCTCTCCATTCGCGCCCCGCCCCCGCAGGTGCTCCCCAGCTGATCCACGCCCTCCCTCCCGCCCTGCCACTCACCAAACCCGTCGCCTCTCCATTCGCGCCCCGCCCGCAGGTGCTCCCAGCCAATCCACGCCCTCCTCCCGCCCTGCCTCACCAAACCGTCGCCTCTCCATTCGCGCCCCGCCCGCAGGTGCTGCCCAGCCGATACACGCCCTCCCTCCCCGCCCTGCCACTCACCAAACCGCTCGCCCTCTCCACTCGCGCCCCGCCCCCGCAGGTGCTCCCCAGCCGATCCACGCCCTCCTCCCGCCCTGCCGCTCACCAAACCCGTCGCCCTCTCCATTCGCGCCCCGCCCCGCAGGTGCTCCCCAGCCAATCCACGCCTCCCTCCCCGCCCTGCCACTCACCAAACCCGTCGCCCTCTCCATTCGCGCCCCGCCCCGCAGGTGCTCCCCAGCCAATCCACGCCCTCCTCCCGCCCTGCCACTCACCAAACCGCTCGCCCTCTCCATTCGCGCCCCGCCCCGCAGGTGCTCCCAGCCAATCCACGCCCTCCCTCCCGCCCTGCCACTCACCAAACCCGTCGCCCTCTCCATTCGCGCCCGCCCCGCAGGTGCTCCCAGCCAATCCACGCCTTCCCTCCCCGCCCTGCCACTCACCAAACCCGTCGCCCTCTCCATTCGCGCCCCGCCCCGCAGGTGCTCCCCAGCTGATCCACGCCCTCCTCCCGCCCTGCCACTCACCAAACCCGTCGCCCTCTCCATTCGCGCCCCGCCCGCAGGTGCTCCCCAGCCAATCCACGCCCTCCCTCCCGCCCTGCCTCTCACCAAACCCGTCGCCCTCTCCATTCGCCCCGCCCCGCAGGTGCTCCCAGCCAATCCACGCCCTCCTCCCCGCCCTGCCACTCACCAAACCGTCGCCCTCTCCATTCGCGCCCCGCCCCAGGTGCTCCCCAGCCAATCCACGCCCTCCTCCCGCCCTGCCGCTCACCAAACCGTCGCCCTCTCCATTCGCGCCCCGCCCCACAGGTGCTCCCCAGCCAATCCACGCCCTCCCTCCCCGCCCTGCCACTCACCAAACCCGTCGCCCTCTCCATTCGCGCCCCGCCCGCAGGTGCTCCCCAGCCAATCCACGCCCTCCTCCCGCCCTGCCACTCACCAAACCGTCGCCCTCTCCATTCGCGCCCCGCCCCGCAGGTGCTCCCCAGCCAATCCACGCCCTCCTCCCCCCCCTGCCACTCACCAAACCGTCGCCTCTCCATTCGCGCCCCGCCGCAGGTGCTCCCCAGCCAATCCACGCCCTCCTCCCGCCCTGCCACTCACCAAACCCGTCGCCCTCTCCATTCGCGCCCCGCCCCTGCAGTTGCTGCCCAGCCGATACACGCCCTCCCTCCCCGCCCTGCCACTCACCAAACCGCTCGCCCTCTCCACTCGCGCCCCGCCCCGCAGTTGCTCCCCAGCCGATACACGCCCTCCCTCCCCGCCCTGCCACTCACCAAACCGCTTGCCCTCTCCACTCGCGCCCGCCCGCAGGTGCTCCCCAGCCAATCCACGCCCTCCCTCCCGCCCTGCCACTCACCAAACCGTCGCCCTCTCCATTCGCGCCCCGCCCCGCAGGTGCTCCCCAGCCAATCCACGCCCTCCCTCCCGCCCTGCCTCTCACCAAACCCGTCGCCCTCTCCATTCGCGCCCCGCCCCGCAGGTGCTCCCCAGCCAATCCACGCCCTCCTCCCGCCCTGCCACTCACCAAACCGTCGCCCTCTCCATTCGCGCCCCGCCCCGCAGGTGCTCCCCAGCCAATCCACGCCCTCCTCCCGCCCTGCCACTCACCAAACCGTCGCCCTCTCCATTCGCGCCCCGCCCGCAGGTGCTCCCCAGCCAATCCACGCCCTCCTCCCCGCCCTGCCACTCACCAAACCCGTCGCCCTCTCCATTCGCGCCCCGCCCGCAGGTGCTCCCAGCCAATCCACGCCCTCCCTCCCGCCCTGCCACTCACCAAACCCGTCGCCCTCTCCATTCGCGCCCCGCCCGCAGGTGCTCCCAGCTGATCCACGCCCCCCCTCCCCGCCCTGCCACTCACCAAACCGTCGCCCTCTCCATTCGCGCCCGCCCCAGGTGCTCCCCAGCCAATCCACGCCCTCCCTCCCGCCCTGCCACTCACCAAACCGTCGCCCTCTCCATTCGCGCCCCGCCCCGCAGGTGCTCCCCAGCCAATCCACGCCCTCCCTCCCGCCCTGCCACTCACCAAACCGTCGCCCTCTCCATTCGCGCCCCGCCCCCAGGTGCTCCCCAGCCAATCCACGCCCTCCTCCCGCCCTGCCACTCACCAAACCCGTCGCCCTCTCCATTCGCGCCCCGCCCCGCAGGTGCTCCCCAGCCAATCCACGCCCTCCTCCCGCCCTGCCACTCACCAAACCCGTCGCCCTCTCCATTCGCGCCCCGCCCCGCAGGTGCTCCCCAGCCAATCCACGCCCTCCTCCCCGCCCTGCTCTCACCAAACCGTCGCCCTCTCCATTCGCGCCCCGCCCCGCAGGTGCTCCCCAGCCAATCCACGCCCTCCTCCCCGCCCTGCCACTCACCAAACCGTCGCCCTCTCCATTCGCGCCCCGCCCGCAGGTGCTCCCCAGCCAATCCACGCCCTCCTCCCGCCCTGCCACTCACCAAACCGTCGCCCTCTCCACTCGCGCCCCGCCCCTGCAGCTGCTCCCCAGCCAATACACGCCCTCCTCCCCGCCCTGCCACTCACCAAACCGCTCGCCCTCTCCACTCGCGCCCCGCCCCCGCAGGTGCTCCCCAGCCGATACACGCCCTCCTCTCCGCTCTCCCCACCCCATCTCTAACAACATACAGGCGTCCAGACCCCAAACTGTTTTCGCCCCCGCCCGTTCCTTCCTTCCCCTCCTCCTCCCCGCCACACCCCGCTCTCCATTCCTGCTACTCGTCCCACCTTTCACCCCATATCTCCTCACCCAGCTCCGCTACCCCTGCCCCTTCTCACGGCACTCATGTCATGCTCCCTCACAATACCTGTGCCCTCGCCACTCCCTCCCTGAGCCCGTTTCCGACCCGCCCACGTCCTCTCCTCGTCTCCCCATCTGCCTCCTCCGCTTCCTTTCCCCGAGCAATAGCTCCTCCCTGCTCCCGCACCATGCCACCACCCAACGCCTCTCCACACCCTTCCCCCTCCTATCCATCCGCGTCTCCTCCCCCTTCCCACTTACCCGTTAAACCGTACGCGACTTCCCGCTCCAAACCCTTTCCTATCTTCTTTCGCGCTTCCTGCCGACAATCCTCATCGCCTTGTTTGCCACGAGTTGTCTTCGCGTCCCCTTCCCACTATTCTGACACACTACGCGCCACCGGAAATTTATCGAATCGAAAAGTAGTGTGAAAATCAACAATTGCACTACGAAGATTAAAAAAGTGACAACTTATTAATTGTAATAAAATATGCATGTATCTTCTTGCGTGCACCATCCTCGACACCGCAAAACACTTCTGAACACGATAATAATGATTTAAACATTACTCCCATACACGAACGAGATCTAGAATCCTACCACCACATCTGAACTCTCCGCAAACCATCCTATTTATTTCTCGTTCATAGCACTAAAACATCTTTCCCTACCAGCTTTGCTAACTCATTATTTTTACAGGCACTGGACGCTGAATTATCTTCCCACCGGTCCGCTCATCCCTGCGACGCTCCTGATCGACCCATACCCCTACCCAACCACTCACCTACCCATAGGAAACGTATTCGAAATCAATTGAACACAAAGCATTGTCCCTTGCAAACTCCCAGCTAACCCATTTTCCCATCAGTCACCGGATCGCCTTCACCTCCGGTCCAGTGAGTCAACCCCTCACGAACTCTTTCACTCACCCATTACTATTCTTCGCCCTCACACTACACTAGTTAGTTAGTTAGCTAGTTAGTTATTTAGTTACCTTCATTTACACCGCGAGACTCGGGCCATTAAACACGCAAATTTCCCTATGCTCCTTTCACCATCGAGCGGAGAAAGACCACGAAACTCTTTGAATTTAGCTCAAAGGCTTCTTTTAGGCTTGAGTATCTTATACGTGCAGTAAATCTATGAGACAGCCGGCTTTACTTCCCCTCCCAAACAAGGCGTACGAGGGATTTTTCTCCCTTCAAAATTCACAGTTTCGATCGGGTAGGAATCCCCAAACGTGGGCACAACAACCCGATACGCAATACCGCCGATTGTCCTGGCTGGAGTGGTCCTGGTTGCCTGGCTGGTGGAGATACCTTGTGGAGGGAAATCCCGTTAGTCGACGGTAGGTCGGCGTCGGATATCGCCATCCAGCGGAGGAACATCACAGCCACCTTTGCATGAAAACACAGACATGCACTACACTTACGGAATTAATGACTTCCGTTGTAAACGCGCTCAGAATCACTAACAATCAATCATTACCCACCGACCCAGAGACCATTCTTCGTTTCGAACTTCCCGAGCTAGCTCATCTTACCTTCAGTCACCGAACAGAAGTATCGTCTTCACCTCGGGTCCTTTCAGCTTCCCGCTCATCAGGTCGACCCCTTACTCTCCCACCCACCGACCTCCTCCACCAACCGCCTCCTCGGGGTTCGTCGCCGCCGCGGGCGCACGTCCTCGCCCTCTCGCCCGGTCGCCACGCGACCGTTCCTCCGGGCCAAGATGGCGGCGCCGCGCACTCCGCGCCTCAGCGGCGCGTCCTCTCGCGGAACGGCGTAGCTCCGCGGCGCCGCGGAGCGGCAGCAACGCGCAGAGGGAGGCTGCGACGGAGAAAGGACGCTCGCCACGACTGGCCATTCTTGCTCTTGCAATCCCTGAATACTGCATGTATCTGGGTCTTTTCTTCACTGTCGTTAACTCGTCCTCACCGTCCACACCGTCCTCACCGTCCTCACAGTCCTCACAGTCCTCACAGTCCTCACAGTCCTCACAGTCCTCACAGTCCTCACAGTCCTCACAGTCCACACAGTCCTCACAGTCCTCACAGTCCTCACCTCCTCAACATCCTCAGCGTCCTCACAGTCCACTCAGTCCACACAGCCCTTACCGTCCTCACCCTCCTCAACGTCCTCAACATCCTTAGCGTCCTCACAGTCCACTCAGTCCACACAGTCCTTACCGTCCTCACCCTCCTCAACGTCCTCAACATCCTCAGCGTCCTCACAGTCCTCACAGTCCACTCAGTCCACACAGTCCTTACCGTCCTCACCCTCCTCAACGTCCTCTCTTCAAGATCTTGTCTCATCTTCTCTCACCTTGACCCTTATCGTCCTCGCAGTATTCGTGCCTTTATAGTTCTCGTCACTCCCGCCGTCCTTATCGTCCTTGTCATTCTCGCAGTCTTCGTCGCCCTCGCTGACCTCATCGCCCTCGTCAATCATCGACTTCTTCATAGTTCTCTTCACCCTCCCCGTCCTTGCATCCTCACCGCCCTCCTTACCGTTTCTGTTCTTGCTGTCCTCGTCGTCCTATCTGCATTCGTTTCCGCCATCCTGGTCAATCACATTGCCCTCACAATTTCCCCTACCTTCACCATCGTCACAGTGCCTTTCCTGTCGACCACGAAATCCTCTCTAGCTTCGCCAGCTGCGCCAGCGCGCCAGATTTCGGATGCGCTATGCCCCTATTCAGAGCCTTCCCCATTCTTTCCCTACTTCCGTATTTTCTTCTATCATATTTAATGACATGCCATATCCTCAGTTCTATAAACGTTATCCTCAACATAACCATGTTCACCACTTCAATCTCTATGCTACGTTTCCTTTTTTTCTGCTAGCCGTCTCGTCGACAAACGCCTCATGTCCATAATGTCATCTCTCGTTTTCATATGGTTCATATAGTATTCGGAAATTGTAAAGTGAAATTTTAGAAAAAAAAATAGCGATCAAAAATAATAATCATCTCCCTTTCGATGTGTCTGCAAGGACTTTTTACTCTCCGAATCACCGTCCCGTCCCGACTCCCACGCCTCCGCTGTCATCACGTATATTCTCATGAAGTCGCAAAAGCTTGAGTGCCCAAGATATAGTTAGTTACGTACAATGCAATTAGTAAAATGCAGTGGGAACTCTGACGTAAGAAATTTAGAGAATCTGGAACTGCGAATCGCTCAGAAGACACTGAAAAATTAAATGTGAGCGAAAACAGGAATATTCTTGAGAACCCCATCGGGAATGTAGATTTTAATATCTTCGAAGTTTTCCGCTTCTAAACCGGAGTCACTGAGCACTGAAACTAATTTTGTTTCTCACGCATTATTATAATGTCCAAAGCTTGGAATTGGTATTTTTTGTATTCACAATAGATTAAATCTGCTATTTTTCGTGTATTGCAATACACCGAATAAATATATTGGTACTTAAAATAAAAACGAAACATCATTGATATCCCTAAAGAATCTACCAGTTCCTATCATTCACGCTGTTTATTATCACATTAAACCCTCATTAACACGAATTTCAAGGGACCGAAATGATCGAAGTTCGTGTTATAAAAACTCGTTTTATAGATATTTATTATTTCTGCAGGTAGGTTTGTACAACCTGGTAGCAGAACACTACAATTTACATATTACAATTAGAAATATTAATACAATGTATTTTTAAATTATTTTAAGACAATATAATAATAATAATAATAATAATAATAATAATACAATTGCTAACAATAAGTTAATAAAAATACGATAAAAATGTTATCCAAATATTATAAATGTCCATATTACCGAAATCCCTTGCCGGGATCAATGTTTTGTTCCAGTTACGGCCGAAATTCGTGTGAAGCGAGTTCGCGCTAACGAGAGTTTACTGCAGTCAACCGTCTTCGCACTCTTCTTCTCTTCCAAAAAAAATCTCACATACTCACAGGAATGCCTTGTAACGACTCTTCCTCCCACATTTGAGCTCTGGGAATTTTTCCTCACAAACTATGGGATAACGTACTGAACTACATACCCCGGTATCATTAAGACGTTACGTATAACGGAACGCGAAACGATCGCTGGATCACGTGAACAATGAACACAATGATCTCTAGATTGTAAGATTGTGGATCGAACAAGCCAGCAGAGAGCTTAAAAGATAGGAGAGCCTTGAATGATTTTATGTCCTTCGACAATAAATTACTGAAACGAGTATTAGCACACAGCTTTGAAATCTGCGAGTACTTCTTTATCTTTCGTAACTAATTTCAAGATGTATTCGCAGTCACATTTCCAACACTTCTTGACTACTAACGAACATTAACAACCTAATTACATTAATCTGCTTAAGCCGAGTTAATTACATAGTACTGAGGAACTCACTGTGAATGTGTACTATGTGCGAAGCTCCAGGATGTACACTTTCCAACTTCTCCCCCAAATTGGAGTTCACCGCTCGCTCATGCTCCAGCAAGTCGCATAGCAACCCAGCAACTTCACTTTTCCAGAACTTGTTTTTCACTTATAATATTATCAGCATGTTCAACCGCCTTCTTTGGTTTCCCAGACAATTTCGTGAAAGAGAATCTCTTTGTACTGGTTGAACCACCGGCTAACTTATGTTGTACGACCCCTCCCCATATTTATCTGCTCATCATGACTCTGGTCGGGTTTCACTGTGAAACGAAAACATGCCAACCGACATTCAAATGTGCCCACTTGCAATGTAGATCGCGCTTTATCGTGATTATTCCCAAGATCGCAAGCATCGTGTGGGCGTTCCTCTACAGCTGTGAGGGGGCATTTTGAGTACAAAAATGCAAGGGCTCAAAGGCGAAACTGATTACAATGTCCAATCGTAAGGTCAACGACCCGATATGAAAGGGTTGGAATTGACTGACTTATGTTAATGTTTGCATGTCTAGGAATGTTGAATTATGTATGCAAATTATCAGTTCGAAGACGCACATTATAAAATACGAAAATTTCATATATATTTTATTCTCATACATTAATTTCTAAGCTCGGAATATTTTACTTCGAGTGACATCCGATGAAAAGTTTTATATGAACCCTTCTACATGCTGCACAGAACTAAATGAATGTGGAATGCAGAGGCGTATCAACAATATGGCAGGCATGTCACGTGACATGAGCGCCACTCACACGGACAGTATTTAAATTACACCCGCAATAACATACAAACTATTAAGGTTTTTGACATTTGACAAGGTTTCGGATATTGAAGAGTCCGAAAAGGGGCACAATTTCTATACTTGCCACGGGCACTTGAATTCTTAGATGCGCCTCTGTGGGCTGGAAATATTTAAAGGTAGAGATAGTCCGTATGAAACAGGAGGAAAAGCTCGTACGAAAGGAAATTATTTATCTTAAATATATTAATAGGCAACCTGCGTGTGTCTGTTCATTACTCATATTTAGACAGCATCCGGTCCTCCATTCAAGGCAAGTGAGATCCGGGGCCATGATTTCCCGTATCTTTCCAGATTATTATTTTTCTTTAAAAAGGCCAAATCATTGGCTTTGTTGGAGTGGAATTAAATGATCCAGAATTCACACTTGTTCACACAAAGATGCATTTTCCAAAGTTAAATTCTGGGTTCGCAAGAAAATGTCAGAAAATGACAACGAAAATAAGATTGAAACTGTCGTTTCGGTCGAAGCTCGGTTGTGTCAAGAACCGGTAAAATAGGTTATGACTAAAACGCCGGAAAGATGTACAGACGATAATTGCACAGTTTATGTCATAAATTTAGGCATACGGATCGGTTACATCCGATTTGAATGATCCGTGATTCCGGCATCTCACAACACTTCAACAAAGGACATTTCTCAAACGGTTTTAAAATGCGGTTCCCAAACACCGTACGTTGCGGTCGGTATATGACCACGACCTGAAAGAACCACCGGATCCAAGTGTGGAGCTACAAAAATTGTTGTAACTTACTTTCCGTACATTTCATTTTGAGCCCCAATCGTTATTTTTCAGGTATGATGTCGAGGATGGAAGAGCTGCTTCTCTGTAGTACGTTTAATATTTCCCTTCTTTATGACCTAACAAAACGTCAATGATTTTGGATATATAAAAAATATTTCAATTTCTTAAGAAAAAGTACGTACAGTAGAAGAATACACATCTCGTTCGCAGAAATTTTGGTTGAACAAAGAAGAATAAACAAAGAAAACGTTTATTGAGAAAAAATACATATAGTAGAAATGCAGAGAGAGAGAGAGAGAGAGAGAGAGAGAACAGAGGAAGGTGTAAGAAAAAGAGAAGGGCATGAGGAGACAGGACAAAGAGGGAGGAAAAAAAAAAAAGGTGGAGAAAAAAGAAAAGAAAAGAGCGACAGTGAGGGGGAGTGGAGCAAGAGGGGGGAGGAAGGAAAGCGGAGAATGGGAGGGAGAGAGTGGAAGAGATAGCGGGAGAGGGACACCGGATGCAAGAGAAGTGAGAAAGATAGGGGATGAGAGTGACGGGAGAGGGCAAAGGGAGAAAGTAGGAGTCAGAGGCAGGAGTCAGAGAGGCGGAGTCAGAGAGCAGGAGTCAGAGGCAGGGAGTCAGAGAGTGGGGAGTCAGAGAGTGGGAGTCAGAGAGTGGGGAGTCAGAGGTGGGAGTCAGAGAGTGGGAGTCAGAGACTGGGGAGTCAGAGAGTGGGGAAGCAGAGAGTGGGGAAGCAGAGAGTGGGAAGCAGAGAGTGGGAAGCAGAAGCGGAGTCAGAGGCGGGAGTCAGAGGCGGGAGTCAGAGAGCGGGAGTCAGAGAGCGGGAGTCAGAGTGGGAGTCAGAGAGTGGGAGTCAGAGAGTGGGAGACAGAGAGTGGGAGACAGAAGTGGGAGACAGAGGGGAGACAGAGAGTGGGAGACAGAGAGTGGGAGGAGAGAGTGCGGGAGAGAGTGCGAGGGGAGAGTGCGAGGGAGAGTGCGAGGAGAGAGTGCGAGGGAGAGAGTGCGAGAGGGCGGGAGAGGAGAAAGAGAGTGCGAGAGGGCGGGAGAGGAGAAAGAAAGATAGGAGAAGCATTGAGAGCACGGGGAAGAGGGTGGCAGGGACGACGGCGCAAGCGAACTGAGGCGAAATCCGCGGCGGCCGCGCGGTGCGAACCAGGGCCCCGACCCGCGTGGCGTTTTATTCCCTCCGTAAAAGCAGCTCCACGAAAAAAGGAGCAGCCCGACCGGCGGTGCGCGGCGCGGCGCGGCGTCGGGGGCAAATTACTCCATCACAAAACACGAAGGATTCGTCGTGCCGCTTGGGTTCATCATAGTAGCGGGAGCCCCACCGCCCTCCCCGCCACCCCCTGCTCTGGGCCTCGTCCTACGCGGCGGCACACATCACCCGGCGCGGCCGAGAGGTAATATCTCACGGCCCCATTACCCCGCCACTGGCCCGCCGCTCCCCGCTCCGCCTCCCCGCCCCCGCCGGCCCCCCCGTCCTCCCCCCCCCCCCCCGCCCCCCCCCCCAAACCCGCTCGCCCCGATCCACGTCGCCCCGCTCCGCCCACCCGCTCACTCCACCCCGCTTGCTCCTCCCCGCCACGGGGGCGAGCAATGGACCTCCTCGCGAGACGAAGAAGGTGGCTCCGCTGTAGAGAATGATGTGACTCGTCGCGCTTCTTTGCATCCATCAGGTTACGAAGCCTTTTATCGCTTTCTCGGTCAGCTTGGGTTAATGTTAAAGAAAGCTAGAAAAGGAACTACAAATTTGCATAGAAAACTTGCAACTACATTGTTCCATGTATTATTTACGGTTTTGTCTAACGTGTTTTTACAATTTATACTATATATTCCACCACATGGGCATTGGAAAATAGGCTTGTGGTAAAAATTGTATAGGGAGCTCCAATTTGCCTTTGCTTCTTATTTCACAATTGCAACATTATGTCTAATGTATACAAAACGCTAACGAAAGATGACGGAAGAGCAAGAAACTTTCGAGACGAAACCCCATAAGTGTGTCAAAGCTGCAAATGATACTGCTATTCACGGATAGGTCCCTAGTTCTCGATCAGCACGAAACTTTACGGATTGGCACCACATGTAACGTTTCAAACGACAGGGTGTTAAAGGGAATCCATCGGCTTCCCATCGATTGCTTCTATTGGTCTTCTCCTCGGTCTACGTTCCATGACCTCACTAGGAATTCTGCTTGCTCTGGGTCTTCTAACATAATACTCCTACCAAGGTAGTGACAAGCAACAGCAATAACCCCAATACGTTACAAATAGAATGACCTACATAATAAACAATCCAAATCCTCACAAAAAGACCGGAACTGCCCTTCGCTGCTTTTGAATGAATTCGTGCTCGCGTTTTGCGGTTTATTGTTATTCTGTGCGTTTTATTTGCTCGTTTACAATATTGTTACTTCCAATTGGTTTTTGCGATCTGTTTTGCCGAGTTTTATGTTATTTGAGATAATATTTGGGTAATAATTACAAATTGCTGTGCTGACAAATTGTGAGAGCTGAAGAAGTTGGTCACACAGCTGCATTCCTGCCTCCGTCCACTTGTAGTTTAAGTGAAATTCAGCGGCCATAATAAAAACTTAAAAGATATTTGGCAACATAATTTATGTCTGGTAAGCTTCATTAATGTGAACATGCTTTCAGTGGAGTTGAAGTTATAACTCGTTAACACAAGAATTTTGTAAACATGAGAAAAGCGTTGGAAGTGAATATGTGTTTGTAATAATTAATGCAAATGAAGATACGATTAAGCATTCCCAACTTAAAGAAGCTGATGTCAATGAAGGAAATAATTATTTCAACACCATATTTTATTAGTATTATCATTCACTAAATAGTTATACATATTGTTGCTGTTTATTATACCATTGTAGGTCCTAGTGTATCTATATGACGCGTGATATATTCGGAGCGAACGCACCGCGAATAGTCTTGGTATTAGCTCTGTAACAGTTGGCAGCACTTAAGCGATGTGACGTTGGCAGACTGTCCTCGCAAAACGTCAAGAAAAGTCCCTCCTATGGAACAGTATTCTACCTTGGCTTCGCTAGGCAATCAAGAAATGACGAATGAAGTTTTAGATGATTGTATGGGTTACACGGTAGTTTGTCTGGCAGAATTCTCATGCATAGTGGAGTCATCGACCGCATTTCCTTTTTTTTTTTTTTTTTTACAGAAAAGTTTCCAGCGGCATTTCCATGCGCAATTTTCTCTTAAATCGGATTGATTCGGTCGCGTGTCTGCATCTTTTATATGCAACACATTATAAAACAAAATAGAGATCTTTTTTTTGCTGGGGGGGAAAGAACTATTAAGCATGTATTGCTTAAAGTAGTCAACTCCGGTTATAGTGAACTCGGATATAGTGAACCCTCGGTTATAGTGATCTTAAGTCACTGTTCTCGTTTCACTTACATTACAAATCAACATAAGAAGATTCAGCTATAGTGAATCTGAACCTCGGCTACAGTGAACAGTGAAATAAAACCTGGAAATTAATTGGATTTCGTATGTTATTAGGCGAGTTGAAGAGCCTTCGGAGAGTGGGACGCTGTTTCAACAGTGCAAGAGGCATTGAAAGTATCAAGAGCGCATTTCGATTCTTAAGAGACAGAACACAATACACGATCAAGTATAGTGAGAGCTCGAATCCTGAAGAAGAATCTATAGATATTACTAATGAAAAATGTACGAAGAAAACAATTGAAAATAAATGTTTTTTTAATTCAAATAAAGATATTGATATAAATTTAGTGCGTGCTGTTAGTCAATTTTGCTGTATCTCTACATTAATAAAATAATTGTGGAGAAATTCTATTTAATTTTGACATCATCAGATGTAGTGAACTTTTGATATAGTGAACCAAAAGAGTTAGTTTCTAGAAGTTCACTGTTACTGGAGTCGACTGTATTAATCATTATGATGATAAGTCTCCAGTATTTTGAACCTTATTCGATTTGATTCTGGTCGCGTCAACTGCTTTGGTCATTAATATAGTGCATGTTTCATCACAGGAGGCGACGGTATTCCTTCCACACTGGATGGTGAGATCAGGCATCAACTTACACGCAGGTTTGCGGGAAGTTTCCCCTTCATTTTCCCCCAGAGGGGCACCGCCCCAGTTGGGACAAGCTCTAAGCTCCTGATGGCCTCGCAACATGTATGGTAGTGTGTTTAAGTAAGAGGAGAGAACATGACAAGGGAAGGAAAGATCGCACGCTGTCCGTGACACGTTTGTTGGCGTACTGCTCCGACATTCACCTGGTGTTGATCGTATCCATCTGAGAAAACTACCTATCACAGCAGACATCCGCTATAATTCTCCTCCAGACAGCGGCTGAATTCGACCTAGCTCTTTAGGTAGAGGCGAACATCAGCCACCCTTGGGACTCGAACCCTAGACTCCCACTCAGAATCTCAGCAGACGGCGCCAATTCTGGCTCTGAGCTACACTCAATCGCTGGTAGTGTGGGATTTGAGTGAAGAGAAGCAAAGGTGAATGAGAGACAGCGAAACGGGAGGCAGTAAGATGGCGGTTACAGTGGGCGATTTTGACTGAAATTTCTGTCGGCCGATGTCGGCCGGACAAAACCACACGAAACAGATCTTCATCGGACAGCGATGTTTTCAGAGACCACCGGAAGAGGTCGTTCGGGATCACGAAGAACATTTCCGTTTCCATCACGTGTTTGAATGAATCCGAAACCGGACAAAAACAGCCGACTTCGGCCGAAAGAAATTTCGGGTAAACTCAGTTCCACTGTGACCACCACCTAAAAGCCTGTCGAGAAACAGACCTTCCCACCAAAAACCTCTCACGAAACGCCCGGATTTGAACCCATGAACCAAGAGGTGTGTTCCTCAATACTACACCTCACACACTCAGATTAGACCTCGTATACTCTGGCAAAGGCAACGGCTAACTAGGTCTTCATAACATTTGGAGAGCAAGTAACGCCAATAAAACGAGCGCGCCATACAAGGCTAAATAGCAAAATGACTCCACACTTCCTTCCATTGCTTTCGGCCTCGCCCGCAAAAACAACCACGAGGACGGTTGATTGGCAGCGGCAAGTGGGGGAGAAACAGGTGCCGGCTGACGCACAAATGAGTCCAATTGGTGGGGCTGAGAAGCATGATGCGTCTGGACTGAGGTAGACATATTGGCTGCGATTCGCTTCTGTCGCATATACGAGGTTTGAATGCGGTTCTCCGCTGAGTGTGTGAATACGCGCGTGATAAAAGACGCAATTCTCGTCATTTGTCACGAATAATTTGCGTTCTCTGGAACTATATGTGGAATGCGAAGTTACATCACTCGTTTTTTTTTCTGTATTTTTCTCGTACGACATGCAATTCATTTTTCTTTCGGGCTTAATGCTCTTGTGAATAACTTTGTGCGTTTCGAATTAAACGTTCGCGGTATAGCTTCAATTACTAATAAATTGGTTAGCCTGGCGCAGGTATTTTCATATTAAAAATTGTTTGTTTGTGTTGGTCAAGTTGAAAATTAAAATAAGTTTTAAATGTAAGGTAAAATGTAAAATATCGATATAATTGTTTTAAAAATTATTTTTAGCTATAAAATTAAATCTAGTTATCGTTCATATGATGAATCAAGCCGTGACGAGTCATGTTATGTCAGCAAGGCAGTGTAGCATTCACATACATTTCAGAAATGCAGGAACGTTCAAACCCTTAAAAATATGAGTTCCTGAGTATTATTCCAAAATATTCTAGAGACATACGGCTAACAACGGTGCCAATCATTTCTTCTTGTCGAGAGGAATAAAATCAAACATTAATCGCTTCTGAAATGTCTTAAATCTTCAAGAGATGCTTTAGTTGTTTAAAATTCCCTCCACAATTAAGTGTTTTTCAGAAAATGTAGAATTTTTTATTAAATCATTAAAAATTGTCGAAACAGGCGTCAAATGACAAGTCATTTGCTCCGACTAGTGGACCGGAAGGATTCTAAAGTGAAGGACTGACGGAGTTTACCTGTTTATTAGATGTAGGATTAAAACTGAGTGAGGTTACCAGCGGGGTAATAGACACAATATTTTTATAATTCATTAAATATCTTACTAATATGGGTAAAATAAAAATGAAACGATAATGTCAATTGAACTAAATGGTGTGCAATTTTGAGTTTGATGATTCAAACACTACGATATGACAAAACAATATGTATTATTTTAAATGCAGCAATGTTTTAAATAATGACAGTAAAAGGTTCGATTTCTTTTTGAAAATAATGACCACGATAAACCAGAAAAATATTATACAGTTCTAAGGGCTATCTTTTTATAACATTAAACAATTCAACTTACACAAATTAAATAATATAACCTTTATAATATCAACTCACTTAGTTCGCTGTACAGATGTGCCCTAATTTGGTATTTGAGATATCTGGAAGACAAACTTGCACATCTTTGTTGAAAGGGAGAAGAATTGTAGTCCTTTACCTCTGGAATCTGCAACAGAGATACAAAAACCACGTCAGCATTTAGTTATGTCCAGCATGCAAACACACCTCAAATACAATTCTAATCAATAGTGTACATGTCATAGAATACATTCCTCATGTTAAAGATACATGACTATTTATATTAAATATTCATCATTTACGATGAAAAGGTTCACCTTCATAATCACTCGTATCTCCAATGTCATATTTCGAAATGAATATTTAAAATACACGAAGAGAGAAGAGATATTTATTAAATGCTGGCCCCGTGACCCAGGGCTTTAGAAGTAACACGTGAGGACCCTGTAAGCAAAGCCCAAGGCTTTGAGTTTGAATTTCACCGATGTTATAGGCGTGATCTACACGCCATTTTCTGTCGTACTGCAAGCCTAACTACGTGAAAAATACGGCCACATGATTACTAAGTTGTACGTATTTAATCATTACTATTGCTGATAAAAAATGAGATTCTTCAGGCAAATCTTAAACCAGCAGCACATAGTAATAAGACTAAATCACTCGCATATAGCCAAAATAGTGCTGAAAATGTAAAAAATAAGTTACCGTCGCAGCGTGTACTACATTGAATTTGAGAATTAACGTGAGACTGTCAGTCAGGCGAAATGCAATTTTATGGTAACTTTTCTTGTACCAACTGAGGAGAAGTGGACACAATGACTACTGACAACGAGAAACATTCAGAATAAAAAGAAATGTCTGCAAGACCTCGTAAGGACACCGATGAGAATTCTGGAGGACAGCTGCTCTGTTCGATAGTTTTGTGGTGTGTTTCCGAATGTCGGAACCAAGAGGGTACGGACAACAAACGATTTTTCACGACCCTATAATCCGTGTCCCCTCAACTCCCACTCTCCATACCGCTGAGGGAGATACTCGGAGGTGAGAAAACCGCAATCCAACATTTAGGTTTGCGCTGGATCTCAGGTTCCAGAGGATGAGAAACGCCACCATCTCCCGGGATATAACATGCACTCTACTTACGGATATATCGCTATTACTCAATAATCAAAGAATCAATCAACACTACCGAAAAAATCACTATTACTCAATAATCAAAGAATCAATCAACACTACCGAAAATATCACTATTACTCAATAATCAAAGAACCAATCAACACTACCGAAAATATCAGTAATACTCAATAAACAAAGAATCAATTAACGCCACCGAAAAGATCACTAACTACTCAATAATCAAAGAACCAATCAACACTACCGAAAAGATCACTATCACTCAATAATCGAAGAATCAATCAACACTACTGTGTTAACAAAACTCATGCAATAAATAAGAAGAAACTTTCTGACTTCCTACCCCACGTTATGAGAACGTAAAAAAAAAAAAAACGCGTGAGAAGCCAAAACACATCGCTCATTTGAACCAACACAGCGCCTCATTTTCTCCGTCCACGAGCGGACGTGTCAACCGGCAGACACGTCACTTGGCACCGTGCAGCGCGCTCTTCCGTCTCGCAGAGGGACGAGGAGCAAAAAACGCAGCCGCAAGCGCGCGCACGCGGCACGCGGGATTAGCACGCCCGCGTCCTCACGAGGCGCTCGCACGCACGCCGCGCGGCAATTGTCTCCAACCCCTCTCCTCCCCCTCGGCTACACCGCCGGCGCAACACTTCTCCCAAACGACGAAGAAAAAGAGCACGCGGTCTTCGCAAATGTCACAGAAGAGACAACAGGGTAGTGTTACTATTTTTGTTCATAATACATACTGTTACATCTACATAACGCGAGAGAAGAGAGTAATACAGAAACTAAAAGCGCCCGATAAAGATTTAACAGTCCCCCATCCTTTAAGAATTTAATCGGTCAGTCAAGGCTTTAATAATTCACCGTGTCAAAAACAATATATATATATATATATATATATATATATATATATATATATGTGTGTGTGTGTGTGTGTGTGTGTGTGTGTGTGTGTTGATATAGCTTAAGATAAGTGCATTTATTACAAGAAATGTCACTTATAGTTCGTGTATATTTTTTCTTCTAAGAAGATTTTATTACGGAAAGAACAAAACATCACACGTCTGATAACAAAAAGTAGACTACATCGTCCTAAAGACGTGAGGAACTAAGAAATATTAATCATGACGGATCTAATTCCTAATTTAATTGGTTAGTTATTACTTATTTTGGATTCTGTCTCTTTCAATCTCCCGGGCCCTCACGAGGCGCTCGCATGCACGCACAGCGCGTGGCAATTGTCTCCAGTCTGTCCTCATTCCTTCTCACCCTCACACTCACCCATTCTCCCGCTCTCCACTCTACTACACCGCCTCCGCGACACTCCGGAGCGACGATGAAGAAAACGCGGTCTCCGCACACGTCACGGCACGGACAAATTTCGACGTGTTACTATTTTTTCGCAATACTGTACTCTCGCAATAATGTACTACGAATGTAAATATTATTTAGTTGGTTATTTCACTATAATTTAATCATGTCTCTTACATCGGCATATTGCAAGCAAACAGAGGAACGAAAAGTCCGTCTTAACGGCCCGCGACCGTTAAGGATTTAACAGTACGCCGTCCGTTAAGGACAATTGAAACACATAAGTTGTATCTGAAGGTGGCGAATGGGTGCACTTATTACAATAAATGAAATGTCATAAAAATAATGTTTTTCTTGAAAGAAGATGTTGAAGTGCTTTCGTCTCGTTTTAATTTAAACAAAACTCTACAACTTTTATGTTATATTAATTCTTTCAATCATTGAACATTAACATAAATATACAGCAACTTTGTTGTTACAATCTAAAGAGTTTGTCTTGCTCAGCTCATAATAGTACTCGTATGTCTTTCTTGAGTCCTGGAATATCTGTAACTAATAAACATTTCATTCGTTCACACGGCTATAGCATTAATTATTGATGTAAGGAAAATATTGATTAAAATGGTCCATTGTACTGAAACATCAGTACAGATGCTATTACCGAAAGAGCTGAACGGCACACGTCCGATAACAAAATTAACTGACGCTATATGGCCATAAGGACGTGAATAATTGTAAGAGATATTGAACATGACGAATGTAAATATTATTTAGTTGGTTATTTAACTTTCATTTAATCGTGTCTCTTATCGCCCGGGTCCTCAGGAGGCGGTCGCACGCACGACGCACGGAAATTGTCTCCCTCCCTCCATCCTTCCATCCATCCCTCTACCGGGAGCGGTAGCTCCGTGCATCAACTGATGTCACTGCAGCGCCTCTGACCGGGAGGTCCTAAGTTCGAGTCCTGACGGTGGTAGGAGTTTCGACACGAGCTTCTCAGCTAGGTCAAATTCAGTCGCTGCCTGGAGGAGAATTCTAGCAACCGGCTGCTATGATCGGTAGTTTTCCGTGGTTTCTCCGATCAACACCAGGCGAAAGCCAGAGCAGTAGCTTACCAAACGGGCCACGGACCGCGCGCGATCTGTCCTTCCTCGTCCCTGTCCTATCCCCTCTCCTTACACACACACTTCCACTAACATGCACTACACTACCACGCATTCCGGGAGACCGGTCGGGAGCTTAGAGCTTGTCCCGGCTGGGGTGGTGCACCGCTGGTGGGAGAGTCCTGGTTAGGGGGAAACCCACTAGCCGAAGGTAGGTCGGTCCCGGATCTCGCCAGCCAGCTGGGGAAGACCACCGCCATCTCCCGAAAAACAAACATGCACTACACTAATGGGAATAATGACCGATGCAGTTGACGCGCCCGGAAACACGAAAAACCCAAACCAAACCAAACCAATCAAGTTGCCCTCCTCACGTCTTTTGGCCCCCGCAGATGGAGCACGTGGGCCACTGTGCGTCGCCGCGCAGGGCGGAAGCCTCGCAGACGCGGCAGCGCGCAGCCCAACCGGCCAGGGGCGCTCATCAGGCAGGTGGAGCCCAATTTTCGGGGAGACTCTGCACCAGTTCTCGCACACCGCCCCACGCCCACCGCCCCCACGCCCACCGCCCCTCGCCCACCGCCCCTCGCCCACCGCCCCCACGCCCACCGCCCCTCGCCCACCGCCCCGTCGCCCACCGCCCCTCCCCGGGTTCCTCTCGCACTTGGACTTGGGTGGGTTTTCTAACGTGGCATCTGAGAGTAGTTTCTCCAAGACGGAATACGGCACAGCTTTTTCCGTCTTTCTCAGCCCTATCGCAAGATGTCGCATGATCGTGACCGTATCAAGCAGTGCTGCAGATCAAGTGACATCTAGCGGCACGGCCGAGTCGAAAATCGATGAAGTTGTAATGCCTTTTGCTTAATTATTGCATTCATTTTTATCATATGATTTTGTGGAAATAAGTCAAACGTCTGTAGAGGATTTCAAATTATGTGAATTGAAATATTAGAAATAAATATAATTAACAATTGTTACTTACTGTGTATAAACTGTATATACGAATTGTATAACTGTGAGAACGAGTTTTCGTTTTTTACTACTAAACTTATAATTTACAGAAAACAAATATTTTATTTTCATCTAAACTTTAATTGTGAAAACATGTTATCGGCTTCTGGAAGGGATGAAGTACTATTGTGTCACCCCTCCCCCCTAAATGCACTACTGCACAGATGACATAATTGTCTGGTTCTAAACTGTTCACATGAAAATTTGTCCACCGTATCAGTTCAGCCTTCAGTCTTGCGTCATGATTATTTCTAATTCCAACCCGCTCACCGAGTTTTCTTTCAATCTTCAGATCTAATCTTGTGAAATTTGTCGTCGATGGATGTGTCATTTTTTGTATTTCCGTTCGTTGTTCTGGTTTCCATTGTTGTATTATTTTCTTGACTTAATAACTCTCAACGCTGTTAATTAGCCCCCTAAATCAGAAAATGATACAATGGACATGTCCGTTGAGTCTGAAGATACAAATTCTTTGTAATACAGTGTTGCAGCAGGACCCCTCAACAATACGACTACTATTTCCTGTTCCCCCCTTCCAAGTTGTACATTTTAATGAATTTAATTTCCATGTATTATATAAACTCGTGTATTTTGAGGCAGGTAAATTTCGGGAACTGTTATCATGCGCACCTTAACTGTCAATTAAACTCATTCACAAGTTTTTTTCCTCTTTGCTCACGTAAAAAAAATGATTGAACAAAAAAGGTTACACTTCCAGTTTGTAGGATAATATATGTTTTCATAGAATAAATATAGTTTGAAAACACGAAATGTAATAAAAAGAAGGTAAAAAAGATATCAAAGATATCTAATAGGTTTGTTAATTCTCACGCTGTTTCTAAAATAGAATCCATTTCATGTGCATTTTTTTAAAACAACATTAATATTAACTGAACATTATAAAATGTTAGTGTTATTAAAACAATTGTTTCATCACCTAATCACGTATAAATAAAACAATCATATCCAATGCGCAGGAAGAAACCTTGTAAAATATTAACAAGGAAATTTTTACATGTATTGTCTTTTCGTTTGTATGATTCTCGATCTATTCATGTTGCTTTTCGAGATAAATGGTTATGCTGACTGTAGATAACATGATTTGAATGATAATATATCAATTGCGGAATGGCACGCAATATAAACGGGAGAACCCTGAGATAACCTACCGTGAACCCAGCTTGTTCACCACAAACACCGGATCACCCCGGATTTGAATCGAGAACCAAATGACAAAAGGTGAGCGGTTTGCCCACACACCAAAGTCCCCTGCCACTGCATATTAGAAGTATTAAATTGCGACTATTTCCAGCTTCAAAAAACCATTCGATAGTTCCAAATTAATCGTCAACGGTGTAATTTTCCGGTATACCATTTAGTCAAGAAATATTGATTGATTGATTCTTTCGTGTTTCCGGGCGCGTCAACTGCTTCGGTCATTAGTCCCGTTAGTGTACTGCATGTTTTTTCTCGGGAGATGGCGGTGATCGTCCCCCGCTGGATGGCGAAATCCGGTGCCGACCTACCGTCGGCTAGTGGGGTTTCCCCCTAACCAGGACACTCCCACCAGCGGGGAACCGCCCCAGCCGGGACAAGCTCTACGCTCGGGACCGGTCTCCCGGAATTTGTGGTAGTGTAGTGCATGTTAGTGTAAGTGTGTGTTTGTAAGGGGATAGGACAAGGAAGAGGAAGGACAGATCGCGCGCGGTCCGTGGCCCGTTTGTTACGGTACTACTCCGACATTCGCCTGGTGCTGATCGGAGAAACCTCGGAAAACTAGCGATCAGAGCAGCCGGCCGCTAGAATTCTTCTCCAGACAGCGACTGAATTCGACCGAGCAGAAAAGCTAGATCAAGAAAGACTTAACGATTACATAAAACAACTTAATGATTGATTTACTGAGAACCGAGGTGCCAGAAGGTTTCAAATGCACGCGTGATTTTCTTCGGTACAAAAATAAAGCATCACACGAGGAGAGGGCGGGCGCTTTAAGTGTGCGATTAGCGAGTAGATGCGCGCGGCAGCAAAAAGCCGCCGCGAACAAAACGAGTAGCAATCCGGATAGCGCTAATCGCGCAAGACGCCACCTCTGCGACGGGGTTTATTAACTCCAGAGGTGATTAGGGAAGCCGCGGGCAGATGACACGGCAAGAAGAAGCCTTCTACTCCCGCTGCTACGACCACCACATCTGCCGCCACCTCCACCATTGCAACCACCGGCGACGTATGTATCGTGATTGCATCCCGTTTGGTTCAATTTCTCCAAAGCCTTTTACCTTCTTCTCCAAAAAGGCTTAGCCGGATTGAATCATGACGAACGGACAGACGAATAGACAGACTTTTTTTTCGCGCCATATCACATTACTTTCTCATTGCCTCGAAGCGGAAAAGTAAAGATGAAAGAGAATAATTGGGGCAATTTTTTACAAAAAATTAAAATCTTCGTTAAGGTTTATAAAATGAATGCCAAAAACTAAAAAAAAACTCAAATCCAAGAAGCTTCAAATTCAAGACTTCAAATTCAAGAAGCGGCGCCATGTATGATTGATAGAGACGTTACTATTTTAGCGAAAAATCCTTCTACAGTTTTACGTCCCTTACTTACATTCTGGTTTAAAAGCTAGCGTTGTTCAGAGATGGCCGGAGAGACCGATAGACGTTTTGCCGCAGAACAATTTTTCGATATCAATGATTCGAAACTGGATTACCTTTACACCATATTCTAGAGAAAGTAATTTTCTACATACAGGAACAAGAACGATTCACTCTTTCGGGGGGTTTGAGACCCACAAAACGAGTTTTCCTGTCAAAAATACACCGCTTTTAGTGCCGCGACTTTACAAAATTCTCTTTGCACTACTTAAGTAGTATGTGAGAAAATAACAACTAAAAAAGCATAAACCTTGGTGTCTCGCAAGGGCCTCTCCGCGGTGCAACTGCGGACGGAGCGCCTGGCCGGCCGTGGCCGTGCGGCGGCGGTCCCAAGCGGCCTGGCTCGGCGCCGCGGGTCGTCGGCAGGGACGAGCGAGATTTATCAAGCGGCGGCGCCCGCCGGGTCGTTAGTCACCGGGCGGCGGGCGCGCCTGGGATTTCGCACCACGGACCGGGCAGGTGCCCGCGCGCCCACGTGGGGGGACACGTGAGGCGGACGCCGCGGGGGGTGGAACGGAGCACAACGGGACGGGGAAGGGTAGAATGGGACGAAAGACAACGGGACGACTTCACAGAATGAGATGAAACACGACGAGGAGTAAACGGCAGAATGAGGCAAACAACGGTCAGAATGCGATGAAACACGACGGCATGAAAGCGGCAGAAAGGAATGAAACACGAAAATACAAAAACGGCAGAATGGGACGAAACACGACGGCATGAAAACGGCAGAGAGGAATGAAACACGACAAGACGAAAACGGCAGAATGGGACGAAACACGACAACGAAATCGGCAGAAAGGGTCGAAACACGACAGGACAAAACGTCAGAACGAGACGAATCATGACGGGACAAAACGGCATAATGAGACAAAACATAAGGTTGAAGAAAGGATGAATAAGACAAAACAGACCGAAAAACGGTATGGGAGGGTATGGGAGGGAATTGAACTGGGAATGGGAGGGAATTGAACTGGGCGATACGGAATGTAAAAAAACGAACTGAGATGAATCTTAACGGGACAGGATAAATAAAATATTGCCTAATAATATTATTTTAATTACTGTCTTCGCGTCTAAGTTTAGAAGTTTACGACAATCGTTTGCAATTGAATTCATTCTCTGTAATTACGGAATGATACGACGTTAGTGGGGCCTAGATATTTCTTAGATCACCGAATAAAAAGGACAAAGTAAATGTTTTTACGTAAAGGAAATAAAATAAAATATAATCCTTAAATAATGGCATTGTGAACAAGCATGAAACTCCAAATTGTACACGAAAACAAAATCCAAATCACAAAACTAGAAAAAATAACAGAAAACCAAAATAACTTATTGCGAAACAAAGGGGAGATGACGAATTTTCAAACCAACAAAACATGGTTTTAAAATTGTTTCTGTTCGTCAAAAGTTCTTTGAAGATCGCTTAGCTCGGTTGTACATGATATTCACTGGATGCGAACTACACACATTTCCTGGAACACAGAATTTTCTTGTTTAATTATTTCTATAACTTTGCAATGATTATTAGTAATTACACAGTCTGCTTATTATTAATTAAAGCGTCGTTTGACTTTAGGCAAAGGGTTATTTTCTTCAAGCATTATTTTTAGAGTTTGAAATTTTAAACGGATCATTTACAGAAATCCACAATCATTACAAATTTAGTACCAAAGGCAGTGAATGTTATGAAGGATAATTTATATGGCAGCAAATACACATTCTGTTTTATTTCGCTCATTAAACCTATCATAAACAGAACATGCACGTGAAAAATTAACACACTTGGAATATTCTATCACCCGAGGTATACTATAATTTTCGCATCGATAACGAGAAATGGTTCATCAAAACATACTTAACATTACTATGCCATGGGCGTGCTATGGAAATGTAGTAAATACTTCAAAGGAATGAAAGACATTTTATATACATGGTATAGTACCGAATGTTCCGCGAAGCAGTAATTTGCTGTCTGTGAATTAGAAATTTGCAGGAGACACAAATAACAAAATAACAGATTGAATAATAGATTAAATAGAAAGCCAGGTATCATTCAATATTTGCAATTCCTGGAAAGCAGTGCAAAAGGTAGCCATTTCCAAGTCTCTTTGTCATTAAACCTACATTGAATTTATCTAAGAACGAAAGAGCATCATAAAATATTATCTCTGTGATTGTGAACTTTGGATCCTAGGAATAACAACCTCGTTCCTCCCTCGTAAAAATAATAATTTTAATTGAGGTAAGAAAACATTGTGAAAAAAGAGCATAAAATATTCACGTCATAGCGGCAGTACTGTTTGCTCGGGACTAATTACAAGCTGTATGAAACATCAATCAATAAACCGGTAGCGGTAGCTCAGTGCATCAACTGATGTCACTGCAGCGCCTCTGACCGGGAGGTCCTAGGTTCGATTCCTGACGGCGGCAGGATTTTCGACACTAGCTTTTCAGCTAGGTCGAATTCAGTCGCTGTCTGGAGGAGAATTCTAGCGGCCGGCTGCTCTGATCGGTAGTTTTCCGTGGTTTCTCCGAACACCAGGCGAATGCCGGAGCAGTACCCTACCAAACGGGCCACGGACCGCGCGCGATCTGTCCTTCCTCTTCCTTGTTGAAAGATCACCGCGCATATCCCGTGAAAAAATGCACTACACTAACGGGAATAATGACCAAAGCAGTTGACACGAAACACGAAAAAATCAAATCAACCAAAGGCGTTTTCATCGTCTGAGATTTGAATGCCATACAGAGGCACGCGCTGCAGACACCAACTGCAGATGTCAAGCTGAAAGGTCACAAGGCCATTTGGGCAGGAATTTCCTCATTAACCTCCACCGTCTCCTCCCATCACAAGTGACCGGGCAGCGCCGGCTACCGGTCACCCAATGGCGATCCATCTACCTCCAGTGGTAGAGTTGTCGCAAAGGGATTCCAATCGTATGCCCTTCTGCGTCAGGTGACCGCTGGCCGAGAGTTGCAGGAAGCGACACAGATCTCGGGCACTTCACCTCTTTGTCGCCTGCCTCCGCTAGGAGCGTTGCGGTCTGCGTGGATACTTCTCTGTGATGAGACGCCCCGCGGAATGAGTTATCTTGTCTGCGAGTTCTGTACAAGTAGTCTATCAAGCATCAGCGCAAGAAACAAGGGACTTGTGCGTTAAAACGCCTCGGTTGAGACTTCTTGAGTATTCTCCGTATTCCGTACTAGCGATGTTGTGATTTGATACGGTAGAATACAATTTCTTATGATATGACTGTCTTATTATGCAAATATATTCTTTATTTTTTAGACGGTGAAGTTATTTTTGTAAGAAATTGGGAAAATCTCTTTTAATTTTCAAATCTGCCCATATTAAACAAAACCACTATACTAACTCCTTGGCTTCTTTCTTAAAAACACTACCATTTTAATATTCCAAATCCGTAAGCTTTTTCCGACTCATTCTCAAATTTTATTTGTCTATATATCACTATCCACTCTGAAAGGAAAACGACTTGCGTGTTATCATTATTTGCTTATTATATTGAGGGACACAGGAAAGAAATTAAATAGAAGAATTAATTAATCTTGTTCCGAACATGGTGGTGTTTTTGAGCATTTATTTAATAACAATGGCAACTTTTTACCATCAACACTCCATTTACTCATACAATTACATATTTTTTAAACCTCTTAAAACCAAGAACATGTACTAAAAATACTGAAAAAAACAAACTGCTTTTGATACTTAAAAATTTATAGAATACAGTCTGTACAAATTAACTACATTGGGTGCACACTTATTAATTTTACAACTATTATTATATTTATAATTATATTTTTCTCTATGGAAAACAAAACTGGCTTTTCTACTATATCTTGTATTTCTTATAAAATAAATTATAAAAAAGTTCGCCTTACTTTAACGACGTTCTTGACCAACTCTCTTAATCGAGGCCATTCCATACCATTTATCTCCATACTCTACTGCTCACTCTTTTTTCCAACTGTTTTCTTTTTTAACATTATTTCATTGATTTCAAATTAATTATTCCCTAAAATAGTTCAATGATTACTCAGACTTTCTATCAACATTTAATGCCATTCTTTACAATGAAAAGTAACTTGAGAAATTCATAATTCAACTCCGCCACTACGAAAGATACATCCGTCGCTAATACTTTCTCACTTCCAAATCCTTCTTCCTACCTCTTATTAAAAAAACACAATAAAATCATCACATCCATAACAAACTTCCGAAGTTATGTGAATGGAGCATGTCTGTAACAATATTTCAGACTGGCGAAATAAGGAAATGAAAGAAAATAACGCGATCGAAATGTTAAAAAAGATTTTTTTCCTTCAGAAATCTAATTTCAACAAGTAGCTGTAGTTTGATATCAATATCACGATATTATTTCAACATTATCTGAATACTTATGGTCTATCCAAACCAACATTCAACCAAAAAATCTGGATACCTACATTAAAAGGTAATAGTAACGCTGCAGTATTACCTAGTTCTAAATACATTTGATGTCACTACGCTGATCTTAGTTGAAATAATTTGTTACGTTTTTGCGAGAAAATAAAAAAAATTCCCACTAAAAAATATCCCATCTTAAATGCTCTCTCTTTTTATTTTCTGTATTTTCGCACCATTTTCTCACACAACATAACCTTCAAAACACATACAAGAATCGCACGCGACATCAAACTACATGTTCTCTGAGTTAAAAGAGTCGCTAATGCGCTTGTGGAAGCAACAAGAAAAAGAGACAATCTCAGCCCGCCCGGCGGACAATAACATCACCTTCCGCCTCCACATACGACCGCGTGTCGTGGCAATGTTAGTGACAATGGAGGTGGGGAAGCGGTGGCGGTAGAAAGAGGGACGGTGGCAGGAACGAGAACTAGAGCTTTAGCGGTGATGACAAAGTGATAAATCTAGGAAGCAAAACAGAAAAGAGGATAATAAACAAAACAGTGTTTCACGAGAGTAGCGAGTTAGCTAGTGATCGGGGAATGAACGAACGGAAGATTGATTGATTAATGGCATAATATTCTGGGGAAGATCATTCTTTAGTTCCCAGACATTTAGATTGCAAAAGAAAATTATCCGAATAATGAAAAAATCCCATCCACGTGATCCGTGCAAGCCTCTTTTCATTGAGCTTGGAATCTTACCATTGCCTTGCCTATTCATTTATGAGTCTGTAGTGTTTGTCAAAACTCACTTACTTAACGGTGAGAACTTATTTTCATGTAATACAGATATTTATAGTTATAACACTTGACGTAGAAATTATGTTCATCAAGTGTCAGTATCAACAGCTCACTACTAGAAATCCACATACAATACATGCACGTTACTTTACAACGCATTGCCAGATGAAATTAAACAATTAAAATTGGTACACAAATTTAAGTTAAAAGTAAAATCTTTCTGCTGCAAAACTGTTTCTATACAATTAGAGACTATACTGATCGTCACAAAGAAAAATAATGTTTACTTTGACAAAAACAAGATATAGTATAATGAATTAGTTTACATTTGCATTGCATAATTTAAAAAATACTTAAATACCTGTAACAAGTAATGTACTTCAGCTTCCGCGTCAATGACCCCATCTCGATTCGATTTTTGTCCAGTTTTCCTGATCCATTGAGCAAATGCTGAGATTCATTTGCTTCTGGACGTAAATGTAGCTTCACTATGCGCACGTTTTGTTGAACTTTCCTTTTGCTTGTAATGGTAATAGAGCTTAGGGTGAGTTTCTATTTTTTTTTACAATACAGAAAAACCAAATCTGTTCCTTCCTTTACCGTTAAAAATAAGTTTTCTATAATTTGGCAACGAAAATATCTAGTTTTTGAAATGTTAATCTCTCGCTTTTTTAAATGTATTATTATTATTACTACTATTTTTCATCTTCCAACTATTAATTGTTAAATTGTTGGGAAGGGATTCTGAAACTCAAGAAAGCGTGCGCAGATGATTTTCTCCCCCATACGTCACATACAGTTTTTGACTGTTAGTAAATAAATAAATGATTCCGAGTACTGAACTGTAACGATCATTAGCGCCGTATGTGAAGTGCATGTTTTTTTATCGCGCGAGGTGGCTAATGCAAAGTCAGCAATTGAAAATCCAGAAGAGAGAGAGAGCAAGAGTAGGGAGAAGATCCGGAGCGTTAGAGGGCGCCGAAGAAAGAGAGGGGGAGGTGACGGGATGTGACGGGAGGTGATCGAGGGAGAGCACTTACCCTCTTCAACTTTATAAGATTTTCTCCGGGAAGCAGCGCGAAGTAGACGGTGTCGAGGAGGGCGTCGTTTGGTTATTGCCCGGAAACATATCTCAGGGCTGTGACGAGCGCCGTGCTCGGGAAACTAGTGCACGGCCCAGGGCCGAACGCCAAGGAAGAAGGGCGTTGAAAGCAGGGACGGATCCGGCCGATCGTTTTTTTAGGGGGAAAAATCATAGAATTTTGTTAAATAATATACATATTTGTCATCATATTGTGTATTATTAACGTGGTGTAGATATGATATGCTATATTTTTGTTTAAATAATTACACAATTTCAGAAGAAATTCATATGTAAATCAACTTTGCCAAGTAAAGAAAGGTAAACGAAATCTCTAGGCACTTATCTTCCTTGCAGTAAGGTATTTGTTAAATAATATACATACTTGTCATTATATTGTGTATTATTTAAATAGTGTAGATATGATACTATGCAATATTTTGTTCAAATTACATAATTCGAGAATAAATAAATATTTAAATCAACACTGTCAAATAAAGGAACGTAAACGAAAAATCTAGGCATTTATCTTCCTTGCAGTAAGGTATTTGCTAAATAATACACATACTTGTCATTATATTGTGTATTATTTAAATATGTAGATATGATACTATGCAATATTTTTGTTCAAATAATTACATAATTTGAGAATAAATAAATATTTAAATCAACTCTGGCAAATAAAGGAACGCATACGAAAAATCTAGGCATTTATCTTCCTTGCAGTAAGGTATTTGTTAAATAATATACATACTTGTCATTATATTGTGTATTATTTAAATAGTGTAGATATGATACTATGCAATATTTTTGTTCAAATAATTACATAATTTGAGAATAAATAAATATTTAAATCAACTTTGTCAAATAAAGGAACGTAAACGAAAAATCTAGGCGTTTGGGGAGGAGCATATCCCTCTGGATCCGCCAGTGAATGAAAGCTATTTTCCACTTGACTTCACTTGCAAATTGTTATATCAAACAAATATATACCTTCTTAAAACCATGAACCTGGATTCGACATTTCCATTTTCCTACGATTTTTTTCTTTTCATACAAATATTAGCGGTAATCATAATAACTGCAGTGTGTCTTGAAAGTTCTCTGCCAGTTTTATTTTCTCGTCCTTGTTCGTAAGGAGAGAAAGTATTGAAGAGTCTTGGTAACATAAAAGAAGATAAATCTTTTCTAAAAGATAATTTAATATTATTATTATTATTATTATTATTATTATTATTATATTATTATTATTATTATTATTAATATTAAGATTTTTATAGAGACAATTTTGACTTTTGAAACAATATCAATATTTTTTATCTAACTGTCAACAATTATATAAATAAATATTTGAATTTTTACCGAAAAAGCAATTATATTAATAATACCTCTTGTGCGGATTTATGTTACATTTAAATAATTTTCTGAACTTGCTTTTTAGGCGTTTACAAACAATGTTATTTTTTAAATTTTATTGGATATTACTATTTCATTTAAGAAACCTAGTTAATAGACAGTGATTTCCATTCAATAAAAGTAATATATTATAATATTATGAAATGAAAAAATATATTATAAATAAATTTTAAATTGATAACTGTTTAAAATTTCGTTTTAGTATGAAACATTTGCTAGATGGGCAAACACATTACAGTTTTTTGTTCTTTTTCTTTCGACCTCTGAATTCATGACTGCAGCCATTTTTGCCCATCCTTAAATGTGACCCTGGCAAGGCTGCCTTTGTAGCATTTGAATCTCTGTTCTGATCAATGTGGCAAATCACAGATGGGTTCGACGTGGCAATAAAATGGAGACGCGATAAAAAGGAAAGATTTGGTGAAAGAGAGGGCATGTAAAATGAAAATACCAACTGAATGGAATGCATATATTTTACGATCGTCTAAGGCAAGAACATATATTTTACATTCTAATTATTATTTTAAAACCTTGATTCTTTATCATAATTAAATTGTTGACGGCAAAATTTAGCGGTCATTCCTATCATTCTACCACTCCCAAACGCAAAGTAATCTCGTCAGGGAGAAGACAAGGTTGCATGGTTTCAGATATACTCTCAGGAAACGATAAAAAAGCCACTCGCCTGTTCCTCGAGGCCAGATATTCTCGAACATAATTGTCCAACCACTATTCCTTGCACGCACACTCACACACACACATTTGAAAATGCCTAGAAATTTAATTTCTGGAATGAATAAAGCAGACATGTAGTAACAAATTCTGTATGTAATTGGGTAGGAATCTCTATTCATCCATTCAGGAATTAGTACACAGGAAAACACATTGAGTTAATTGTTACTAGCTGCTGCAACTAACTACCGTTGTTACCGATACTAACTAATCCTTGTTTGTTAGTTTTCTTCCGGCACATTCACATTTACATTATCTGCTATATGAGACAAAACAAATTGTATAAATAATGTAATTATTAGTACTTACGTTCCGTTACATTCTTTTTAAAGTTCGTAGAAATTTTTGCTTATTCCATGGAGAAATTTAACGAATGTTATAATTCCTGCATTTGTTGAAAAAATATAGTACGACATTTTCACACTATTTCCAATATATCCTTCAACAAGGAATATGGATTTCCACCCTCCGTGTAGTACAGCAGTGCTTTTGAGTCTGTTATCAAGGAACCAGTTTTCATTTAGTTATACACTTCAATATGGAATAAATTTTGTAGTGTGGACAATACGCACTAACAAAACAAAAAATAGATTCGTTTGATCTCTTTTAAGTACCACCTAGACTGCTGGCCAGCTAAAAAGCCGAACTAACGGGACAACTTTTGAAAAATGTCACTGTCGGATGAGAACATACATTTATACTCGATTTAGGGTAGTTTCGATTCGTTTTATGTTGGCTAAAGTTGTTGCCAACCGTCACACAAATACGCTGAATATATTACCTTCAAGCGGTAGGGACATTTTTAAAATTTAAGTTTGCAATGAAACAATGACTACTTCCGTAGATACCGCCAACATTCAAAGCCATCCAAGTGAAATTGTGTTAGTTTAGGAGTGTTGCTAAAGTTTTGCATTTTTCGTTTTGGTGCTCTTCGTTCTTTGTGTTTTATCGTTCAATTTATTTATTTAGTAGTACTTGAGGTTTTGAGTTTTATTTCTTATTTTCCAATTGTTTTCTTTAGTAATAATAATAAAGTTAATTGAAATAGTTATAGTAGTTCATTATTTGTTGTTGTTAAGTGTCCTTTAGTATTTCTTGTTTTAAATTAATTGTATTATATTTATTATTATTTTTCTGAATTCATTTTAATTATAACTGGAAAATAATGGTAAGCCTAACAACATCTGGGTCTATACTTAATACTGAACCTTTGAAGATGAACACGTTTTCAAAGACTGTCTCTGGTAACAATGGATAAGTTATTGAAAACTTACTTACACTAATGATGATTTTCATTATTTTTTTGAACTTACTTTTAAAAACTAATGAATAATGGAACAGATAAATTAAATGGATGTATTTGCATTGATATTGACATAACTGGACTGTTAGGAACATTTCATTCGATCACTTAAAAACTAGCATGTATATCACGTTAATTTACTTCAATAATTGTGGTATTTATTTGCGTTCAATAAAACTCATTACTACGACTTCAAAACGTGAAGGAACTGTTGACACACATCTCAAAGCATTAATAACATAGAAGTATGACCGCAGATAACTTTTGAGGTTGTATTTTTCATTTGCATTTGACACTTTTAACACTTCTCAAGCTCGCAATAGTTGATAATGATAATTCTTAATTAACTTAATAATTATTCACAGAGTTAATATTCATTTATAGATGAACATCTCTTTTTAATTCTACCGAAAAACGAAACATGTATTATTGAACAGTGGACAAGACTCGAGACCGCGCGAGGATTGTGAATGAGACAACAAATAAAACAAAAGCGAGAGACTTGATCAGAGTTATAGTTTCATAAGTTGGCTATTCCGACAGGAAATCTTTCAAGCTGCCATATTGCGAATTTAGTGCGGCCTGATACACGGCCTGGAGTTTATTGTGCGTATAAGTTTTGATTGTCATTAACGTAGTACCCAATTAAGTGACTGACATGCTTGAATGAACATTATGCATAGGTCAGTACAACCTCTAAAAATATTTTATGACACACGTGCTTTTATGGTGGACACGATAAAAATTATTTTGTTTTTCTCATCGAGTGTCCTCACTAAACAATCTCGAACCGCAAACTTCTACTCGAAAAATTAAATGTAACTTTTACCTTTATAATCTTAATAGTAGATTATGTAACTAGTTTACTTTGTTGAACTTTTTGCAGAAACAAAAAGTAGCGAACGAGTAACGTATGTTTTCATCATATTCATTACTTGACAATTATGTAAGACAACATTGTTCGTGAAAAAGCTATGATGTAATTATTTGTGTCATTTTGTAAAAGATTTAGTGAATCAAAAAGGTAACAGGTAGAGCAAAGCACGTTTAAAAAATGGCGCAGATATCGTTTTCATTAAACTCTTCGTTTTTGATATCAGAACAACTCAAAATTTTTTTTGGCATCTTCCTTCATCTACAATAATGATACTTTTTTCTTAATGAAATTTATTCTTCAAAATTAGATTTTCAAATAATGATATTAAATCTTTGAATTTAAAAATATGTAAATGCCAATGTTTAACTTTTTTGTAGTGTTGAAAAGATTGTTTTATCTCTGAGGCTGGGGATGTGATGTGAGTGGCACACTATTCTTAAGAACTTCAGTTTTAATCTCAGTATGATTGTTGTTGTTTTTTTCTGGTTGAAAACACATTTGCATGTTTAAAGAGTATTATAATGTTGCGCAGTGGTTACAAATAAAGCGAGAAAGTATGTAGCATGATGTCAAACTAGTTTATTACTACATTTAACCGTTAGTTATTTGCACTATGTTTTGTCACACAAGTTCCCGCGCGGTGTACTTTGTACGCCAAGCCTATGTTGTTAGAAAAATGAACTCTGCAAGTCCTGAATATTACTTGGATATAACTTTTATTAAATTATATTTGAAATGTATACATATTACTATTTTAATTAAATAATAATAATATAAAATTTAGCATATTAGTCTTCTGAACAATGTTTGCATTTGATGATTTCAAGAATATGTTCGTTGCTTGAAAATATGTAGCACCAGTTAGTAGTAAATGTAGTAATAAATGAAGAAGAGCAGGGTCTGTGGGTTTGTTTCCGCAAGTGTGACAGTAATTTCTTAATTTTGTTGTGATTATTGTTGATCATCACGACTTATAGTTTTTGTAAATGTGCTGACAAGCGATGTTTTATTCCACTTTGTAACCTTGTCTTTGACAGTGAAATCGTCTCTACACTCTAAATCGCTGCTTGAATAATCACAAGCATAATCAAGCTCGGGACACGCGTATACTCTCGGCCACTACAACTTCTCTCTCATAATCATTTGCAGAAACGCAAATTTAGTCTTCTGATGATTCCTCGTGTAATCATTCACATACTATCCGATAAATTATTAATCTATGTATTGTTCCTTATGTAAAACAAAATAAATTACTTTAATTGCATCAATAAATCCTGTGATAATTAAAAGAAATTGAAAACTCACATTGGTACGCGCGCGGCACTGAAAGTACGTCAATGGACACTTTCCAACGGAAATACAATCGTCTAGCCACTGCGGGGAATCTTACGAAACCGTGTATGGAGGAGGATGCATCTGGATGCCTTCTGTGAGGTTAGATCAAATGTCAGAACGTGCGTTGATGTTACCTGACACCTAGGGCGATAACATTGGCGTATTAAGTACGCCAATGCGAGGCGTACAAAGGCGGTTTGGCGTACAAAGTACGCCAAAAAGTACGTTTTGGCGTACAAAGTACGCCAACGCGAGTAACTAAGGGTTAATTTTCATATGACGTACAAAATCACTGAAATTTATGTTTATTCTTCGGAAATCACGAGCTTTCGTTCACATGTTTCTAATAAAGGAGTAAGGTTTTACTGGTATAAGGTGTGATATTTGAAAGAGAAAAAAAATATCGTGAGAACAATTAATGTAGTAATTTAGTGATACTAACTTAAATTCTTGGGCATTTTGTATATTGCGAATGAATCATGACCTTTTTCTATTCGAATAATTTATTATGATTTACTTGTATAAGGTTTATTTTATTAAAAGTTACAATAAGCCAATGTTACAATAGTTACAATAAGCCTGAATAATTGATTAAAATATAAGGAACCCAAAATGCGTTTTAAGGGACGATTTTAAAGAAATAAAACAATACTTTTATTATTTATTGTTGTTGAGGGACTGTTCAGCAACTAAGGTCATAAAAGCTCATGCAACTACTTACGATGAAGGTAGATTATGAAGAGAATTTTTATTGACAAATTTGGAGTGACAGACAAGGAAAACAAAATAACACCGGTAAATTCTGCTGAGAGTTCGGTTTGTTCACGAATTCTAAACCCCATAGTCAAGGATCGAACCCGGACAACGGCGGAAAAAGTGTATTTGCTAGTCATCAAAACTCTCAATTAAATGATACAATTTGAAGATTTTTAGACATAGTAATTGAAACTAGTGCTAAAAACGCACGTGCTTGTTCTCCCGTATTTTCACGCAAAATTACACAAATAGTACTGAAATTTTCGAAAAATTGCATATGATCTTATTTCAAAATCTAGCTTTAAGGAACATATTTCACTAAGGGAAAAATCTCTATCTTTAATATTTTAATTGTAGAAAAACTAAGAAAAAACTTTGAACTTTCGCAATTTTGGAAAAATTAGGGTTTTTAACGAACAAGAGATCTGCCCCATTCTCTTGAACGTCCTTCACACTACCCCCAAAAAAGGACCCTCTTTCTTTGAAAATATGTAAAATGTTCCAGGGGCTTCATGCAAAGTACACTCTAAAACTGAAATGTCGGTTTCAAAATGAAGGGCCGCAACATCAACGAGATCGATTCAAGAATACCAATTTTGGAAAAAATCGGCTGAACAGTTTAGCCGCTATCGTTCACACACGGACTGACGGACGTTTTGCGATCATTTGATTCTGCCCACACACCACGTGTTAGAGGATTTTTTTTCTTAATTTAGCAACTGAATTTATTCAGTTTTTGGTCACCAGGATACGGTAATATGCGTTATTCTGCCGAAAATTGTTTGTTTTCTCATGCAACATTACATAACTTTGTCTCTATTCTGCAGGAAGAAAGTAAAAAATACTGAAGCTTAATCTTTGTACCACGGTTGCTTCGCGACAAGTCCCTTATCGTAACGCCGGGAATCCCCATATGAAAATCGCCGCCCCGTGAGGCAGACGCCAGTCTCACATCCGCTAACTTTCTACCCCCCCCTCCACTGCCGCCACCCTCCACAGCCCTCGAGGGGGCGTGCGCCCTGCGGGGCGTCAAACGACCGGGAGTGGAGGGAAGCGATTTGCCCGATTTTGAAAGATTTCCCCAATTCCCGGCGCCCCTCCGCGGCACGGCGCGGAGGGCAGTAAAGCACGAGAGCGCCCTTGCGGTGGGGGAAGACGAGAAACAGGGTCCCGGATGAAGGTCGGGCAGCGGGAGGAACTAGACAAGCCACGCTTCAAACCATGTCGTTGACTCCGCAAGGGCCAATAATACTAATAATTAAATTGGTTGGTTGTTAGTTTTTTGATTGATTGATTGATTTTTTCGTGTTTCCGGGCGCGTCAACTGCTTTGGTCATTAGTCCCGTTAGTGTAGTGCATGTTTTTCTCGGGAGATGGCGGTGATCTTCGCCCGCTGGATGGCGAGATCCGGCGCTGACCTACCGTCGGCTGAGTGGGTTTCCCCTAATAAGGACTCTCCCACCAGCGGGGCACCGCCCAAACAGGACAAGCTCTAAGCTCCCAACCGGTCCCCGGAATATGTGATAGTGCAGTGCATGTTAGTGTATGTGTGTGTGTGTAAGGTGAGAGGATAAGGCATGGAAGAGAAAGGAAAGATCGCGCGTGGTCCGTGGCCCGTTTGTTAGGGTTCGCAACTCCGACATTTCGCCTGGTGTTGATCGGAGAGACCATGGAAAACTACCGATCAGAGCAGCCGGCCGCCAGAATTCTCCTTCAGACAGCGACTGAATTCGACCTAGCTGACAAGCTAGTGTCGGAAGTCTTACTACCGTCGGGACTCGAACCTAGGACCTCCCGGTCAGAGGCGCTGCAGTGACATCAGTTGATTCCAAGAGCCACCTTTCCCGATCGGCGCGTTAGAGTGCGACAAAAACAGTGAGAAGCAGAAAGAGAGGGGGAGAAGACGGGATATGGCGGTGATCGAGGGAGGGCCCTTATCTTCTTGAACTGATAAGATTTTCTCCATACTCAGAAACATGAAATGTACACTAAATGACCCTCCCTTGCCATAACTATTGACTAGCGTTTTCATAGAAAACATAGAATTATTACTGAACAATGAGGATTATTTTTCAAATCAAATTTATTTTCCTTTGTTAAAAGTGGTAAAATATTTTAGACAGTACTTTTAGTAAATAGTATTGATCAGTCTTTCCTAATGGGTACAGTAACCAAATGAGTAAATACTTTCCAGAATCCGATTTAGAACGTGAATGAGATGTTAATTTTGTGAGTAGGAAGTGGAAATAAATTTTTTCTCCCTCTTCGTACAGCTCGTTATGGAAAGAAGGTTGGTCAATGCAGTGTTAAAACACTAAAAGCTTTTCTAACCTCATACACACACATGTCAAATTTTGTTTTATTATTGCTTTTGCAAAGATGGTTAAGATTGCTGCAGGTGGAGAGGCAATAGATGCAAATGTTCTCGAAAATTGTTACGTATATATGAATGTAAGTATGTACGTCACGCATAACTGTTAGATTAGACGCTGTTGAGATGAAATTTGGCAAGTACATCAAAGGTAAGATCTAGTTGTGTCGTTTCCGAGATAATTCAAATATTTTATTTCTTGGGGGTACATTACATGGAGTTTATATATCTTTGCTCTATTTTCTGAAAAATGGCTGAACATTTTTTTACTTCAAATTTCTTGGTCATGTAGAAGAAAGTGCAAATATATTTATGGTATAGTTTCGATTTTCACTAAAACCTCTGACATTTGGAAAACGGAAAAAAATATTTTTATTTCAAACAGGGGATTTCGTTTAGGAACAAATTTGAGCTTTCATCCCAACCCAATTTTTTGCTTTAAATAAAAGATAGGACGTCCGAGATGTATAACCTCCTGTTATTATTATCGGGTTATATAGTATCTTTCATCTAAATTTTAATAAATTAAAATTCCAAGATAAATTCTTTCAGAAGTACTAGCCATGATAATACTGTAATTGTAATTGCCAATATATTTCTTTTTAAATAGAAATTAACAGAACTAAGTGACGTTTAAATATTCATAATATATTGATAACAATTTCACAAGAGCATGTGCGAGCTGTCTAAAAGAACATAATCAAGAAAATGTTTCAACGTTGTTCAATTTTGTATTCACAGCAAAAGCCGCAGTTCCTTAAGTTTGCTTGTTCTCGAATAATCCAAGCCCTTCACACGAAAACCGATCGAACGAAACTTTGGTGGTAATTTTTTGGTAACATCAAGTTTCAAATCCGCAGTTCGTGGTGAACCGAAGGCTACCGCGACAAGATCACTCGTCCAAAACTGTCTATTTGTCACTGGGGTACAGGTATCGGTCACGGAAAGCCGGTCGTTTTTCGACGAAATTAGTCGACCAGTGCATGCCGAAAAGAAATAGTCGGGAAGCTGTTGGTTCGTTTAAGAAAACACACAGAGCGTTTTATTTGAATGCATTTCCTGCACCGTCCTTTTCCCACCATTAACGGAAGGTTCTTTTTCCCAGGCTTACGTCAGGCGGCCGGGACAGTACAACTTCACCGTGGCAGCGGCCCTTGTGAACAGCCTTCCGAGGAAATGGACCATCCACGTAAAAATTTCGCGTCATTAGCATACCGCAGGTGGGCCCAAATCCTAAAATTAATTGATGTTGTGTGAATGTCCAACACACACACACACACACACACACACACACGCACGCACGCTCACGTGGAATTTCAGAGTGGTCATTACTTCGAGATAGCATTTGGTCGTGAAGATCAAATTAGTTCCACAACTTTTGTTTGAAATATTCTTCCACTCGGTAACGACACGTGAAAAACTTCGTCGGATTCTTTCCGTCGAGTCAACTTCATTTTCTCCTCTCCCCGCTTTTTCATGGTCGTAACTACCGGATCTCTGCAGGTGAAGACTGCCAGAAACATTCCTTTTCTTGCTTATATGAACATTTTACGACCGGTAGTACGACTATAATCTCGAACGAGAAGCTCGTGAAAGAACAAGGAATTGAAGTTGGCGCAACAATGGAGATGGACGTCGCCATGTTGTTGACCGGTATAGCGTTGTGGGGAAAAAGAAGATGTAATGATCTATCTAAAGGTAGTAAATATAAAATCCAGAGTAGAATGTGCAAGCAGACCTGGATGGCCGAGGTGGCTAAGAGCAAGTACCGACTCTGCGTTTCGGTCCGAAGGGTCGCGGGTTCGAGTATGGTTGTTTGTCCCTTGTCTTTGTATGTATGTGTTGTCGCGGAGGGCCTCGCGTTCTGATGACCCCAGGTCAGAGGAGCGCGCAAGTGTGTTGGTATCTAGTATATGGTCGAATATGCGTCCCAATGTATAAGAGGACGCCAACAACATCATCGAACATCTAAATGCTAAAACCCCGGGACATGAAGGGTAACCGGCTGTTGGATGGATAAAAGCCCTAAAAAAAAGAAGAATATGCAAAATATTTTTTATCTAAGAAGAACACAATACGTGTCAAATTAAAAAGAACAATAATATTTTCATTAACGGAAATGTAAAAGTGTATAATTGTACTCCAACAGGATTATTCGAACATCTAAATCTAAACTCAAATGAGCTAAAACGTTTTTCATACTTTCTGTCAATGGTTGATTATTTCTGACTAACCCCAGTATAAATGTGTATTCAATAGGTATAGAAACCGAGAGAGAATGTCTAACGAAAAAACAATGAACAGGAAAAACAATATTTCGGAGAAATATTTTTTTGAATAAATTACTTACTGAAATTATCTTGCCAGAGGTTGACAATCCGTGTTCTCCTGGTACTTTCAATAAAATCCATTACTTCTAAGAAATGCAGTTCTAGTGAAGCTAACGTTTTGGAATTTACTTTTCTTTCAAATACTCTTATGTTTTATTCAGACATGACAAAACATAATTGTGATCAATAAAGCATATTATTTCAAGGGTTTGTTAGAAATAAAAACAAGCAGAGCGAAAAAAACGCATGTCCAGACTGGAATATAACCAATACCACACCAGAAAACTTTAAGGAAGCGAAAGAAAGACAAATAAAATTTAAGACATTAGAGAATTGGAGATAACGAAATTCGGAATATTAAGAAACTTGAAATATCAAAGATTGACATATCGAGATTCTCCTGAAATAAAAAGAGATCGTCCTCAGAAATAGAATCACCAGGGGGTGAGAAAAGCGATATCACAAATGAAACTTAAACCATCCCTAACAGAACGATTGAGACCTTTATCTATCCAAAAGGAAGATAAACAGAATTGAGATATTACAGAATTCGAGCTATCGAAGTTCGATTTACCGCGGTTCTCCTGCAAAACTAAACCAACAACAAAAGAATCATCAAGGAGTGGGAACACCCAATATCTCAAATGAAACTTTAACCTTCCATGTCAGAAGGGTTTTCTCACACAGCTCTCTCTCCGCTGTAAACGTTTTGCCGGTCAGCGCTTCCCGGCCAGATGGCCGATGCCTAGTCGACAGTGACCGACATTTATTTTTCGCGTGAATTTTTCCCTCGGCGAAGCGCCGTGGCTGGGCGCGTACAGGACGGCACAAACACGCCGTCCCATCGCCACCCCCGCACGGTGGGGAGAAATCCCGGAAAGACTGGTCGAAACCAAAGAATAGACAATACACAGAATGGAAACTTCCTTGCATTCCGAGCGCCAGTTTATGTAGTGTTCGGCATATTTAAACCTAGTAAAATGCGGAGTCAATGCCAGCTGGAATACGAGTAATCTAGGTGACATTCACTGGCCGACGATGTTGCTCTGACTCTGTTGCTGTGTTTTGATTGTATGGCATGCGTTTTTGTTTTTTTGTTGCAGTATTTATTTTGCGAATATCGTTTTTAGTAACAGGTTGTTACTCATTGTTAAGTTTGTTTCGTTGTAGATATTACATTTGTAAATATTTTAATTAGCTAATGAGAGAAAAGGTGACTGATGATATACTATTTTTTTATTTCGTGTTCTTTCGTACCTATTTCCCTCAAAGCAATACGCAGAATCCTTTCACCTCAGACGTACAATACAATTTACTAATTCTAAAAACGCCAATAGTGAAACATGATACGTTCACTTTATAAGTAGGTACTCAGTATCTGTACCTACGTATGTGTATCGTATCGTAATATCGTAAGTATCGTAATTACTCTGTTTCAATAGGCCACCAATGCAACTTCGCCGCCTCTCAAAGATCAAAGAAGCCGCCATCAAGTTTCTTTTCTGTATACTTTCTATTCTGTGTCGATACACTAACAGCTGCAGAAAGAGGCGCCCAACATTTCACATACTCTGCTCCAAATTGTAGCAGATGTGTCGGAAGATATTTGGTCACTGGGGTTTCTTGATAGATCAATACGCAACATTTTTTTACAGGCAAAAATTTTAAATAAAGAGGATTGCTTCAAGTTTGTATGATTTCTTTTTATGCAATGTTGTCCTACGTTTTAAGTAAGAGTTATTACTAGAACTAATCCAGATCCTCGTATTAACTACAAACAACATACGTATGTCACCATTCGTAGGAGAAGTAGTCGAATTTAAACGAAAATGATAGTACTTTGGAATTTTTACGAAATGGTTAAAACGTACGATATTTACATAGTAACACTCTATTACAGTACCTACACAATTTGTTATGAAACTTACGATTTTTATTTTGTAAATAACTACAACATACATGTCCCTGTTCATAAGTTACATGTTTATTGGAGCTTGAATTTACAATCGGGGAGAGATGAACTGAGAAAGGCTGATCGTTGCCGTGAATACGGCAGATGCCGCTACAGCTGTCAGAGAAGATAATACTTGAATATCATTGCAGGACGTCATGACAAGAGAGCACTCAGTACATACGAAGAATATGCTGGCACAATGCGGTACCATCCAATGCAAATTTTATTTCATCCTATGTCGCACTGCCTTCTTTAGAACGTAAAATTGCAACCTACCTTGATGTATAAGTTAAAATAAACTGTTACCTGCGATACCGTACCTCTAAACTCCTGCCTTCTGATGGCACGCATGTGCGAGTAGTTCGGAAACAAATCAGAAACGGTTCGGAAAGTAAGCGTACAGTTCGGTCGCATTTGCGAACTGCTTTAATTGATTGATTGATTGATTTTTTCGTGTTTCCAGGTGGTCAACTGCTCTGGTCATTAGTCCCGTTAGTGTAGTGCATGTTTTTTTGTCGGGAGATGGCGGTGATATTCCCCCGCTGGATGACGAGATCCGGCGTCAACCTACCGTCGGCTAGTGGGGGACTCTCCCACCAGTGGGGCATCGCCCCAGCCGGGACAATCTCTAAGCTCCCGACCGGTCTCCCGGAATATGTGGTAGTGTAGTGCATGTTAATGTAGGTGTGTGTAAGGGGAGAGGATAGGACAAGGAAGAGGAAGGAAAGATCGCGCGCGGTCCGTGGCCCGTTTGGTAGGGTACTGCTCCTGCATTCGCCTGGTGTTGATCGGAGAAACCACGGAAAACTACCAATCAGAGCAGCCGGCCGCTAGAATTCTCCTCCGTACAGCGACTGAACTTGACCTAGCTGAAAGCTAGTGTCGAAAATCCTGCAGCCGTGGGGAGTGGGAACCTAGGTCCTCCCGGTCAGAGGCGCTGCAGTGACATCAGTTGATGCCCTGAGCTACCGCTCCCGGTCGCGAACTGCTTTGAGAAGCGTGTACGGCACGGAGACACGATAGAGTGGAAGAAAGTAGACTGGAGGATTTTCGTCCCTGGCGAGTGGGCGTCGCCCCAGCGCGCGGAGGAAAAAGCGCTGCTCTTCACCTCGAGGGCGCGGCGCACGGGAGGGGAACGATCGGGCAGCGGAGCGTGGCGGACGCCTCCCCCACACGCCCCACGATTTCCCTCGCAGGCGGCTAGCTCCCCGCCCACACGCCCACCCGCTCGCTCGCCCGCGCTAGCCCACCAGCTCAACCGCCCACTCGTTCGCCTACGATCGCCCGATCTATCCCTCACTCGCCCGACCAAGCACTCAGTCTTCCAATCAACCACCCACTCGCTCAGTCTATCACCCACTCGTTCAGTCTATCACCCACTCGTTTAGCCTATCACCCACTCGTTCAGTCTATCACCCACTCGTTCAGCCTATCACCCACTCGTTCAGTCTATCACCCACTCGTTCAGTCTATCACCCACTCGTTCAGTCTATCACCCACTCATCCAATCAATTACCCATTTGTCTAATCACTCACCTACTCATACAATCAACCAATCCACAGAAACACCCACTTGACCAATCAATCACCCACTTGACCAATCAATCACCCACTTGACCAACCAATCACCCTCTTGACCAACCAATCACCCACTTGACCAACCAATCACCCACTTGACCAACCAATCACTCACTTGACCGACCCATCACCCAGTTGACCAACTAATCACCGACTTGAACCAATCATCCACTTGACCAATCAATAATCGTCCATTCCAAATCAATCACCCAGTCCGTAAATCAATCATCCACTCTAAATCAATTATTCACTCACCTAATCAATCACTCATTCACCCAATTAATCACCTACTTGCTCAATCAATTATTCACTCTCCTTCAAACATTCGCTTCCCCACTCGTTCGCTCGCGCACTTGCTCGATCTTTGGAAATTAGAAGCGGTAACATGTGGCCTTGAAACAATTGAATGAAATCATAATTCTACCTGATCTCAATCTTTCAAGTATTTTGAGCACTTGCTGCAAACAAACAAAGGCATCCTCAATTCACAGCGAAACACGATAACTGCCTTTGCAATTGCGAAGTCGGGTAAGGTTATCCAGGAAGAGTCCTTCAGATAAATACAATTAATTGAAATACCAAGAAATAGAATGAGCTATTTATAACCGCAATTTTGGGGGAGTACATTGTATGTTTTGAATTTAAAGCAAGGAGTTTATACGTTTTAAAGTTTATTGTAAATTTTTCATTGGGAGTCAAGTAACTATATATCGCTTACGCAATCTGCTAACCAATTGTGAAACCAGCGCACCACTTACAAAAGCGATTAAAATATCTTAAATAAAAACTGAAAAATAATTGTTTACTTATTCCGCCTCTTTTCTCAAACAGTACCCACCATGTTCCTCATGGAGACACATTAACCTTTACACTAGACGCACTCGAGGTCTCCTCGGTCAGTGGTCAGCAGACTTACAAGGCCATTCACGACAACACACATTCATGAGGGACAAGGAACAAACAATCACGTCCACAGCGGGAGACGAACCCGCGACCCTTCATATTGAGGCGCTGAGTCGCCACACGCACTAACCACCTCGGCCACCCAGGAGGCCACTCAAGCTCTCCTATAATTGAAATTCATTGATTGATTGATTTTTCGTGTTTCCGGACGCGTCAACTGCTCTGGTCATTAGCCCCGTTAGTGTACTGCATGTTTTTTTCGGGAGATGGCGGTGATCTTCCCCGCTGGATGGCGAGATCCGGCGACGACCTACCGTCGGCTAGTGGGTTCCCTAACCAGGACTCTCCCACCAGCGGGCACCGCCCAGCCGGGACAAGCTCTAAGCTCCGACATATCTCCCGGAATATATGGTAGTGTAGTGCATGTTAGTGTAAGTGTGTGTGTGTAAGGGGAGAGGATAGGACAAGGAAGAGGAAGGAAAGATCGCGCGCGGTCCGTGGCCCGTTTGATAGGGTACTGCTCCGGCATTCGCCTGGTGTTGATCGGATAAACCACGGAAAACTACCGATCAGAGGAGCCAGCCGCTAGAATTCTCCTCCAGACAGCGACTGAATTCGACCTAGCTGTAAAGCTACTGTCGAAAATCCTGCCGCCGTCAAAACTCGAACCTAAGACCTCCCGGTCAGAGGCGCTGCAGTGACATCAGTTGATGCAATGAGCTACCGCTACCGGTCGGCCACCCAGGAGGCCACTCAAGCTCTCCTATAATTGAAATTATTATTTAATTTATCAGACTGTTTTTGGTTCTTTATTTTAAACAGAATTTTTTAGGATAATTAATATTTATATATATTGTGATATACCAAAATGACGAACCATTTTTATTACGGGAAATGTCATTTTATTTGATGTAGAATATAGGGGACGATCGCAAGGGGGTTGCTATGTCGCAAATTAACAACCGCCGTTAAGGATCATTTTCGTTAGGTTGAAATGACAGAGCAAAGGCGGAATAAGCATTGTTTTGAGAGACAAAAGAAAAGGATATAAAATTCGGATGCTTCCGAGTTTTTAGAAGAACATTCATACTCTTGAGCAACGTGGTGATGAGCGGGTCGGCTCCTAATATATTCGGACCAGGTCAAGGAAAGACTAATTAACGGCTGTCCAAAGTTAACTATCGTTTTTATATTAGGATAGAGCGTTCTTGTAGGAAGTAAATGGCTAGGCGTCCACCCGTGACGCAAGTGAGGGAAGTCACGGATTATAATAGTATTTTGGGGGAATTTTGAACCAGATCACGGACATTAGGCGAGGACTTTATCCAGAAGCAAGACTGCTGCGTCGACGGAGAAGGTTCTACGGGGTGCCATCGAACGAAGAAGTGGAGAGCGCGCGAAAACCCATGAATGAATAACAAGGTTTCGTAACTATTGTAATATAGAGAAAACTGGTCATGACCATTTTTTATTATGATTACAATAAATTCTAATTTGTTAAGTTGAAAGAAAGCTGATTATCATTGTTCGTTGCGTGTAATCCAGCATTTAATATGATTTTCAGATTCCTCGCTACTCCGTATGGATGACAGATTGAATAATTGGTTGCAAAGTAAGTAGCAACAATTATGAACTTCGAACCCCAATTAACTGAGCTAGCACTACATAATTTTGGAAGGAGAAATATTTAAATTACCTAGGAATCATTAGATTTCACGTGAGACTTTTTCCTGGCGCCCAAATTAAACTTATCAGTAATAATTATGTCCCTCCAGTGGGCTTTTTTTAAATAGAAAGACGGGACTTCTTTCACATTGGCACCAGTCAACCTCGGGCATGTATCAATATATTACATTTATATCAATATATTACAGCGGACGTTTCGGAAAATAATTATTTCCACCTTCAGGCTTTAAAGACAAATTGAAATGATTGAAGGCGTTGTCATTGTCAACAATAGTATTTATTTAAAAAATAGCAGCTTTCGATGGCTTAGCCATCATCATCAGTTTTCTGGTACAAGAAAAATATAAAATTAGAATTAACATAGTTACCTAATTTTAAAAACATATTAAGAAATGAAAGGAGAAGAATTAAAGAAAAGAAAAAGAAGGAATGAAAGAAAGAAAGGGGAGGACGGAAAGTTAGATCTTTATAATATAAAATAATTTATATAATTTAAAACATCTTAAGAAATGAAAGAAGAAGAATTAAAGAAAGGAAAGAAAGAAGGGGATGGCGAGTTATATATTTATGTAATACAGTAGTTTTTTTAAATTTAAGCAAGAAAATGAATGAAAATATAGTACTAACTAAGCCATCGAAAGCTGCTATTTTTGAAATAAATACTATTGTTGACAATGACAACGTTTTCAATCATTTCAATTATGTAAATGTCAACTACAACTCACCACTGAATCAATATTTAAAAGTGATAACAAAATCCCTTATAATTGCCCTCCCCCGTACGCTGGGTATCTGATGGCACGTGCTGAGCATGGAGGCGACTTGACCGCCGCGACGCGCGAACAAAAGAAAGCGATGGGGCGTCGCACGGGGGTCGAGAGCGGGGAAAGGGGGCGGGGCAGGGCGGACCGCAAGCGGTACGGGATCTACGCCGCACCGTTGCCTCACCGACCGCCGCCGCCGCCTCCCCCGCACTCCCACTCTACAATGTCCTGCAGCCCCTTGCATCGCCTCGTCCTTAAACATCGATATCCAGGGTTTGAAAACATAAATGATTCCATAAAAACATTCCACAAAACTGAGCATTGTAGAATTCACGACCATTAATACATTACGGGATGTGGATCACGGGATTGGTCAATTAATGAAACACAACACATTTTTCATTCACTTACTCTCAGGCCGTGGCCCCAGTCAGACGGCGGGCAATGGACAAGTGTGCTGCAGCAACACCATGCTGGAGTTGGTCTGGAGGCAGACATGAAGCTTGACCGTCTTGTACACTAATAAGGTGTGTATATTTTATATTATTTTTTTCACATATGTTGATTTAGATCTTCATGGTGTAATTGTAAATAATATTGTTCAGATACTTGTCTACATTCCTTGTGTTGTGTGTTTACTGTAGCCTTGATGAAGGAATTATAAATTCCGAAACGTTGGCGAACTAATGAGTTTCATAAATTGACCAATCCCGTGATCAACCTCTCGTAATTCCACAAAATGTTAAACATTTATTTCATTTGTTTATTTGAGATCAAAAACAGTTTAAAACTGAATGACGTGCAATGGCGAGAAGTGTATTCTGTGCGCGTTTTCATAATTCTGTGATCTTTTCCCCTAGACACATTCTAGTTGAATTCTGAATACAGATGAAAATGAGCATTATTTGCAAGAATTAATAACAAAGTATTCGCTCCGGTGTAATAAAACTATTTACAAGGGCAAATAACCTAAAGATTTGGGCTCTTATCCCTCATCGTGCCCTTCATGAAGGAATCGAGTTCCTGCCGCGACAACATGGACAACGATAATTTGAATAAGTGTATTGATAAATTAATGAATTGAATGAGTATAACATTAATTGATTAATAACATCGATTGATTAAAGTCTATGTTTTTTACAACAATGTTTCGTTTTCTATGAGCGATTTTGTGTATGAAAAATGTCCATAAACAGAATTTGGTATAAGTTAAATAAGAAGTCGTATTTTGCACGCGAGAAGGTCATTGCATATAGGCGTAGAGAATCCCTTCCCCTTTCTTTCTGAATCATTCTACGGCGAATTGATAAAGAACTAGTCCCTTGAGGCGACCAGAGGCGTTCAGGATTTTAGACTCAATATTTATCAGCATTCGAAACAAACGAAATATTGGTCTCTCATCCCAGAAGCAATACAGCCTCAATACTTGTTACTACTATTGAAACAACTTGCATTGTTTTTGACGAGGAAATGCTAGATCACTATGCTACCTTAATACAGTGGAGTACTGAATTATTATTACCGGAAGTGAAGTTTCAGATAATGAAGAATTATGGAAATTCGTTGGAAAACAACAGTGAAGTACTTACAAAAAACGTTAATCACGTAAACAATAAAAGTACTTCATAATATCTACAAATCATGTCGAGTATCAATGATGAATAATTCATTTAATATTGTTTTTAATTGAAATCCTATATTAGATCTTGTATTGCTTTGAAGAATCACATTTCATCTCCAAATAGTACTCCAAAACATTCCAACTTATTTGGGCCAAACGCAGTCGTGGTTACGGCATGCATTGTACTACTTAATATGTTGACAAACTAATAGAATTCTTCGGAAGTCGTTTCCCACCAGGGTGAATCGGGAAATGTTGTAATGTCCCGCTCCGTCATACGCTCATCTCACACGATTCACTCCAGGCAATTCTGTCGAGCGCGTGACTGCCGTTAGAGTGACATTGTTTTCGTGAGCTTCGAGCGAGCGAGTCATTGCTCTTTTTTCTGCCGATGGTTTTTAACCAGGAAAGAGTGTGTAGTTACTGTTCAAGAAGAGCCGCGGTCCTCGGGCTTAATTTGATCAGGAGACACTTTCTTGCTATTTAATGTAAACGGCAAAAAGATCTTTTAAAATTGTCCTTCGCTAGAGCAAGAAATTGTGAAATTAAATCAGTTAACGGTTAGTGTCCTGGCTCCTTAAGTGTAATGATCCGGCAGGCCATTGTTTGGCAAAATACAATAACAGTAGTAGAGCAACAATGGAAAGGAAAGGGGATTCTCACGGAAGATCACCTTTCTCCGAAGATGATATGTTCACCATTACTAACTTCACGAATTTAAAATGAAATAGTAACATCTTTTACCGTTTCTTTCACTAAGTTTAACTTTACAATTTAATTTCATTCCTTTCTTATAAATAAACAATTATAAAGAATACTGTACAATTTTGTGTGTATTTCATCTTGATCTACTATATATGACTAAAGTTGTATTGCAGGTATAAATTCTGCCGCCTCCCTTCTCCCCTCCCCCAAAGGAAAATCTCGATCACTGATTTATAATCATTGTTTTAGCTTATTGTTGAAAGTAACTGACATGATCCCTTGAAAAACGAAGTTCTCAAAGCGTCCTAAACATAATATAACAAAATTTGTAAGGATCCTTTCATTTTTATCCTTGCTCCCTTCTCTCCCCTAATACATCTACTTTTAACAAACACACTCGCACACACATACATACACACACGTACACACACACACACACACACATTTAAGATCTATTCTATACGCATCACCGTAACATAAAAGAAACTAGCCTTGATAGAACAAAATATACATTCTGGTATTGTTTGTAACTGTTACATAATAGTTACGTATTACATACTAGCTAATCCCGTGCGAAAGTTTCGCATATTTGAGGGAGTTGTGGGAATTCTGATTTGGTGTTGTTGACGTTCTTATAAGAAGAAATAAAAGAGGTCATCTTCGTCAACATATAATATGTAATGACCTCTTTTATTTCTGCTTATTTGAGGGAGATTGTATTTGTTTTCACGGCCGGTGACTGTTACTTCACTTAACCCTAGAACACTAACCATGAGTCGAATCGACTCGCATAGTACTTCTACCCATGAGTCGAATCGACTCGCATAGTACACAAAAGTGCCCATACGCAACCCGCATGATGCACTAGCACTCTGACCGGCCACCTGTTCCACTGTTTAGTGCTTCTTGTGATCTCACCTAGGTTGTGTCTCTGCCGCCTTCATGTGGCGTCATCACCTTCTAAGGTCAGTGATTCGAAATTACTCATGATTAGCAATACGAGACTTTTAGTGTGCATCGATCTTCATCGTTAGTAAAAGAAGGTATCTTTGTCTTGTCAATGACAAAGTGAATATTCGTTCAATCACTCCATTATATTTAATTCTTTGAAAACCAAAGCTAATATGTATTATTTACACTTACTTTACTTTGAGTGAGTCGATTTGACTCAGGGTTAGTAATAACGTACCTATAAATATAATTAGTGTTCTAGGGTTAAGGATCGTCATTTGCTCACTGACCCGACACCTGCTTCTCAAGTGCTCCCAACACGCAAAAGTAGTTGCTCCGCTGAAATTAGAACTCAAGCTCGCCATCTAACTACTACTTTCAACTACATCGTTAAACTGATCAGTTTTAGACGCATTTATACAACATCCATACTTATCTTTAATTTTTGAAAAATCTAATAATTTAATAATGTCACTTGTGTCACAGATTTAAGAGGGTTGTAACTTTACAAAAGCGTTAAGAGAAAAAAACGAGCCGTTTTTGATAAAACCAACAATCCACTTCAAATTTTCAAAGCCTCTAGTTTGGCCAGATCAATCGCAGATCACCATTTCGAAAACAAATTAGGCGGTAGTGTGGTTTTCAGAGACGTATGAATGAACTGACGGACAGACAGACATTTTCAACAAGAAAATGTTCCTATACTGAAACTTTTTCTGTTATGCGGACACCCAACACGTGTCTATCGATGGTCTAGTGCGCAACCATTGTGTGTCCACTCATGGTCATTTTTGAATTAACACAATTTTGTACACACCTCGTTGATATTTACCTAGTGCAGAAAGTTTGTATGTATTGATAAGAAAGATAATGCTTTTTCTAAAACAGCATTGTCATTCCGTAGCTGCACGTTTACAAACTTAAGATTTCACTTTCCTTAAAACCATGAATATTGGTCATAGAATGTGTGCACTTCGCCACCTATAGTTTGGTTGGTTTTTTCGTGTTTACGGGCGTGCCAACTGCTTTGGTCATTAGTCCCGTTAGTGTAGTGCATGTTTGTCTCGGGAGATGGCGGTGATCTTTCCCCGCTGGATGGCGAGATCCGACGCCGACCTACCGTCGGCTAGTGGGGTTTCCCCCTAACCAGGACTCTCCCACCAGCCGGGACAAGCTCTAAGCTCTCCCCGAATATGTGGTAGTGTAGTGCATGTTAGTGTAAGTGTGTGTGCAAGGGGCAGAGGATAGGACAAGGAAGTGGAAGGACAGATCGCGCGCGGTCCGTGACCCGTTTGATAGGGTACTGCTCCGGCATTCGCCTGGTGCTGAGCGGAGAAACTACGGAAAACTACCGATCAGAGCAGCCGGCCGCTAGAATTCTCCTCCAGGCAGCGACTGAATTCGACCTAGCTGAAAAGCTAGTGTCGAAAATTCTGCCGCCGTCAGGACTCGAACCTAGGACCTCCCGGTCAGAGTTCATGCACTGAGCTACCGCTCCCGGTCCGCCATCTATATATACCTTCACAATCTCGACATACAATTTTTGTAGCACTAAAGAACTTTGTCGACTTCGCATATTTTAGTATACGAAAAAAGGATAAGATCACCCTTGGCTCAGAATCTCATTCCACATTTTTCGAGCAACTCATCATGCAGTGAAGCAGAAATAATGCAAACTCCATTCGCCGCATCTTCCTGAAGAGGACCCCGTCTCCGGCGCTTGTTCTTATCGCGGCGAGAGAGCAATCTTCACCCCTTTTCCCTGAGGGTGAAGGTCGCCGCAAGCGAAGAGCACGGATGGGTGCTCCATGTCGACTTCTTACCTCAGTGCACTGCGCTGCTTTGAGGGCGGCCCTTACGCAATGAGCCCTTAGCAGCCTTGCCAACACGAACAGAAAGTGTACGTGTACCGCGTAGGAAAAATACTACCAGATCTTTTGGCTCAGAGGTAACAGCCGTCGTTGATCTGGAGGTCTTAGCGTTTGACTCACGACAGGAGTGGAGTTTCGATACTAGCTTGATAGCTGAGTCGGAGAATTCTAAAGGCCGGCTGTTCTGACCGGTAGTTTACTGTGTGTTTGTATCAGATCAATCCCAGGCGAATGCTGGAGCAGTACACTAACATACGAGCCAGGGACCGCGTGCGATCTTTCTTTCCGTTTCTTTGCCCTATTCTCACCCCCTTACACACACACACACACACACACACACACACACACACACACATTTACACTTACTACCACACGTACCGGGAGACCGGTCGGGGGCTTAAAGCTTGCCTGCCTGGGGCGGTACCCCGTTGGTGGGCGATACCTGGTTGAAGAAACCACGCAAGTCGACTTGTAGGTGCCAGATCACATCAACCAGTGGAGGAATACTCCAATCTCGAGCCATAAAGAGATTCACAACACTAACTGGGCTAATAACCATAGCAGTCGACGCGCCTGCAAACACGAATTAATGGAAGAATCAATCAATCAAATGCGTTGCCCACTTGACCTGTCCTGTTTCAGCGTTCATTTCCAAGCCACGAGTAGGGCCCGCACTTTGTTGAGTCACCACGTCGGGAGAGAAGAGCGTGGAGGCGCACGGGCGCGATCGGCTCTAGTATAGTGAATTGCGAGTTGCATGCCGTGAACTGTAGAGCGCCACCGCGGGCAGTCTGGCCCCAAATTCTTGTATTAGGGCAGCCCTGGTTTAAGCGAAAGTTCCTTAACCACTTTATAGTCTGAGTCAAAAACGAGAGTCATTCCATCACGTTTCATAATTTGCACAGAGAATCTGCAAGTTAAATCAAAGAGGACACCACTGGACTGCCGGTCTGATAGCTGCTTCAGTTCGAGTGATGGAGGCCCGATAGCTTTGCAAACTACAATTATATTTTGGTGATGTCGTGATGACTGAAACATTGTGTGCATATTACATTCACTACATTGATTTAAGAGATTTTTTCTGTCATCTTTTAAGAACATTACAAGTCTCCAGCAAAGGAGGGGGGAGTTACGGCAAAACAAAATATTCAAGTTTCGTTATGAAGGAGACAAACGTAGCATCAAGGTTTTTTTGAAAAAGAAAAAAAAATGTCTACCACAGATTGTTCGGCCCATGTGTATTCAGTTTACGTTGTAAAATCAAACATGCACGAACAGCTGGCGGGTCACAAATGTCTTTCTGACTTCTATACATTATTATTGATATATAGAAGGCCAGCTGCAAATTCAAGTTGATGATTAATAATAAAATATCGTCTTCTATTCATTTGGGCGAAGTACAGAGATGTTCAGTTACCGAGGTAAACTGTATAAGGAGAAAATAGAAATATGTTCATGAATAAATATTGCAATGAATGAAACATATCCTATATTTTAGCTATCGTTGTTCTTAATTACATGAGCAGTAATGATCACCTTTTTATTTATTTCGTTTTTCATGTCGTTTAATTTCTCTCGATAATTCGTTCTCTTATCTTCGGTGATAGAAGACGTATTTACACCCTTCTCAATCTCTCCCACTTCTCTGCATACCACAACTTGTCACTATCATATCTTTCCAATATTTAGCAGCAACGTGCAAAGGTTTGCGATGTGAATATATTTGAACGGACTCGTGCAGTGTTTACCGGCGCCATGGACTCGAAAAACACGGCTTCGCGAAGGAAAGCGTCTGAGTTGGCAGCCCTGGCGCCGGCGCCGCCCACGCCGCCACCCCCGCAACAGACAACTTTCCAGGCGATCGTGCAGATTCGGTGTATTCGACGCGTTGCCGTTGCTGCGTTAACGGGCGCGGTGCGGAGTCTTGCGAAACTTTCTTGCGGAGTAAGACCCGCGCGCGGGCGGCGCCTCGGCGGATATTGACCATCCCCGCTCCCTCCGCCCCGCCCCGCCTTCCATCCCCGCTCCCGCGCCCGCAGGCCGCCTCGGCTGCAACATCGCTCACACTCTTGTCACTACAGCTCGCGGCATTTGTTTGATCTGAAATAGGCGGGCAAAAAGGCATTTATTTTTGCTCAAAGAGTGGGCAAAAGACATTTATTTTTGCTCAAAGAGGGCAGTCAAAAAGGCATTTATTTTTGCTCAAAGAGTGGGCAAAAGACATTTATTTTTGCTGAAAGAGTGGGCAATAGACATTTATTTTTGCTCAAAGAGTTGCAAAAGACATTTATTTTTGCTCAAAGACTGGCAAAAGACATTTATTTTTGCTGAAAGATTGGGCAAAAGACATTTAGTTTTGTTCAAAGAGGCAGTCAAAAAGGCATTTGTTCTAGCGGAAATAGGGGTGCCCAAAATCACGGAAACTGCACATCGTCATTTGAAGGGAATTATTGTCAAGTAACAATCATTCAAATAATTATTCTTTTAAAATTTACATCAGCACTTTCATTGAAGGAAACGATAATTTCGCCTCTGCTGATATAGACCATCTCCGTCCACGCCTTCTTCCCCCGATCCCACCCACCATGCCCCTCCCCACGCCCCGTCCTCGCAAGCCGCCTCACCACGAGGCTGCAACGTCCATCACACTTTTGTCACTAGAGCCCGCACGTTCTGGCTTTTGTTTTGTCCTAAAATAGGCGGGCAAAAGGCATTTATTTTTGCTCAAAGAGGCAGGCAAACTGGCATTTATTCTGGACAAAACAAAGATGCCGAAAAACACGTGAACTATGCAAGCGAATTATTGTCAAATAATAATCATTCAAATTATTATTGTAACTCTGATATGTACATCAGCACTTCATGGAAGGAAACGATAATTTCGCCTCCTTGGGTATTGAACAATCCAATATCCAACGCCTTTAAAAGTATATTTTGTTCAAATCATCGATGATCAAGAAATTTCGGCATCATTAAGTCGATGGTTTTATAAAAACTTTTGATGTTTTAAAAACAATGACTTTGATATCGCAACCATAGTCTCGACCCGTTCTCGACTCGATCCGTTCTCCACTCGGCCCGTTCCAGACCTGACAACTTTCGTCCACAAACTGTATTGTGCTCAACCCGTTCCAGCCAATTTTCTGTGTCCGCTTTCAGCCCTTCCCCCCACCCCCCGCCCCGCTCCTCGTCCCACTGCACCCTTCACACCGCCACCAACGCTACATCGCTCACCTGTCATCACATTACGTCTCTTTTCGTTTACCTTCATTATTGCTTCCGGTAGAGAGCTTCGACATGTTGGCCTTGTTGAAATTCTACTTCATTTTCAACGCGCTTGTTCTTAGTAATTAACAATTTTGAAACATCACATTTAGCAACTTTCATTCCATGAACTCGTCTTACATTACTTATCGGAAAACCCGGCGTTTACATTAGTGTATCGCTTCTACGCGTATCATTTCCTATGGTATTTCATGTGATCTACAACTTGTTCAGAAGAAAAGGATTGGGTTAGATTTCAACAATTTTGGTTAGAAATGAAGTATCTGATTTTGAGTTTAGCATTGAAAAATGTTTTCAGTTTTCGTATTTTTGAGTTACGCTCCCAGAAATAAAATAAAATGAAGTCTACCGGTAGGGGTTATTAAATAAATGTACAATTACAACAAACGAAATGCGAGCATCTCTTACTGAAATGCAAACCAGCATTCAGTAAGAGAAACAGTTAAAAAATTGAATTTTTGCTCGCAAACTTTATAATCACCATAAAACTGCATTCACTCAACGACATAAAAGAACAACTCCCTTTCATGAAATAATTATTACAGTACACTATCATAAAAGGGAATTCCAAGGGATCAAAATAATCGGACTTCGTGTTGCAAGAATTCCTGTTACCCGATTATTATAAATGTTTGTATTACTGTAATACCTTGCCGGGACCCAAGTTTGGTTCGTGTTACAGCAAAATACGTGTTAAGCGAGTTCGTGCTAAAAAAGAGTTTACTGTAGAGGGGGAGTACACGGGGTTCGGAGAGGAAATGTCGAAACTTGGAAAATAAGTTTTTAAGACAATTTTAGAATTTTTGATCTTATAAACTACTTCGATATTCCGAATGGCTGATCCGCAATAAGCACTCAAAAGTTGGTTTGAAAAAATACTTTCTAGGGGAAAAAATGCATTGTAGGTGCATAGAAACTCCTTAGAAACATGTAAATTGTTTGTTCTTTACAATAACAATATTATTTTTGCTAAAAAAGGAAAATTATCTCTGAAATAAAAAAGAAGTCGAATTGTCAAATTAGTTGTTTTGTATGTGTGAGTTAATATTTCTTTTTGAACAAATCATTTCTTTTGAAAAGAATAAACAATCTACATTTTCTAGAGCGTATTTATGCTTCTACAATGCAAATGTTTATGTAGAAAATATTTTTTCAAACCAACTTTCGAGTGCTTATTGCGTGCCATTTGAAATATCCAAGTACTTTATTAGACAAAATATGTTTAACATTGTCCTAACAGCTCATGTTTTAAGTTTAGACGTTTCCTCCCCGAATACCCTGTATATTATGACTAGTGTGTATTCGAACATTTTATCATTTGAAAAGAGATGACGGAACTGCACCTACAGTGTCCTGGTGAAAAACAACATCATGAAATATAAAATATTCACCAAATATTAGTTTGTTTCTAACGCCTCAAGTCCTTTCACATACTAAATGATATCAATTTCTTCAAGTTTTTTTAATAAAAATTATGCATGCTGATTGGTACTGTCACTTCTACAAACTTCTTTGAACACAGGAGATACTTAAACTGTCCTGCAGAGTTGTAGAAGTTGACGTCAAACTTAAGAGGCCTTAACATTCTGATTCCTTAGACGTTTTCACTAAAATTCAATAAATTACAGAAAAACCGTGGAAGTGGAGTTACATATTTTTAAAGAAATATAATATGCCTCATACCCCAAAACCTCAAAAGATTGATATCAAAGTAAAACGTTACAAGTTTTCAAACGTGAAGCCAAGACCCGAGACGAATTTAAACGACTTGGCGGAGAGAGGTGGGGGCAAAATACTGAATTTTTAATTCTTTTACTATTACATTTTTGCCAATATGTGATAAACGTTTTGGACACCTGTTTTATAAATAACAAAGAAAACGAAATAAATACGATTCGTTTCCTTGAAATAAGTGTTTGAGTATCAAAATCAGAAAAAGGGCATATTGAAAAATATAGAATAAGAATTTTTTTCGTTTTTAATCACACAAAAAATGTACGCAAGGTTCGAAAATGTGCATCATTCGACAAGCAATTATATGCCATATTCATGTAACATACAGCAAATGCTTTCAAATGGAAAGTAGATTTATGAAGAGAAACGAGTAGGTTCCAAGTCTTCTAGTAGCACGAAACATTTCACAGAAATGTAAAAGACGTATAAATAGAGAGGGAAACGCACTGCTGACTGAATACCTAATACGTATGTCACTCAGCTTTCACATGATCCATCTTCATCTATCAACGTCCCTTCTCCGATTCAGCACGATCGAGTCAAGATCCAGAATTCCAGTTTACAGCGTAATGCGGCAAAGAGCCATGGATGGCAATGGCTGAGAAAGTAACATCATTGGTCAGGATGCAAAAAATCATTTAATATAAGTTGTATTTTGTATCTGTATTTCTAATCATTTGTTTCTCAGAGTGCAATGTAGGGAGGGATAAATTCCGGTAAAAATATAAAAAGTGGCCTGTCGATTGTATCTGTTAAACATTTGACCAGTTCATCAATAATAAATAACGAAGGTTGATAAAATATCAATAGTTGTTTATGACATAATGTGAAACTTAGATTACACTGTCGAAACTCGAGTCATGTACTCCACTTCTCTATATAGTGAGAAGTCAACCCTCAATATACAAACTAGATGAATTTTGATCACAATTTTTTGTTAGTTTTTTCAAGACAATATTTACTGCAGGAAAGAGAGGTTTATACTTGAATACATCTTCCACTCGGTCATGGTAAATTACGTGATGAGTGGACACAAAAAAAAGAGACACTGTTTGATTACTTCAATTTATATGTAACTGAAGTACACATTTTATTCTTTTTTTCACATTTTAAAATGTTATAAAATATAACTTTGTTCATTAATTTAAATTAATCGCACAAGCAAATGTATTCCTTTCCATATGTAATGTAACAATGCCGGTTTTGAAATTGTCACCAAGGTCACCATTGAGAACTGTAGACATGAGCTGTTGCTATACACAAAAAGGATTCCTAAATAGATACCAAATCTTCTCAAAACAGAAGAGCACGTGAAAGCATAGTACATCCACGCACGGCATCATGGCTGCAACCGATTAAACACACATTCACTACAACGAAAACATCGAAATTTCAAGTCCACCTTATTTCGGAATTTCTAGAAAATCCATTCCATAAATACATAATTCACATATGTTATTCTTTAAACAGTTAACTCCTCATTTATTACAAAAAAACACATTATGTAATTATGAGCAGCTAGACCAACGGGATTTAAGCAATTCTATTGTTATAAATAAATACATTCCTTAATAGACATAAATTATATCGAAACAGAACAGAATGTAAAAGCATCGAGAACTTGCATGCCTGGAGCAGTGACACCAAAAGAGCAGCCGCAGCCAACCAAACACATCCGCACCACAACGAGCACATCGAAATCTACCGCCTCACCCGCAAAAACATCCACTTCATTTCCTGATTTTTCGAGAAGTCACCTTGCTTCACCATTAAGCTCGCGCACAATTTAACATGCACGGTCAGAAACTACACGTAATTTGCCCAGGCAATTCCAACAAGACGGAACATTCCGCAAAGCAAGAAGTATGTGGCAGGTTCCCGGGCGGTGTAATGCGTAGCATTAAGGAGCCGGGCGGTGGCGGCGGCGGTGGCGGCGGCGGTGGCGGCGGCAGATCGTGAGAAGAGTGGGGGCGGCGGGTTCACACTCGCGCTTTTTGCGGCCGAAGGAAACGTGTGGCACTGCCACGCCGCACTGCCCCGCCACACCGCGCCACACCGGCAGCGAAATGGGATGTGTGATCACGTGCGGACGTAACAGCGGTGCAGTCACTTTGGAACGAGTAAAAGAATTCTGTGCCTTGGTGCAAGAAGGGCCAATGTCATTTTTTCAGTAATTTGCGGTTTGAATAGCCAATGTGTATGGCTTTAAAGCCCTTACAGTACAAGACAGGTCAAAGTCAAACGTTTGTTTTATCTCTGATTTCACTGTACTTACGATTGTTTTGTCGTTTCAATTGTGTTAGAAAAAACATCCATTCTGTAAAAGTGAATATTGACATTGGACCTTCTTGCACCAAGGCCCAGAATTATTATTCTACAAACAGCCTAAAACTCCCATAGCATTGCAAACACACAGTCAGCCGACTCCACACTGACACTGCACCAGAAGGTCTCTGTCGAAATGGGATGTGTGATCAGCGGACGCCACGATGGTATAGAGTCAGTTTCGAAGTAGTGAGGATGAACAAATAATTTTAATACTAGCACGCTGTCTCAAACCGTCAGGACATTGCAAGTACACAACAAACCGACAGCACACCAGAAGCTCTCGGCTGATATGGGCGGGCCTCAACTGACGTCACTGCAGTGCCTCTGACCGGGAGGGTTTATAGTTCCACTCCCAACGGTGGCAGCATTTTCGACACTAGCTAGACAGCTAATTTGAATTCAACCGTTGTCTGGAGCGGATTTTTAGCGGTATGCTGCTCTGATCGGTAGGTTTCCGTGGTTTCTCCCATCAACACCAGACGAATGTGCAGGAACTGTACCGTAACAAACGGGTCACGGACCACGCGCGATCTTTCATTTCCTTGTCGTATCCTCACCTCTTACTTACACACACACACACACACACACACACACACACACACAGGCACTACATTATCACAGTTGTCAGAAGACTAGTAGGGAGTTGAAGCTTCCCCGCTGGAACGGTGTCAAGCTGGTGGGAGATACTTGGTTAAGGAAATCCCCGCAAAACGACGTAGGTTGGCGCTGGATTTTGCCAACCAGCGGTGGCAGATTACAGCCACCTCCCTCGACAAACACGTGCAATACACGTACAACACAAATAACCTTAGCAACCGACGCATCTGGAATAAATCAATCAAACCGATAGCACAGAAGCACCTCTCTGTCGAAAAGGCATGTGTGACCAGTGTTCGAATCGACGGTACAGTGCGAGTGTTGGACTAGGTAGAGTAGTAATCAAAAGAAGTCGAAATAATCAAAACGCTAGCACCCGCTTCACACTGCTAGAACATTGCAATCGAACTGACCGCACACCTAATGACGCCAACGGCTCACCGAAAACTCTCCATCGAAGTGGGGTGTGTGATCAGCGGACATAACGACGGTGCAGAGTTTACTATTGATTCATTGATTGATTTTTTCGTGTTTCCGTGCGCGTCAACTGCTTCGGTCATTAGTCCCGTTAGTGGAGTGCATGTTTTTTTCTCGGGAGATGGCGGTGATCTTTCCCCGTCGGATGGCGAGATCCGGCGCCGACCTACCGTCGGCTAGTGAGGTTTCCCCCTAACCAGGACTCTCCCACCAGCGGGGCACCGCCCCAGTCGGAACAAGCTCTAAGCTCCCGACCGCTCTCCCGGAATATCTGGTAGTGTCGTGCATGTTAGTGTGTGTGTGTGTAAGGGGAGAGGATAGAACAAGGAAGAGGAAGGACAGATCGCGTGGCCCGTTTGGTAGGGTACTGCTCCGGCATTCGCCTGGTGTTGATCGGAGAAACCACGGGAAAACTACCGATCAGAGCAGCCGACCGCTAGAATTCTTCTGAAAAGCTAATGTCGAAAATCCTGCCGCCGTGAGGACTCGTACCTAGGACCTCCCGGTCAGAGGCGCTGCAGCGACATCAGTTGATGCACTGAGCTACCGCTCCCGGTGAGATCACGACAACCTACGCTTTGTTTCGACATATCGATCATTTGTTATCGACATCGCATCCCCCACCTCGTACCCGCCCGTTCCGGAAGAACACGCGTGCGCGGAGCGCGGAGTTCGTCGCCCGGAAGGCCTCGAGGAGCGCGAGCATCGGACCAGTGCACATACTGAATCAAGCATATCGGCGCACGGGGAGGCCGTGCCCGCAGCGCTACGCTCCCCAACATGGTAATTAAGGGGAGCCGCTGCCTGCTCCCTCGCTCGCTCGCACCTGAGCTCAGCCGCCGCGTCGTCACGCTCAGCCGGCTGCGCGCCCCGCCCCGCCCCGCCCCGCCGCGCCCGCCGCGCCGCCCGCGCCGCGCCGCGCCGCCCGCCGACCGTAAACGATGGACGCGACCGAACTTGGTCGGGCTACGATGAAAAAAATTTTAAGGTTGGCGTCAATCACCGACCGCCAAAAAAATACTTGAATTACCTCGGTATCTCGAATACTTCGTATCTCGAATTACTTCGGTATCGAATACTTCGATATCTCGAATTACTTCGGTATCTCGAATACTTCGATATCTCGAATACCTCGGTATTTCAAATACTCTGATATCTTTAATTCTTCAATATCTTGAGTTCGTCGATATCTCAATTTCTTTGCGAATCAAAAGTATTTCATTGAATTATTGCTTGATTGAATTAATTGATGTATTCATACTATTTTTTTCTGTCATTGTCATCTCGAACCTAATTATTTGTGAAGATATTAACTTATAGAATTGTCTTCCTCGAGAATTTTATTTCTTTTCTGGAATAGATTGATATTATTAATCCAATATTATCTCTCTTTTTTCATTTCTAATCCAGTCTTTTTTACACTCATGATTGCTAATTTTTTTTTTTTGCTATAGAATTCGATATATCTTGGTTAAATTACGGAATACGCCATTTCTGTACTTTTGATCACTTCTCAGTTGCCTACTTCAAGGTTACATGACTTCTAAACAAACTCTCTCTTTTGCTCTTTGTCCAAACCATGGACTTCTATTCGAAAATCCAACAGATGAAAGATAGTCACATTATCCGCTTGAATCGGCACGTGAAAGTACAAGGTAGATAACACTCAATTAATCATCTATCTCCAAACACATCGTAACTAATAAGCGCCCAGGGAGCAAGTGAATTAAGGAGGACCGCATAAGCGATAAGTACAGACTGGGAAGATCGGGAATTGTACGTTTTGGGTAGCCACCCATTGAGCTTGCATGAGAACTACTGTTTAACACCGTTCAATTTCGACGAAATTGTCAGTTTTATCGACTGCTTTCCACACATGCACCTTCGCATTACCAATTATAGGCAACCTTGCGACGCTTCACGCATGGCAACGGAGCTCCCATGCGGCGATTTGGACGAGCGCCACTTTTTTTTTAGGATGAGCTAATTGTAGAGAAGCAGTTCGATTCACAGGATCTGAAGAGAAGTAAGTCCCGCAAATGATCACCATCAGATACATAGGTATCAGGCATGTAGAGCAACGTATGAGTTTCATATACGTGGATTTTGAACTGTCAAACATCAGTTTCATAACTTAAGTTTTTACGTTGTTGTTTTTCACTTTATCTTTGATAATTCTAATAATTATTTTTATTTTCATATTTTTGTCACATTTTTTTAAAAAATTTTGTTCGTTTTTTGTATTAATTCATTTTGTACTCCTTGCAATGAATGGATCTTTACATCTCGTAGTTATTTTGAACGTTCACATCAGCACATTACTCGTATTTCAGAGTATTTAATACACTCGTTCCTTTAATCCATCATATTAAGATATTCGAGGTGGAAACACGTCTACTTTAATTACATATCACATTTTTTGTGGTTTCGATCATAAAAAATTAATATAAAAGACACTACATGTATGGTAGCGCATAATAACAATGTTCAAAGGCGAACTTCTTTACCTCTGTATTTTAATGTAATATTATTAGTAATAATTACCATCCTTCCTCTTTCCTTTATGTTTGCTTTTCTGCCTTTTGAACCTTCCTTCTTTCTTCCTCTTCTGATTAACCACACCACAACTCATTTTTTATTCTCGCGCTCTTCTTCCTCCTCGCCTTCTTTGTTAATCGTCATTACTTTCGTGCCGATCTTTGCATTCCGAGACACACGAAGAGTGTTTCGAAGATGCATCTAGTAATTTTAGTTCAGCGCAGGGCGGGACAAGAAATTTGGTTTTGTATAGGCGAGGATAGGGACGGGATGGGTCGAGAAGGTCTGGTTAGTTGATGCATCAATGGACATAAATGGGTGCTGAAGTGCAGGAATGAGGAGATGAATGAGGACGGATGTAAATGAGTGGGTGATGATTTGTGGGGACTGGCATTGATGGGTGGGGATGAGGGAATTAATGAGGATGTTTGGCAATGGATAGCGATGAATGGCTATGAATGGAGAACGATGGTATGGGTTGATTGATAGTGATTCCGTCAACTACTAGGATTGTTAGTCCCGTAAGTGTAGTGAATGTTTTTCTCTGTAGGTGGAGGTATTCTTCCCTTGTTGGATGAAGAGTTCCAGCGCCGTCCTACCGTCGGCTATCGAAGTTTCCCTTAACCAAGTGTCTCCCACCAGCGGGCCGCCGCACCTACCGGGACTCGCAACCTAAGCACCCGATCGGCCTCCGAGCATGTGTCGTAGTGTAGTGCATGTTAGTTTGGTTTGGTTTTGTTTTTTCGTGTTTCCGGGCGCCTCAACTGCTTTGGTCATTAGTCCCCTTAGTGTAGTGCATGTTTGTTCCTCGGGAGATGGCGGTGATCTTCCCCACTGGATGGCGAGATCCGGCGCCGACCTACCGTCGGCTAGTTTCCCTAACCAGGACTCTCCCACCAGCGGGCACCGCCCCAGTCGGGACAAGCTCTCAGCTCCCGACCGGTCTCCCGGAATATGTGGTAGTGTAGTGCATGTTCGTGTAAGTGTGTGTGTAAAGGAGAGGATAGGGGAGGAAGAGGAAGGACAGATCGCGCGCGGTCCGTGGCCCGTTTCATAGGGTAATGCTCCGGCATTCGCCTGGTGTTGATCGGAGAAACGACGGAAAACCACCCAATGGATCCCAATGGCATGAGTGGTGATCGATGGCATTACTGGGGATCGATGGCGATGAATGGCAACGGTTTCCGATGGCTGGCGACGGGATGGAATTGTTGGGGGTGTGAATGGGTAGAGAGGCAGGGTTGGGTAGAAATGAGTAGGTGTGGCGAGGTAGTGCTAAGTGGAATGGAGCGATGAGGGGGGCAGGGACGAGGTGTGCGGAATGGGGAGGCGGGGCGACGCAGAACAAGGACGATGGTCCTTGGGGAACGCCTGGCCGGCACCAGGTCGAGCGTCATCTCGAGGATCCGGGAGGTTGCCGATTTGTCACCCGCCTCACCCCGCCCTCAAGGTTGTGCTGTGGCTTCCGCCGCCCCCGACCGTCCCGACCGCCCCTCGCCCGCCCCGCACCCGCCGAATTTAGGAGGTCCCTGGCGCAATACTTGGCTGCGCGGCTGCGACGGTTCCTGTCATTCCTCACGCGGTTTGTCGTTTTTCATCAGGGCCGAATTGGCCATTTGGTAAAGCAGGCAACAATGAAAGCGTTGGCACCATAAGGGAGCCAAATGAGTAAGTTGTGTGGGCAAAATATATCTTCTTCGTCCTCTTATTCTTCTTTCTCTGACATTTCAAACCACCAAAGTTGTGTGACTGATATTCGTAATACTTCCTAAGTACTAAGTCATGAAGGATGTGAGATGAAAGATTAGCCATATCAATTCAATCTATTAATTGTGCCTTATTTTACGTAGCAGGCTCAGACCATCTGGCTTGCTTTTTGTTTTGACAAATTTTGCTACGCCCCATTCACCATTTGGAGGAGAAAGAAGGAATCACTTGGGTGATAAAATAGAAGATTTTGAATTTATCTTAGAGCATTCTCCAATGCTTGAAGATCTTTTACCTGCAGTAAATATACAACATGGGACATTCGGGTTTACTTCCCCTCCGACGGAATGTGTAGGAAGGATTTTTTCGCCCTTAAAATTCCAAGGTTTTGATCGAATTTGAACCCGCAAATTTGAATATAGAGCACGATACGCAACCGATGGTACAACCGAAGCCACGACACAGCCCATAAAAGTCCCGATTTGCATGTTTCGTTTGGAAGAAAATTTCGCAAACGTGCACATGAGCAAAGTGGCTTTTGGAACCCCATGACCCCACACTAATGCAAGTGTTGACGAAACCATGTTGGCACTTCTCTCTTTTCCGTCAAGGTCCGGAAAGATTTTTAGGAATGTGCGGAATGGATTTTTTTTTCCAATTCGCATATAACTGAAGCTATTTTTAAATAATGTAAGCGATGATGTAATTTCGATTAGGTAAATCTTAGGGAAAAATTTGGTCGATCAACTGCCGTCTTTTGGAGCGGAGCGTAGTCTCTCCAACTCTACACAGATTCACTTGCGGGCACATTTACATACGTTAACACATTTGGTAAATTTCATACATGGTAAATTACGACTAAGACAAATATCCCTGTCAAATAAATAGGGGTTGAATCTCATCAAAGGATGACTAAACGATGAAAACAATATCACAGTTTCCACAACGAGTTACGGTAGGCATTATGTAAATGATACACCTTCGTGAGTAAAACAGAACAGTTTAACCTGAAAATGGTATTTTGTAGGGGAACGGTCACGTACACTCTTTTATGATATTATATACAAATACAAGAGGAAATTTGATAGATGCATTTTTCATGGTCGCTGTTTTGTATACCTGCTGCTCACGCTATTAAATGCAGGCGAACCCTTTATATGTGTTTTTAAACTATTACGTGCTATCACACAATTTTTCTTCCACGTGCGACTTGTATTTACTGAACCATATCACTATAATTATCGTTATAATGAGAGATCATTCAGCCGTTAACCCTATTCATTAATCTCTATTCCACAATGTTGGGCAGTATTATTATACGGAAATTGGTACTTACAGTAACGACCGAGTCAGCTGAGAATGTAAATACAGTGACAGAAGAACGTCACGTATGTGTCATACTTCCCTGTCAGAAACAGCTCTGAAGTGTTACATAAGAATATATAATGTAAAGCAATAGAACGTACATGACTTGCATGAAAAAATAGTATGTGTCAAATAATTTTATAATTTAAAAAAATTTAAAAATTTATCAATTTTTCCGGTATATAAATTAATATTCATCTAGTTTTTGATAGAAACAGAGCACATTTTTTTTATTGAAGTAAAACAATTAATGTTGTCGCAACGTTCATTTGCTATCAATAAATTTTTCGGATTCACTCATAACTATCGTGCTTTTTGCATGCGTAAAATTAATGTGAAGAATGTTCCTGCAAATATTTTTATATTATTTTGACAAATATGTTATTGAAATACTGGCAAGTTAAATCACGTACTTATTTTCTAAAATCAGGCTTGTATTTTGTTATAAATAATTTGTAACGGCATATAAATTTATTGTTTTATGACTGAAAATAACTTAAATACAAAAGATTAAGTAAATAATTATTAATATTAAAAAACTGTATAAATATTAATAAAATATAAGCGCGAATCAAATGATATGTAAAAAATAGCACTTCTTGAACATCTACATCACATTTTACTACAATTTGAATGTTTTTGTAAGGAAATGCTTCTTATTTTCGCAGTTATTTACCTAATAGAAATCAGAAGACGTTCTGTTTCTATAATTTTTCGCTGAATCCCTCAGAGCTCTTGATGTTAAAAGGTCTAGGGAAGGCAAGACTGAATTTACATATTTATGGAAATGGACCCAACCTCTGAAGAAGTGAGTGAAGGGCAAAAATAATGAATGAATAAAGGCGCATGCGTGATGGAGTGAAAACCTTATTTCTGTAAAACGATTTTTATATTAATGATCTAAGTATTTGTAATTTAAAAATGAAGTTTTATCGACAGTCGTCATTATACTTTAAATTTGGTAAAAAAATTGACCATACATTTATTAAAAAGGAAATTATTCCCTATTACTATTTATTTTTTTTCCAAAAGAATTCGAACATTTGAAGAACGAAATTCAAGACTAAAATAATTTTAATCTTTGTTAATAATTAATAAATGGAAAATATAATTTTTATAACTGAAATTTTTTCTGATATTTCGAAGTGGCGGTAATTTAAAAAAAAATAAAAAAACATTCGTAAAAAATTAGAAAATAAGAAACATTCTACATAATTAGGTTTTATTTTCTAAAATTATAACATCGAAATTGTAATGGATATTGTGTTACAGAGGTTCCTAAATCCAGATGTAAATATGCCAGATCACTAATAATCATAAACTGAAAGAAAAATGCTTGTGTCGTGAGTGTAGAGAGACATGTGAGACACACCACATAACAAACTGTACAAGAAGGAACAAGACTAGTGAAATAGGAATGAAAGAATTAAATAACGAAATGCAGAGAACAGCAGGGACGTGAGTGAATGTGCATGAATCATCGATTCGCAACTGTGTGGCAAGGTGTAGTACTAAAGAGACATTTGAAAGCTAATGCACACTAGTGCGCTTATTCTCTTCTATCATTATTAAACTCAGATGTAAAATCAAAACATTTATTCTAGACTTTTTACTAAACTTCGTTTGGAAGTACCAACGTAGCCGCCTCGCCTGAAATATTCTTCATGGTTTTATATTTCTAGTCACCAAAGAACTGCCTGCTAAAAACAACACACGTTAGTCCCGCTCTACAAACCTCCTGATGCGTCAAACACAACACAGCTCTCGCCTCAAGGAGACAACAGGCACCGGCATCTACAAACGGAAGGTCGTCAAGGAAATTTTCTTGAGGGGGGTTGGACGGCAGGGGGGGCAGGGGTGGGCAGCGGTGGGAGACGGGGGCCGGCGGGGGACAGCAGGGGGCAGCAGGGGGCAAGGGGTCAGCAGGGCGCAGGGGGGCAGTGGCAAGGGGAAGGGGGATGGGGGATGGGGGCAGGGGCAAGGGGAAGGGGGCAGGGGGTATGGGGGGCAGGGGCAAGGGAAGGGGCAGGGGATGGGGGCAGGGGGCGAGGCACGCGGCGCGGCGGGTCCGGCGCAGGCGCGTCGCCCAATTAGGCTCCGGGCCCATTTCGGCCGCCGGATCACAAGCGCCCGTCACGTGTAAACCCAAATGAGACCTATTAATAATATGTTAATACAACCCCCCGCGCGCCCCACCGTGAGTGGCGGTGGCTGGAACGCCGCCGCACGAAAGTAGCCGGTGGCTGGCCTGCTCCAACGAGCGCAGGTTGGTGGGCCGGGTCGGCAACGTGTAGCCGAAGTGTGACGGATGCGTGTGCAATGTGCAGAAGATGTGAGAGCGAAGTGTAAGAGGTACGTCCGCCAAGAATGGGGTAAAGAGTGAGCTATAACTAGGCTATGTGCGAATGATATGTAGAACATAGGGGATGAGTGGGCGATGGGTGGGCAATGGTTGTGGGATGGGTGGGCGATTTGACTGGGGGAGGGGTCGGCGACGGGTGGGCGTCGGGAAGGCGACGGGTGTAAGATGAGGTGAGCGATTGTTGTGGGCTAGGTGGGAGAATGGGTGGGCGATGGGTGGGCGATATGTGGACGATGGGTGGACGATGGGTGGACGATGGGTGGCGATGGGTGGCGATGGGTGGTGCTGGGAGGAATTGGTGGGCAGGTGTGCAACGGAGGGATCCGATACTGGGCATATTCAGATAGGCGGTATTTTAGCGGGGGAGAAAGAGGCGGCAGGTGGATTTGCAATGACTGAGTGTATGATAGGTAGGCGATCAGAGGGAAAGTTGCAGGCCGGTTGGCTGGAGTGGGAGGATGTATTGGCTGAAGGCGTGCGGGAGGAGGTGAGCAAGCAGGCGGTGATCGTCGAGCAAAAATAAGTGAGAGGCGGCGCCGGGCGAGAGAACGATGGGTAGGCGGCCAATGAGCAGGGCTGTGATGGGCAGGCAGGGACGGCAGAATTATGAAGCTCGCGTTGGGTGGGCTCTAGGGGAAGGAGCTCTCAATATCAAGCTGGCGGTACGGAAAGTGACTATCTGGAGGGCGTCAAATGGCAGTTGACGGAATTCGGGGGGGAATGGTGATTTGACAGAAAGGTGGATTGACGGAATGTCGAAATGGCGCGATGACGGAATGGTGGACAGACGAAATCGTAAGTTGTCGGAATGACGAGTTGGCAGAATGGAGAGTTGGCGAATTGGCGGAAAGGCGAGTAAGTGGAATGGGGAGTTGGCAGAATGGAGAGTTGGCGAATTGGCGGAAAGGCGAGTAAGTGGAATGGGGAGTGGCAGAATGGAGAGTTGGCGAATTGGCGGAAAGGCGAGTAAGTGGAATGGGGAGTAGACAGAATGGTGAGTTGGCGGAATTGACGGAAAGGCGAGTAAGTGGAATGGGAGTTGGCAGAATGGAGAATGGGGGAGGGGAGTGGGGGAGGGGATGAGGAAAGACGGAATGGTGGAATGAGAGAATGGCGGACAGTGTGACGGTCAGGTGGAAAGGGCAGCTGCACCACAGGCGGGCGGGCTGGTCGGCGGTGGGCGGACAGGGGGCGGTGAGAGCTGGTCACATTAAAGCCCTCGACAACAAATGCGCAGTCGCGTTCCACCCTTTCCTCCCCAGATGCGCAGCTCCTAGCACACACCGGACGTGGAGTGGTTGTGGCTCCGGGCTGCCCGGTGCCCACAGACGCTGGCGCTGATGACTTTACGACACAGTGGGCGGAAATTGTCTTCTCAAGTTTAAGTTTTTACATATCCAGCAATTTCCACCCAAACCGTAACGCTTTTAAACGTGGAGCCTAGACAAACAGAAATTATATTTTGAAGTTATTTTCTGTATAAAATATTTTTTTTCTGAAAACATTGAATTTTCTTTCAAATGAAAAACTTGTTTTACGAAATGATCGTATCAATTTGTAGAGAACCTAAAAACAAAACCTCTGAATATCTTGAAGTTACCTAGAATAGTATTTTTAGGGGAACAAAATAGAAAGGGGGAGTCTTTACAGAATTTACCTTCTTCTGTAATCACCTTTCGTGTTTTTGTAGCAAGTGAGTATAAATATAAAACAATTTCTCTTCAACATTGATGTGGAGTTGTTCGGAGGAAACAACAAAACCATTCAATGACCGATGACCAACGATCGATCATGAACAGAGAACGTCTAGAATCCTCATTCAGGCTGTGTTGTTTTTTGAACAACTCAAATGGTTTAGAAAACGCCGTCGGGTCTGGAACTCTGAACCACCAGGTTGGTTATATTCCAATTCAATCGGTCGTAAATTAAATTAACCAACCACTAAATTGATAAGGAAAAAATAATCATATTCATTATAATATTAATAATCATATTTTTCTTGAAGAATGTTGATACGTGTCTTTAACTTTGAGATGTAAAGAGCTTCTCCCCAGAATATCCAAACACAACAAAAACTTGAAATATTTACAATACCAATCCATATCACAATTCCATCCCAAATTTGGTTTCTGCACTCCCATCGCAGCATACCCACAGCTTCGTTCGCATACTTTGAAGTTGATGTGCAACTACGCATCAGCTGAAGCTTTCCCGGAGACAATTACAGACTTGAGACATACTTTGTAAAACGTTATTTTACTTTGCTTTTGTTTCTGTTACTTCTGTAATCCATACAACAATAAACTAAAATATTTTATGGCATTGCCAGGGAATAGTTTACCACGAACCCACAAATTGTTATTTAAGTTTTACAAATGCAACGTAGTGCAACGACTTTAGTAAGTGTGCTTGTATAAACTTCAGACCTAACCTAAAATCTTCTAAACATTGACGCAAAAAATTATATTTAACAAAACAATATTTCATATATAACTTTCACCACTCTGCCACTATTTTTGAAGGCAATTTCGCTCAGAAATACGTTACGTAACATTAAAAATAAAATTTATTACCATACAACAAGTGCATTTTAATATTTAAATTTATTGTGTATGTATGTATGTATATGCTATGTATGTGTATATATATGTGTATATATATACATATATATAATATATATTATATATATATATAATTATATATTATATATATATAATATATAATATATATATTATATAATATATAAATTTATATATATATATATATATATATATATATATATATATATATATAATAAATCCCGGGCGGGGTGACCAATTCTGTGAACAAATTTAATTATTGAAAAAATTTCAACAATTTGCTCCCTCAGTCAGTTTATTCACACCACTGCCCTTGAGACACAAACAGGTTAGCTTCGCCTCGCCCCATCTGGCCGAGGGCGGCACGCGGCCACAAGGATTCCAATAACAGGCCCTTTAATATTTCCCGGGCGTATTTGTCAAAGTTGGTATCACAGACATTAAAATTACGCCGGCCCCGACTGGAGAAGCTCACGTCTGCACGGGCGCGAATGCATTATGCAGCAGGATTTTTGTGTATTCAAGACGAGCCGTTCGCATACATTACCCTCCCTCCCTCCCTTCCCCTGCACCCGCCGGCGCCCGCCCTCCAACCCTGCTGCCGTGCGCGGGGAAATTTATGGCTATCAAGATTCGTCCGACTTTTCTTAATTACTGGCCGAGACAAAGGCGGGGGGCACGTTGCCGTCTGTTCACCGGAAGTGTGGTCGGCGGCGGCGGCGGTGGTGGAGGACGTGTGCGAATCGGGGGTGGGGGAGGGCGGGGGCGGTGGGCGGGGCTTGCCGGCGGTGCGCCCGCCCCCCGGAGGGCGGGCCTGCCCGGAGACCGCCTCCGGGCGCGAGCAAGGCTGTGGTTTGCGCCGGGGGCGAGGGCGGAAGTCTGCCTGGCGGCAAATTAAAGGTGCGTGAGGAGTGCGGTGCGAATGAGGAATGAGGTATGGGGGGGGTTAACGTCTAGGGTGGACGTGTCCCGATTGTATCCCGAAGTCACCTTCTTCGAAGCCATTTACTTGCCTCCTGAAAAAGCATAACCCGATTGCGTCATTTTCATTTAGACTTTTCCAGACTGCATCCCGTAGTCAGCTTTCTGATGACTTTTACTTTTCCCTCAAGAAGGAATAATTCAATTGCATTCGTTTCGGTTCGAAATTTCCCGATTGCATCTCACGATCAGCTTTCCTGAAACCTTTTATCTCCCTCCCTAAAACGTTTAGCCCGATTACATTCCGCATTCAGCTATCTCGAAGACTTTTACCATCCTCCGAAGACGGCATAACCCAATTGCATTCTTTTCGGTTCGACATTACCCAAGTGCAACCCGCGATCAGCTTTCCCGAAGTCTTTGCCTGCGGCGGCGCGGTGGGTGTGTAGAGGCCGTGTGGGAATCGCGGGTGGGGAGGGCGGGGGCGGTGGGCGGGGCTTGGCGCGTGGCCCGCCCGGAGGCGGGGCCTGCCGGAGACCGCCTCCGGGCGCGAGCAAGGCTGTGGTTTGCGCCGGGCGCGGGGGCGGAAGTCTGCCTGGCGGCAAATTAAAGGTGCGTGAGGAGTGCGGGGCGAATGAGGAATGAGGTATAAGGGGTTAACGTCTAGGGTGGACGTGTCCCGATTGTATCCCGAAGTCACCTTCTTCGAAGCCATTTACTTGCCTCCTGAAAAAGCATAACCCGATTGCGTCATTTTCATTTAGACTTTTCCAGACTGCATCCCGTAGTCAGCTTTCCTGAAACCTTTTATCTCCCTCCCTAAAAAGTTTAGCCCGATTACATCCCGCATTCAGCTATCACGAAGACTTTTACCATCCTCCGAAAATGGCATAATCCAATTGCATTTTTTTCGTTTCGACATTACCCAAGTGCAACCCGCGATCAGCTTTCCCGAAGTCTTTGCCTGCGGCGGCGGCGGTGGGTGTGTAGAGGACGTGTGGGAACCGCGGGTGGGAGAGGGCGGGGGCGATGGGCGGGGCTTGGCCGGCGGTGCGCCCGCCCCGGAGGGGCCTGCCCGGAGACCGCCTCCGGGCGCCAGCAAGGCTGTGGTTTGCGCCGGGCGCGGGGGCGGAAGTCTGCCTGGCGGCAAATTAAAGGTGCGTGAGGAGTGCGGGGCGAATGAGGAATGAGGTATAAGGGGGGGTTAACGTCTAGGGTGGACGCGACCCGATTGCATCCCGAAGCTTCCGAAGCCATTTACTTGCCTCCTCAAAAAACATGGCCCGATTGCATCATTTTCAGTTAGACTTTTCCAGACTGCATCCCGTAGTCAGCTTTCTGATGACTTTTACCTTTACCTCAAGAAGGAATAATTCAATTGCATTCCTTTCGGTTCGAAATTTCCCGATTGCATCTCACGGTCAGCTTTCCTGAAACCTTTTATCTCCCTCCCTAAAAAGTTTAGCCCGATTACATCCCGCATTCAGCTATCTCGAAGACTTTTACCATCCTCCGAAGACGGCATAACCCAATTGCATTCTTTTCGGTTCGACATTACCCAAGTGCAACCCGCGATCAGCTTTCCCGAAGTCTTTTGCCTGCCTCCGCAAGAGGCCATAGCTCACCGGAATTGTGACCGGCGGCGGGGGCGGTGGGTGTGTAGAGGACGTGTGGGAACCGCGGGTGGGAGAGGGCGGGGCGGTGGGCGGGGCGGGCGGGCTTGCCCGGCGGTGCGCCTGGCCCCGGAGGCGGGGCCTGTCCGGAGACTGACTCCGGTGGCCGTGGTTTGCGCCGGGGGCGAGGGCGGAAGTCTGCCTGGCGGCAAATTAAAGGTGCGTGAGGAGTGCGATGCGAATGAGGAATGAGGTATAGGGGGGAGGTTAACCTCTAGGGTGGACGTCACCTTTCTCGAAGTTTATTTTCCGGAAGGCAAACCCAATTGCATCCCTTTCGTTTCGACATTGGTCCGATTGCATCCCCGTACTTTCCGAAGGCTTTTACTTTCTCCCGAGAAGGCATAACCAATTGCATCCCTTTCGTTTCGACATTTCTCCATCCCTGTCACCTTTCCGAAGGCTTTTCCCAACCTAATTGCATCCCTTTCGTTTCGACATTTCTCGATTGCATCCCGCTGTCACCTTTCCCGAAGGCTTTTACATTTCTCCCGAGAAGGCATAACCTAATTGCATCTCTTTCGTTTCACATTTCTCGATTCCCTTTACATTCCTCCCGAGAAGGCATAACCCAATTGCATCCCTTTCCATTTGATATTTCGCGATTGCAACCCGCGGTCAACTTTCCCGAAACCTGCCTCCCCAAGAAGGCATAGCTCACCGGAAGTGAAGTCGGCGGCGAATGGAGGACGTGTGCGAATCAGGGGTTGGGGAGAAGGCGCGGGCGATGAACAGAACTTGGCTCTTCCTAAGCCTTTACCTGATTTCCCAAAAGACGTAGCCCGATTGTATCCCTTGTGCATATCCTCGAGAGTACAAGAAAAAGTTCGCCCAGGTATCTGTGCTTGAAAGTTCGCTCTTTCTGTTTCAGAAGTATCCCAATTGCATCTCAGCGCCTCTGACCGGGAGGTCCTAGGTTCGAGTCCTGACGGCGGCAGGATTTTCGCCACTAGCTTTTCAGCTAGGTCGAATTCAGTCGCTGTATGGAGGAGAATTTTAGCCCGGCTGCTCTGATCGGTTTCTTTCCGTGGTTTCTCCGAACAACACCAGGCGAATGCCGCAGCAGTACCCTACCAAACGGGCCACGGACCGCGCGCGATCTTTCCTTCTTCTTCCTTGTCCTATCCTTTCCCTTACACATACACACACACACACTTACACTAACGTGCACCACACTATCACATATTCCGGGAGACCGGTCGGAGCTTAGAGCTTGTCCCGGCTGGGGCGGTGCCCGCTGGTGGGAGAGTCCTGTGGGGAAACCCCACTAGCCAACGGTAGTGTCGGCGCCGGATCTCGCCATCCAGCGGGAAAATCACCGCCATCTCCGCGAAAAAACATGCACTACAGTAACGGGACTAATGACCAAAGCAGTTGACGCGCCCGGAAACAAGAAAAATCAATCAATCAATCAATCAACCAATTGCATCTCGCAGTCAACTTTTCCTAAACCATTTACCTACTTACAAAAAGGCATGTCCCTATTGCACCTCCTTCCGTTTTCCTCCTGATTAAGAGGTCTCACAGGTTTTAGTTTTTCGAAGATCGCTTTATTGTCAAATGCTCCTTTTAACATAGTTCACTTTGTCTTACTCTTGTATAGGACCAATCACATTGAAAGGGTAAAGAAAGCTTCATATTTGGAAGAAAACTGAATTGAACATCATTCATTTCTTGAAACAGTGTTGTGTGATTAGCGTGGGCTGCTTCAAAATGATAGGCTTTCCCTAAAATCATTCAGAATGATAATTGTAAGTCATAACATACACCGTTCAGATTATTCTGCCATGTTCACCTGTGTTCGAGGTTTTCTCCCTACTGCTGCGAGAATAACTAATTGTGTTACTCGTGAATGGAAACTTCACTGTTTCCTCCTTTCCCCTCCTGAATGAGAGAAGTGGATGCAATCGGGCGATTCCTATCTAGAGTCTTTGCGACTTGGATTCGTTCCTAACGTCACTCGTTTTTAAAACATGTATTCATGCAATAGAATCTTAACATTATAAACTAATTGCATAAGCTACAATTATTTTACAGTCCAAAACTCTCATTTGCACCAATCATCGCATGATAAAAATGCTCGCAAGAAATACTTGCTGGTTCCCGGTGTATATAACAAAGTGTCGAATGTTTTATTATCATCAGAAAATAAAACCACTCCTAAATGCATTCCTGCTCCAGAAGACTTTCCTAAAATGACGAAGAAAATCTCGAATTTTATTGCCTCCTGAAAGAAGCACTGAAATTGCATGAAATCACAAACTCGAAATATGAGTCTTGAAATTTGCATTGCTGAATTTGTACTGTAATGTTACAATGAGTAGAATCTAATGCATTTAAAAATTGTATCCCACTCAAAGCTCAAAGCACACACTTCGCTGCGTAAGTATTTATTGTGTTCAATGTTGGGAGATGAGAAATGTTGCGTTTCTATTGCATCATAGATTACTCAGAGGGCTAGAATTGTCTCCAAACAAGCCGCACCCGCGAGAATGGCTAACGCTGGTTCTAAATGTCGCCACCACATTGTACTCAGTTGTGTAAACAATGAGACAAGGAGCAATAGATTTCAAATTGACGCGAGGCAGCTTCGTGACTCAAAATCGAGCTTGCCCGTGGTTTTCTAGATTGAAACACCTAACGTGGCTGGCTTGAGTCGGTTGTAAACTCGTCGACGTTATGCGAACAATGAAGCAGGTAGTAACGCGAGAAAAGCCCACGGCACGTCAATCGAATTTGCCAGGACATCAGAGAAAAACGTACTTATTCAATGGCCTAGGTGCTAGATGAGAGTTGTTGAGGGTGAATCATCAGAAGGTCTCCCAACAATTACCTTCGGATACCAAAGTAGTACCTGAAATATCGCAACGCAACCCGCGCATGATATTTCCTTTCCTTTTACCTCTCTCCATTCCCGTCCCGACCTATGATTGATTGTTCTTTGATTGATTGACCTATGCTTGATTGACCTATGATTGATTGATTTTCTACAGATTGATGTTTCCAGGCGCGTCAACAACTACGATCATTAGTCCCATTAGTGGAATGAATATTTTGCCAAGGAGGTGGTGGTGTTCCTTCCTTACAGGCAAAGAAGAACCGGCGCAGACTTATACGTTAAATTTCCGGGGAATTTCTCTCTCAGGTATCTCTCCCACTAGGGTACACATTAAGGTTGCGAATTGACCTGCATTTCACAGGACAGTCCAACATTGAACTCAATTATACTCACGCTCTTCTTTGTATTTTAAATGTCCTCCTTTTAGTACATTTTTAATATTTGTTGTCATTTATTTTATCACGTGTCTAGTTCCTACCACGTATCGTTTGTTGTTTAATTTAGAATAGAAAAAAATATCCTCTTTCTGAACTGCCACACGCATGCATAGTGTCTCTATCAACCGACTTAGAGGCGCTCAGGCCATCTTCATCTGCATTTTGTGAACGAACTTTTTTTCATTCCAATTGCAAATGGAAACAACAAATAAATAGGGCTGATGTTAGTTTAAATTAAATATTGATAAAAAGAAATGTGTTGATGTGTTTTTCCCTTATCGAGTATCCTCCTTTTAAATGAACATTATTGACCACCCTAGTACCCCAGTCTGAACAAGCATTAAACTCCCGATATGCATGGTGGTTAGGGCATGTAAATGTAAGTAGGTGTGAAAGGGGAGTTGATATGACAAGGAAGAGGAAAAAAGATAGAGAACGGGGTACAAAGTCCGCTTTATTTGCATATCGCAGCGTAATTCATCTCAGGGATGACGATTCAGTCGCTGTATGGAGGAGAATTCTAGCGGCCAGCTGCTCTGATCGGTAGTTTTCCATGGTTACTCCGATCAACACCAGGCGAATGCCGGAGCACTAACCTAACAAACGGACCAAGCACTATCTTTCCTTACTCTTTCTTGTCCTCCCTCTCTTCTTACTTACACACACTTACACTAACATGCACCACACTACCACATATTCTGGGAGACCGATCGGGAGTTTCGAGCTTGTCCCGGCTGGGGCGGTGCCCGCTGGTGGAGAGTCCTGGTTAGGGGATAAACCCCACTAGCCGACGGTAGGTCGGTGCCGGATCTCGCCATCCACGGGGAAGATCACCGCCATCTCCCGAGAAAAAACATGCACTACACAAACGGGACTAATGACCAAAGCAGTTGACGCGCCAGGAAACACCAAAAAATCAAACAATCAGGGATGACGAAGATCAGTTTTCTATATTTTGTTTCCAATACCTCTGTTAGAGGAACTAGAATAAAAAAGAGAAAGAATAAAATTAAAATGATATTTATAAAAAGTGATGTGGTGAAAGGAAGTGCTGGAGTTATCAACATAAATAATATAATATTATTTCGTACTAGAGGTAAGGAGAGCAGTGGAAGAAAATTAAAAATATTGGAATGAAATGCAATTGTCACAGTTGGTGTTGTAATGTTTTGTATTCGAGTTCGTTGTAATGTGTAGTAAATGTATCCGAGTTGTAATTTGAACACTCAAAGTAATTATGACTGTTCAGAAGAACAATAACAATGTTCTAGTTCTTATTATTCTTTCAATTATATGGGCACCCAAAAGCATGTTGCAGCTTCAGCTCCCTAAGTTGGGAGTGCAAATAAGGAGACATGATGGCAAACAATTACAAACGATTAATGCAACAACAGGTATGGTTGTGTCTGCACAAAATAATGCTCGATGACCTATGACCTATGATGGTGTGAAAATGAAGTCAAGTATGACGTATGTAGCAGTTAAGTATGTAAATGTTATGTGATTAGTAATAGCGGTATTTGTCTATCAACAAAGAACATATGAAAACAATTATGTTTCTAGCCATGTTTATTATGCTTCATGGTCTGTTATTAGTTATTCAAATGCATTTTAAAATATTAATAAACAGATGTTGATATCAATATGCTATTATTCCTAGTATTACGTGAGCGCCTTAGATAAAATGGAACTTTCTTTATCCGTACAAGCTAAGACAGAAAGTAACAAAAAAAATTTCATGCGTCATATTTATTTCCAAAAATCACGAAGAGATCATATACATTATCTTTTGATCTTGCTCTGCTAGATTAGTTTCTAGTAAATTGATTTTATTTGCTACCGCAATTTTTCCATTTTTTTTCATTTGTATTATTTAGTAATGGATTAATTAAAATTAAGCAATTACTTTCATTTCATTAAACGATGCGATCATTTCCGTTTCTGGTAAGATAATTGAATAGTTCATAGTATGTTACATGAAATTTTGTAGTGATGATAAGCTTCAAAACAACATTTTCGTAAATTCCCACTATAATACGCGCGAATAACCGATAGGTGAAAGTGTACAACATTCTTCCCTGTTTTACATAATGTTCACAAACTTTTATTTTATGACGCTCAAATTCAACGCAATATTCGTGAGGTAGACAAGGCGCCAAATGTGTTCAGCATTGTTCCGCTCGCACAGCTCCGCCCATTTTGTGAAATCCGAGGAAAGATCAGGGGTCTTCGCGTTAAAAGTGGGTGCGGCGAGATTTTCGCCTTACCTCCCCTAATGGGGAGTTCGTCCATTCACGTGGCGAATGGATAACAGGAACGGATAGCAGGTTGTTACTCCGCAGATGTACTTCATAAACGAAAGAAAAGCAACAGAATACGTGTGATTATTTTCACGCTGTCACTAATGCTTTTTGGTCCATTTTGAATCCGTTACAGAGGTCGTAAAAAAGAAAAGTTTCAGAAAATTCTTACGGACAATGGTTAGGTATAATTTTTAATTGTTTAATTTTATACGTCCACCTGGGGACGTTACTCATTTTCTAGTTCGTTTTATTTGAAAAGGTTAAACCTAAGACTTTTGCTAACAATACTACGGCAGCTTTTCACGTCTCACTATGCCGGGTATGTTTCGATTATTATTTCAAAGAAAAATTACATTTTAAGTAGAAAACCAACTATAATTTCTGTTTCTCCATTCAACTACGGTTAACCCCAGATTTTCCTATAATAATATTTTCATCATAAAGAAAAAATTAAGCTTTCGCAAACAATGGTTTTTAAAGCGATGTTACTGTAATAAATAAGTTAATTTTATGTTGTCTAATGAATGCCAATTCATAGAACTTAGGCATATTGATTGTGTCAACTGCAGTAGTACGGATGTTTTTGGTTTTTTTCGGACTACTTACGATTTATTTTGTTGAAGGAATCGGGTTATATAATGATATGTTAAGACAGACGCATAATTAGTGATTAACAGGTTAGTGATTATCATTAACTTTCTTGCCGATAAAAGTACAAAATAATTAGAATCATATTGATGAGTGAAGTATACAAAATAATATTTCATAAACAAATTTACAAACTCAGGCATGTTTCAGTTTTACCTTTACATTCATTTGCCAAGTAACTTGTATGGTGAAATACCACCACATTACTTGGTCAACTGCTGAAGATAGGAATAAAAACTATAAAAGTTGATTCACTCAATATCTTCATGAAAGATTATTTATTTAATTAAATTAACAATATGATTTTTTTCTCATCATTATTACAAACATGGATATTCATACAAAAAGAGCATTTCTTTTTGCAATATGGTTGAAATTCTCTTTATAAAACAGGTCACTAAAACATTACCAAAATATTTACGTTCACTCAAAAATATTACGAGGCCCAAAAAATCCATTATTACTTTTCCTGTCAAAAACTTCGTTTGCCTCTTGTAGAGAAAAACATCTACGAACTACCCGCTTCATCCTTGGATGTAGAAAGCACTAATACAAATATTTTTATTTGTTTTAATTTACAAACTTAAATAATAAATATGTTAATATTAATATTAATAATAATAATAATAATAATAATAATAATAATAATAATAATAATAATAATAAGAAGAAGAAGAAGAAGAAGAAGAAGAAGAAGAATATGCACTTTAACAAAGAAATACAATGAAACCATTGTCGAGTTCTGAAAATTATGTCTCTGTACTGAATTTGAAAGTGGAAGTTCTAAAGGGCAACTAAATGACACAAGATGCACCACACATTTAGAGCTGACATTTTCGATGCCTAACTTACGATTCAGCCAAACATTCATAATTAGTATTGAATTAGGTGAAGGTAGTTTTTAGTTCGTATTCAGCTAAGGCATGTAGGCGGTTTAGTTGAGAACCTAATTGTGAAAAAAGACAAGCTACTTTTTTCATTTAAACCGGTAATTTTGTAACTGCTACAACGCTTAAAATTTCTTTCAAGTTCGTATAACCTTTTTATTTTCATCAAGATACTCTTAAAAACACATCGTTTATGCCGAAATTCGTTCTAGACGTTACTTCAGCCTAATTAACGCGTTTGCAAGAGCTTGCCAGTTATGTTCACAGCCTTCTGTCTTCCCCTTCTGTAATTTTTATGAGGTCATTTGGGTGACACCTGGTCTCACATTGAGTGTCACCCCTGAATTCCTCACAGTCCAATAGACGGGCCTCAGGGGTACCCAAAGTTCGAAACTACATTGGAAACTTTCCCCAAGAAAGTTTTAATTTTGTTTTAGGAATTTGTTGGAGAAATAAAATGTCGCGATTTGTTTCAAGCTTTTATATCACTTTGCTCTGGAGGAATAGAAATGACTGAGGGATAGAAATTTATTAAGTATTGAATTTTGCATTTAGTAGATTCAATTCCCCGTAAGTTCAAAACGTTAAGTGCTGGAAATTGCTGATAAAAACTGTCTTGGATCCAACTTACACTATATTAGCTCTATTTTATTGAGAATTTCTTCGTTCTTAATCTTTTGTTCTGTATTATATCAGCATTTTATATTTACGAATTATACGTATATTATCAAAAAATATCGCAGAAATTTATTCATAAAAATAGGTTTATTACATAAACAAATTCATTTCGCAAATAGAAATATCATGTGCCTTCCTTGAAGCGAAAAAAACATTTTCAAGCACATTTCCATCTCTAGAGAGGTATTATAATGGATTAATTCAGAAGTGCGTGTACATAAAAAATTGATTGGATTTCTTCCAATATTTATATATTAATGAGGGAATTGGCGTCAGCATTCACTGTGTGGTCAACGCTAGCATGAAGCGCGTGGCATCGACGTGGAAATTAAAAAGCAAACAACTACAAATCATTACAAATAATATTACCCGCCTTTCATTTTCTCCGCATGAATACTAAGTGATCCTCAATACTTTAATAAATCGAAGGCGATTTTTTTAAATCATGAAAGGGTCCTTAATTGAAAGAAAATATATATTCTACAAAAAACATTCAAAATACTTCAGGTAGTTTCAACTCCACAATGAACATGACATTTTCTAGAGCAATTAGAAATGACACTCTACCTGTCTGTACATGTATTCTATTCTCAATGTTAACAGAGCTTATTTGCATTCCGGATCTCATCGAGATGACAAAATATTGTGTGTGGCCCTGGGGGAGGGGGGAGAACTAAAATTCTAGAAGGTAAAGAAGCCATCAGCATATTTTCAACTAACGGTAGGAAATTGAACACAAAAAATCCATCAAAATATATCCCACTCGGCCGCCATACACTTGGTAGATGTGATTCTGTTCAAACGACACAATTCATACGGTTTCTAAGCTCGTTAATATTCGTTGATAATGTTAATATAAATCGAGACGGTAGTTTAATGATGCTTTAAGTCGAAATTGAAACTCAAATCGTTTACAAAACGGAGAGTGATCTTTGCGTATAAATGTCACGGAGTTTACGGGTTTTTGAAAAATTCCGGTACTCCAAAGAATTCAAAAAATTAAAATTTAGAAAAATAACATTAAAAGAAACTCAAATTGACCTTTTTTTTAGAAATGTTGTAATTTACAAAAATATATAATTTTTGTACCTTAGATACATTACTGTTTACTGTTAATGAACATGCTTTTATTTATTAATTTGTAGTCTAATGGACTTATTTTTTATAATAAAGATTGGAGAAAACCTTGACTTTTATATTCAATCGCAATCAATTTTTTTCTTTTTCATTAATTTTGATATAAAAATGTTTTCAACTGATTTAGTAATATTGCAGCCAAAAACTCTGGCACTGTCAGTCCTCGCGAGCTAAACGTGTACCAACGCTGCGAAGAGTCAGTCGTCTAGTAGAATCCCATCCTAAATATGAACATTCGCCCATTATTGTTCAAGATACTCCATTGGAGCGTACGGAGCAATTTGCTTCGGATGAAAAAAGCCCTAACAAAAGAAGAGAACTTACACTTTAAGCTACTCACAATCAAGCCGCTCTGGTGAACCTGATTTGCGCCAGTTGTAAATCTGTCAGCTTTATTTCTTGATGTGTGAACAACAAAGAGGTAGCAGCAAGGACAGATTTGCAATTGGTCCGAGGTAAAATCGTCAAGCGCGGCTGGCCGGTAGGTGTCTAGCTAAAGAACAATTCCATCTTCAGTTCCATAGGAAATACACATTTTACGGAGAGTATAGCATGGCTCCACTTGTTTTTCATAATACTGTTATGTAATATGGATTTAATGCAAACAAACTGAAGAACGAAAAGTCACTCTTAACGGCCGGCGTCCGTTATGGATATTACTGTCCGCCATTCATTAAGATCAAACGAAACAAACGAGTTGTTGCTAATGTCATGCTCTTTTTTGTGAACGTTTTTGTAAAGAAACGACATCTTTTATTTCCTGCTTTTCGAGCTAATTGTGTTAATGACAAAAACGTTTCAAAGTTCAATAACCGGATTGATTGATTGATTGATTTTTTCATGTTTCCGGGCGCGCCAACTGCTCTGGTCATTAATCCCGTTAGTGTAGTGCATGTTTTTTCTAGGGAGATACCGGTGATCTTCCTCCGCTGGATGGCGAGATCCGGCGCCGACCTACCGTCGGCTAGTGGGGTTTCCCCCTAACCAGGACTCTCCCACCAGCGGGGCACCGCCCCTGCCGGGACAAGCTCTAATCTCCCGACCTGTCTCCCGACCTGTCTCCCGACCTGTCTCCCGGAATATGTGGTAGTGTAGTGCATGTTAGTGTAAGTGTGTGTGTGTAAGGGGAGAGGATAGGAAAAGGAATGGGAAGGGCAGATCGCGCGCGGTCCGTGGCCCGTTTCATAAGGTACTGCTCCGGCATTCGCCTGGTGTTGATCGGAGAAACCACGGAAAACTACCGATCAGAGCAGCTGGCCGCTAGAATTCTCCTCCAGACAGCGACTGAATTCGACCTAGCTGAAAAGCTAGTGTCGAAAATCCTGCCACCGTCAGGACTCAAACCTAGGTTTGGTCGGTCAGAGGCGCTGCAGTGACATCAGTTGATGCGCTGAGCTACCGCTCCCGGTTTCAATAACCGGAAGGTTAATTTTCTTCAGTATTTCATTAAATCAGGGGAAAGGATTCCTAATACTTAAACATATCCAATGCCCACTGGATTTCACCAAAACTCGGGTTTCGAGACAGGCCAAAATTTGGAAACCCTGGCTGTCCCGGCGTGGACACGGTAGTAGAATCCATCCCAAGAGCATTTGGGGAGCTCGCCCTAACTTGCTCCAATTAGAAGAAGCGAGTTGACAGCGACAACACAGCGCTGCGATCAGATCAACAAGATGGGGCGCGATGGGGCTAGATAAGCAACGACACAGCCGATCACAGCGCCCGGCGCGGCATTCCTATGACACAGCCGCCGTAAACATTCGAATGTCGGTTTTTTCTCAAGGAATAAATAATACGGCAAAGAAGCGTTGTAGTAGTCACGGAACCGAAAGGGAGGATCTTATCGGCGTGGCCACAGAAGCTTTATTGTCGTGTTCTGTCACTTCCGATGGCGACTGTGGACTTTTATGGTCTTACAGCGTGTCACAGTCATGATCGTAGCCAACAGGAAACGCAAATGTCTTTTGTTTATTTTATATGGGATTTAAAAACGAAACGCGAGCCGTGACGATATATCTGCCGCAAGACAAAAGAAATAAAATCAGAGAAGATATCGCTTGAACGAAAATCTGAGAGATATCTTACTGGTGAATCTAACGTTTTGAGAATGGAAATCGAAGTTTCTAACGTACGTTGCAAACAAATTATATTGTGCCCAAAGATGGATTTCTCATTTTCAATAATAAACTGTTGCATAAAAGCAACTTCGTTTCTGAACATGGAACACAAGTGTTCATAAAATTAATATAAATAAAGGTGAAACACGTGCATTCTTTGGCACAAGCAAAGCTTCAAAATTTGAATCAAACTTAGGCATCATGGATCTATTGAAAAAAATGTTTAAGACACCATGCGCAAAACACGATTTCTCATCTTTGTTTCCATGCGCGAAACAGTTTGAAACGTGTGCGAAACTCAAGGAAGTGAGTGTGAAAAGTCTTTTGCTCACGGCTCACGTTAAAAAATAATATATGAAACACGTGCCTGAGATAATTGGCGCACTTGCTCCGAAACTGATATTTTCTCGGTAATTTTGCTTATAAACATAATCAGAGTAGCAGAAACATACATAATTATTTGTATCAAGGATGCAAAATGAACAATTGACACAAGCCTTGCAATTATTAGAGCCACAGCTACAATTTTTACCCACATTCCGATCATTATTTTTCAAAATCACGAAGAATGATTTGCGATATGATAAAATATGCGGGTTTATACTCTAAGGTTGGACATTGAAAATATTGGAAATAACAATTTCGTTGCAACTTCAAGAAAGATAAAAGAACACGGTTATTTTTATTGAAATTAACTCTTTCCCTCATTTTTTTCTGAAGTTTTCATTGTATGGGTGACGAAGAGTTTCTGGAGCTCAAGAAAATTTGAGTACGTATACTTCTTCCAATACAGGTTTCTCCACATTAATTTGACGGAAAATAATCAAACATCAATAAAGTTAATTATTGCTAAATAAGAATTTGAGAACGAGGGATTACCAATATAAATATCTAAGATCGTCTGGTTATAGAAATCCAACCACGATTATGCTTCCCTAATATTAAAATAGCCCATCCCCCTTAGTTCATTCCTAGAAATAAAAGAGTTGAGTAAAAAATTTGGAAATACATTCTCTTAGCAACAAAATATTTAAAAAAGAATGAATGGATTTTGCTGTGACTTAAAAAATAATAAATCAAAGTAAATTTTGATTTTTAAAACGCACTACGATATATCTGACATTTCAGTGTACTTTCGTTGGGTGTTGTAAAATTGTATAATATGAAACAAATTTATAATGCATTACGCATGAGGAAAAATTCTAGGTATCTTCTTTCTATTCCTTTTTGTTTCATCCCTTCTAGGACGGTTCTGGACGAGACAGGTAATCGTGTTTTCTACGAAGAAATACACCGCATGAAAAAAATTCATAATGTTGGATACCGCCTTTAGACTGGAATCGATTGATTATACATTATCTCAGGCATTTAGTGGGAGAGAGAGCTTATTTGTTAAGCTACTGCAAATGGAGTCCTTGATTTCACGCAACAAAAGAACATTTTTCCTCCAAAGATTTCAATTTCACATTATATGAGATGGTATTTTTGGAGAAGGAAACCATGATGGACAAATAATACCTTACATATCTAAACCATATATGAAATTTCAGAAACTCAATTCGAGCAATGACTCAGGAGAAATTTTAAGCACAGAAAGAGTGGTTGATAAGTGTTCGCGTGAAATTGTAAATGAGATAATACTATCATAAAATGATTACCTTAAAGTACCTGGGGTGGAGTTTAACAGAGGGAAGGAAATAATATAGTTAATAAAAGAGCAGATTGCCCCGTGAGGCGAAAAGGACATTTAAATGACAGGCTAACATCCTCATACAATATCCAAATTCGAGAAATTTAGGCGATAAAAATAGGTATTAAAAATGCCTCACAGAAATAGAATTGAATTGAAAATCAGATTTCAATTTACCACAGTGTCATCACATTAATATCTTAGTAAGTACACAGGTATGAAACGAAAATAATCAAACTCCGATAACATATTTTCTTTTCGTTTTGAAGGCAAAAGCAAACATTTTTAGGTTGCGCTTTCATGCAAATCAAAAATATTCATTTTTATTATATTTTGGGCCGAAACGTAGTAAAGAAAATGCTTTCTATTTTCTCTCAATGTAACGACATACAAAGGAATATTTTTGTTTCATTGGGTACCAAAACAAAAATTAAGTTTGTTACATACGTTTTATTTTACATAATTAGTAATTAGATCAACGTTTCTAACATAATTGTGTTCAGTCATATTTGTTATTAAATAAATCAAATCATACGCAACTTCACACACACACAACACACACACACAACACACACACACACACACACACACACATGCAGAATTTTTTTCATAATCAATATATACTTTTGTTGTAAGTTTTGAAATTTCTCAGGTAGGAATGAATACCACAAAGAGTCTGAAAATTATTTAAATGACTCCTATTTCTAAACGCAAATTGAGATATCTACCCAGAAGTAGGTGCTAGGCATCGTAGCCAATTCTTCACATCAAAAAAAAAGAAATCATCAAGAGAAGATTGTAGAAAAACTAAAACGAAAACACTCTGTAGTTAATAGCCATTTACCCAGGAAACACATTTTGTCGATTGGAATTTTCAAGCTAAAAAATACATAGGTACGGACATTACGCACATTTATATTTAATTAAAAATTTATCTTCATAAATATACATAAATAATGCGTTGTAATAAGTTGCAAGACAGAATTTTTATTAATTTACTTTTCCTTGGGACTTCAATGAACAACAGACTGCTACAGGTACCTCTACTCATGCCGAATAAATAGGCGTTTCTCAGCCCACAAAAACTGTACAACTGTAAAACATCACTCATTCCTCCAAACGGAAAATGCGCGCGTCAAAAACTCAGTGTATTCCCCAGTTCCGAGGAAGGAAACGCCATTTGAGAAATGACACGACCCCACTGCAGCGTTAAGCGGGAGGCCGGTGGCGCAGTCAGATTATTATAATCCAGCCAAGGGAGATCGCGCCTTGTGTGCCCCGCCTGCCTCATCTGTTCTTTTCAGCACCTCGCGCTACGAACAATTTCGAACGGCGGTGGCGGCGGATGAGGTAGGCGCGAACTCTTGCAGCAACGACAGACTTCTGCGCGGATAGGATCCATGAGAAGGTTACGTTCGCCCCGCGCTTCGGCCCCGCGCTTCGGCCCCGCGCTTCGGCCCCGCGCTTCGGCCCCGCGCTTCGGCCCCGCGCTTCGGCCCCGCGCTTCGGCCCCGCGCTTCGGCCCCGCGCTTCGGCCCGCGCTTCGGCCCCGCGCTTCGGCCCCGCGCTTCGGCCCCGCGCTTCGGCCCCGCGCTTCGGCCCGCGCTTCGGCCCCGCGCTTCGGCCCCGCGCTTCGGCCCGCGCTTCGGCCCGCGCTTCGGCCCCGCGCTTCGGCCCGCGCTTCGGCCCCGCGCTTCGGCCCCGCGCTTCGGCCCGCGCTTCGGCCCCGCGCTTCGGCCCCGCGCTTCGGCCCGCGCTTCGGCCCCGCTGGCACCGCCTCTGCCCCAGTTTCCCGGCATCCATCAACCATTCTCCCAGGCAATCCCATCCACTCCGTTCCTTCAGCCTTTGCCGCCGAATCCCCCTCACCGTTCCCGTCAGTCCCGCACCGTCTCTTTCAGCTTCCCATACTAGCGTCACGTAGGTCCACTTCAGCACACATTTTACTTCTTGAATTAAGTAGTAAAATGTATGATGGTAAATGCAAAACCAGCATGTAATTTGTCAGCCATTATACTTCAAAGTAGTCCCGAGAAGGAAGAAAAGCCACTTATTAAATCTCACTTAACAATTGGCACATTACATTCTAAGAATCTATTTTACTGTCATATGATTTACCATACAACTTTACAATACTATCAAGGTATTGTTTATCGGTACGGATATTGCAGTTTTGTATTTAAATCCTGGTTTATTCGATGTAACAGTAACTATACCGATTCTGAAAGTACGTAAATTATTACAATCGTTACATTAAAAAATCGGAAGAGTATTGCTATGATTCCAGCCTCTTCAAATATCGTCTGCATTACCCATCGTCTAATACAGAACGATTTTCCTGAGGATGAGCCAAAGTGACAGTTCGCGGAAACATACGTGAACATCACATGTATATCAGAGAAATATCCCTCCGCCACGATAGCTGTTTAGTCACCCCCCTACGTCAAGTGCTAATGGCTCGTGTGAAAACATCCTATGAAGAAGTCTAAGAGTTTCGCTGAGGTATATGCACGTACGCGAGTCCGGGAAATATATAAATTTAATTATGTATGTGGAAAATCTAACATGCTCTTACAATCAGTAAAAGAAAACTGCCTCGAATGTAAATAGAAAGAAAAAGGATTTGAAGTCGGAAACATGTGCACCGGTACGCATCTCGCATTCAAGTCTCGGTTTTAAAATAAACATAATATTTATCACACAAAACGTGTAATGTAATATATAAAGAAAAAAAGAACTTTTACAGAAGAGCACATTACACTGCACTTCCTAATATCAATTACTTCTCGTAGCGCACTATATTTTTGTCGGACAAGGACACCACAAAAGGAAGTGTCGAAGCCATTTACAGGTTAGCCAACTGGAAACGAACGAATGCGGGAAGGGAGTCTAATGGGCTCAAGGGCACAACGACCACCAAACCTTCAGTTATGTTGCCAGCACTAGCTATCACTTTGGCTCATCCTTAGAAAAATCGCTCTTTAACTGTGTTTTATTGGCACTGTTCTTGTCAGGTCTCTGACCCACACCTCCCTAAGTACGGATTATCCGCTCGTATACCTCCCAAACAACGTCACACTCCCCACCGTCCACCCTCAAATTTTGTGCCGCCTTGACGCTCACGATTTCTCACACTCGCAAAACAACTCCCCCTTCTTCTTCATCATCATCATCATCATCATCATCTTCTTCCTCCAAAAAAAAAGTAAAAATAAAAAAAACTGTCTCATTCGCCATCGGAAAGGGCCAAAAAATAAAAAAGAAAAGTCACAGGGAGGGGGGGGGGGCGTTCTATTGCAACACGGTTGGTTTCCCAACAGGGGAGAAAAATCGCTTGGCGGACGAGGTCGCGGCTGCAGAAGCGGCGGCGGCAGTGGTTGCCTCCGAATGTTGCGTGTGCTGCCGGAGGAGGGTAGGAGGAAGAAGGCGGCCTATGAAACTTCCACAAATTATTCTTCCGATTTGCCTCCTTCCCCTCCTCGCCGGCCGGCGTGGGGGCTGGGGGTGGGAGAGGGTGCCCCACCCCCGCCTTTGCCTGGGTTCGCGCAGAGCCATGCTTCACGATTGTGGATCACGAAGCCCTTCGATTCGATCTCTGTAGAGCGCGCGGGCCGGCACCGCCGCGCCGCGCTGAGCGGGCGGGCGGGCGGGCGGGCGGGCGGGCGGGCGGGCGGGCGGGCGGGCGGGCGGGCGGGCGGGCGGGCGGGCGGGCGGGCGGGCGGGCGGGCGGGCGGGCGGGCGGGCGGGCGGGCGGGCGGGCGGGCGGGCGGGCGGGCGGGCGGGCGGGCGGGCGGGCGGGCGGGCGGGCGGGCGGGCGGGCGGGCGGGCGGGCGGGCGGGCGGGCGGGCGGGCGGGCGGGCGGGCGGGCGGGCGGGCGGGCGGGCGGGCGGGCGGGCGGGCGGGCGGGCGGGCGGGCGGGCGGGCGGGCGGGCGGGCGGGCGGGCGGGCGGGCGGGCGGGCGGGCGGGCGGGCGGGCGGGCGGGCGGGCGGGCGGGCGGGCGATCACGGGTTCCCAACGCCCCGCAGTCGCCATTGCCCCCGGCGAAGGAGCATGACCTGCGGGTCATTGGGATGCGCGGGAGAGGGCACTCTTAAAAAGAGAGCGGTGGGACGAGGCGCGCGTGCTCTCGAAATGTAAAGCGTTCTCGGATCCTCACGAATCTTTAGATCCTTCACGTACTGAAGGATTTGAATCCTTCACGTATTCCAGGATTTATTTTAGGAGAACGCATACATAAGAAGTCAAAGCTTCCGATGGAGTATGTGGCGGGGGCAACGGATTTCCAACAGCCGCGAGCCAAGCTTGCGGGTTCCCCAAGCCGCGCAGTCGCCATAGCCTTCCGATGAAGAATCATGACGGGGAAAATTCTTTGAACCCAACGAAACAAATCCAACACGTATTCAAGAATTAGAATCCTTCACGTATTCAATGATGTATTTTAGCGGTATGTATACCATACATGAGAAATGAAGGCTTCCAATGGATTAGGTAGCGGTAACTAAAGATTTACAACAACCGTCAGCCAGGCTTGCGCGTTCCCAACGTCGTACAGTCGCCATTGCCCCCGACGAAAGAGCATGACCTGCGGATCATTGGGATTCGCGGGAGGGGGCACTCTTAAAACGAGAGCGGTGGAACGAAGCCCGCGTGCTCTCGAAATAAGTAAAACGTTCTCAGATCCTCAAGAATCTTTAGATCCTTCACGTATTGAAGAAATAAATTTTTTTGTTGCGTCTACAACTTGACGCAACGCGTCTTCAAGCCCCTTAAGGGGCGCTGAGCGCTTTGCGCGCTTTGGGCAGTAATCCTCCGTTAACCGTATGTCACGTCACATCACAGTCAGTTGTCAACCGCCAGGTAGCATTTCCGCGTACGCGCCTCCTACGTGCTCCTGCGTCACTACCCAGCGGCCAGAATTGTGCAGGAATAAGGATAGGGGTAGGGTTTAGGACACTTCACATGGATTATTCTAGCTCTTGTGAAGCGGCCAAACTCGTTTGTTTGGAACAAATTTCACATAAGATTCGATGGGAATCGAACCCGGACCTCAGTGATGAAAGGCTAGCTACTTTGCTAGGTCCGCGACTTAGCTATAAATCCTTCAAGTAATCAAGGATTTATTTTAGGGAAGGCATACATCATACATGACAAATGAAGACGTCCGATGGAGTAGCATACATGAGGAATCAAGACTTATGACGACAACGGATTTACAACAGTCATGAGCCAGGCTTACGGGTTCCCAACGCGGCGAAGTTGCCATCGCCCCCGGCGAAGGAGCACGACCTGCGGGTCATTGGGATGAGCAGGAGGGACACTCATAACGAGAGTGGTGAGACGAGGCGCGCGTGCTCTCGAAATTAAAACGTTCTCGGATGATCAGGAATCTTCAGATCCTTCACGTATTGAAAGATTAGAATCCTTTACGTGTTCAAGGATTCGCCATTCCTTCAGATATTCAAGGATTTATTTTAGGGGAAGGCATACATGCGAAGTCAAGGCTTCCGATGGAGGCCTTTCAACGGATTTACAACAACCACGAGCCAGGCTTGCGGGTTCCCAACCCGACGCAGTCGCCATTGCCCCCCAGGCGAAGGATCATGACCTGCGAAGTACTGAGATAAGCGGGAGAGGGCACTCGTAAAGCAAGGGGGGACGATGCTTGCGTTCCTCAAATCCAAATTGCAAAAGATTCTCGAAACTATACAAATCTTTAGTTCCATACATGGGAAATCAAGGCTTTCAATGGAGCAGGTATCGGTGACAATAGATTTAAAACAACCGTCAATCAGGCTGCGCGTCTTCCTTCAGCGTATTGAAGTATTAGAATCTTTTACGTATTCAAGTATTCCCCATTCCTTCACGTATTCAAGGATTTATTTTAGGGGAAGGCATACTTGAGAAATCAAGGTTTCCAATGGAATAGGCAGCGGTGTCAGGCTTGCGGATTTTTAAATGCGGAACAGTCGCCATTGCTTCCTAGCGAAGGAGGATAACCTGCGGGTCATTGGAATGAGAGGGAGGGGATACTCTTAAAGAGAACGGTGGAATGATGCCCGCATTACTCGAATTCGAAATGTAGAAGGTTCGCGGTATCTCTCGAATTTTTAGATTTCTTCGCGTATTGAAGGATCGCTTTTGGAGAAAGGCACACACGAGCAATCAAGGCTTTCAAGATTGCCCTGCTCCAGTTATAAATTGGAAACCCCGCTACAAAATCCAACTTAACAAGAGGTGAGTGAACAACTCAAAACTATATCAAATTGGCAATATAAGAGTTACTGGGGTCCATGAGCTTGAATAGTGCCGTTCATTACTTTAATTTCACAATCGAGCAGGTTGGGGATGCGTCAGATTTACTACATGCACTCTGCAGACGAACCGAATTCCGATGTGACGCAGCTGTATAGACCCAAGCTAAGAAGCAGGACAAACAGGTAATTGAAATGAGACGGAGGGGAGATGTTCGGTTTGTCGAATTCGAATTGTAAAAGGGTCTCGGATGGTTCGAACCTCTCTACTCATTTCTTACCTTTGGAAATACGGCGCCTCTTTGGAAAAGCGCGATCGTCGTCTGGTGTTTGACGATGTATGGGGCGCTTTACATAATTTTGGTGACCGATACGAGCGAACGCGACTTGGGAACTTGAATCACGCGAATCATTTTATTCCTTTACGTATTGAAGAATCTACTTAATGGAAAGCCATAAACGAGCAAGCGAGGCTTATGCGACTGTTGCACCGGTTGTAAATGTGTCGCCCCACTTCAACAGCCAGGACAGCTGGCTGTGTCTAGACCGCTTCACTTTCCGTTACTGTTCCATACACGAGTGAGCACGACACGCGTGCCTGAATTGCACGTTTCGTTGTCAAGCTGTAAGTCCCATACCGCTCTTAGCTGATTATAATGCAGCCCGTAGCGGCGGCAAGATTTGAATCCATGCGAGCCAGGCCAGCGGTTTTTCAATGCAGCGAGATTTCCAATGCGGGGTAATCGCCACTACCCCGAAAGGAGCTTGACTCTCAGATAATTGGAGTGAACGCAGAGAAGAGTAGGAGATTTTTTGTAAAGCGAAAGATGGGATGATAAGCTTTCCTGTCATTTATGTATTGAAGGTTCTCTTTTATGCCGAAACACACACGAGCGAGCGGGGTATGCATGACTGTCTCAGCGCCGCACTACAAGAACCTGGCTAGCGAGCGGCGTTTCGCGGTGTATGGACAGCTTCACGTTTCATCTGCTTAGCCATACACGTGCGAGCATGACTTTCCAGCCTTAATCCCGCCTGAAGTTTATTTCTAATTTTCAATGCACATAGGAAATTCAAATAGAAACTAAGGTATCTCTGGCCATGTGAGAAGTGTCTATCGTTTTGTAAGATACCCAGAAACTCAGAAAGTATGCGAAAGAAATCATTAAAATAGCCTCCAACCATATGAGAGGTTCCATAATTTCGTTAGATGCCACTAAATTCGGGGAAAGTACAAACAAACTATATTACTAATTTCTAATTATTAAAACAACCAGTTCCACTTTTTATTTTTGACATTCAAGAGAAAATTTATTATAGTGTATTTTGATTACACGTAGTATTTAGTGATTACATGACGTTTCGGATACATTTTATAGCCATCTCCAGACCTTTCATACAATAGATTTGGAATATTACTATACTAGAATATTTACATTATATACAATATTAACATAGTAAGCCTACGTACTTTACTATTCACTATTTTAGAAACATTTCATGGAGGTAGTCCAAAAGAATCTGATGGAACTCTCTGAAAAGTAATTTACAATTATTTTTGCATATGAACCATCACTTCAGTAAACTGAAAAACATAGTAAACAAGCATCTGAATCAAATAAAATTTGTTGATAAAAGTGTGAAATGTAAAAGTCATTATACGCACCATTTAGCAGACGACAAGAAATTAATATTATTCTGTTCGAAAAATATTTAAACGTTTGAGATTGTATTTCTCTTTGGACAGATGAGAAGAAGATAATGTCTCGAGAAAAGTAGCTGAGAAAGCATAAATGTTTTGTGAAATATTATTTCTATTGTTACTTCCTAGAGTTTCTGTATGCACTTAACGATCCGTGCAGCTTTATTACGACTCTCTGCACTCGTAGAAAGGTTTTATAATCAGAGGTCTTTGAACTATCATGACCGATACCTTTTCTCTGCTTGCAGGTTTATAGCAGCCACAGCGATTGCCATAGATTAACTGTGTTTGTGAAAAGAGTTTCATTTTATTTTAGAATGTAAACAAGACTATCGTTTAATTTTACTGCATCCCAACTGCTCCAAAAAACATTTATATACGAGTCCACGTGAGTGAGTCCATATTTGATTAATACATTCATGTTAATATTTTCATAAGCTTCATTAAAATACGTGTGCCTTTGTAGGTTCTTCATAAAACGTTTCAGGGAAAAACGATTTGCTAACAGCACATCTTTCTTTCTATCGTCAACAACGCGTTTAATGTCTATCGGTTATAAATTTAGTGCACATTATAACGAAAACAGATCGAGATATTTTAAAAATAATTATTGTTTATGCCAGATCAGCATGCTACATTTCACAACTACTTGTTAATTACTAATTTGAGTTTCTCGCCTACTTTGTAAAAGGAGAAATCGTGTGCCAAAAAACTGGCGATATTTCGACAGAAAAATCCTTATCCGCAGTAAGTGTTGGTATAAGGCAGGAGTGTTCAACTAGCAAGACCTCACGGGCCACAACTAAAATCTTTAATATGGTTGTGGGCCATATTTTCATTACTCGGACGATCCACACGTCACCTCATATTGTTCAACTCGGCACTTTGTCTGGTTGCTCTGAAACGGATGGGGGAAGCATGCATGATATCAGGTTCCACGATACATAAGGCAGTGAAACGCATTGAGATGATTTTGAATTTCTGAATTAAGAGAAAAAAATCCTTAAATCTAAACGATTACTTTCACATCCCTGTCATAAAACAATAGGGCTCTGCTAACGAAGAATTAAACAAACCTTGTCCCTATACATGGTAAATGACTTCCATGTTGGGTAGTCAAAATCCATATTTTGTGCGCTCTTGACACAAAAACTCGATTGATGGCAAAATGTCTGTCTGTCCGTCTGTATGCAGTCAACACAACCGCCTACAGTTCATAAACAGAAAACAATATCTTCACCAACCGCGCAATATTCACAATTCTTCGATTTCATTTCCAATACAACTAATATAAATAAGGATTCAAAAAATAACGGGTTAAAGAGGGCTGAAAATACTGAATGCAACAAAACAGAACTAAACTCATCAATTTATTTCCGACACAATTTGAAGAAATATACCGTAAACATACAAAATACTTGATATTATCGAAAAGAAAAGTTTTGAAGAGGGTATGCACTTGATATTTGAATTTTAAAATAAATAATTAGTTAAGATAATTAATAAACTGTTGTTTGAACACTTATATAAAGTGTATAAACAATAAGCAAATTTGACAAAAAACGTTCTTTTACTTCCAAAAAATGGTTACTTATCACAATGATATAGTACAAACTTTTAACATACAATATTTAAACACGATATTTTAGCTTCTCATGCGACTCGTTTCCTTGTTTATAAATTCTTTGAAATTTTTCAAAAAATATCACGGATAAAATAGTACTTAAATTGTCTTAGAATCAAAAATTGAATTATTTAGCTTGAGTAAACCTACGAATCTCTAGAAAATAATCTCCTTAATTTGACCAAGAAAAACAAATAAATTTTAAATTCTTTTAAATGCTGTTTAAAAATGTTTCGACTAAGAAAAGTATGCAGAATTGTTCGTGTATGGTTTTGTAATAAATGAAATGAACGAATAATTGCTACTTAAGCAGTCATGACAAAAAAATCAAAACGATTTTAACTAAATATTTTCTCAAAATAGGATTCAGAATTGTGGGACTAAACTTTTCAACACCCATTCTCCAAACATTTTCTGTAAGAACGTAACACGTAATGTTGATGTAATGTAATTCACATGTAACGTTCTTTGATATACAGCGACCACTCCGAGGATTCTGTAGCTCAAGAAAGGTGTCGCGTCATTGTAACTGCCAGTGATGAAGTGGACAGCAATTTTTAAGGTCTCGTCTTTCGCACGCTAACCATTAGAAACGCTATTCACACAGCAACAAGACAAGAACAGCGTTAAAAATGCTCCTCACGTTTACGTCGCAAATGTTACCGAAACATACGGAAGTGTTATTACAAAACCGGTTAAAACAACACATTTTCATGCCAGGACACCATGCATGGATAAAGCAATTGGCCAGTTGTTTCATTTAACGTTTGTTAATTACAAACACGCAATGAGTTAATAAAAAAAGTGAAGTGTATCGAAACATTGTTGCGATAAAGGGTAGAGACCCCGAAATTGCATCGAAAAAACTTTCTGTTGAATTTCATCCCCAACATCGCAATTGCGATCAAATGATCTACAGGAAACTCTTTTGTTTCTGTCAAGTCACGGAAGATAATAAATTTATATGGTACAATAAATAACGTGTCCAAAGCTTATAGCTTATTTCCATTACCAATGATCGATTGAGTATTTTAATAAACTTTCATAATCTCAATCTTTCCAGTGTTATTTTCCATGTCTTTTATGTCCAATTATCTGCTCGTTAATTCATTTGATAAGTAACTTAGTTTCAAATTGGCGCGAGAAATTTCCGAATTGTATATTTATGGACAACAATGACTTTAAAAGCCCCAGAATCTAATTCAATATTTAATGAGACACTTTATAAAATGTGGTTTAACGTGGTCGTAAATTTTTCAGATATATTATGTCCACAATGAACATCAAACATTCTTGTTTACCGCTAAGAGCAGGTGCACATGACAAATGCCTCTGCATAATCAAATTGTGTTCTTTGTTTCCAGTCTTAAACGAGTTAATTTAAGTAGCTGAATAATTAAATACCACAAAATCTATGTTTATTGAACCTTTCAAATCTTACAGATAGTTGTTTTTGTCTCATACGTAAAAATATATTTTTACAATGTTTGAGTTCTCCCCGTTCATTACACAAAAATAAATTTTATGTTGAAACGCAAGAGAATGATTTTTCATATGAAAGACATTTTTTTCTTCGAAATATTCCACTTTAGATCCAAATATCCAGAAGAATGGGTATTTAATTTCAAGCCTGTCATTTACATGAACTTCATTGTAGTTTTTCTTGTCTTCAAAGGATTTTAAGAGACATTGACGACAATCGTGCCTAATTTTAAATTTTCATTATGTACTATTCATAATTGTATAAAACGTTAATTTTCTTTTAAAAAGATGATAATTTAGGTGAATATAATTAGAAGTTTCTGAAGAACAATACTTGGAATTTCCAAATTCAAACTTATTTATTTTCTTTATTTTAGTGATCAGTCAAAAACATTTCTCTCAGAAGAAAAATTGACTAAAATTATTTTCGGCGAGAAACAGCCTTAAGTAGAATATTTACCATCGTTCTGTCGCCTACCACAGTTTCAATTTACTGATAAGTTTCTTTTAAACACCCTTTGTTGTTTCATTGAAACAAATTGTTTTGACACAGATACCTGACACTAGCATTTATCTTCTTCCGTCAGTCGCTTTTTCTGATGCCAGAGGTCAGTGCTTAGTGTTTAATCAGTGTGGGAGCTTTCACCGTCTGAAGATTTGACGGTGAGAAAATGAAAAGACCTGGAAGAGCTTTGTTGTTGCCTTATCGTCCTGTCAGCATTTCATTGGTTTCTTTATCGTGTTTGGTTCCCGTAGAAATTTCACCAGAAGCGTGTGGGATAGATTTAATAGATATTATTCTTAATAGAACAAATATCAAAATCGACCTGTGTAAAATAATTACACTTGAGATCCTGCACTCAAAAAACAGAAAATTTTAATGACGGATGTTGGCTGGCAAAAATATGGAATGACCGATAACCATTTAACAGAGGTTGGGAATTTCTGACTACAAACAATATTTCCGCAAATGGTCCTGCATTCCCAATCACAAGAATAACATTAATGGCCACGATATTACAAAATATCTCCTACAAAATATCTTTAGGTAGCCCAGAGCCGACGTTTCCTCGTAGGCCTAATTCCTAAAAATGTGTAAGGTTTCTACAAAAATATTAAAAATGTGTGTTTGGCAATTATTTTCTAAAATGCTATTTTTATTGTTAAAAATGTGTTTATTTCTCATTTGACACGCGTCTTTTGTGCTTTCTATGGACAAATACTAACAATAATTGTGGAAGGGTGAATATAAATAACGAATTTATTTAGATGTACCCTCCGGCAAATACAGGTCTCAGTTCAGCTGCTCTTATTGTTTCATAATTTTTTAATTCGTTCTTGTAATTATTTTGATTTTATAAGAATAACTCATTTCATTAAAAACTAAATTGAAAGTCTTAGGGAAATAATTTGTTTCGTCAATTTTGTTGATTTTACAAAACACCGTTCGTTGAACTTTTTACAGTGCATTATTTATTCTGTAGCTTGACATAAATATCTCTAAAGGCTCTAGACTACGCACGGTCTTTCCTTACAGGATAATCATCTCTAAAGACACATCAAAGCAGAAAATGATGACATTATTACTTCAATTTGGTGGGAATGCTCAGATCACTTTATTTTCGTTGCCTTCAGTTGTGATTGCTAAGCTTGAAATTTACTCCAGAGACAACAATGAGTATGTTCAGAAGGGAAACCAATTATTTTTATGGAAACCATCAAACAAATGCACGACTGTATCTTCACAAATTTTCATCAACCATTTGTCGGAACTAAAATTCTGCTGCGTTCAAAGGGAACATTATTTCAAACAAATCTCCTTCTACTACTAATCAAGCAAGTTAGTAGTCGTAACTTTTGAATAACGACAAACAAATAAGCATATGGTTGTATTCACAATATTCCTTTCAAATTATACTAAGGACAAACAACCCAAATTATTCCTAATACCAGTGACAATCAAGAAGCGCATTTTTAAGGACACATCGCCAAGTACAAATGCGAATTTGAGGGTAATTTTAGATGATAATTTTAAATTAATATTTTTATGCACCATACAAAGAAAGCGGTAGAATGGAATTTACAATATTAAATTCAAACAATTTCCTACCCGGATTTAGAAATTTTCATTAAAAAGTTTTATAAAATATTGTAGTAGATTATTTAGACAAAATTTTTATTTTTATTTTTTATGTCAAAAAACAGTTGAAATTGCGTATGAGAAGTGGGTGAAGTGAATTCTGTGCACATTTTCAAAATTCCGTGATCCCTACACTGAGTCATACTCTACATAAATTTTGAAAAACAAAAAAAAGCATTTTCTTGAACCGAAGTGTAGCAGCGAGCCCTACTTTCGACGGCACGTTTGTCTTACAAAATGTTATATACGAATTTGAAAAACATCTAGGCCCGCTCTTTCCCGTGCTATTACAAAATATTTTATCTGTATAAAAAACTGGCATATAACAACACAAAAGCTCGCCAGACGGGTTAAATACTGTTTATAAACTGTGGACATTTGTAAAATATTTGATTTAAAATTTAAATATAAAGAAAGAGAGACTGATCGAATATATTCTTACCAAACCAAAATAACAATTATTTTTACCTATACACTTGCTCGTAATCTACACAAATACATGAGGTCGCATAATCGATTGTGATTAATTATACATACATGGCACAAAGAACTTCATATTTGAAATATAGTGTCCTATTTCCTTCGCGTCTTTTGCTTGTATTGTGTCGATGCAGTTCACCAGGAACAATCCCCACTTTCAGCCGCCATCTTAATTACGATTTGCCGGGTTTACTCAATAGCGTAAGATATATGGCTATAAACCTTTGCTTTTCAGTCTCAGAAGTAATGGTAGTATTAAAAGCCTGTCATTTTGTACAACAGAGAATACTATAAAGCTGCAAAACATCGTTGCCGAGGTGTTGTCCGAAATACGCATTTTTGAGGTTTCTGAATCGAAAATTCTTGATTTCTTTTTTAAAACTCTCGGCCGTGGAAAACGTAGCGCCTGACGTGATGTTTTCTGGGTGTTCTCCAAAAGAATATTCAGCGATCAGTTTGGCCTTACTCAAGGCCCTGCAAATTTTACATGGATATTTTAATTTTTAGTGGTACTTTACATGAAGCCTCTAACAGTGTTTAAATTTTCTAAAAAAATTGTTCCAGCGGTTTTTTAATGATTCATCATAAAACAAAGTGCACTTGGTGACATAGCGGCAAAAATGAAAACAAATTGCACAGACAACTTCATTGAAACCTTTGAAATTTCAAAAATTGTAAAAGTACAACTTTTATCGAACTGCCTTGAACCTTCATAAATAAGCTAAATATGTTTCCTTAACACATTTGTTTCTTCATTTAAATGAAATTAATCAGGCTGAGAAGGCATATAGACCAAAAAAGTGACCTGATAAAAGTAATTACAAGAATATGTTGTTGAAACATTACTAATTCTATTTGTTTTTCGATTACTTTAAATCAATGTCTTAAAATCATTTCAAAATTTATATTAGTTTTGAAAGTGGTTATGCAGAAGAACCGTTCCTAAGACCTAAAACTCACCCCATAAAGACAGCTGGTTATTCACATATTTATTTAGTACCTATCTAAATTTTATTTTTCCTTTTTCTTCCAGCCTTTAAGCATAATTGCCTGTTCGCGTTACAGAACCTACCTGAAAGTCCCCCTCGTCCGAAAAACAAACATTAACTCGTCGACATCGGGTGATCGTTGAAGCCACCCAACAGTCCACTTAATGAAACGCCCCCACTAATAGATTGATTGATTGATTGATTTTTTCGTGTTTCAGGCGCGTCAACTGCTTTGGTCATTAGTCCCGTTAGTGTAGTGCATGGTTTTTTCGCGGGAGCTGGCGGTGATCTTCCCCCGCTGGATGGCGAGATCCGGCACCGACCTACCGTCGGCTGGTGGGGTTTCCCCCTAACCAGAACTCTCCCACCAGCGGGGCACTGCCCCAGCCGGGACAAGCTCTTAACTCCCGACCGGTCTCCCGGAATATGTGAGAGTGTGGTGGATGTTAGTGTAAGTGTGTGTGTAAAAGGAGAGGATAGGACAAGGAAGAGGAAGGAAAGATCGCACGCGGTCCATAGCCTGTGTCTTAGGATACTGCTCCGGGATTCGGCTGGTGTTGACTAGGAACTCCAGGTAGAGGGCAGGAAACCGTCACAAAACCGGCCGCTAGAATTCTCCTCCCGACAGCGCTGAATTCGACCAGCGGTAGTGTCGAAAATCCTGCCACCGTCAGGATTCGAACCTAGGACCTCCCTGTCAGAGGCGCTGCAGTGACATCAGTTGATGCACTGAGCTACCGCTCCCGGTCCCACTAATAGAAAGCAAAGTAAGCGGCGCGGGCCGCAGCTAAACGAGGAGGCGGCGGCGGCGTTCGCCACTGGGTAAAATACAGATTTCTTCCTGGCGGGGCGGTTGCAAATCCCTTCTCCGCGTTTAACCGCGAAAGTGCATTAAGAGGCAGCGCCTTGCCCGCCAGTAGGCGTAAATCATGGGGAGATGACGGCCGCTGCCTCGCCGCCTCCGCCGCCGCCCCGCCGTCGCCGCCGCCGGCCACCGCCGCTGCCGCCGCCGCCGGCAACCTGGCAGGCTGGCCCGCTGCAGCGGCGCGACGCGGCGCGGCGCGGCGCGGCGGGCTGCGCTAGGCGGGTATTGTTTGGACAGGGTTATCAGGTTTCCCATAGTAACTAGTGGAGCAAAAACAGCACGTACTTTCTCGCCCGTATTTTAACGCAAAATTACGCGAAAAGGACTCAAATTTTCGAAAATGTTTACATGACCTTATTTCAAAAAATATATTTAAGGAACATATTTAATTAAGGGGAAAATCTCTATCTTTGATATTTTTGTTGTAGGAAGTCTCTGAAAATATTTTGAAATTTTTGAAAGGTCAATGCTTTCAACGAACATGCCTGACCATTCTCTTAAACGTCCTTCTCGTTATCCAACAACAAAAAATCATCAAAACGATAGAACCATTTTATTGAAAATTTGGAAAATGTCCCAAGGATTTCGTGTAAAGTACCCTCCAAAATTAAAAAATCTGTTTCAAACTCAAAGGTCCGCAACAACATCCATATCGATTGCGGAATATTCATTTTGAAGAAAATCGGCTGAACGGTTTAGCCTCTAACATTGTTCACAAACGGGCAGACGAACAGACGGACTGACTGACGGACAAACAGTTTTGCCGTCATTCGATTTTCCAGTATCAAGGAGCCACAAAACATGGATTCTGGTTACACGATGTGTTAGAGGATTTTCTTCCCTAAATTCAGCATCTGGATTTATCAACTTTTTCGTTACAAGACCCCTGTAATATGAGTTTTTCTGTCGAAAATTCGTTCCGTTTCTTGGGGCAGCTTAACATAACTTTCTGTCTACTCCGTAGTAAGAAAGTAAAAAGACATCATCAGGAACCAGTAGATTTGTTAACAATAAATTATCATTTTTAGCATTTTTTCTGGTTTGTAGGTAATTCACAAACACTTATACCGCTTAGCTTAGCTTAGTGCAAACGATACTTTAATTTCCACAATACAAATACAACGCTATGTCATCAAATAGGCTATAACGACTTCACAAAACTCAACAAGACCTCAACCCACCCCAGACCGAAAACTTGCGAAGCAAGCTTCATTGGCATTTTCAATCAAAAATTAACTTTGAGTCATTCACTGTTATATTAATACTAAATTCGTAAGATGTCACAGAAAATAGAGAAAATACTAGTCAATGTCAATGAGTGCAGTCAACATGAGTTCACTCGATTTTCTCAGAATTTATATAACTAATTTTACAAAAATATTAATATTTTTATTCCTAAAGAAACTCCACCGTGTTGTCAATTTTCGGTATAAAAAGAAGGCATATCCGCTTAAAAGATGACAAATGGTAACCCTGTAAATGAGTAGGTACTACTAGTCAAAGAAACAGATATACAATTCATGCACCCGTTAGCTCTTATAACGAACTAACCCTCATGCTCTTATCCGATAACGAATGGAATAGAATCGAACTTAAACGCAAATAACATACATATAAAATGATTTTTTGTCATAACGTTTGAACGTCCTATCCTGTCCTACTCTGTCCTTACAACGTAATACTTTGATTGTTTTTTACCTTATTTATTTAATTAAAAACACTATAAAGCGTCTCACAAATTATTTATTATTTACTTTACTTTTTACTACTTCTTGTTTTGTTTTTATTCATAAACGAAACTCTGTGCATCATTCTAAGACGAAGGAAAGCGAAATTTACTGTTCAAGAACGTTACATTTTTATCAATATACAGATCATCAGAACCGACCGAAATATGCTGGTCGAGATGTGTTCCATGAATCTTGAATTTCCATTTAGTTTAAAACGCAATTTCAATTTGCTTTTTAAAAAAGGATAATTTACACAATTTTATTCAAGAATACATTTTTTCATGTAGAATTAATTGAAAATAATGTGTACGAATGTTACATTTCATCACCATAAGCTAACGTAGAATAATGCGACATTCCCACATTTTGTTAATGTGTTGGTGTCGATTATTCATCGCTAGGGTGTCCTAGGCAACTATAAGCAAAGGAATTTGTTCTCAGCGATTCAGGATTATAAGCGATTATAACATACGAGTGCAACGAAAACGTCTTTTTTCTGTCAACCATCATATTCCAAATAACACGTACGTTTTATCACATATACAGCGAATTTGCACCCCAGCTACCTGTTCCACGATTTCTACAAAAAATATCATGTCGCCAAATGACGATTATTCATTAAGAGTTTTAGTTGCTTTAAAAATGCATGCGATCTTCCAGAAAGGTCTTAAAATAGTGAATGAAATTTTAAAATTTCCCCAAGAAGAATATAGTAAAAAAAATTAAAAAAATTAGGGATTCAGATGAAGGTGAAGGTCTTATGATAGAAAAAATGAAAAGGATGTCACTAGACGAGTCATATTGAATAACGAGGAATTCACAGATAATCTAAAATGAGGCATAAAAGTAAGGATAAGAGGATGTCAAGAAATTAAACTCTTTCACGTGACCATTCTCTATAAATTTAAGCAACTGTAAACAAAAATTACATAAAAATAAATACATATATAAATCTTCCTTCCATAATAAATATTTTCTTGTGTGATATTAACATTCACCTTCAGAAACCTATTTTGTTTGATAAAAACATTCGATTTTGCTTCTTCCTGAATCATGACAACACTAAAATTAATTTAATTTCCTTATATTGAATTCAAACTATGCAACCTTTTGGACGGATCTAGCTTCCGTAATACTTGCTAATGTAATAAATTATATTTATAAATAGTTAGTGAAAATTTACTAGTAATTTCTGAGTTCTTTTCGTAATTTAGAACGCACATTATTCCTTAAAAGTGTTCATATTACGAAGTATTTTCTACTTTCTCAATTTCTCATGATTTTTATTTCATCACTGTTTATCGCTGATGTCTTTTGCTAGATGTTGGAATAGTCACAAACTTAGAGATGAAAGGGATGAAGAAAAACAATAGTGCAAAAATATGTACTATCCAAAGTTTAAACACATACCAGAGGAATCATAATATTAGAAGAAAATTAGGTTTTAAAAATTAAAGATCTTTTATCAAAGACCTATACATTCATTTCCTTGTTGAGTTGGGTTCTATCACTAGTATCACATCAAGCTCTTCCTTTTGCTAACATTTACTACTAAGCAAGTAATTAGTTATTATTTTACAGTATTACGAAACTTTTCTCTTCTGAAATAAGATTTCAAATTTAAGCCGTTATTTCATTCCATTCAAAATAAGGTGCTTTTCTCACACACTTACAATACAAAACCTCAAGTACTATACATTCAATAAAAGACACTTAACATAAACTGTGAGACCGGTTATAATTTACTTGCACACAAAGATGATGATAATCATTTACGTTACGACACGCAAAGGTAAAAGAACAATTTTGGTTTTGTAGTACTACAATACGTTAAGTACCTTGCATACAGCAAAAACTCGACTTGTAAACAACTAAGCCATTTTTAAGAAACTAATAGAAATAAAAAATCTGCAATCCTATCGAAAGAAAAAGACTTTCAGCTAGTAATTTATGATATTTTTGCGAAGCAATGTAGGTTTATGGGGAGTCATAAAATACCCATCGTTGAAAAGCGAAAAAGACCTGAATGGCTCCTAATGCCATGTGTCAGCAGAGAGTATCACCCACGATAGAACAATCGTTTCCAAGTCTTTGTGAGACACTTTTTACCTACATTTGTACTTTACGATGTGGCAAATCCAAGAATGCGGTGGGATCCAAAGCTTCAAGCTAAGATGCCTAATAATTTTGAGTCATTATCTCCGGGCAGAAAATTGCTCAATTCAAAACTTTCAACTCCAAGATGTAATTTATTTTTTGTCACAAAGATTCAAATAATACATTAGCCCTCAAAATATTAATACATTTCAGAATGCTCTAAAGATCACTGAAAAGGAAAGTATTCGTTAATTTCAAAACTATTATTATTGGTTGTTCTTAAGACACAAATGGTGACAGAATCACAAATAAATTTCTAAACAGCACAGTTAATGTTTTTTGGAGTACCAAATAATAATAATAATAATAATAATAATAATAATAATAATAATAATAATAATAATTTGAAATAACTAACTTTAGTGTTTCTTTGTTTGAATCCAAGAATAAATAAAGATAAACATTTCCAAGAAGGTGGTATTAACTAAGAAAACAAAATCAATACTCCTGAATAAGATATCACAAGACCTCTGTAATTGATGATGATTAAAACAAACTATTTAATTATTAAAACGAAGAAACAATTTAAGAAACGGTTTTATCTTTTTAATTTTTAATTTTAAAGTATCAATATGAATATATTTAGTACGTTTATCTTAGCACGAAGAGAATATCTGCCATTACACTAATATTCCTATTTGACCCAGTGTCTTTGAAAACTACTTTTTTTCTCTTACCCAATGAACCGAAGAAAAGTTCAAACCATAAAATTAGCAACATCATTATCTCGAACAACCTTTTCACATGTCGTCACCTTCTCAATGATGTCGAAGTCAGGATTCCAAGCAGCAGTACCATGGTTGGCGCGAGCATTCTCATGGAACTCATGAAAGAAACGGACGATGGTTTTATTGAGGAAGTCGTTAAACCCTTTTCTGAACGAATGCAAGACTAATTTTTTCATAATTTTCACTGTCTGTAATTTCTCAACCGGAGCAACAGGAATGAGTACTCTGCCATTCCATATCCTCTATCCATTTCCACCTCATTTTTCTACGCGTCTTCCGCTCTTGAGTCAAAGAACATACACCGAACACGTCTTCAGTTGCAGGTCCCCGTACAAACCGGGTGGCGGCGGCGGTGCTTGAAAAACCGAATTTATTTTCGGGCTGGTGATTCATGAAAGCTGCTGATCGGGTGCATCAAATTACGATAGTCCTACCATAAAGACAATAAGGGAAACTACGATGCTAATCAGTTGTCTGTTCCATTTACACACATGTCGCGATATGTCTCCTTTCATTCAAGCAGTGCGTCAAGTTGTGCACTGCCTAGACAAACAAGCGTCATCAAATAGATAGTCCTACCATAAAGACAATCTATTCATAGACATATCGCGATATGTGTTTTCGTACATCCAAGCAGTGCATCAGATTGTGATTATTTTCATCATGAATGTGTAAATCATTTAAAACACAGTACAGTCTGTGATAGTAATGGGTTTAGCGACGTTGCTTAACTTGCTATTGATATCAAAAACAAAACAAGTACCGTTCTGTCGTTTATATACAACTACAATTTTTTATGCTTACAATGTCTATTGGTATCGATATACGTTTTGAATTGAAATAATATTCATTTTACCTCATATGCAATTAATTCAAGATAGATTTAATAATTTATAAGACAAAATAAACATTAAGTTTACACCCTTATTTAACACCCTTATTTAAATAAATGAAATTATTTCTTTTATTTGACAATACCAGAATAGACACCTGATGTGCCAGGTCGTGAACTAATAACAATATTCATTACGAATGGATAACGCAAATTATGCGTCATGAAATTCAAATTTTAATTTCTTTACATTTTAATATTATTCTCGCTTAAATCACTATTATGATGTAAGTGTTTAGACTGTTGATTAATGTAACTTTTGCTTACGAATAATATACGTAGATACATCGTTAATATATCTAGAAATTTTAAAATATATTTTAAATGATCAGAAGATCGAAAAAATTGAATAAATATGCTCTAAAAATTCGAAAATGACAAAAATTTATAACAAAAAATTGAACCTTTCCAAAATACTTTTCGGGAATTAGAAATAGAAACATTATTTGTCATATTTCTCATTGTTACAATTATCAGCTTCGAAGAATTTAGAGGCGTGAACGCATTGAAAGTACCTCTATGACTACCACAACTAATGTCATTTGTTTTAACCTCGAGAAAAAGGTGACAATCTTCAGAAGAAGTGTTGTGTCATAAATTTTGTACGGGAACAATTTGTAAGCGCTAACCAGAAAACCATGTGCAGTTTCATTCATTATTTTAAAATAGACTTCCAAGCATAATCAGAGATGAATTTTTATTGTACGTGAGCAGTTTACAATAGTGAAAAAACCCCAAATATCTAACGTATAATTTGTTTAATACCAGTATCATAAGTCTTAAAAAATTATTTGAATATTCCAAATAAGCAAAACTGGTAATAGAAGCGAGAGCGGGTTATCAACTCGTATATTTGATGGGAATTACAACAAAAAACATTAAACTACAATATTTTGAAATGATATACGTACATATAAGATTAAATTAAAAATACTTTAGAACTTTTATATTGCTCTGAACTCTGTACTTCTATAATAATTATAATCGTGATGATAATGTACACACACGTAAATAAATCATACATAGATACTGTGTAGATTAATGAATTACTGTATTAATATGTTTATTGTAAAGTATACTATTGTATTAATATTTGTGTGCAATATTCGTGTATAATACACACGCAAAAAAGGACGTTTAAAATTTGACGTAAATTAAATATCTTACCTTTAATCATTATGTGCACCTTTTTTTCATGAGCTACAGTGCAAATAAAGGCGACATTAGCAGCTCTTACCTTACTTTCCTATTAGCAATAACTCCACCGAAAAAACAACAACAGCCGCGCAATTATCAATGACGGCGGGATAAGCTCAAAGCCCCATCGTTTAACTTGAGAGTGGGAAGTGCGCGAACCACGAACAACTAAATTAAGCGCGAAATTGCGCCGGGGCGACAAACCATCGACTTATTGCCGCGTCGATTGGCCAGAACCGGATCCTGGGCGGGCGGCCGCCCTCCCGGCTGCACGGCGCCGTGACCGCCGAGGCGCCACCGCATCCGACAACTTTTTTGGGGGCTCATGCACAGATCGGATCTCGCGGGGTCGCACTCCGAGCCTTTTCGACACGTACTTAGCGGTCATCTCTCGCGCCAGGGATCTCCAAACTACACCGACCGCCACGACAAACGTAGCTCCTTTATTTCAGCGGTAAGAAAAAGGTAAAAACTAGTGGCGCTACAATAGCACGTAATTTCTCGCATTGTTTCTACATTTGAAATCTTCAAAATTAAGGGAGTTCAATGAAAATGAGACACGCGCCATTATTTTAAGCCTTCTATAACTGGAAAAAAATTATACACAAAAATTGGAGTGTTTTTTGAGAAAAAATGTTTTTTTTAATTGCCTAGATTTTGCGCCAAATTACACGACAACTACTCATATTTTCGAAAAGTTGAAGAACTTATTTAAAGTTCTGTCTTTAATGAACAGGTTTTATTAAGGACAAAGCTATCTTTAATATTATAGTTGTAGGAAGGTGACAAAAAAAGCCCACTTTTGCAATTTTCAAAAATCTGAGTCTTCAACAAACATGGGGTCTGTACCATTCTCTTAAGTGTATTTTAGGCTACCCAAAGACAAAGTTTGATCCAAAAACTTGGTGCCATTTTTTAGAAAATTTTGAAAATGTTTTTGAGGCTTCATGTAATGTAACTCAAAATCAAAATATCCGTTTGAAAATCCCAAAGCCTTGAATTAATTCAGATCGATAGAGAATTTTTAATTTCGAAGAAAATCGTCTGAACGGTCCAAGCGCCAGCGTTGGCGACCGACGCCGTCAATCGATTTTTCGTGATCAAGGACCCACAAAACATGCATTCTGGCTAACCCACGTGTTAGAGCAATTTTTTATATATCTAGCAACAGGATTTATCCACTATTAATTACCAGGGTCAGACAATAAGAGTTTTTCTGCTGAAAATTCACCGTTTTCCGGCGCACAGTTACCTAACTTTCTCTTCTTACGAAGTATCTTCGTAAGGGTGACAGAGTAAAAAGTACCTAAAATACTCAAAGACGTTAGAATAGTTGTGATGAACTAAACGGATTTGACGAAACAAGAGAAATGATAAATTGAAAGTTTTTTTGAATAAATGAATCGAATGTGCAATAACTCAATGAACGGACACGATGCTACTGCAAACTCAGTATTTATTGGGCCGTTTCTCACTAAGTGCATGTATGCAACATATAGGATTATGATGGCTATGTATTTTTCTCAGGTTTCTCACCTTATTTCTTGTTTTTTCAGGTTCTCATTTTTATCAGCGGCACGGAAAACGCAACAGTTTATTTTATGGGCACGAAAAGCAAATACTAATATTTGGTGGCACGAAAATTGGAACACTTATTTTAGTTGCACAAAAATTAAACATTTTTTAAATCCGAAAAATGCAGCACTTCAATTCAGCGGCCCAAAAATCACATTTCAATTCGGCCACCAGAAAGCCGCAATATTCAGAAACTCTTTTTACCCCTCTTGGTATTTGAACGCTACATAAACACTTTGGTAGTCTCCAGGTTAACAATCGTAATCAAAATTCGTTCTGACTTTTGATTCGGATTTGTGCTGCTTTTAGCTTCACTGCATTATGGATACAAATACCATTAAAATGTATCACATTACGTTTAGTACAACACACAAATTGAAAAATACAGCAAATTTCTTGAAACAAATAATGTGTTTATTGAATCGTATTACTTCAATTCGTAAGAAACTTTGTCTCTTTACCCTCATTTTTCTCAGAACTTGCGATTTTGTTGGCATTGTTCAGTTACAATTGGAAAATACTAGTTTTTTCAAATTTTGAAAAATACAGAAATCCTGAGTTTAAGTAATCTGAAAGGAAGGGGTGAATAGCATGAGTTTGTATGAGACAGTCTGACGTGTGTGTCTTTATGAGGAACTCTTTGTTAATCCTGTATATTTATTTTTATTTAAATAACACTAATTTTACTTTCAGGAAAAGAAACTACATCACAAAAATATATTAATCTAAAAAAATACATGTATTCCACAGAAATGTGTAAAAATAATTTAAGATTTTTGAATTGGAAGGAAGGAAGAAGAAATATGAAAATGCAAGAGAAAAAGAGAGAAAGAGGAGAGAGAGAGAACGAGGCAGAGAGAGAAAGAAGACACAGAGAGAAAGAGACACAGAGAAAAGACACAGAGAAAAAGAGACACAGAGAAAAGAGACACAGAGAGAAAGAGACACAGAGAAAAGAGACAGAGCGAGAAAGAGACAGAGCGAGAAAGAGACAGAGAGAGAGATATTATATTTTTAAATTTCAATGGGTGGCATAAAAATCGCCTGGCAATTTTCGAGCCAATTTGGGACACGCTGTTTTTTTGAAGCCTGTACGTTCCCGTGAACAATTAAAAATGGTTGGTTTACACAGCTTTCTGAATCTTTTGCTTCGGTCGGAACAATCCCAACAGCAAGTACTCGAAGGTCACGCGTCTGTTGGCAAGGTAGTAGTTTCTGTTTCTTCTTGTCGCAGATCTTCATAAACTAACGAGTAGTTACGTAGGTAATTGACTTCTATGGTAAGATACATCCCTGCCCCCAAAGAAATACACATTTTATGCCAGCTCTGATGCGCCTTTCAAAGAAATCCTCAAGTCGTTACCATGAGAGGAAGAAAAGAATACCCATCGTTGATGTTCATGTTTTACTAGCTTTAAGAGACAATGCAGTTTTGGTTTGTTCACATCCAAGTCGTAAAACGGCTGTCTTAAGATTCTTCAACATTGAATGCCTTAGTAGTAATTATATTCTAAATGTTTCAAAGCATTATAATTGTACTTTAAGCCGTAAAATAATGTTCTCTAGATCTATTTGCGAAAATTTTACATGAATAAATTTATGTTTCTGGGAATATTTTGAGCGAAAGCGTTGCATTCTTTTGAAAGTATCCGCTAATAAAAGTTGTAATTTTTTTCTTTTGATATATCAACAACTAGTATCTTAGTTATACATTTTAATTTTGTGTTCCAATATAAAGAAATATGCAGAAAAATTATTTTAGACTAAACAATACGATCAATAATAAAGATTTTAATTTGGAAGTCAGACTTCTTTCTTTTGTTAACTTTGTGGTCCCTGTTCGATGATGTTCGAGATGTCTTTTCTTACAAAAGTCACAAGGCATCCAATACAACAGTAAATAATGTGCCACAAAATTTTTAACGACGTGACGCAGTATATTTTGATAGACAGGCATTTTCCATTTGGAAGCGGATCCTCTCATGCAAGAAAGAAGCTTAAGTGACAAAGGCATCTTGTGGGAACTACAGACGAGGAGTATGGTTTTGTAGTAACGTCACGGCATGCAGTATTCATGTACTAAGAAAACTATTTTCCTAAAATCTATTTAAATATCTTGACGTCAAAAATCATGATTCGCTGGAGTTACCAAAATTCAAAATTACGACTTTGACCAGAGAAAATACTGCAGCAAATAATCTAAAACAATAACGAACATTTCTTATAAAATTACTAGCGGTTTACAAAAGCAGCAAAATTCGATGTATGAGGCTACATAAAAATACTAATTATTCACTTACACATCTTTCTTTCCTACAACGAAACACTTCAATTCAGACCATCAACTTATCGCAAAACTGCCAAAATCTTTCTCATCACACAGATTAATTTTTTCAGAGTAATGAAAGTTTCATGAAACTGACAATTCTGTTCACTGAACTGTTTCGCAGCATTTTATCTCTCAAGCTTCACTTTGGTTATCCATCTACCTAATTAATACATGCTAATTGTAGTTGTTCAAAATAATAAACAAAAACAGTTTTCCCTTCAACGCAGACCGTAGTTATTTCTCACGTTCTACTTACTACACAGTATAGACAAATTTATGAAATGCTGCAGCCAAAACCGCGATTTTTTGACAGAAAAACTAGTTTTATGGGTCATTGATATCGAAAAAGTGGATACATTTTGTTTATGTAAGTAGTAAATTAGAGCCGCGGTGGGTCAGTGTTAAGGCACTGGTTTCCTGACCTGAAGGACCTAGGTTCGAATCCCAGCGTAGGTGAATCTAAGGTCGACTCATCCTCTTTCCAAGTGAGTACCAGGATCTTTCCTGGGGGTAAAGGCGGCCGGAGCGTTGTGCTTGCAACCCAATCTCCTCCTTGTCCCGACGGCGACAAATACATGGAGCCCTACCTCCCCCTTGGGTCACATGGGCCTGTGTGCAACTGCACTGGGATATCTTCACCTTCTGAGTAGTAAATTGCTTCCTCTAACACGTTGTGTGGTCAGAATTCACGTTTGGTAAATACTTGATACGGAAAAATCTGGTTAACGGCGAAATTTAAGTAGGTCCGTCCGACCGTCCGACCGTCCGACCGTCCGACCGTCCGACCGTCCGACCGTCCGACCGTCCGACCGTCCGACCGTCCGACCGTCCGACCGTCCGACCGTCCGACCGTCCGACCGTCCGACCGTCCGACCGTCCGACCGTCCGACCGTCCGACCGTCCGACCGTCCGACCGTCCGACCGTCCGACCGTCCGACCGTCCGACCGTCCGACCGTCCGACCGTCCGACCGTCCGACCGTCCGACCGTCCGACCGTCCGACCGTCCGACCGTCCGACCGTATCTGTGAACAATGGAAATGGCTAAATCCAGAGCAGAATTTTCACCGATTGTTTTTCCCCGATTAATTTGTCTGTTCCTACTCTCCTTTCAATTTGACACGCATATTTTGATTTTTGGAGGAGACTTCACATGAAGCCGCCAATATGTTTTCAAAACTTTTACAAAATGGCTCCAAATATTTTCTTCATTTTTCTCAAATGTAGGAAAGTATAATTATAAAAATGTTAAAGATCCGATTTCATTAAATTCTTAGGATTTACGTGCATTGCCAATATTAAAAATGTTTCCGGTTTCTTCCTACATTTGCAATACTGAACCAGATATTTTCGTTACAGCAATTTCTTCTTTAGTCCAGATCGCTAAGACAGCAGTGCCGTACAGAAGGAACGCGGGTTTGAGTCCCGCTTCGGGCATGGGAGTGTTAGTGTATGTCTGTACGTTTGTCCTGATCATTAATTCTTTATTATCATCAGCATTCCATATCACATGCCCCCAGAACTAGCAGCTCTGGGGGATAAAGATTGAATTCAGCTTAATTCTGTTCCCCCAAAAGGAGTCACATATTCTTGCCACGGGATAAATGTAACTGAGTATCAGTAAGTACTGGTGTATGTCCGCATAATCCTAGACGGCCAATTCGCGACCAAGATGATGATGATGATGATGATAATGATGATGATGATGATAATAATAATAATAATAATACTTAAATGAGAAATTTAAAACCCAAATAGAACTTGAATTATGAGTATTGTAGCATAAAGCCCTTCAGCTTTAAAGTTGATTAATATTTGCAGTTTATTAACTGAAATTATGGAAAGATAAGAAAAATGATTACATTTCATTTCCACGTATAACCAATTTCTTCTGAAATGCACAGGCAAACTTTGAAAACATCCTTACACATTTCTCATTGCATTTTCGCTATTGGTGGCCTATTTAGGCCCGACATCTAATACGATAAATCAAACGCCATTCCTTCCGATTTAGCTTTCCAACCCCGTTATTTAATACAGAAGTTTAGTTTGCATCCCCTTGCAGAAACTTCGGAATCCCCTACTCTAACCGCGGATCATTCTTCCTTTTCCGACCACAGTAATGTGATTAACTCAGGGTTGACGACCGGGTCTACTCTACGCAATCCTACATTTTTCAACCGGTTGCTTTTGATTTTGTAAATTATACAATACCGCTCTGACAGGAGACGAAGGAAGTGTGTCTTTGTTACGAAAGGCTATGAGATTTATCATGAGCTTTCCGACGGCGGGCTATTCCCTCGTTAGAAGATCGTGACAAGTTCGAGAAAGTTAGTTGTGGCGCTTTGCTGCCATCTTGGTGGCGAGGGTGGGAGAAGGGGAGAGGAGGTGGGGGAGGAGGGAGATGGCGAGAGGGTGGCGAGGTGGGGCAGGCTTTTGGGTCGCTCACGGGTTAGAAGCGAGTGGGAAGGGGCGGTAGAGTTGATGTCCGGCTATTTATTCCCTACCTGCGTGTGAGACTCAATAGTATAGGGTTTGTTCAAATAAAAGAGAAACATTTTTGTTAATTCAATTCTTATTTTACTTGACGAGGTTTTATTTAACAGTAGATTATTATTAATTGATGGGAATATGCGAATGACGTTTGATGTGCCGAAAGTGAAAATGCATGGGTGACATGTCTGTTGTCTGAGAAACATTTCTGTTAATTCAATTCAATGATGTCTTATTTTACTTGACGAGGTTTTATTTAACGGAGATTATTATTAATTGATGGGAATATGCGAATGACGTTTGATGTGCCGAAAGTGAAAATGCATGGGTGACATGTCTGTTGTCACTTTGTTCAAGCAAGTGTATGGGTGAGTCATAAGGTTATCGATATTCCCAGTGAAAACCGCCGCAGCCAATCAGGAACTCAACATCAATATTAGAACGTTCGTTGTGGTGCAATACAACAGCCCAGTTTGATAACGTACCAAACCGCTTGCTCGTAATGACTACTTTCAGTTCGTCTCCCGGGGACACTTCCGGTATTTCGATTCCCGCTGACACCGGGTTTACAGGCACTCACAAAATGGCACTCACACATGCGACAAAAGGGGGAATACTTCTCGCAAAAATAATGAACAAGAATAATATTAGAAAATAATAAACAAGAATATTTAATATAAACTATTAAACAGATAAGAAATTATTTAGGTGTAATACAGAAAACAATTTTTGCATTTTTGTTTTTTTAACATTTGAAAATTAGCATTCAAATAATTGTCACTCAGTGCACAGGTAGTCGTAAAAGTTTGAAGTAAAACATATTTCAAACAAAGTAAAAAACAACAAACGATTAATATCGCTGCACCAATGTAAGGCTTTATAATTTCCATCTGCTGACATTCTTGACGAAATTCACTGTCTTCGGGTCGGACTGACGTAGTTATAAAGTTTTTTATTTTCTATCTATAAGCTCTTCCCGAATTACAATGTTTTCTGCATCTTAGGATCAAAGAACAGTATTGCCAAGTGAGTTAGTATAAAATGTAGAGCTTAACGTATATAGAGATATATCTGAGATACTGATAATGATATTACAAACTATTAAAATGAAATTGCTTGTCCTTATGTTCATCGCCCACTGGTGTCGACAACAGAAAACAAAATGTTTCTTCTTTCTCAGTCTCGTGAACGTGGATATAAACAGAAATCATGTATATATAAGTCTTGGGTAAATAGAGGTTTGTATCATTTTTTTTCTTCCTTGTGCTTTTTCCAGCAGTAGGGGATGCCGATTTCGGCTACCCGCACCGGGTACCCACTATGTCCATCATGGGAACACACATTAACTTTACACTAGCCACACATGCGGGCTCCTTTACACTAGAGACTGATACACTTGCGGGCTCCTCGGTCTGTGGTCAGAAGACTCACAAGGCCTCTCCAGCCAACACGTACACGAAAGACAAGGGACAACATCCGTGCGTTTCTCCGATCAACACCAGGCGAATGCCGGAGCAGTGCCCTACAAAACGGGCCACGGACCGCGCGCGATCTGTCCTTCCTCTTCCTTCTCCTATCCTCTCCCCTTACACACGCACTTACACTAACATGCACTACACTACCACATATTCCGGGAGACCAGTCGGCAGCTTAGAGCTTGTCCCGGCTGGGCGGTGCCCCGTTGGTGGGAGAGTTCTGGTTAGGGGGAAACCCCACTAACCGACGGTAGGTCGGCGCCGGATCTCGCTATTCAGCGGGGGAAGATCGCTGCCATCTCTCGAGAAAAACATGCACTACACTAACAGGACTAATGACCGAAGCAGTTTACGCGCCCGGCAACACGAAAAAATCAATCAATCAACATCCACGCCCAAGGCAGGAAGCGAACCTGCGACCCTTCAGATCGAGGCGCGGAGTCGGTACACGCTCTCATCACGTCGGCCATCCAGGTCGGCAAGTAACTCGCCGTGTAGGACAACATCGTCGTGTTAAAAATGGATGTTCCTTTCAAATCCGCAAACACCCTTACACTTCAACACAAACGTGAAACGTACACCAACGAAAGAGAATACAGTTCGCTCCAGAAAGAAAAGCGCTCAGGCTAACAGTTACGTGGAGGTCCGTTGTGTGGACACCCCTTTATAATAATAATAATAATAATAATAATAATAATAATAATAATAATAATAATAACAAATAATAATAATATAGATTAAAGAAGTCGAGGAGGATCTCAGACAAGCACACGTTACAATAAATGATGCAGAAAATAGAAAAGAATTCAGGAACACCATCAAAAACATACATTTGAAATCGAAAGCAAGAAGAGGCCAGGATGTAAATGGACAGCAGAGCGGAAGAAACAACAGTGAACACATGAAGAAAATATGGGCCCAGAGAAACACAAACAATCATCATAAAGTAATTCAAGTACATAAGCGAAATAATAATAATAATAATAATAATAATAATAATAATAAATTCTGTGGTGTCAGCGGAGATTTTGTGGTACTCCATGATAAACTATCTGGGGTCAATGAGGTATCTACCACAATAGTATTAAATGTAATTTTAATATGATTACATGTAGCCAGACACGTGTTTCGGGAACACTCTTCCCATCTTCAGTGGTTCTACAATTTACAATGAAGTACATAAACAAATTACACATGTATTAACGTCAACAAAATCATATATAAACAGTGAACAATAAAATAATTATTTAAAATTAGTACTTACCCAAGTAACACAGATTAAATGCTTAATTTCATGGAAAGTCGTCAAAGTATGACGCCATTTTGATCGTACGCGTTGAATCTCTGTTACTTGGGTAAGTACTAATTTTAAATAATTATTTTAACACAAACAACCAAATATCGGGGATCGTAAGAACAATGCATGCTTGTTTCTGTTTGTGTAGAATGGAGAAGCGAACATAAGATACTCAAGCGTTCGCAGAAACTGTTATTTGCCGGAGTGTGCATGAGAATTCCAAAAAGAACAATACGATTCTATCATCTCTCAGAATGTTTCCTAGAAATTTTCCAAGAGTATACGAACAGCAAATGTCGTCCGCCCTCCAACGTGTGGACAGTGATATACGAGTGTGAGTGTTTCAGTCTTGGAGCGTCTCTCGTGCGATATTTTCTCCATTCAGATATTTTTAGTTACTACACAGTCGTAAGACTTATTCTACCCAATAGTAGTTGACATATTCACAATTCACAATTGACATGTTCACAATTTTTGGCGTGTTGTTGATGTTTAATAATAATATCCTTGTATTCAATAAATTTGTTACAAGAATTGTGGTGCAATCCTTTAATTTTTAAGAAAATGAGCTTTACATGCAGTCCACGATCTATTTTTTTATTCTCTCGGCACTTACAAAAGTTGTTAAAACCAAATTTTGTGATCGATAAGGACATTGAGAGATCTAGTACTTTTACAAATAAAAACGGCTGTTTAATTATTTGTTTTGATCAGATTTCAACTTACCACTGCTGTAAGAATACAAACGTCTACAAAGAAACCAAAACGTTTTCTATGATATACTGCACCATTTTCTGTGTACAAATTTCTCTTCGAAACAACTATTCGGAATAGCATTGATTATTTCACCACAGCGGTTTTCTGTATATTTTAATCTGTGTTAAAGCTGTAGTTTTCATGAAAATAAATAGAATCAGAAGATCTTAAGAACACAATAATAGCTTTTCTGTAGAATGTTCTGTAGTGTTTTTTAAATTTCATATATAATCCGTACACAAGGAAAGTGACATCTAAAACGTTGTCATTTTTGAGTTAGACATTTATGCAATATACCTAAAAAATAGTATACTTCTTTATCTTAAAAATAGCGTATCTTTTAAAATGTTATGAAGATACATCACATAATACGCGGTGTACATATACTGCAATGTTTTATCTTCTGACAAGAATAAACGACTTGTTCAGAACAATATCTTTCTCTTCCAACAAGAACATTTTAAATACGTCAATTTTCTTGCCCATGTACGAATTTGTTTTTTTTAAGTACTTACTCCGATCTTTGTTCAGTTATCCATATGTGGTTTTCGAGATCCCCTTACGAATAGATAAAAAGAATTCTGATATCAGTTCAGAAAATGTAGGTTTCTTATAAATAACCAGGGAAAAATCATCGTATTTTTATGATTTGACGACTACCCACATCGGTTTGGCCTAGACTGATTTATGTAACGCACAAATGATACGGAAATAATATACGGATAATAATCGTACATGCTGTAAAGTGCTAATCCGTGATGCCTACGGGAAACTGTTCTATTTATCAACGATATCAATGTCATTCGAAAAAAAAAAACTCTTGATGACAGGCTAGTGAAATTTTAAAATTTGCGTCATGAAAAATGAACAGTTAATAAAAGGAAAACTAACAAAAGTCCCGTCATAATTATGTGATGAATCTTCTTCTCCGATATAAATTAATGACAAAAATTTGCACTAAGTTTTGAGTTCTGTCAATCAAGTTGAATTAGATTTACGAAATACATGCCTATCCATAAATTCAAAATAATGTTTTTTATGCTAGACATTCTGCATAACACATTAATTAAAAGTTCAAAAGTTGAACGCTGCTGATATTTTTCAAACCATACGTTTCCAATTGAGATGTGACAGCATTTTATGTTAAACTCTTTCTCAAACTCTTCAAACAATCAAAATAAAGAAACTCTTATTTATGATAATATAATAGGAACAAATAAGAACCACGAAATGTACAGCATTTTCAGTTTTTTCAGTACAAATTTGCCACTATCAAATTCTTCTTGAAATGCATTTTTATTTTATTAAAAAAAATCAGTAAAACTCTGTAGACTGGAAAACTATTTACCACAAATTATGGCATTCATACACATACGATATCACATAATGAGCATGTTCATAAAATTAAAATATATTGAGTCATAAAACCATCTTCAATTATTTTTCCAAAAAAAATAGAATTAAAAGATACCCAAACAGATACTTTTACACGAGTCAGGTCACTTAAGCTGTAATATTTTATTTCAAAAGCAGAAGTATTTATTGAAATGTCGGGTCACAAAATACACACAACACTCACATCTAACGGATCTAACACTACATGTATTTTGCGGTTCGTAATATTCACGATGCTCTCTACATAATTTTTACGGTAATCGCACGAAATTGCTAATATGATTTGTTTCTAGTGATAATTTGGAACAAATCAACACAACTGTAAAATAATGCAAAATAGTTTGATCAATATTACTGAAATTACTTCATTAATAAAAAACCCAATACACTACGAACAACAGTTCTTTACGGGAAAATCATGACTTGATTTTCTCAATATCGTATTTTATCGATGATTCTTTCGGAGCAACTTTCATACAACATTGAGTTACACATTCACTTTGATGTTATTAGAGTCGTTTATGTTCGTAAATTCCATCAAGAAACGATTAGTCTTTTACAAAACAATTCCTATTCTCCAAGTGATTACAGAATTCATTATACACGTTGTGATAATATATTCAAAACCAAATGAACGAAGTGAAGGAGAGCATTATTTAATATATTTACTTTTTGGAGAAAGAAAAATTAATATTTTAGCATCATCCTAGTCTTTAATGACTATATTTTGTGCTCACGTTGAAAGATATGTTTAAAAGCCCAAATTTGATGAATTTGATTAATTTCAACTTGCCTTTCATCGATTTCTTCATTCATTATTCATAAATCGTTTATTTTCTTCCCAAAACTTGTCGAAGTATAGTTAAGAGAATTCCTCACATGAGTGTGTTAGTTCTTATATGACTCGTGCTTTTATACGAATAAGTAGACGTTAACTGGAAAGGAGAAAGCGGTAAAAAGTGGTTTTAGCTATACTTGACCATTAATGAAAAACTAGTAAGAGAAAATTTAAGAAACTTCAGCGAAAATGAGACCTGTGCCTTTCGAAGAAAAAATTATCCAAAAATTTGCAACTAGTTTTTGTGAAAATTTCGATAATGTTGAAGTTTCATATAAAATATTCCCCAAAATCAGTATATCCATTTCAAATTAATTGGGTTTCAAGTTTGTCCAAATCGTTCGAGAAATGTCACTGGCGTGAGAACGGAGGGTGGGCAGAAGGACCTACCCCCCTCAATTTTAAAAGTTTCTCACTTAAAAAGATATTATTTTAAGTCGCATAAACTACACAGGTAATGAGCGACTAATACGCTAATAAAATGCAGTTACAAATCTTTTAAAATTTCAATAATTTTTCAAAATTGTATCGCTTTTTCTTGGTAACTTATCAATAATAAAATTTCTTTCAAATTTTCATTTCCTACGGACTTTCTAGGCACTCTCTTCATTCCTCACACATTAAAACACGTAATTTTCGTATGTTAAATCCTTAATAAAAATTAGGCATAATATGTGTAGATACAGTTACACTTGGCAGTGAAGTCAAATGTATGGGAACATTTGTCTACTGGTGTATTGTCACCGTTTCTATGTTTGAGTAAATATTATTGACTAGGAATATAAAATTTGAAAAAAAATTGCTTTTTTTACTTGTCGAAGTTAACATTGCTGTTGTAGTGTAGTCATTAACTCGCAGACCTTTTTAATTATTTATTTATTTTACGTGAAAAAACAGTTGAAACTGCGTATGACGTGCTTATGGGAACAAGTTAATTTTGTGCACATTTTACAAATTCTGTGATCCCTACACTAAGTCATATACTACATGAATTTTGAAATTTAAAATTAAAAAACTTCATATTTATCAATAATTAAAATCAACTTTTTTACATTATGACTTTTTAATTTTAGCAAAAACATAAATGCCTTAAATTGCATAATAATCGCATATATTGGAGTAAAAAATGTGAAGAAACCTTCATATCTCCTATGAAATATTGCCAATTTAGACGCATCCGGCAGAAATGCCTAAAAATTAGTAAAATAAAAGTAAACATCGGTCGAAAACAGCACAAAATGCTGAAACGAGATGCAGAAACTAGCAAGTTACGACGATTTCTTTTCTACCGTCTAAAATATATATTTAAAAAACTCAAGAGCAGGCTGGAAATTTTAGAACAAGTAAAACGTTTATGTAAATAAACAATTAAATGGATAAAGGGGCCCAGAAAAGTTGTTGGCTCTTTTATTGTTTTAGGCTGCGCATACCTATGTCAATTTTTGTGAAAATCCCTCATGTTGACTAACGGACGGAAGATTGACGATTTGCCATAAACCAATTATTCAATATCAAGGACCCACAAAACGTAGATTTTGATTACACAATGTATTATGGGAAAATATTTTCTACATATCGGAACAATAATTATTTCTTTCTTTGCTAACAGGGGCCCACAAAACGTGTTTTACTGTCGGAAAATCGCCGTTCTGAAGCATTCCAAACAGTTTTTTCTTGATCTTTATACTACGTAAATAGTTTACGATAAAGTAAAAAATACAAAACAAAAATTCCATTTACTGTACTCTATTGGTGTTTAAAATCAACTTTGTGTTTAATCGCTGCTATATCTCGTTCATATTTCAATATATTAAAACCATTTTAGATAATTGTTTTGAAGTGCGTATGGTTAAGAATAATATAGATATAAAAACATCAAAACAGTTTTTTCTTGATCTTGTAAATGATCTTCAGAAAATTAATTGATTATTAGCTCTAATTAAAATACAAACTAGTTACTTTGGATTAACGTATTCCACAAGACATCAATATATTTTGTACTAATATTTTTATGAATTTATATGCTCCGTTGAACACAAAAATCATCTGTGGAGAAATTAAATTACAGAAAGAAGAAACGGTGCAAATACGTATGACTCAAGTAGAGAATATTAATCAATTTTTCTTCATTAATTATAACTGAAATCTAATTGGATTTAATTTATTGAGACTCAAGTGAAGGAATTTTTTCATTTAATTAGCCAAGCAATATTTACTCGGAGGATAAGTCAAGGGGGCTTGTGCAGTTGAAATAATATTTAGGTCACTCTTAAACTTACGAAACCTGGAGATCGTCCTGATTTAGCAAATTCAATTTAATTTACAATTTATCTCGTTCACAACGCATTTCAACATTTTCTCACCGTCAATTTTCTCCCCTTATGTTGATGTGTCTTTTAGATTTTTTCCGTACTAAAATAAATTATATTCTATGTCGGAAAACTCGGAACTTCAAAGTCAAGTTCTCAAAATTCCTGTGAATGATCTAAAATATTACAAATAACGTGTTTCATACGTATTGTTTCCTCTGGTCCATTTTAATTATTGCTACGGTGTGCAATATTTAGGGAGATTTTAACCATTTTAATAAAAAAAAGAATGAGAAAAAATATTATGAAATACATTTATGAAGATAAATTAGAATTTAAACATTAAACATAAATTATTATATTACTCAGCAATCTCCAAATATCAATTATGCTCCATTCATCTATTAAAATAAAGCAATAGAATAATTCGAAATACTTCAATTAACTCACTTTGGTCTCCAATATTTTTATATTTCTTACTTTATTTGTTGAAGTTAAACGGCTTATAACATGTTCAACTCACAAACAAGACCCTTGTAACCTTTTCAAATAGTTTGATTGTTTATTAGAAAGTTCTTATTATTCGTATTACTATTTTGAATTATATCTTCGTGGTTAGCTCATTGGTCAGCGTACTCACTTTCCATGACGCGACCCCAGTTCGATTCCCGGTCGGGTAAAATTATAATGTGCGCTTTCCTTACAATGTCCCGGTGTAGGTTGATGTGTGACGATGAGAAAACTCTCTTCTCAGCTTGAGGAGGCTGCAAGGCCGTGACGCCACTGATAGGTCCTGGCCTGTTCAGAGGCGATTGCGCCAAAATACATACACACATTTTGAATTATAACTCTGTAGCAGGTTTAGAAAAAGCAGCAATTCTATATTTGCTATGAAAATAATCCTCGGGAGACTGAAAACAGTAGAACGACGCTTATCAAAGAAAATTATTTCTCAAAGGGCTGTTTGGTCTTTTCAATAAATTGGGCGACATACGAAACCGATATGTATAAAGAAGCAATGGATTGAAAAATCGTGTTTCTTTTCACCTGCACATGGAACATTCGTATTGAAAAAGTGCGTTAAAAATACGTAAATATTAAAAAAATGTACATTTCGGGATCTGTAATTTCTGATTGCCGCGCGATCTTTCGGAAGAAAATTACACTGTCGGACGGTGGCGGGAGCACACAGCGTTCTGGCTTGCCAGAACCAGTGCGCGTTTCGTGCACGTAAATGTGATACGTGTAAGCACGTAAATGTGATTTTCTACATTGAATAGAAATCTTGAAATAGAAGAGGTGAGTGAATCTTAATTTTTGCATACATACAGTACATTATTTTATTAACTGATTCCATCAACTTATTTATATATGTAGCCTTTGAATGAAAGTTAGAGAAATACAGTATTTTTATTTTTTCACATATATTACGTGTATTCAGAATGTTCACGTTCACAGCGTTTTTGTTTGTTTCAGTTTTAGTCTAGGTTGTAAAAGCATGTGAACATTTTTTGACTAACCGTGCGATTTAATCGCACGGGTTCTCACTAGTCAAAGAAAATAGGAAAGAGTTTCCACTTAGTCACAAATTGAATCTGGGGAAAAAAAAGAGTTTAGCTCCTCCTAAAAATATGATACAGGCGACAGGTCGTCTAAAACCCCCGAAAAGGAGAGGGAGAGAAAGATGAAACAGAGGGAGACAAAGTTATGAAGTGTGAGTAATTAAACAACGCAATGTTCGGGATTTGGCTCACTAGGTGTGTGATATTGTGCATTTAGTACTTCTCTGGACTACCTCCGGAGCGCATTGTCAAGTGTAAGGAAATTTTCATTTCATTTCACTTCCTTCGCATTACGTTTAGACAAACCACAAATTGCATCATAATTGGTCGAAGAGTGACGGAGTTACTTCATAACCCACTATTTGAACGGAGCTAATTGTGAGGCCCATCCATTTTGAAGTCTATTAAAAAGTTTTCACTTTGACGTTGAAGTAAATCAATAATTCTTGGTAACTTAAGAACAAAATGCAAGACATTAATTGTAACGCAAATTTTATTCTACTGATCATCATATATTTAATTTACAAACAGAAAATCTGAGATAAATAATTTTTAAAACGAACTCGACACATAATTTATTCCAACGATCCAGCTAAACTTATTCATTTGATTCCGAACTTTGGATTTTTTTCATACACAGAGAATTCTGTTCTCACAACAATCATTTTACAATGATATTAGAGTTCATAATTGACAACTTGAGATTAAAATATAATGATTTCTTAATAGTCTCGCCCTCCAGCGTTTTATTTCGTCACATTAAAACAAACTAAAACAGACAACAAAAAACAACAAAAACATGCACCTTCATCAAAACAGAGCGTAAATTACGAACCGCTTGTATATCAACGCATGATGTCTCCATGTCTTCCGTCCGGCTCGTGACAACTTAATAGAGCCCGCGAGAGCAAGGCGAAACAAGTTCCGACCATCGGCGAAACCCATGCATCACCCCACAACGTTTAAGGCGATTTAAAGATAACGACCATTTGATAGGTCTCATAGGTTCTAATCACCCACTGACCGCGTCCGTGGACAAACCACAAGCATCTGTACAGCTGCCTTTTGGGTTCGGAAGGAGAACACAATGTGACCGCGGTCTATTCAATAAAAAAAAAAAAAGCGGATTCGACCTGCCCGCGGAAAAGATCCTATTATCGCGCAATAAACGTACTTTTCGGACGACTGAAAGTCTTTTGGACACCGCGCTTCGCGTAAAGCGAGATAAATGAGCCACGGAGAAATAACGGTGACCGTCTGAGTATGCTGGAATCTACGCGGTTCCTGGAGAGGTAGGCAAGGAACTTGGAAATCCTCCGGTACTGCTGAGAATCTCTTCCCGGTGGAGTATTAGTTGAAGACTTGCAGGGGAAATTGAGTGTGTTAACGGGTAAAATATGTAAATTGTCGAAATATGGTTGTAAAATCGTAAAAAATTAAACCCCCCCCCAAAAAAACATCGTGTAACTAATTTGAATTTTCCAACCCTATCTGATATATTATTGCATTAAAATATATCTTTACAGATTAAATATATGTCCACATAAAACGTCAATATCTGGAATAAAAAGTTTAGAAAATGTTTCCCCTCTTTCTAGCATATACCCACCGTGGTAAATCATTAGTTTTGGTAGCATCACGTATTTGTAGCAAAATAAATAATAGTAATTAGCTTAGAATATTTTGTAATTATTACATATTCAATAATGTATTATTTTCTAAATATTAGATAATTGAAAGACTGGTTTTTTATGACCAAAAAACACATGCTCAATAGCAATTGTAATAATCTCAAAATTCATTCAAAAATATGTTTTTAGAAAGAAGACAATGCATTTGGAATCGTGACAGTAAAACTCCCCACTAAAAGTAGGGTATCCCTCTCTTTGTTAGTGTTATTTTTCACTACACTTACATCTCCATATTTTCACTAGCTTTGAAACCATTTTTAACCATTCATAATTTTTAACATCGCTTCATTATCTGTGCTAAAACAGAACTATCCTTATTTTAAAGAAATTTGAAAGAGATTAATTCCTAAAAACTGCGAATCAGATGTACAGGCATTTTTGTAAAACATGACTCACATCTAACACATGTATTTGTACATTATGTTTCGTTAAGTGTACGCATTCAACTCATTTAAATATTAATAACTAATAATATGGTAACTGATCTGATGGGGCAATGCTAAATTATTAAATAATTATATTAAAATTATTTAAAATAAAACTCTTCAGTGATTTTAAAATTTCTTTCGTATATTCCCAATAAATAGTTTTGCGATGAATTTATATTCCTTAGAAGACTTTTGTCTGTCAATCGAAATGTTCGTTTATGAGCGTCTCATTTCATTTAGTAAGTACACAGATCTTTAGTGAAGTTTAACAATAAATTTCGACCTTGTTAATTTATATAAAGTTACCTTATATAGAAACAGACACTCTCAATGCACCGTAATTTTTCAATATTTATTTCTCTCAATGTAAAAGATTTATAATGAAATTTTCTTCCTCTCCCAAAAAAATTAATTACTATAATTTGTTCCCTTCGGAAGTCATTTTGCAATTCATGAAGTTACCAGTCGCGTTGGGATGGATTGGGTTCCGGTGAATTGTAAATAACATTAAAAAATATAGTTAAAATGAATTTTAATTCTTTCACAAACAAAATCATCCTGAAAGAACAATATAGAACCTGATGATGGTAATTAGAATATTTAGGTTATTAGGTTATTGAGATACACATTTGAAGTTAGATACAAGCAACATTTTATCACTTTCGCCCCACTTACTTTATAGTTTATAAGTTTCAGAAGCTTGAATTTCGCAAAATTGATGTAAAAAAGGTCGCTAATAACTATTTAGTTATAATATATAATTAATAAATAATATATAAAATAGTTCAAATAAATAAAAGAAATTAAATATTTTACTTAAGGTAGGAAATGAAATTCAATGATGATAATATTGCAGTAACAAGGACATTTGATATGTTCTCAAACAAAAGCAAAGCATGATATACTAAAAACAATGCAAATTGTGTCCTAGGTCCAGCAGATTTCCTTTTAGGGGAAGGGAGAGAGAGGAAAAAAAGGTTGAAAGGTGCTGATAATTACAATAATAGAATGAATACCTTTTAAACAGCTACTAGTAAAATCGTTTTTTTTCAGGGCATGCGTAGTGAGCTAAAAGTTCAATTTGTAGCATTAGTGCTAAAAGTGAGACGATGACCAAGTGCTCAGATAAATCTGTGAAAGCAACAAAGAAAACAAAATAATTTCGTCTGACCGCATCAGCTACTACAGACCATAATGTATCATTAAGTGATTTGTATACTCGAATAAAAATAAAATTAAAGTCAGTAAGGCTGTCAAAGAAAATAGTGTACAGCACACATGATAGAAGTGATTTTATTTTGCTCGTAGGATTTCGTCACCCAGGCTATCGGCCTCTTGTCGCAACATTTCCTTCCCGCAAAATAAAAGGTCACATTTACCACTCGTAACGTAAATCACTATTTCAGCACTCCTCTGTGGAAAACACTAACAATGTTCACAACTAACTGAATGGAAAGTTTCACTCTATGGTATGCGTACGGCAATATAGCACTTTGCAGCGCGCGTGCCACAACGCAGTCATGGCCATATGACAAAACACCAAATAAACCAAACATTGAAGAGACATGAATTTACAAGTCCGTCGTTTCACATATTTTGGATCACCTTACAAGTGTTAACTTTCATGATGAATTCTTACCAAAAATATTTTGTATGTAATTAGTATGGAAGTGTCTTGCATTTAATTTCAAAATTAAAATGCATTCGTACGTCAAACATACTTTCTAGACTAGTTACGCAAATAACTAGTATAGGTCAGTTTCTAGGAATTGTTTGGGGATGCCTGAATCCTATGCAAGTAGTTAAGCGTTGGTTTGTATAAAAAGAAAGTGAAACCCTTTGGTCTATTTTTTAGACAGCCATTAGAAAAAACCGGTTCTTTCACGGCATGCAAAGCGTGCTTAAAGTTCAATTATTAACAATACTACTAAGAGTGAGACGATTCTCATGTGATCTGATAAATCTGTGAAACCTTCAAAGATAAAGTACTTTCGTCTGAGTCCATCAGCTACTGCTAACCTTAATAAACCATTAAGTAATGTGAATACTTGACATAAAATAAAATGAAACTGTAAGGCTGCCAAAAAAATGTGTACGACACACGTGGTAAAGATGATTTCATTTTGCTCGTAAAATTGCTACACGAGGCCTATTGGTCTCGTGTTGCGAACCTTACAAATCGCAAAATAAAAATAACTTTTATCACTCAAATCATAAATAACTATTGCTTCAACGCTTGTAATTTTTAAATAATTGGCATTTATTTATTTTACGTCAAAAAACAGTTAAAACTGCGTATGATGTGCTATGAGGATAAGTGAATTGTCTGCACATTTTCAAATTCTGTGATCGCTACACTAAGTCATATACTATTTGAAAATCCTACATATGCGCCGGGGTCAATTGCTGTCTGGCACCGGGACAGAAGTGACGGCCGTTGAGAAACACATTGCTTTACTTCGTGGGCTATTCGCTTGTTACCTGTGAGCACGTGTGCTTTGTTTCGGCGATCCGTCTCGGAGCAGAAATGGGTTTATGAGCCCCAAAGCCACCTTACGTACGTGACTTTGCGAAAGGCGCAAATCGCAAAAAACAAGGTCATCGGAGGTGCGGTCCAGAGAATTCTAAGGAAACCTCAAACATCCTTGGAAATCTCGTTTTACACGTATTAAGACAGAAATACTACCAATATCCTTGTGGTTTAGGATATGCCATTGTTCGTTTCGATTTCTGAATAACATCTGGGCCATGTATGAGAATTGTACGAAAAAGAGAACAACTATTGTGAGAAAGTAATTTTCTTGTTTCATTTTCAATTGAGGAGATATTTCCGTGTTGCTTACAAGGATTTGCGTAAACTGCATCGTGAAGCATCATTATGTTTCTAAAATTTCTGAGAGATTATATTTTTGGGAACAATATTTGGCTTATCAATAGAAGAGTTTCTTCTTGTAAAATTTTCGATTATGATAAGCAATCGTTTTTTCAACGTATGTGGAAAAATATTAGATTCCTCATGGCTATATAATATGAGCAAAATATGTGAAGGGCTGAGTAATAAGTTTTACAACTGAATTATAAGAATATTATTATTTATTAAACACACTGCGGAGGTCATTGAGAACAATCATTAATATGATTCGTTATGAACCATCGTTAATAGATTTACATTCGAATTTCAGACCATTGGTTTACCTCAATTAATGACAAAGAAAAACACCTTTGAATAAAATTTTAGTCACATTATTAATAATCACGTGTCACGATACACCCAAGATTTAGGCAACTCTAGAATTGATTAATTACTTATAACCGAAAAAAGAATATTCTTGTTTCAATAAACAAGTGGACTTACTCGTATGAAGAAAGATAATCAAACTACATAGCTATTTATGTCATAACTCACTAAGTCACACGCGATTGTGCACATGGTACTGCAGTATCACACATTTAACAAAAACATAAAAAATTAGAAACCAACTAACAGAAACATTACTATAAATAAGTGCAGTTTTCTGAGACATCTACCCGAAGCAAATATGTTGATGTGATGAATGAAGAGGATTTTACTCTTCCTCAATTTTTTAATACGCATGCGTGGAAATCACCGTCAACTTGCTATCCAAACTTAGTCATGCATGAGCGCACACATGTTCACTAACACACGAAGGACCCGCGCAATTCAGCAGTGGCTTCGCGTACAACTGTAAACAACTTCTACAACACGACTCTTTTGAAGAACGCGACCAAATATTTGAGAACACAGAAGCACCAACAAGGATTTCATGACAAAACATAGAATATTATGAAGATGTAGACAAAAGAAAATTTAAGAGTCAGGAGAGTAAGGAAAACTTGAATCTACGAGTGAGGTAAAGAAGTTTAGGACTTGAAATGTTTCTTTTGAAATTAGAGGAGAAAAATGTTTGGCATAATATAACTACGCCAAATAGTTTCATATTTTTACAAGCATCACAAATTATATCACAGAAGTACATCCATTAAAGGAAAATATATCCGCTACGGCTAATGAAAAATATAACCACTGACTGAAAAGTATTTATTAAGTTTTGCCGAATAATATTTACCTGAATAACTATTAATTTCAAGATCAATTTTTGAAAAGAAAGCTGTTATCGCAGGAACTTCAGCGGTTTTGGAAAATATTTTACAATAACTTACGCACACACAAGAGTGAAAGCAATACTTTTACCACGCTCATAATATTACTGATATCGAATTCGCTAGTGCAGCACAGTAATTTAGGAAAGATAAAGAGGACAGATTTTTAGGCGTAAAATGAAGTAGACTTTGATGTATGTAACAATTAACGCGAGGAGAATCATAATTATTTGCATATTCACAATTACTGGACTTCAGAATGTTGATATAATAATATATTCCGATTAAGTCCAATTGAATCCTCACAACATGTATAAAAATAAGGGAGAAGGTATATCAATAGAAATCGCCCGGCATCTGTTTTGAACTTTCATATAAAAATAGACACAGTGGTTAATACAAATGCTTTTGTTTAATAGAAATAAAAAATTACAAATTCTTTCCCCATAGAAAAGTTGCTGCCACTTTCGCTCAAAAGATTTACTAAACAATGTAAACCATTACAAAACGTTCTAAGAAAATGTCAGGCCGATTGTCTGGAGAAATATGCAACAGTTTATTGTATTTTCATTTCTGTAAATATAACTATCGATGAAACATTAGCGAGAAAGAAATCTAGCTTAATAAAACTGAGCACTGAATTCAGAAGTTAGAATCACGCACCGAAAGAAAATATGGATGTAATTTCTAATTCTTCAACAACAAAATCTTTTTGCTGAAATATGACAATAGCAACAGCCGTTTCTGAATACACTGTTCATGTCATATACACTCACATTCGTTTTAGTGTTCGTGTATTGTTATGCAAGAAGCAAGAAACATTTCATCACCTGTGAAATATTTATCTACCGGCAGATGTATCGCATGAATACAAAACTCTCATTCTGGCCTAGATTCCAACGCCTCCTTGTCCACGTGTTCTATAAAAACGCATTGGCACATTTTGTGATGCAGTTTAGTGCCTACAGAATTACAAGACACTTAAAAACATTGTAGAGCGCTTAAGTAAAAAATTTAAGCATCCAAATATTAACAACGATTTCGGTATCAATCATCATGCAAAATAATCTTATATAAATATGTTTTCACCCCTAACTCTTCACCAATTCAACGCTGTCACTGTCACACAAGTTTTGTCAAAGCCCCGCCCCCACCCGCATCCCACGTGCTAGACATGTGCACACACACACACACACACACACACACACCCACACACACACAGTGACTCACCCGTTGGTTCGCAGCTGACTCGGCACCCCTTACTCGCTGCTTGTCTATTCCTCCGCTTCTTCCTCCGCTTTCTACCGCTGTTTCTCGTCTTCTCCTTCTTCTATTCTTCGTTTCCCGCGCGCGGCCAGTGGTGTCAGCGACGGCGGCGGCGGCGGCGGCGTCGGAAGCGACGGCGGCCGCTTTGGGGCGTCGAGACGCCGCGTCACCGGCGGGTTAGCGCCGACGTCCGTGCCGGCGACGACGGCGGCGGCGGCGGCGGCGGCGGCGGCGACGGTGGGTGCCTCCGTTGACTTGCGTACAAGTAATCACCCAAAGAAAAAGAGACGGAACTTTTGCACCCAATCACAACCGTTCACTTCGCCTCATGTCCCCCGTCTCTGTCTTTCCGGGCGGGCGGGCGGGGGCGGGGCAGGGGATGCTTCTTCCGACTTCACTCCTTCACTTACTTCCTCCCCCGCGCTTCTCGTCCTCTCTCTGTCACTCTCTTTCTCCACCCCTTCGGAAGCACCGTCTCTCTCCGGAGGCCCTCTCTTTCCCTCTCACTCGTTCCCTCCCGCGTTACGTCTGTTTGGCTCTGTCTCGCTCGCGCACGACGTGTCCAAATGTTAATTAAAATCCCTTCGTCTCTTTCTAGATTCCCCTTCTTTTGTGCATGCGTACATATATATATAGTATTTTCTTCGCAGTGCCGGGGAGGGTTTTTGAAAGAGGGCGGGGCGACCGCGCGGAAGCGGTAGTGCGGGCGGGCGCACGCGCGCGCGCACGCACACACACGCACGCACACACTCACACGCACACGGTGGTGGCACTGCGTCACCACGAACCGCGAGTGACAGCGGCCGGGTGACACGCGGTGATAAAGTTAGCAGGCGAAGGCACTGTGCGGGGAGGTGGGGGGTGGGGGTGTAAGAAGTTTGGCACACGCGGGTGCACGCACACGCACTCGACGAGCCGGCGCGTCCCGCTCGCACGCACGCACACACACACACGCGAGCACGCACACACGTGGGTTGGCAGGCGACGGGGGCCGAGCACCGCGCGGGTACGCCGTCTTGCGTTCAGCTGGCGGCCGGACTGTGCCGCGGCGGTAGCATCGTCGTCTTGGGCCGGCGGCGGCGGCGGCCGGTGGCGGCGGTGGCGGCGGTGGCGGCGGTGGCGGCGGCGGCGGGAGGAGGAGGAGAAGCCGGAGGTGGAGGCACCGGTGCACATGTCCCGCCTCGACCACGTGACGGCGGGACTCGCACGTGCTTCCAAGGGGGCGAGAGTGGGGGTGCCGCGGCGGCGGAGGGGTGGCGGCGGCGGTGTGGTGGTGGAGGCGGCGCGTGGACACGCGCGCACACGACGCACGCGTGGGTGTGGCGGCGGTGGCGGGTGGCCCCCCGGGGGCGGTGGCGGCGGCGGCGGCGGTGGTGGCGGTGTCCTGCGCACCTCTGCAACGCCGCCGAGCGATCTCCTTGCGTGAGAAGAGTGAAGGCGCGGGCCGAGCCGGCACCGGACGGCTGGCGGGCGGTGGAGGTGGCGGTGGCGGCGGCGGCGGCGGCGGTGGCGGCGGTGGCGGTGGCGGCGGTGGCGGCGGCGGCGGCGAGGCGGCGGCGGTGGCGGCGACTGCCGCGCGCGCGCGCTCTTTCCTCCACGCCGCTCAACTCAACTTTTTTAAATATATGCGTGGAAATGCGAACGCGCCGATGATCTGCCTGCCGACCGGCCGGACACCCCCGCCCCTGGGGAGGGGATGGGGCGGGAGTCGAAGTGGGGACTCCCGGAACTAAACGGAGTTTCGTGCATGGTAGAGCTCACCTCTCCGGATTGTAATAACAAACTTATCGATACATTCAAAATAGAATTAAATACATTATTCTACACGATTTAAATTATAATTTTATTTATAATATTTTTATATTATTTTAAAAAAAAATTAATTTTTTTTTAGCAAGTTCCAAATTATGCGAAGTATTTAATGCTTAATAAAACAACTTATTGTATTATAAGTGTGGTGTAATAATTTTCATCACTTTGTAAGTGTGAAGACTTCTCTAACAATTATCTGCAAAGTTCCTAAATTTTGGAGAACTATATTTCTTTATACATAAAAAATAGACTATGTTATGGCGGATGGCTCGTATATGAATGTAACATAATTTTTAAAATGTTTACAGAGAATAACATTTCCGGTTGCTTTACACGACACTTCTATTTCCAACGTGCTCTTTCATTCAATTCTCCATCACAACAATTCTTCAGCATTTCTCTTCTCTCAAATGTTATTGAAAAATCACTTCCTGTCAGGATTTTGTTCGCACCAGCCGGAAATTTTAACGGATAGTATTACATTTGTTTAGTCATCTGTAGATGTTTTAACATTGCCTGAGTAAGGAAGGATACAATTTCTTTTATTTAACCTTAACCAATAATGCGCTCTAGATATTTTTGGCAGGAATGCAAATATCAACACGTTTCATATTTTCCATTGAATACAACCTTCATAGCCTCTTTTTTTTTTGTTCTCAAGTTCAGAACACTCAATATATTTTGCTTTAATTCGCATAGCTTCACAGACTATTATATTTCACTGACTATAATAATTATACAAAATAAAGTTCAAATTCATTACGGTAAGGCCTACAGAGGTAGTTCGACAGATAATCGCTTGTTAACAATGTAATAATTAAGTACTAATTCATGAACTTATTTCTTAACATTCTATAAATCTTCTGTTTCCGAGAAACATTAAAAATTATTTCGTTTTCGTATTAATACCTGAATAAAAACATTAAAATTTCCAAGGGTGCTATCGTGGATAAAACTGCCCTCAGATTTGTATAAATGAATAAACACAGCATAAAATATTACTATAAGGTCTCCCAATTTTAAGTTGCAAGGAATTCCAGCAAAATTCTCATTCCTTTACTTTAGGCCTGTGTGATGAGGTTCCCTTTGATTTTCTAAATTCGGACATTTGTAATTATCCAAACATTTATACATACATTTTTGCATCAACATCAAATATCGAATTAACCAAGTTTCTGAAAACTTTATAGTTTGAACATGGAAAAGGGTTTGATTGTTAACAACAGAGGGAATAAATAAACACTAAGAGTAAAAAAATGATCGTAATTTGATATTAAATACTGAAAATGATACTGAAACATCCTAAGTTAAAACAGACCAAAATTTTTGTAAATCAATATTATTTAAGAATAATTTGCACTGTTGAATATTCTAGAACATTTATAATAGATAAATGAAATCCTTTTTTAAATACAGTTTTGTGGAATGGTGATCCCCTTCTCCAGGTCATCTAAAAATAATGATAAAGTTGGAAATATGAGACTATTACATGAATTGAATCAATGTACCAAATACCGCTCGCGAGTCGCAATTGCGGCACAACTCAAAAAATACGAACTTTGTCACTCCAGAATTAAACATTGCTCAACCTTCCAGCAGCATTTCTTACAGTACAGTATTCCACCAACACATTACAGAAATGTGAATGCAAGAATGTTGCATTTCAATACACGGTGAAAACTTCAAACTCATTTACCTCAACAGCTGATTTTTTTAGTTGTGACACTATTGCAGCACACGAACGATATGCGAATAACAAACAAATGACGGCCGTACTCTTAAAATAATGTCAGATCTTACCTTCAGTTTTACTTCTGCTTGAACGATGTTAATGTATTCAATTGAAGACAGGAGTAGTTCAGGCTTCATTATAGAACACGAATGACTTTCTCGCGCACGAGAAACAAATTTTTATTGAACGCGTGCACTACGAAGGGAAGACTGTTAGAAACTGAACCCTTTCGGTGTTCAACACACACCTTGCCCACAACCCTTTCCGACGCGCGACCTTCATCCACGCCGGCTGGCGCGGAGGGAAAAGAGTCAAGGGCATCCCTTCGTCAAACTCGGCTGAAAAAACCCTTCCGTCGGGCGTCGAATATAGTGGTCTTTTTATAACAAATCACACAGACATACGCTCGGTAACAGTTATTAATGTTATGAGTAGGGAACGGACTTTATTGTAATAAAAAAAGCAAAATATGTACATGTATATGTACTTATTTTTTCAAAAATATGTAAGAAAAAATAGGAAATATGTGAAATAAATATTCGTTATAATGTTTACAATTCCATTCTTCAAGCGTTTTCCGAGCAGAGTACGTTGCCGATCAGAACTTTACATGGATTCAGAGAGACTGAATGAAAGTTTTACATCTACAAAAGCAATTATTCGCTAGTTTCTTCCGAAACATAATACTGTCGCCTGTGATAGAACGGGGGTAAAGGGAGAATATTCCCACCCGAACTCCAGAAAAGGAAGAAGACAACGATCTGATTTTTTTTATCGAGTTTTGGGGGGTCTATGAAACACGAGTAAGCACGTGGTTGAAGATCCTTCTGCTTCACATACTACATCCGCTCATCGCTGATCCCGACTACGCTGTTTCCAAGAAGCACTGGGGCGGGGGGGGGATAAGTTTGGCAATTAATAGCAATTGTCTGGCGTTAATACAAGCGCATTGCGTATTTTTTAAGTATTTCAGTAACTAAGTTAGTTTTCAAGTAACATATATTTCGAACATCACAAGTAAAATCTTCATTTTCGACCTATAAATATATTAAAATGTAAAGAAATATGTAGCTATAGATAAAGTATGTAAAAATATGTAATTATACCAAAATATGTAAAAATATGTAAAATAAAAATGGTTCCAATTCGTTTAGAATGTCGTGGTAAGTGTAAAAAATATTAGTGAATGCAGGTATCTTGTCCCTGTAAAAATATGTATTTACATGAAAATCCGTTCCCTAGTTATGAGTAAGAGGTGTATTTTAATGAAATATCTTCTTTTTTTCACTTTAAAACAATGCCGTTTAGTGTAGAAATTAATTTCATGTAATTTCAAAAAGAAATGAGCCGTTTTCATTGCATTTTTCGTCGATTTTGACTAATAAGTCGTTTTTTACTCTCTTCCGTTATTATTAATGCTTTTTCGCTGTTTATCGATTTTATGTCATTTAATGTACTTCCTTGAAATAATATTCGAGATGCAAGAAATGTTCCCACAGAATTCCTGGGTAGTGTTTTCGATTTCTTCGCTCAGAAAGTGTAATGTCAGCCGTTGTGATTATGTAATCTAAGGTACCTGTGACACCTATGAATCACCGCGATTGTCGGTTTGGGTCAATTTCGGGTTAACTAAAGACAGATTTCCTGGTAAAGAACAGTCCAAATCAAACGTTTGCGAGCTGAGTTCACTTGAACGAATGGAAAAAGCGTCGATTACATCAGTATCAAATCCAACAGCTTGATATGTCCATCCAAATTGGTTTTGGTCACATTTTTCACTTCATTTTTCTTTGTATTTAGGGCATTTTTAAAACTTTTTAAGAGCATTTTATTGGAAATTTGAAGGATGTTTTAGGTCAACAAAATACGCCTCCTAGTTATGAGGCTGATGTATTGCAAATAACAGCCGCTGAAGAAGTTTTTAATCGAAGTGTGAACGGTCGTTTGTATTACTCCTTCACTTTACATTTGCAGATGGAGCGCTGCGTTCTGTGTACATAAGGTCACCGCCGACTGAATGAGAATTGCACGTCTACAATAGATACTCATCAATTAGATATGATATAGATGGCGGTGAGAGGGATACAGGCCCGCTCATTGCAGGCTATGGCAGAGTAGATGCGGGCAAGGACATAACTACTGCATAATAGTTCGTCCTATTTTAGACTACGGAGCGGCCTGCTGGGACCAGTACAGAAAAGGGCAAATCGAGGCGTTAGATAAAATTCAAAAACGGGCCGGAAAGTTTGTAAATCATGGACGCGTTGATGGACGAGATGAATGGGAACCCTTATCTAAGAGACGGAACGGGCGCGTTTATGCGTAATGTACAAGACATACAAAGCGGACTCAGCATGGGCAGACCTCAGTAAAAGATTACAGAAACCTGATTATATCAGCAGAGGAGACCATCCTGGAAAATACGATGTAGAAAGCAAAGAACTGATGTAGGCAAGTTCTCCTTTGTGAATCGTACTATAGTAGATTGGAACAAACTACCTGCAAAAAGCATTAGAGACTCTTCCTTCTAATGTAGTGAAATTTAAAAATATACTTAATTCTATGTAGGTCATCATTAATAATACTGTGACCTTTATTATTATTATTATTATTATTATTATTATTATTATTATTATTTTATTAATTCATTATAATCGTTAGTATTATTAATAATATGGTCATGTCCCTTATACAGTGAAGTGAAGTGTAGTGTGGTGGGGGCACGGGGCAGGGAGTGTAGTGTAGTGCAGCGCAGTGAAATGAAGTGAAGTTAAGCTGTAAGTCAACGTACAGATAACTCAAAATTAATTATAACTAGGATATCAATCTCTAATTCTAATTGTAATTATCATAATAGTTTTGTAATTGTCTTTGTAATAGATCTTCATAATAGTTTTGTAATTGTCGTATATCTAGTTCAAAGCGAACTTTAATAAATCTATCTATCTATCTAATAGATAGTATGTGCTGAAGAGAAATAAAAATATTTTCCGTACCTTTTGTGAATAGCGTGTTTTGCTGATGACAAAGTGTATTGTTCTGCAGCTCTGTAGGTCTTTCTCATGGTATTGAAAACACCTTTTAGTTTCCCTCGCGGGAATAATTCACTAGCCCTACATTACTTATAATTAACTTACTGCCAGAACCTACTCTCGCATGCCAACGGAAGTGGATTTGATTTTACGCAGACATCACAGAAACGACAAAAACGAAACAAGCACTTTTCCTAGTCTGTCTGAACTGGTGTCAGCAGTGGTAAGATGCTGTTAGACATTGACACTATTCGTGTATTCTCGGATGTGTGTTTGGTCTCTTACATTCGAAACAACATTAGTTCCTAATTCTACTAATGTATAATGGACGAGTAATAACTGAGTGTTCTCGACCGTGTATGATTCAATACTTCTCGTAATACCTCTTCATTTCAAGAACAAATAATATTCTGAATAAAAAACATATTTTCCTGGAATATGGGTGCTCATCCGCAATCATCAGCTACTTGTACAACTCTTCATACGACTCATTTGATTAAATTATTTTTGATGGACGGCGGCGGCTATTAAAGAAACAAGTTTTGTGTTGATGTTACATCAAACCTATATCTTTCAACATTATATCTACGTCATCCCCAAAGCCCTTTTTTATTTCCTTTTATAATAAATTAACCAACAGCTAGACACTGAATGCGTTTGTTCGAACAATAACGATTTTCGTTCGTTTTATTGATTTGGCGTTAGCATTGAGCATTGAAAAGAGATCAGGTTAACCTTTGTAATAAATATCTCTCAGTCTTATTAAAATCGTTCGGATCAAACATTATAGAATTGTTAAGAATTAATAATTAAAATAAATATTAACAGTTATTTTAAAAATGACGTTAATTTTCTCATATTCCTAGATAAAAAAGAGACTAATTGTGAATCATTAAGAACACGCATTTTATTATGACGTTCATTATAACACCCAATTGGTGCGATATTCAACTGCTAGGGTACCGTCATAGATACAATTCTTAACGGATGCCGGCCGCTAACATTGGCTTTTCCCTGAGTTGAATTGAGTTGTTATTTTTAAAGAGAAGTATGACTAAAAATATTTTGTGTGTCTAAGACATTCTATTCTTACGTTTAGCACTAGTTTGCCAAGCGTAATTCCATGTTAATATTTCCACAGAAGAAATCTTTTTTTACTGATTTGCAAGACTGATTCATCGTTAACATTTATGATTTGACGCTTAAAAAAATGGAAGGAAACGAAAATATTATATCTAATGTATTTAATAGACGGAATAGTTTTAAATCTCCTGACATGCTACACAATTTCATAAATAGACTTCAGAAATTGACTTTAAAAATAACTTTTTTTACATGCATTTTCCTTCACACTACTTTATTAAAAACATGAGAATTAAGTACGAGAAGATATAGAAATATAAATTCAGAAACAACAACGTGTTTTTTCTCTCATTTATTCAGAGAATGAAAATTTTATCTCAACATTTGCGACTTCCAGAGTTGATCTGTACTTTTCTCTTCGACTGCAGAGCGCAACCAGGGTAATTCGAGATTTCTATTTAAAACAGATTTCGTCTTCAGTCACGTTTACTTCCTAGAACAACTTTCAAGTTTGTTATCCCGGCGTCAATTATAACGAACAGACATTTTAGGCATTAAAAGTACAAACACGAATGTTTTTACCCTAATGAAGAAATAAGTATTTTAAGTCCTATTAAATGTAGTTCCTTAATATTGTTAAGCCATGAAGTTCATTTATAATTAATGTAGAAGGTGTATGTGAGTATCTCAGCAACATCTTTGCCTCGGTAGTGGTCTTGATCGGGAGGTCCTACGTTCGAATCCCGACGGTGGCGAATTTTTGGCGCAAGCTAGGTATCTAGATCGAATTCAGTCACAATATGGAGAATAATACTAGCGGCTGACTGCTCCGATAGGTAATTTTTCGTGGTTTCCCCGCTCAACATATGAGAATGTCCCAGCAATATCCTTAGAAACGGGCCATGACTGCATACAATCTTTCCTTTTCTTGTCATATCCTCACCCCTTTACTTACTCACTTCCATGCACTACATTACCACGTATATCGGGAAACCATCGGGAGCTTAGAGCTTGTCCCGGCTGGAGCGCTGTCTCATCTCATAATCCGGCGTGTAGGTGGGTGATGGACCATCTTGTGAGGGGGAGGGGGCAAGACCCGTCTTGGGAAATAACATGCCAAACCTCAAAAACCAAGTAGTAGAAAGTTTAGCTGCGAAACCTACAGTAAGAGATACAGAGAAACAAATGTAAGATGTAGATTTCTGTGGATTTGTATTTGGAGCTGAAGGTTTCGGGAAATATGTTCCATAGGCCGCCGGATAACGATGTGGGAAAAGTTGGGCAATATTAAGAAACAGCAATAAAAAAAACACCTACATTTTGTTGTTTAGAGGATTGAATTTAGAAACGTTAACTGTTTTAAACTGCCTCTATTAGTAAATGCGGTTACTTTTGGGACCTTACCAGCGTGTTTAAAGTCAATTTTTATCTCTAGTGTTAAAAGTTAGACGATGATCAAATGTTGAGATAAAAGTGACAAAATACTTTCGTCTGATCAGCTACAACCATGGAGCTCAATGGCTACACTAGCTCAATGGCTACACTAGCTCCATGGCTACCTTAGCTATAGCTCCATAGCATACCAATAGCTACCATCGCAATAGCTCCATGGCTGCCTTACCCAATTAAATGATGTGTATACTTCAATTAAAATAAAAGTCAGTAAGATGTCTAATGAAAGTATATGACACACGATAAAAGTGACTTTCTTTAGCTCCTAGGCTAGTGCCGCTGGGCTTGTCGGCCACGTGGCGCAACTCTTCGTACTCGCAATATAAAATGTTAATTTACCACTCGTATGATAAATAACTATTCTGTAACTTCCTTCGTAACATTTTCAAATACGAACATAAACCAACATATAGCTAGCGCTTTATTAAAAGTCACGTAAAATTAAAATCATCCATGTATAGAGACCATAAAAAAAGGTATTCACACCAGAAGAGATTACACTGGCGCATTGTTTTCAAAATTAAATTGAATTATTATTACAGTATGTTAGTTAGAATATGACACAAGGGTACACAGATATTGGGAGAACGGGCAGGGAAGCCACAACCCCTCTAAATATTTTCAGTGACCCAAAGCCGTGCGTGATAAAACATATTTCCGTAATTACTTTCAATCCCTGATTTTCCCTTTTTTAGATAATTAGGGACTTTTTAATGTTGTTTAATTTAGGTCGCTTTATAAACAGTTGACGTCATTAGCGGCAACTATTATTTTATGCGTAAGTTAAAACATTAAAAATGTATACCAAACGATAATTATAGTTTGTTTCATGCATGTTCCGTCAATGTTTTTTACCTCATTAATATTGCTATTATGGAACTAAGAATTATACTAGTTTTACTCTCAACATATTTTTGAAGCTGCGAAGTAGATGGTCCAATGATTCATTTATTTTTTGTAGTTTTACAGCTTTTAAATTGCTGAGGCCATTGGTGACCGGATGTGTAACGGGAAGAAATGGGTCCTGAAGGTTTTTCGCAGTTCATGGTCCGCTGTGTTGTTGCTGCACTGGCACGTGTGTGGAAAGATAAGAGATATCACTGATCCGAGCTGCCACCATACGTATTCGATTCTCGCCACACGCTTACTGGTATTAAACACATCAAGTAAATCTCAGGTATTCTGACGAGATTGAATTGAATTGATTTATATTACGTGGTGAGACTCTGGCCATGAGGCCTGCTCTTCCGTCAAACCATGCAAATTTCTCTAGGCTCCTTTCACCAACTAGAGGAGAAAGTTCAACCCAACTGAATCAACTGCCAAAATATTCTCACTAAGACCATTTTCTCACCCACCACCACTACACATTAATAAACACACAATTCCATGGACACCACAAAACCAATCAGTAAAATACCTCGGAATGAATTTCGACACAAGACTCAACTGGAAAACACACATAACACTAAAACAACAACAAGCAAAAATAAAAATAGCTCAACTAAAATGCCTTGTCGACTCCAAAAGCCGGCTATCCCTAACAAATGCCATTACAATTTACAAAGCAATAGTCAGACCATTAATGCTCTACGCATGTCCCATCTGGACCAATGCATCTATTTCTAACATTAATAAACTTCAAATTGTACAAAATAGATTCCTCAGATTAGCGACACATGCCCCCATGGTTCATATCTAACGCCCAACTTCATAAAGAACTGAATATATCACCGAGAATCAAACATTGCCCATATTTCCAATAATTTTTACTCCAACCTAAATACAATTAACCGAGCCGTCCACTACAACCTGGCCACTATAATTGACTTCCCTACTAGAATTAAGAATAGATTTCCTTCCGAAGCGTTCTTGAACATTTTCTCTACTAATTGTCCATAGTAGGGGCTCTTGTAGTTTCCTACACCTATAGTAAAGTAGTTTAAAGTTTTTAGTGTTAAGTTTAGTATAAGTTACAATGTAAGTCAGCAAATGCACATGAGATAGTAATTTAGTACTGATCTGAGTAATTTCCAATCACTCAATAAATACATTATAAAAAAGAGGAGAAAGAAGAACTCAGTCGGGCGATGAAACAGGCGATTTGTATTTACCTCAGAGGCTTCTTTTAGACTTAAGGCTCTTTTACATGCAGTACATCTACTAACATGGGACAGCCGGCTTTACGTCCCCTCCGAAGGAATGCGTACGAAGGATTTTTTCGCTCTTAAAAATCCACGGCTTCAATCGAGTTTGAATCCACGAACTTGGGTTCGTAAACAGTTTGATACGCTAACTTTTACACCATCACCGCCGCCATCGAACCCGCGACCTTTCAATCACAGGCCCCTAAGGTATTGCCTTTTCGCTACCGGTGTTTGTGCTGCTGATCATACTCCGATTTAAACTACAAGGAGCAAGCTGGAAGGAGAGGGAGACATCTATCCAATCGGGAGTTCCATTACCAAATATTCAAGTCCTAACGAAGTTCCTCATTGGATGACAATGTCCCCTTCTCCTTCTAGCTCGTGACTTTGAAGTGCAGCTATATTTAAATCAAAATAGAGGTGAAGACGCCACCATTGTGGAATTTAGAGAGCAGTTTCTCTGTTTCATTTACGTGATTTCCTTGGAACAATTCTTGACATACGAGATCTTGACATAAATTCATGCGTATGTATTGTTCAAATGGGCCATGGACGGGCTCTCTCCTGCCTACCCATTCTTTCCCCTTCTTTGAGTCGTGCTATAGACAGTAAACTCTTTAGCAGCTAGGCTCTTCAGCTGTTTGGCTGATAATTTTGTACCAGAAAATTGTGAAGGAAAGAAAAAATTCCCATTTCACATTTTTCTTCGGCATCTCTCTGACATTAGATAACGATAAAATATTTCTTACATTCACCTACCTCACCTACAGTATTGTTGTCTAAACCCTTGTCATCTCTCTCAAATGATTATTTTCGTGATTATCCTCTCAGATATAAAAGAAAACCTTCAGAAATATGTAAAAAAATATTTTTTTGTTAAACAGTTAAGGCAAATGAGTCAACGGAAAACACAAAGAATGCGCATATGTATTTAAGTAAAAACACAATTAAGCAGTAGTTGCGCGACTGAAGTTGTTCAAGATACAGTAAAAGTCTTTTAGGGTAAATTGCGTTGGAAATTTGGTGCTAATCTCAAGGATACGTGATGATGAGTGTAGAGGCCGAATATGACAGAGCCTCGCCGTCAACTTGGAAATGCGTGAGTGGAACGAGACAAATGGGCCGTTTCAAATTGGCAATTGTTTTTTTACTAAGCTAAATAAACCCAACTACCTTAACAAGTACGTTTTGTTCAATCATCACTAGACATCGGATGTTTAGGGAAATGCCTATTTTATTCTAGGGAACTTATTTAAAAGCTGATAATATACGTGCACGAATCATGACAAGTGATGGCATATGACGAAGTTTTATAATGCTTAGTTTTGCTTATTTTAGCATAAATGCCTTTTTTGCATAAATACCTTTTTTTTAGGACGTTTTGCCTTTTTACTTCCTATTTTTATACACAATGTTAAGATATCGAAAAATCGGCGATGGTCTAACGTGACCATTCATCACGAAATCTTCAATTCACGCCTTGGTATTTTAAATTACGAGAGACTTCCTGTAAGTATACCAACTGATTTTTCTCCATTTCCCTATTTCATAAATAGCAGCCATGATCTGAGAACATTGTCGATTGACAATACACCGAGGACACCGAAGTTTGAAGTGGAAGTAAATATAAACTCCCAGAAGGTTTCAGTGTTGCTGGTGTTGAACTTTTACAAAATATACCAGTCACATCGTTCAGATATCCTTCTCCGCAATCAAACTGATTTTGTCTCCCAGTCGTCTCAAATTTGAAATTGTGATCCTTGAAAAGTTACTGGTAATATGCAAATATTACTGGTTAATGCAAACTATTAACAATAAAATGTAGAAGAGTTTTAAATATGTAAATCTAGTTTTACATTAAAATGTACGAACTTGTTTTGTGCAATTAAGTTTACAAAATAATATAGACAAAAATTACAAATTTTCATTTTATCGTTTATGCAACTTATGACGGTGCCTTTTTTCTCCTTATTGGTGAAATTTTCAGTGCCCTTTTAGGCGCCTAAAAGGCGCTTTTTAGTGCCTAAACACCCGATGTCTAATCATCACCCACATCCCAACGTGTTCCATGTATTCATATGCTTCGGTTGTTTGTCAAAATAAACAGGGCTGCCGTCCCGCGACGCCCTTCCGCCCAGCGCCTGTCCGTCGCCTGCCCGTCACCCTCCGCCCCAGAAATAAGACGTCGTTTAAAGTTTATATCGCTGCTCTTAATTTCATGAAGTCGCCGCGCCGAGCGCACCCGTCAAATCGCGTTACTCTGAGCTGGGGACGGAACCGGACGGGAAGGAGCGGGGACTTTGCGGGGATCGGAGGCAGGCGGGAAGAGCGGGGACGAAGTCGGGGACAGGACAGGGGGATTCGGGGGGGGGCGGGTTGAAAAGTGGGTTGGAGAAGGGCGAGGTGGACACGAGAGGGACGAAGGCCACGAGAGAAAAGCGGGTCGGAAAAGGAGAAGGCGAGCGGCATGAAAAGAGCGGGCATGAAAAGAGTGGGGATGAAAAGGGCGGGATGGAAAGGTTGGGCAGAAAGGGCAGGGTAGAAAGGGCGGGGGGAAAGGGAATGGAAAAGAGTGGGGTGTTAAAGGGTGGGGTAGAAAGAGCGCGGTGGAAAGAGCGGGGTGGAAAGGGCGTAGTGTAAAGGGCGTAGTGTAAAGAGCGTAGTGTAAAGGGCGTAGTGTAAAGGGCGTAGTGTAAAGGGCGTAGTGTAAAGAGCGTAGTGTAAAGGGCGTAGTGTAAAGGGCGTAGTGTAGAGGGCGTAGTGTAAAGGGCGTAGTGTAAAGGGCGGAGTGTAAAGGGCGTAGTGTAAAGGGCGTAGTGTAAAGGGCGTAGTGTAAAGGGCGTAGTGTAAAGGCGTAGTGTAAAGGGCGTAGTGTAAAGGGCGTAGTGTAAAGGGCGTAGTGTAGAGGGCGTAGTGTAAAGGGCGTAGTGTAAAGGGCGTAGTGTAAAGGGCGTAGTGTAAAGGGCGTAGTGTAAAGGGCGGGGTTGAAAGGGCGGGGGCCAAGGGCGTAGTGTAAAGGGCGTAGTGTAAAGGGCGGAGTGTAAGGGCGGAGTATAGGGCGGAGTGTAAAGGGCGGAGTGTAAAGGGCGGAGTGTAAAGGGCGGAGTGTAAAGGGCGGAGTGTAAAGGGCGGGGTTGAAATTGCGGGGTCGAAAGGGCGGGGTTGAAAGGGTGGGCGGAGAGGGGCGGGGCGGAGTAGCGGGCGGAGAGGGGCGGGTGAGATGACCTGGCCACGGAATAGATACTACCTATTCTGTGGCCTGGCGTCTGACGCCGTCGCCCGGTCGTCAATGCCCGTTCTCGCTGCGAATGGTTGGTTTTACAAGGAATAATATTCAAATAACAGTGGTGAAACCTGTCTTAAACGATTACCTATAGTTCCGGCCAAAATTGACCGTTAATTGATGGGTCGCTTAATCAAGTTCGTGAAAGTATAAATCATATCTAAGACTTTTATTTGCAACGAAATGAAATATGTTCTCTTTAACATTTTTAATTACAATAAATGAAGAAATACGCTTTAAACGCATTTAGGATGCTTGACACTTCTCAGCTAATATCAAAATACTGCTTTGGTTGGTCACTCTTTCTCACTCGCTTTCCGTCCTCATCGAAACAAAGAATACACTACTCTAGAAGTTGCAACTTATAACGTGTAAAAAATTAACAGAAAGATCATCTGAATAATGAGCCAGCGAATTACCATCAGATTGTATTTGTTCACGTATCGTGCTGTCCGCGAGTTCTTAACAGATTCCTCAACACTTCCATGCTCTACACTACCACACTACCGCATTGATCTGCCATATGAAGTCATGAGTGAAATAGAGCAATAATGGTACGAGAAACAAAAACAACAACAAAAAACAAAACAAAAAAAACAACCCTGAAACACTGTAAAAGACCTAAAGCGAACCCCCTTCTTCATGAATAGACTGGGAATAGAACCTGGCACTACTAAAGTCAGCTTACTACTAAAGTAAGCCGTGTGACCACCACACAACGCTCCTACCAGGAGTCTTCTATTCTTAATCCTTTTTTATACGAAATGTTTAATGAAGTAAATCATTCTGTACGCAACAACACTGACATTCTAGAGGAGATTAGATGGCTTGGTTTAATTTATTTCACGATTGAGCTAGGTAGCCTCGAAATTGTAAATCCATTGCAACCGGCAGGTGGAAGTACACAGCCTGTTGTTTCCGCTCTTGAGATTTTCGGAGAACGTGTTCTGCCTGTGACCTGTTTCTGGAGATAGAACAGATAAGTTCAAATTCATACATTTTAATTAATTAAAAACATGTTATGTCATGAAAAGAATTACTTTCGTTATTTCGATCATATCGGAATATAAGGCTCCTGACACCAGAGATACCCAGTAAAGTGGGTATGTACTCTGACCAAAGCCGTTACGTAATTTCGTACTTTTTCGTTCAAAATTTATCTTTCTTTTTTGTTTAAAAAAGATGAAGTACAAACCAATTTCATTCCGTTTCATTTTGCAAACATCCTCAGCTGCTTTTAAACATTGTTTTCCTTGAAACATTACATTCTATCATTTAAAAATATCAAAATTCCAAAATCTTTCCGTAAATAAATTTTAATTCTGAAAATTATATTATTAGTTTATAAACTGTTGGAATAACTTTTGGTAATCTAGTATGTAGATGAAATTGATTTTATTGCATTTTTTTGCGAATTTACCCTTGAATCTTACACGTTTGTAACCGATGGGAGATTCTATTTTTTATAGAAAATATTTTGAACATAATTATTTTTATAGCCATATTTAGGATTGTACTTCTTGTCTTTCCACGATATAACATTTTTGAACACGATTTAAAATGTATTTTTGTAGAACACTAAAGATTTTTTTCGACCTAGGGAAAGTCACTCTCATTGACCATACACATCACATTTTTTTTGTTTTTGAATTTTTCTTGGCACCAAAACGCAAAGCCTAACCTTTAAGATAGATTTCGAATAAATTAATATTTTCTAGAATTTCTTTCAAGTTTATCGTGTACTAAGTCAAATCATTATTTTGGCGGGTATTTCTTATTTCCGAATAATATTTTGTAAAAAAAATCAGGTCAGAGTTTTGTCATAACAGTTTTTTTAAATATATCGTAGATGCGTTCATTCGAAAAGAAATATACATAGGTACCATTGCAGATACGAGTGACTTAATTGTAAAATCAAGTGTGAGCAAACCAATTTCCATGCTCATCCAGCATTCAAAGGCGGATTTCTTCAAATATTGAAGGATGTAGTCACAGGATGTAAATTTCAAAATGTAAGATCTTTCAGATAATAAGTAAGAAAGTAATATTACGAATTCTCTCACCCCTCTTTCCATTATTTCTCCTGAGGAATCTGGGACACTAAGACAATGGAGATTCTCTTGTACCAGCTGCGCATCCCTCTACAGAGCACTGGAAAATAAAAAGCCAACAAAATGTAATGCACTCTATGCGTCTTCTATGTTTTACAGTAATAAGAGTTATAATAATACATGACCATTTCCTTTTTATGCAAAACGGTATATTTATAAGAAATTTTCAACTCATTACTGCAAATCAGAGTTGGTAACTTTTTATGACACCTAGAACATTACAAGCAATCAAATAATTATAATTAGAGAGTTCAAACGAAGCTGTTCCTTATTACCTTGCTACATTCCTGACACGTTTTCTCTCATGACACTTCTTCACGAGATCTTTCTACTAGAGAGCCATTACCGTTGGTGTCGTTCTGAGAAGAGAGCCAAGAAGATAATACCGTGACTATGAAATGGTATTGTTTAGAGCTTGCGTGGAAGGGAAGAAGAGTAATGCTGTACTGTGAACTCTTTCCATTTGTTCCGCTATCCACTGGTAATTACACCCGTATAAACTTTCTTTATGGTGACTTGGCTTTATTCTTTGTATCACGCGTCCTATTTAACAATCAGGAGGTGCAAGTACGCCTTCTAAATGACGAATAAATTTCATAAGAGTTCAGCTAATGAATAGTAATAAATTTACGAAAAATCATCATTGCAGGATATAAATCTCCAAAAAAAGCGGTTAGTATATTTATTTTATTGAGTAATAAAAGTAACATTGATATTAATAAGTGAACCTAGCAAATACAGCAATGTAAGAAGCAAGGTAAGCAGAACATCTAAAGTATCTTAGTTTTGGAAGTCAATATGATATCTTACTTCAACAGCTAAAATAACAAAATATATTGTATATTAGAAAAAAATATATAGCCGCGTAAAATTAAAATTCCAGAGTTCAATGTTATAATAATTAAAATTAAATTACTTATTAAATTAGCATTGCCTTTAAAAATAACGCAGCATATTTAAAATATATATATAGCGTAAAACGTAAAATAACCAGGAAATAATTCTAGAGATGCATAAAGTAGCCGACACGTATTTTAAAATCAAATACAGAGCGCACGACATATTGTAACAATACATAAAGCAAACATATTGTAATTATACCTAATTTAATTCATTGACAAATGTCATTTACTCTACAGTATTCAATAAACATTACTCTTTTCCCAAGTTTCAGATTTTTTATTAGAAAACATAACAAATGTATAAACCTTCCTAAAAACTGCATCGATAATTAATTTGGGGGGAGGTAATGGATCAGGAATTATCCCTAATTGGTCCATGTATTGTATATTGGTAAAGTATACATTTCAACTTTGAGGCATATTGAGACAAATACCATAATAGGAAATAATTATACAAGGCGACAAAGCATCTTTATTTTATTTGTTTCAACTCGTTTTTATATTTTGTTTAAAATAATCGAATTGGATAACGACAAGTTAAATAGTTTCAATAACCGTCGCTAGAATCGTATTCTTATGAGATAGGTTGGTCGCTCGGACTGCCCAGAGTAATTGAAAACTTTACCACCTACATGCGATAAAGAGCATTTTAGAAACACATTATTATCTATTAAGTTTATGTCTGCAAGATCCTGAATAAAATAAAGAATTTGGTTCAACTAGTGGTTAAGAATTCTTTTTAATGTTTCTACAGTAATGTGACTACAGAACTTTAGAATATAGTATCCTGCTAGATTAGTGTATCTGAGTGTAGCATGTAGAGTATTATATTATCATTGCGAATGCGTTACTGAAGCTTCGAAGATAGAAAATGGTAGTCTCGTATCATTAATATCTACGGTCACAGCGGGTTGCACGTCCCACTCAGTGTTGAACGATTGTTTCTGTATTGTGATGAGGTGGGCCTTTTTCAAGAGCCTTATTTTCATTCCTGATCTGCTTGGATTCCGCACGGATATGTGACACTCCCGAAAAAATGCATTCCATTCGAATTGTGAGTTTGAATTACACTTAAAGGGAAAACCCTAACAAACGGGCCACGAACCGCGCGCGATTTCCTTCCCCTTCCTTCACCTATCGTCGCCCCTTACACCCACTTACACTAACATGCACTACACAAGCAAACATGCCGAGAGACCGGTCGGTTGCTTAGAGCTCGTCTCGGCTGGGGCGGTACGCCGCTGGAGGGAGATAGTTGGGGGGAAACCTGTTAGATGACGGTAGATCATCGCCGGATCTCACCATCCACCTTCCGAGCAAAAGTCATGCACTAGACTTACGGGACCAATGAACTTAGGCGTTCACGCTCCCGGAATCACTAATCAGTGCAAGTTGCATGTATTTTCTTTTCTTACGAGTGAAAGGGAATTTCCTCCTTAATCTCCACTTCTCCATCCGAAAAACCGCTGGATGACGGTTGATTTTCGCCGGAACTCACCATCTACCGGTGGTTCATCTCACTGCCACCTACCAAGGAGACACATACACCACACTTGAGACCAATGACCTAAGGAGTTAATTCTCCCGGAATCACTAATTAGTCATTCCAAGTCACCTGTATTTTCTTTTCATACGGGTAAAAGGGAAGTTGATCCGAAATCTCAACATCTCCCCCAAAAAACCCGCTAGCTGACGGTACATCGACGCCAGACCTCACCATCCAGCGGCAGAATATTACCGTCACTTCCCGAGGAGACACATACACCACATGTACGAGACCAATGTTCTTAGGAGTTACTGCTCCCGGAATCACTAAACAGTCAATTCAAATCGCCCGTATTTTTTTCTTACGGGTGAAAGGGACGTTCCTCCAAAATCTCATATTCTCCCACCCCAAATAAAAATTCGCTAGCTGACGATACATCGTCGCCGGACCTCAGCATCCAGCGGCGGAAGATCACCGTCATCTCCCGATGAGACACATACACCACACTTGAGACCAATGACCTTAGGAGTTAATGCTCTTGGACGGGTGAAAGGGAAGTTCATCCGAAATCTCAACATCTCCCCCAAAAATCCTGCAAGCTGACGGTAAATCGTCGCCGGACCTCACCATCCAGCGGCCAAAGACATCACCGCCACCTACCAAGGAGACACATACACCACACTTGAGACCAATGACCTCAGGAGTTACTGCTCCCAGCCGGAAAAAGGGAAGTTCCCCTCTTCTCCCCCAAAAGGCGGGCGGTCGTGCCGCGGCCCGCGGGCGGAGCGCGCGCATCTCCCGCGTGATCGCCCTGCGGCCCGTGAGCGGCGCGTGCTGCTCCGCGAGGCGTGATTTACGGGCCGCGCGTGGATCGCCCGGGGGGGCCCCGGGGGGCCGCCGCCGGCATCGCCTAATAGCAGCCGCCGGCGCCGCCTGCATGACACGACCCGCCCGCTGGGGTGGTGGTAGTGGGAGTGAAGGTGGCGGGGGTGCATGGGGGTGGAGGTTCACTCGGTGGTGATGGTTCTTCAAACGATGCTTTTGTGCATGGGAGTGGGATGGCTGTGACGGAGGTTTCAATGGTGGTGATGGTTCTTCAAATAATGCTTTTGTGCATGGGTGTGGGATGGCTGTGGTGGAGGTTTCAACGGTGGTGATGGTTCTTCAAACGATGCTTTTGTGCATGGGTGTGGGATGGCTGTGGTGGAGGTTTCAACGGTGGTGATGGTTCTTCAAACGATGCTTTTGTGCATGGGTGTGGGATGGCTGTGGTGGAGGTTTCAACGGTGGTGATGGTTCTTCAAATAATGTTGTGGTGCATGGGAGTGGGATGGCTGTGGTGGAGGTTTCAACGGTGGTGATGGATTTTCAAATAATGCTGTGGTGCATGCGAGTGGGATAACGGTGATGATGGTTTTTCAAATGGTGCTGTTGTGAAGTTGGTGCATGGGAGTGGGATTGCTGATGTGGAGGTTTCAATAATGGTGATGGTTCGTGAGATACCATCGTTGTAGCGGTTCCTTGTGATAGGAAACATATTGTTTTCCGCCACATTTTAACACCTTGATCATATAACGACCACTGTAATTGTTTTAACTTTAGCGGGGGATGTACGAAGAACGTGTAAGGACCACACACACACACAAACATCCATGTCCGAGACAGAGTTCGAATCCGTGACCCTTCGAGATGAAGCAGTTAGGGCCTTCGCCCTTAACGTCCACGATTATCCAGACCGACAGTGAATACATTGATAAATGATTCCGGGTGCGACAACGGCTAACGTTATTAGTCCCGAAAGTATAGTGCGCCGACTTAACGTCCGCGGCGGTTCCCTCAACGAGATATTTCTCACCAGCGGGGCACCGCCTCAGTCGGGACACGCTCCAGCCTCCTGTAGCGTCATGTCGCTAAAAGAGTGTGGGCACGTGGTGCGTGGTGGGCACCGGATGCGTAGACAAAGGCAGAAGCTATGACGCACGGGGTTTTTCTGACAGGGTGTGCGCATCGCTAGGGCGGAGGCAATGGAGGCGGCGGGCAGCTGCGAGGGCTATTTAAGGGCGTAGAACAATAGCTCTTCTTCTTTGTGATCCTGGCGGCGGCAGCGGCAGCGTAGGTCGTCCGTGAGAGGTGCGAGCGTGCACGCGGCGAAGAAGCCGGCAGTTATTGTCGTGACTAGTGAGACATGTAGTCGGTCTCAGGGCAGGCGGTACTACGCACGGCGAAACTTTAGGTAGTATGTTGCGGCATGGTAGCCGTTGTAAATATCTCTCCTAGCAGTGGGGTCTATTTAGTTAGTTAATTGTATACAGTGCACTGGTTATTTGTGACTACGGTCTAAATTGTGAATAAACCTGCTGTTATTACAACTCACTCTCGTCTGTGTACTGATTACACCCGTTTGACGCCACACTCCCGACTGGCACGTTTGATGGTGAGTGCAGGTAAGCGCGTGCGCGCGTGCGTGTGTGTGTGTGTGTGTGTGTGTGTGTAAGGGGTAACGATAGGGGATGGAAGTGGTAGGAAAGATAGCACACGATCCATATCCGTACTGATCCGGAATTCGCCTGGAGCTGATCGGAGAAAAACAGAAACCTACCGATCAGAGCAGTCGGCCGCTAGAATTCTCCTACAGAGTGCGACAGAACTCGACTGAGCTATGAAGCTAGTGTCGAAAATCCTGCCACCGTCTGGTGATAGTGTAAATAACACTGGTTCTGGAGTAGTGATAGAAGAATTGAAAGTGGTGTTAGTAGTTTTGCTTGTATGGAGCGCTAGCATCTTCCGATAGGTAGTTGCGCACTACATCCAGCAGGGCGTAATGGTTGCTTTCATACAAGTCCTGCCCGTTACGTTGCTGGCAGCCGAGAGCGCTAGCATCTTGAGGTGGTTAATGGCATATTTGTGGGGAAAAACGTGTTGCGATGTTACAATGTTGGCGGTATTGTAATGAAGGGGTTAATGGTGATAGAGTTGTTGGTAGTAGAGAACGCCTGTGGATGTGATAATGATTAGAAGTGGTAGCGATAGTGAGCGGAAGTAGTCGTGTTGGTAGTGGCCATGGTGGCAGAGACGTTAGTGATAGTTATAGTGGTAGTGAGGGCAGAGGTGATAGTGATAGTGGTGGCAATGGTAGTGGGGGAAGTGATGATAGTGTTGTTGGTAATAATGGTAATGGTGATAGTAGTTGTTGTAATAGTGGTGGTGGTGGTGCCACTGTTAGTGAGAGTGGTTGAGATAGTCAGAAGAACAGGTGGTAGTGTTAGAACATCTAGAACATAGAGAAGTTGGTTCGTCCCTTTACACCTCAAAGACAGAATAACATCGCTTCTGTACGTACAAGAATCTCGCTAAAGTGTGAACAACGATGTCAAGATTGTAACTGAAAAAGAAAGTATTATTCAAGTTCATAAATTCTGGTTGTCCGTCTAAAAATAGACAACGCCTATCTATTAAAAACATACGTCCTTTACAAGCTACTGTCTCTCTCATGCATACATTGTTAGACTCTAATGTAATTATAAATCGATTGTTGAGGGAAAATTCTCCTTAAGCACTGGCGGCACATCCTTGTAATCCTTGTATCAATAATACTAATTTTTAATGAATCGTATTTTCCAACATCAGCAAGTTCTCATTTTAAATTCATAGAAATTCTTTAGTTGTTACCAACAAGACTTCTTTCACCAACGTTGCTGAGTGAAGAGTCACAGTTAACATCTACATTTTGAACAGCGTCTTATGAAATTAACTCTTCATCCGATATCTCATTACCCCTGTTAAAGAAATAAACGACTCCCTAAGGGTATATTCACCTTATAAGAAGAGCTCATAATTGATTCAACTACTAATTACAGTATTCCGTGAGAAAGATAAGAAAGCCACGAGTACATGCTTCCGTGGTGTAATTCTATAACATGTAGAAATACATCTTCCCTCATTTGCAAAGGATTATTTTCTGCTTCAGTGTGACATTAATATGTATCTTACTGTACACGATACAATCATATCCCACTAATAAGTTGGATTCTGTAACAGTGAATGCAAACAAAACTATAATGTGTTACATGAATATTTGATAAACTCAAACGACTCAGAGAGAAATGATCATGGTTCTATTAAAATAATGGAATGTAATTTTATTACATGCTGGAACATTATTTTTCTGTTTCAAATTTGTGCCGGCAAACTATTGGCTGATCTCTACAGCTGGATGAAAATTAACTGGAAAAGATATATGAAGTACGAATTATATATGCTATAATTCATGTCATAAAAACATAAACAACATCAAAAAACAATTCACTGCTGTAAAAATTATATCAACGTACAATTACCAAAAAACGAACAAAAGAAAACATTTGCTATGTTTATGTGTGTAAAAAATTGAATCTTTTAATACAAGCAGTACTTATATTTCCTAATTTTTCGAAAAGCATATTCCAAAAACAGGAAGAAACATGAAGTTTGTTTTGGCATACGGATGAGATATGACGATCTACCGATGTAGGGAGAATCAAAGCATATTTTTGCTTGGTAACAGAAAAGACGATACTTACTTGTAATATAGTTAAAATATTCTGTAGATTTATACAATTACATTTTTCAAGTGTTATAAAATACTTCATACGTTCAAAGTGCAAAATGAAAACTATAATAATAACAACGGTAAATGCTATTACACATAGTATATCTATATAAATATATATATATATATATATATATATATATATATATATATAATACAGTATATCTATTTTTTTGCGGACATTGATGGATTGATTGATTGATATTTTCGTGTTTCCGGGCACGTCAACTGCTTTGGCCATTAGTCACGTTAGTGTAGTGCATGTTTTTTCTCGGAATATGCGCGGTGATCTTTCCCCGCTGTATGGCGAGATCCGGCGCCGACCTACCGTCGGCTGGTGGGGTTTCCCCCTAACTAGGATTCTGCCACCAGCAGGGCAACGCCCCAGCCGGGACAGGCTCTAAACTCCCGACCAGTCTCCCGGAATATGTGGTAGTGTAGTGCATGTTAGTGTGAGTGTGTAAAGGAAGAGGATAGGACAAGGAAGGGGAAGGACAGATCGCGCGCGGTCCGTGGCCCGTTTGGTAGGGTACTGCTCCGGCATTCGCCTGGTGTTGATCGGAGAAACCACGGAAAACTACCGATGAGGGCAGCCGGCGGCTAGAATTCTCCTCCAGACAGTGACTGAATTTGACCTAGCTGAAAAACCAGTGTCGAAAATCCTGCCGCCGTGGAGATGGAGCCTAGGATCTCCCGGTCAGAGGCGCTGCAGTGACATCACTTGATGCACTGAGCTACCGCTACCGGTGAAAAAATCCCTTGCCATCCAGCGGGAGAAGATCACCGCCATCTCCCGAGAGAAAAGAACATGCACTACACTAACAGGACTAATGACCAAAGCAGTTGATGCGCCCGGAAACACGAAAAAATCAATCAATCATTATAATTGTAGGTTTGCAGCGTTTTACCAAGATAGAACTATAAGAAAATGACGATAATTTTTTGCCAAATGTGTTGGCTTCTCGATGGGGTCTAGGCCAGAATGACAAGATAAAAGGAAAGATTGGATCTGCAATGTTCGATGTGAACGAAAATGGCAGATACAAGCAGTGCCGACAATAGGCATAGGCAGGCCTACGATTGCCCGGCGGGCTCGCAAGTCAAGGGGCACGATGTTGGGAGCGATGACAAAAAAAAAAAATAAAAATAAATTTTAAGAAATTTTAGAAATAAATAAAAGGGTTCGAGAAAATCGTTATCGTAAGTAAATAATTGGGGTGGTCTACTATTTCTTAAATTTTTAATTAATATAACTTAAATATTTCATTCTAGTCACTATTTTTAAGGTAGGACTATGAAATGAATCTGATAATACTAACGTTGAAATAGGTTCTATTGATTTTCTCATATTTTATTTCCTCATATTTCACAATCACTAAGTATACACAACAAATGATTTTAGCTTTTAGCTCACCGTAGAAATTGTATTATTTGATCACTAAATAGTAAGTTGTGGGTGGGAGCTACAGGGAGCGGCGGGGGGATTTGGGCGGCAGAGGCGGCGTGGAGCGGATGTGTGTGTGTGTGTGTGTGTGTGTGTGTGTGTGGGGGGGGGGGGGGGGGGGCGGCGGAGGGGGGGGGACCGTGTTGGCGGTGGCAGCGGTGTGGGCGGTGTTGGCGGGGGGCGGCGCGGGGTGATTGTGGCTTCGGCGATGCCGGCGACGTGGGCGGTGGGGGCGGCGGCGGCGGAGGCGGTGGGGGCGGCGGGGCCAGTGCCGTCCAAGCTCCGCGAACGCACGCTCGCGCGCGCGACTCTCGGCCGTCTTTTGTTTCTGCGGAGATCGATTCCGAATGGTATCGATTCCCGCGTCACGACTGCTCATCGCGCGCTGGGAGTCACCGCCCGCCCGACCGCGCTCGGGTTGGGAACCCGTGACCCCCAGCGTATCGTGCGCCCGCGGGCGAAGACCCGGCGGCGGGGGCGGGGATGGGATGGGCTGCGTGGAGTCAGAAGGCGGGGATGAACAGAGAGGAATGATGGGGGCAGAGATGCATGTGGGAGGAGAGCTAGGACTTGGTGGTGGCGGAGGCTTTGATTGACAGTTTAATTGATGACTTCTTGTTTCCAGGCGGTTAAACTCTTCAGTAAAAAGTTTGAAGAATGCTTTTATCTCGAGATGTGGCGGTGTTCTTCCCGTACTTGAATGTGAGATCAATGCCGTATTACACGTTGGTTGGTTCGTGATGCTGGGCGCGTCACCAGCTTAGGTCATTAGTCCCGTAACAGTAGAGCGTTTCCTTTTGGAGATGGCGGTGATCTTCCTCCGCTAGATGGCGAGATCCGGCGCCGACCTGCCGTCGGCTACCGGGTATTTCCCCCTATCCAGGACTTTCCCAGCAGCGGGGCACCGCCCCAGCCGGGACAAGCTCTAAGCTCCCGATCAGTGTCCAGTCTACCACATATGTGGTAGCTTTGATTTTTCTGTATTCCTAACAAAATCGAAACTTACCCTAAGCTCTACTACCATTACAAGCAAAAGGAAAGCTCAACAAAACGTGCGCATAGTGAAGCTACATTTACGTCGAGAAGCAGATCAAGGGGCCATATCTGCATTTGCTGGAATGGAAATAGGAAGAGTACGGTAAGATTGCGCAATCCGTAGCTCGTTTGTTACTATTCTACTGGGTTTAATTTTAAAAATTCCGATCAGCAGGCCGCTAGGAATCTCCCTCTGACTGATATTGAATTCGACCTGGCTACCAGCTAAAAAAAAGTTGTAGCCGTGAGCAATCTCAGCTGGTAGCAGAAGTAAAAGTTGTAGCCGTGAGCAATCTCAGCTGGTAGCAGAAGTGAAAGTTGTAGCCGTGAGCAATCTCAGCTGGTAGCGATACCAGTGATTGAGCAGGTGACGGGTCGTGAGTGTAAAGATTTGGGATAGGGGCGGGTAGTGTTGGGGGGTGGCATTGAATAAGAGATCCTGAATGAATGGAATTGGAATGGACATTGGGACAACTTTTTTTCATGGGAATGGAGAACCGATTGGGGAAATTATGGTGACAGGCAATCCAATTAGAGATATTGTGTACTTCAAAAACAGAGCGATTGTTATATTTTTGTTATCAAGCCACAATTAGTAGTACTAATAACTACAAGAATCGATTTAGGATTTATTTTTAGAATTTTAAACATTTTACATACATTGCAAGTACTCTTGAAGGTAATTTTAATTAAATAAATTAAATACATATTTAGATATTTTGTGTATCTTACATAACCATTTGTTGTAGAAGCTACGTAATAGGATAAACCTTCTCTTTGAGAGACTACTTGAGAAGTACTGTACGAGGTACCACAGCACGAAGAAAGAACTTATCAGAAATGTGGATAGATTTCGGCCATGTCACTACTTGTAATATCGAGCGTGGCTACATATGAGACAACCATGTCCTGCATCGCGCCGTTTCGTCCCGTTCAGACCGCTCCGCCACACACCACCTCGACCCGGCCTGCCACCACCGCCCCGCCACGCCTTACCTTCCCCATTCTCCCCCCCCCCCCCCCCCCCACCCCTCCGCTCCGTCACGCCTCGGCCGGCCCGGCCCCCCACCTCGACCCGACGCGCGCGCACAGTTCAATCCCCGCCAGTCTCGTCCTGTCCTCGCCTGGGCTCGCCCCGTCCCGTCCATCCCCGCCCACGTCCCGCGTTTTCCCCGCCTCGCCATTTCCGTCTTTACCTCGCCCCGTCTCGTCCCCCCCCCGCCCGCCCCACCTCAACCCGTTCCGTCTCGTTTCGTCCCTCCTCCGTCGCCCCGGCACGCCCCGCCCTACCTCGTCCTTCCCGTCCCGTCCCGTCCTGTCCCGTCCCGTCCCGTCGTCCCGTCCCGCCCCAATTCGTTCCGTGTCGTCTTGCCCCTCCTCTCCCGCCCCGCCGTTCCCCTCCTTGCCGTGCCCCGCCCTACCTCGCCCTTCCCCTTCCCTTGCGTTCTCACGCGGTCCGCGTCTGAAGCGCCCGTCCGCACACCCGCCTCATTGTTCGCGAGGAGGCTGCCAAAGTGCTCTCAGGCGCGACGCGAGCGCTGCCTGGCGGCTGACGCGTGCACTTCGCTCCTCGTTTCGCGCCGCGCCCGCGGGCCGGCGACCACGGAGAGCATGCATGGAGGGCCTCTACTTCTTTGCTCACAGTCACGTACGCGTGCACACCAAAGATACCCAAGGAATGAAAAGCCTGCGCTTTCTGAATGCGCGTGTGTGCGAGTGGTCTCCGTAAGTGTGTGTATGAATCGGAATCTGAGGTTTTGGGGCGGTGGTGGAAATGAGCTGCCGACTCCACTTCACATTCCTCATTCCTTCTTTTATTATACACAAACATTCGACAATTAGCAAACAAAGTCGATAATTAGTGAACACTTTTTCTTTGGCAAAAAAGGGAAAGAAAACGAAGAAAAAGTAGGAGGAGGACGAGAAGCAGAAGAAATAAAAGGGATTATAAATGGAGATAAGTTATTCAATGGCTAAAGTCAAAATTTTTAATGTAGTTGTGGAAGGTACTGATGTGCGAAAAATAGTGCAGTCGGGAGACGAATACATTACATTATTCTGAGTTCTGATGATTCGACTTTACCAAAAGTCACGTCTTTGTTCAACGAAGAATACCTCATGGATGAAAATCTCATGCTTTCTGCGTATGAGTGTGGGGTAAACAAACTGATTTGAGACGTTTTCGACAGTCATCACTCTTACATCTTTTGTTTGTTTGTTTTTGAAATTTACAAATATGTCGCATTTTTTGAAGCAATGAATTAGGCTGCGGTTTCTTATGAAAAATTCAATAAGTTTAATACTTTTAATTTAAACGAACAAAACACAAAATGACCACATAAATCTGAAGAGTATACGACATGAATTCTTCAAAGTGAAACAAACTATCTGATACCAAGAAAAAAAATTTGTTGCAAGCAGTAAATCAACATGTTTATCTTCGTGCAAAAATCTTAGGTTAATGTACAGCGCGTAAAATTGATAGCTAACGAACTGTTGTTCAAATTTTTCATAGGTCATTCATTTGCAATGACACAAATCGTACACACAAGAGTAATAATTATATACAAAACAATTTCATTGAAAGTAAACTCAGTGTATCATTTTGATTTCAGTAATTACACAAGCAAAAACATGCGACTTCAGTGATAACACAAGCAAAAACCGTTTACCTTCAATACTGCCCATGATGACTACATTTTAAAATTAACTTTTAAAATACACTTTAAGAAAAACCTCCAAACACGCCCAGCAACAACGACCCCAAATGAAGTCGCACGACAGATACAAGACCTATTTTCCAATAAGAAACAGAGCAGAGAACAAGAGAGTCCGAATGCCCATAAGAAGAAAGCCTCCTTCAAAGAGCTTATCTCGGCGGGCTTTGGGACATCTGAAGGCGATATTTCCTGTTTTGAACAGAAACTTAATTTGCTGTGCAAGAGCAATACATATTGTGCACAAGATTCTTGTTTATATTTTTTTAACAAACCGGCTTCTACTGACATTTGAATCAACCTATCGAAACGTCTGGCATGAGGCCAATTACTTCGTGTAGGAAAAGCCACATAACAAGGAGAAAAGAGACATGCGGGCACTTGAACAAGTTTGATACCAACTGGATTTAATTCTGCTTTGTGAACATGAGTAAGGGTTTCGTAGCTAAGAATGGTTTCCCCATCGGAAATAAATGGATAACGATAAATATCGAATTTTGATACCAAAGATGCGTGAACATCACTTTGGGATTCAATCAAATCCGAATATTCTGTTTCCATAATCGGCATCGGATATATCGTTGAAAACGCCGCGTCAATATCCTCCAGCGTCTTCAACTGTCTACCTCCACCAGGAGCCACAATGGAGCCCGTGAGAGAACCGCCGACGAAGTTCCAGAGGAAGAAGCTGAGCAGGCTGAGCCAAAAGTCAAAGCGACGCAAAGGCGCGGAGGACACGCCGGTTATGAGGCAGCTGAGCACGGCGAACGCAGCGTCCGCCCAGCTCAGTCCGAAGCCAAGGCCAGCTGCGGCGCCCGCGGCCGTGGCCAGCCAGATGCTCAGCGACACCGTCAGCAACACACTCAATCTCGGCGGCTCCGAGGGCTGCACCAAGAAACACCAATCGTCGCTGTCGTGCGGATACAGGATGGACAGGTTCCCGATGAGCGACAGGCCGATGAAGACAGGCTCCGTCAGCATGTCCAGCTCACCGTTAAACAATTTCCTGTGGCCCATGTCCATTATGGAGAGGTCAGTTAAGAAGGAGGTGTGTGTACAGTTCAGTTCCAACCGTGGTTTCACCGTCTGAAGTAACTTATGGTGTAGCTGGACAAAGTCGGAGCTTTTACTACCATTTTTGCACCAGTGGTCCACCTCCAATGTGTAGGATATAACACCATACTTTACGGTCGATTCCCTTTGTGGTTCAATCTCAGGAACCTTCAGGATATCTATTATGATATTCTGAGGTTTTTCTTCTCGGCTTTGAAAGTATCTTACGTTTTTGATGAGGTCTTGATTCGATGCACATGATAATTCCAGATAATTCCAGAAGAAATAAATTGAAAGGAATATATTTTTAAACATATTTCTCATCTATTAAGGAATTCTTTATTACACTACGTAAGTTATTTTCTCTCTTACTAATCTAAGAGTTATTTTCAAATTAATTATCTTGTATTACGACATCAACATCAATTTTTTAATTTCAAATGAGCACTGAGCAGTATTGAATGCTCATTTATTCCCGCGCATCAGTATGTAAACTGCCTCTACTTTGAAACAATCACAGGATCTCTACTCAAGAACTTTTTGAAATTAAAAATATAGTTAAATCAGTCACGATACAAGTATGAATTTATTATCATTATTTTGGAACAAAGGATGAAAATTAGATAAAATCAAATTTTCACGTCGAATCCAAACAAGTATCTGCAATGGAGGGGAATCGTATATCAGCTATAGACAGATACGCAGTCCGTGAAATCGGCGACTGATGCGTGGCATCTGAAAAAGACACACACTTAGATGAATAAAATACCCAATTCACTTATAATCACTTCATAAATAGAGTGAAATTTATCTTGAGAGATTTTCTGGGAGGGCAACCATGACTGTCATGACTTGGACGTTGGTCGAAAATAAACGATAACGTAGCTTTTGCATCTATACAATTCGTTGAAGTTAGGGGAAATTTGGAATAATGTTTTGATAACAGAAAAAAAATATTTATATACAGATATTTTACATATATTCACGAATTTAGTCAATAAAAGAACAAGCTGCTATATAAACATTCCTCTAACGCTAACATTCTGTGAAAATAAAAAAAACTTATTGAAAACAATTGTAAAGACACATATTCTTTTATCACATGCCCCGAAATTGTTTCATCGACATCATCAAACATTTTAACGTTTTCTTTAATCACTCAGTTTCTAGCTGACATTCCCTACTTTCAGTTTATTCCATTGAATTTTTAACAAGACACGGAATCTTCACTCTAGCTTCCTCTCCGCAACTTCGCCACAGAATAGAAAGTACACAAAATGGACTTCCTCGCTTTCTGCGCGCCTAAAACATTCTGTGTCCGCCGCTAGTTGGTTGGTTGGTTAGTGATTCCGGGCGTGTCAACAGCTTAGGTCATTTGTCCCGTAAGTGTACTGCATGTATGTCCTCGGGAGATGGCGGTGATCTTACCCCGCTGACTGGCGAGATCGGGCGCCGACCTGCCGACGGCTAGCGGGGTTTCCCTTTAACCAGGGCTCTCCCACCAGCAAGGCACTACCCCAGCCGGGACAAGCTCTAAGCTCTCGATCGGTCTCCCGGAATATGTGGAAGTGTAGAGCATGTTAGAGTAAGTGTGTGTGTGTGTGTGTGTGTGTGTGTGGTGTGTGTGTGTGTGTGTGTGTGTGTAAGGGGAGAGGATACGACAAGGAAGAGGAAGGAAAGATCGCGCACAAAATAGATTACTAAGAAGCTGAAGATTAAGGAAAATATCTTAGTATATATTACTCACATGAAGATGTTTTCTATGAAATACATTTTCAGTTTTTTTTATAAGTAAATTCCAACTGTTGTGAATCACATTCTATTCTGTTCTTTACACCGTCTCTTGCCGTCACCGACTCTTGGGCCGTCAAGGCAACTGTAAGGAATCATCAGCTACAGCTATTCACTTTTTACTATTTGTAAGTGGAATTTTAAGTGGTATTTGTAAGTGGTTGCAAAAGAATGGTCGGACACAGATCTTACTTAAGAGGATGTGTACTCCTTTTATTTATTTGCGCGATGAAGCAACTGTCCCTTACACAATCGCGGGCTACTAGTCACAATATTTCTCGGAAACGGAACCATATAGTATTCTTTTCAAAGATGAGGATCATATTTTAAAAGTCGTGTTCCTTATGGTATCATTTCCCATCTAAATGGCATTTTCAGCAGATAAATAACGAAAACAGACCATACAAGTTAAAACACACTCTTTTTCGAAAAAATTACTTTCAGGACAAACGCTGGTCGTTTAGAAAGATCGATGTATAGACATGTTCGCTTTCATTCCGTATATCCCCTCCACTTTATTTAAAATGTAAAAAAAATAATACAGTAATTAAAATACAGTAAAATACATTATAATACAGTAATTATTTTTACAGTAATTAAATAATACTAAATTATTCAATGTACTTTTTTTGTATTCGTACGTATACGTGTATATGAGTAGTGTATACGTAGTATAGAATACGTAGTATAGCAAACAATCTCAATCTTCAGTTTTGTAGTTTTGAAATGTTCAAATTTTGCAATTTTTGAAAATGGAGTTCGCAGAAAATAAGACTAGCGCCAATTTTTTTACATCCGAGGAGTTATTCATACGAGGAAAAAAAGTAAAGCAAATTTTTGAAGACATTTTGAGAAACAAATATTTAAAAAATTAAAACTAGCCTAAATTTCATGCAAAATTACGCGAAAACTATTCATATTTTCGAAAATCTGTACATCACTTAATTTCAAGATCTCTCTTCAAAAACTAGATTTTTTTAAAGGAATGATCTCTATCTTCAATATTATAATAATTACAATTATTGTAAGAAGATGCCGAACAAAATTGGAACTTTTGCAATTATCGAAAACTCAGATATGTCAACGAAAATGAAACCTGCATCATTTTCTTATGTGTCCTTTACGAAATTCGAGGCCAAAAATTAATCAAAAAATTTGTAGCCAATGTTGAGAAAATTTCGAGAACTCTTGTTGAGGCTTCGTGTTAAGTCTCTTCGGGCTCTATGCGACTTTTCTTTTTGAAAAGACCGAGCCCACATATGTGGAATAGTTCTGGCCTACATATCTGTGGAATCACATAGTCTGTTAATTTTATATAAGTATGTTCAATGATATTTTCTAAGTTAGAATATCTCTGTGATTGGGTATTATGTATTTATTTTGTCTAAAACTTCTGTACATGTTTTACAACAGTAAAGATTATTCAGAAACATTTCATTTTAATTCCACAAAACGTATTGTGAAAAACAGATGTTAATTGCAGACACGGTGAAACATTTCAACGAAATGAATGTACGTATCAAATCCATATTTCAATACTTTTATATATCAGATCGTGTGTTTTCGTTCTATATGGAAACTGGAGAGAGAATTCAACCCAACTAAGCATTGGATGACCTATATTCAGACGCATACTTATTTTAATGTGGAGATTTCTTACAATTGGCAATTTACATTTAGTTATTAGTTTACAATTAGTAATTTGTTAGCAAGATATAGTCACGAATAAAATGCATAGCATTCACTCATTAACGACCAGCGATCTCATTTGATGACGCACAATCCTGGTACACTCCAATTTGTCTCTTTTGCAATACTTTGTGAAGTTTATTTCTTCAATTGAAGTAGACACACCAAATGAAACATATAAGCAAGATTTTTGAATTGCTGATTGCCAGATGTCGATTTAGCCGTAATCGCTAAAGCACCGTACCCTCCTGGCCATGATATATTCATGACGTGCGTCGGTTCGAATCTTCATGAGACCCCGTGCTTAGTTGCTATAAGAATATAGTTATGTGGGGTGATACTGATGTAACGCAAACAGTGGTTTCCGCACCAAAGTTGACGGACCATAGGCAGTTAAATTCGAACGATTTTGCTTCTTCTTACAGAAAAAAATGTAACGCTTTGCGCTTCCGAGCAATCTAGTTCTTTGAGCGTTAATGGTTAAATTCCTTTCGATTATGAGGCGATGAAGGTTAAAAGAAACCAATAGTATTATTGATCTATATAAGAATGATTCCATGAACATGACCGTTGTAATCTCTGAGACTAAAGCACATTGCATGCACGCAAGACAATTGACCTTTTGGCATACATCAGGATAATTTCCTTTCTATTGCGTGACTTCTTCAAAGTTGTATTTGCTAATCAAGGGAAAATTAAGTTTACTTTTCTGTTGCAAGGTAGAACATCAACGGAGAATCCAATATTGGTTTAGATATAAGGCTTCCAGTTATAATTGAGCATAATGTATTATATTTCAGATCCCGATAGGTAATTGCAAATGTAAGGTTTACGTTGCCTCTTGGGTAAGAAAAATATGAAGCAATGAGAAAGAGGGTTTCGTTCTTTCATACAGGCATTATTGTAACATGTCCGTCCGTCCGTCCGTCCGTGTGTCCGCCCGTATTCCCGGGTGTGTGTCTGGTTGTGTGTTCGGCCGAGTGACCGTCTGTTTATCAACAACCCTAACTGCTACACTGTAAGTAGGATTTTCAACAAAATTGATATTTCCAAGTCGATGTGACTGATGTCGTTGCCTCTTTTATTTGAAAGTTTATTTTTTAATATTTTTGTGGGTAATTTATATGAAGCCTGAAGGGCATTTAATTTTATTTTCAAAAATGACTCAAAATATTTTTATTGACATTTGTTCTCAGATAGCTTAAAGAACGCTTAAAAACGGCACAGGTTATAGTTTGTTGACACTTTTGAACTTTTGAAAATTGCAAAAGTTCAAAATCTTTCTGGGCATCTTGCTACTGTTTAGTATTCAAGAAGGAGATTTTCTCCGAACATCTTTATTTCAAGAGCATGTCTTTAAAGAAGGACGTACAGTTTATTAAAATTATGTAAAGATTTGCGTGATTGTGAGTGAAATAGGACAGTATTTAAGAATCTGGAAAAAAGATTTTCTGAAAAACGGCTCCAAATTTTTTCTTAAAACATTATTTACGGATAGTGCTAAATGCACTGAATATAATGACGCCTTTGTATGTGTTGTTTTGTTTTAATTTTCCAAAATCCACAAAAATATATTTTTTTAAATATCTGTCATTTCGGTAATATTTACAATTCGGGCTATTTCTTTACATTATTGCATTTGTAATTACAAGTGAAAAATAATTTCTTATGATGTTTCTCGCGAACCCAAATATTCTCTGTGAAAATGAACTCAAAATTGACGAATTTCAGAAACGCTCAAATGACATTTTTTCAGGAACGGCTCAGAGAATTGAGAAAATGTGGCCACAGAAGAATTGAGAAAATGTGAGAAAAATGTCGTTTTGACCCCGTTAGGTACGAGGGCACGCTGGGTCGAGGAGTGCTAGGTTTGCTGGGATGAGAGGAGGCATTACCGAAAAGGTAGCCTAGACTAAAAGAATTAGAAAATTAACTAAAAAATGTCTTGCATTTGTATCACCATTAGTTTTTAAATAACACAGCATAGAAGCAGCAAAGGCTGCGTTTCCTCATTATGAAAATACTGAAAGAAATTCATATTTTACCCAACAATTGTTAACATTCTCTGTTACATGTTCACTGAATAAATAATGAAAAATAAATCTGTTTGTTGAACTGATTTACTTCTTCATATTTTGTAGAATTTAATTTTAAATACATTTCTTTTGGCTACATTATCATTCTTGAAAAAACTGTAGTTTAGTTATCGAGAGCACGAGTCGAGTTTGTCGTTCGAGAGAAGCGAGGACGACAGACCACTAGTGTGGGAATCCCCTCGCTCACGTGTTGCGTATACTATTTTTTAACTCGCCGTAAGCTAAACGCAATGCGTGAAGTTACGTAATATAAATTAAGTATCAAATAACTACTTATACAAAAGTAAATTAATTTCAATCGGTGTCGTAACACATTTATTTGTAAATAACAAACAAGGGCGTCGTTAAGACGAAAGACAATTGCCAATCGTTATAAATGTTTCACGCACTATTCGCGACGTATCGCTGTGTGAAAAAGCAGTTTCGCACGCGGAAAACAAGCATGAGAAACTGCATTAGGAAACGATTACTGCATTGTATACGAGTCATGGAGAAGAAAAGCTGTATCTATTAGTATGGCTCAAATCACATGGTAATGTAATGCGAAAATTAGAGTGCGAAGAGTTTGTAGCATTGAGTTCAAGTTGCAAAGGAAATACTGAAATTATGACGCATCATTCAACAAAAACCACAAAACCAAAGACGCATCATTCAACAAATCCAGAAAGGGGTATACACGCCCAAACTGAAGCGGCACGTGTCGGCATCTCGTGGCTTCATACGAAAATATGTTTGTCAGACTTTTTTTGTGTCAAATAATCGACAATTGCCTTTTTTTATTTCTTCACTACTTATTACTATTTGATGTTTATTTTCATACTTAATTCTCCCTCATAAAAACATCTTTGCTAAGTGACAAGAATATGTTCGAAAGGCGAATTCTTTCCTTGTTTTCGTTATGTGTCGTGTTATTAAATCATTCAGCTATTTATTGTATTTAGTAATGATGTGAAATATATAAACATGTCTCTTTAAGTTAACAATTCTCACTTATGGACGGACACCTTAACAGGCAAGAATATTTGTCTGTTAAACCTTCGAACCTGAACGTAGAAATTACATGCTTTTTTATCACTCTTAAGTAAATAGGATTGCAAAATAAAGATACTTTTGATTCAAATTGTTAAATTACACTTTCAATTGAGAATTTGAAACCGGACTGGTGTATTATTCCATTTTAATGGATCTTTCTCTTGTCTTAAAGAGAAAATGCGAATTAATACAGCTAAATTGGTGACAATAACTGCCAAATAATTTCTCCAAAAGGCCGGTTCAGTCAGGTCAATGACGTACCGCCACTCCGGCCGAATTCGTAGAAACCTTATTTTTAAATCTCGCGCCAATTTCTCTGGACCCACTGCCCTTGAGTTCCAATTAGCTAGTTACCTTGCCCGTCACCTTCACATGTCTACTCTACTCGAACTCTTAAATACACTAAGCCATAAGTTCAATTATGAATAAAGGTAACGATGAGCGGCTTTGATAAAAAATGTTCGATCCAGTATAAAAGAAAACTATTTTCAATGTCAAAACATCAACACATTTTGTCTATTGTTCCTGATCGTGCCGTCGTGAAGCAATAAACTTACTCTCTCTCGCCAGAACAAGGAGACCGATAATTTGAATAACTATAATTCCACCTGAGCTCAAGAAAATCAGAAGGAAAAGGATAAGTGGAAACGTGAGAATGCATCAAAGGGACATTTATTCGTAAGAGCAAGAGGTATTAAGGCGTTCAAAAGAAGCACCGATGTCATAGAACTTTGTCTCGCGTGCATGAGCGTGCAGCGTGTACTACTTGACGTGGTCTGCAACTGTCCACTGCCCAATCCTCTGCCCCCTCCGCCAGTCCTTGCGCAAGACATTGATTTCCTCCACACAGCAATTGCACCACTGGATAATTCAACGCAAGATTCGTCTGCCCGCCCAAACCCGCCCGCCCAAACAATCGCCCACTCGCTCGCCCAAACAACCGCCCACTTGCACGCCCAACCACCCTCCCCGGAATCAAGGCCAACCAACCACCCCCCCCCCCCACCCACCCCAACCCCCAGCCACCGCCCATTCCCCTCCCGCCTACTCATCCACCTGCTCATACACTTGCACAACCGCTCACTCGGTCGGCCAACCATCTGCGCAACCACCGCCCAACCACCCACTCACCCGGTCAACCGCATGGCTCATGAAACGCCCAACTGCCCGCACAACCAGCTGCTCAACATTCCGCCCAACCGCTCACTCGCCCTACTTTCAACTTTCCACCCAATCGCCTTCCCCCAATCGTCCGCCCAACCACCTGCTCAAACTCTCGCCAAAACGCCCACTCGCCCGCACGTCAGCCCATCGAAACTGCGGCTCAACCTCCGGCTCAACCTCCGGCTCAACCTCCGGCTCAACCTCCGGCTCAACCTCCGGCTCAACCTCCGGCTCAACCTCCGGCTCAACCTCGCGTTCAACCTCCCGTTCAACCTCCCGTTCAACTCTCTCCTGTTCAACCTCCCTGTTCAACCTCCCGTTCAACCTCCCGTTTAACTCCTCCTCGTTCAACCTCCTGTTCAACCTCCTGTTCAACCTCCTGTTCAACCTCCTGTTCAACCTCCCGTTCAACCTCCCGTTCAACCTCCCGTTCAACCTCCCGTTCAACCTCCCGTTCAACCTCCCGTTCAACCTCCTGTTCAACCTCCTGTTCAACCTCCCGTTCAACCTCCCTGTTCAACCTCCTGTTCAACCTCCCTGTTCAACCTCCCGTTCAACCTCCTGTTCAACCTCCTGTTCAACCTCCCGTTCAACCTCCCTGTTCAACCTCCTGTTCAACCTCCCGTTCAACCTCCCGTTCAACCTCCCTGTTCAACCTCCGTTCAACCTCCGTTCAACCTCCTGTTCAACCTCCTGTTCAACCTCCTGTTCAACCTCCTGTTCAACCTCCGTTCAACCTCCTTCCTCCGTTCAACCTCCTGTTCAACCTCCTGTTCAACCTCCTGTTCAACCTCCTGTTCAACTCCGTTCAACCTCCCGTTCAACCTCCCGTTCAACCTCCCGTTCAACCTCCCGTTCAACCTCCCGTTCAACCTCCCGTTCAACCTCCCGTTCAACCTCCCGCTCACTCATCCACCCATCATCCAATCGCCCACTCATCCGCCTAAACGCCCCCAAACCGCCCACCCAACCTCCCAACTGCCATTCCAACCACCTACCAAACCACCGAAACACCCAACTGCCCATCCAACTACCCAATCAACCTTCCGCCTTTCCAAGCACTCGCCTGCTTACCGCCACTCCCATCCGTCAACTCGCCCGCGCCCCACCCCCGTCCACCCACCATTCACCCCCTGCCGCGGCAGCCTTCCGGGCCAACCGAATAAATAAGTCAAAGCACACGCGTGTTTAGAGCGAACAACGCAAAGAGACGTGCGGTACATGTAACAAGGCCTGCTCCGCCGTCGCGACGTCTAGGTGGAAAAACGGGAAAAACTTTCCCTCCGTTCTCGTTACAGCCGACGGGCGCGGGCGGGCGGAGAGGAGGCAATGGCGGGACGGGGCGGGGCGGGGCGGAGTGGGTGTTCGGGGGAAGGCATAATGAGGTTTTGTAATGATCGGATCGATGTTGCCAGAGACAGTCGGCAGTCACACCGCCTACGCGCGCACGCCGCTCCGCCCTCCGCCATGATGAAAAGTTGAACGTCTGCATCGGGCCTCGCGGGTGGAAGGCGGTGGGGGGTAGTCGGGGTGGAAGCGCCTCACAGTGGTTCGCTATGGGTCAAAAGCGTGTGGAGGGAATTTCTTTACTATATTAAAAAATTGGAGACGTTTTTAAGAAAGTGGCGTTTAAGCGTTACTATAAATGCGAAATTTCAAGCTCTTTTTCATGGAAAATTGTTGAGTTTTCGAAAAACTTAATTTAGAATTATTTCAGGCACTTAACTCACAAATTCAATAGTGGTTACAAATCGCTGGAAATGTTCATATTAACGCCATGAAAGATATTTTAAAAGAATGTGTGTAATTAAAAAATAATACAGCAAATTAAACTTTATATCATTTTTAACAGTGCCATTAGCTCTACTCGTCGAAAAAGTTGGAAGAAAAAATTTGGAGCCATTTTTGAGAAAATGGCGTTTAGGCGTTTGCGGAATTTTGAGCTCATATTAACACGAAACTCTTGAGCTTTCGAGAAAATTTATCTGACATTATTTAAAGCACATGTTTTAATTAACAAAATAATGAGAACAAATTGACGCTTATGTAAATATTAACCCCGTCAGAGACGACTCTAAAAATTACATTTTTTTTAATTTTTGAAAAAACAAAAGAATGGAGCAATATGACATTTATGTCATTATACAGAGTGCACTTGGAATTGTCACTACCAAATGTTTAAAGAAAAACTGTAACATGAAGGGTTCAGGTGAGAACCTGGTAACTCACTTTTCGCGTTACGGTAGTAAATATAGTGTGACGCACATCGGCATCCAACTGGCAAGGTGAGTGCGATTTTACTTCAGTGCCTCTATCAATTGAGGCACCGCAGTGCCTTTGATCGAGAGGTTTTAGGGTTGGAGCCCTCACTGTAGCAGGATTGTCCACACTGGCTGCGTAGACAGGTCGAATTCAGTCGCTGTGGGAAATTCAGTCACTGGAGGAGAATTTTAGCGTCCGGCTGCTCTAATCGGTAGTTTTCTGTGGCTTCTTCGATCAAATACAGAGGAATGCCGGAGCAGTACCCTAACAAACAGACGACGGACCGCGCGATCTTTCATTCCTTTTCATTGTCCTATCCTCACCCTTTGCACACACTTGAAGTTGCATGCACTTCATATCGGGAGACCGGATGCGGTAGCTCAGTGCATCAACTGATGTCACTGCAGTGCCTCTGACCGGGAGGTCCTAGGTTCGAGTCCTGTCAGTGGCAGGCTTTTCGACACTAGCTTTTCAGCTAGGACGTATTCAGTCGCTGTCTGAAGGAGAATTCTAGCTGCCAGCGGCTCTGATTGGTAGTTTTCCGTGATTTCTGCGATGTACACCTGGCGAATGCCGGATCAGTACCTTATTAAACAGGCTAAGGACCGCGCCCGATCTGTTCTTCCTCTTCCTTGTCCTATCATCTCCCCTTACACTCACACACACTAACCTACACTACCACATATTCCGGGAGACCGGTCAGGAGCTTAGAGCTTGTCCCGGCTGGGCGATGCCCGCAGGTGGGAGAGTCCTTCCCGTAACACGAAAAAATCAATCAATTATATCGGGAGAATGGAGGGGAAACCCCACTAGCCGACGGTAGGTCGGCGCCGGATCTCGCCATCCAGCGGGGAAGATCACCGCCATCTCCCGAGAACAAACATCACTACACTCACGGGACTAATGACCAAAGCAGTTGACGCGCCCGGAAACACGAAAAAATCAATCAATTATATCGGGAGAATGGACGTATGCTTAGAGCTCGTCACGTCTGAGGCAGTACCTCGTTAGTGGAAGATACTTGGTTCGTGAAACTTTCCGTAGGTCATCGCCGGATCTCACTATCCAGAGGGAGATGATCATCATCATCAGCAGCAGCAGCAGCGATAAAACATGCACTATATTTACGGCTTACAAATGAATATCAGTTCACACGCCCGGAAACGCCAATCAGTCAATAACCAGACACGTGACATTCGCCCCTCTCTACCTGACCCATCCCCACGCCCTGGTTACCGAGAACGGAAATGGCCTCGCCTCGGTCCTTGAACGGGGACAGGTGGCTCAGAGCATCAACTGAAGTCACTGCAGTGCCTTTGACCGGGAGTTCCTTGGTTCAAGGCCTGGGCTAGTCAGCTAGGGCGGATACAGTCGCTGTCTGGAGGAGAATTCTAGCGGCCGACTGCTCTGATCGGTAGATTTCCGTGGTTTCTCCGATCAACACCAGGTGAATGCCGGAGTTACGAACCCTCAAAAACGGGTCACAGACCGCGCGCGATCTTTCGTTTCTCTCCCTTGGCCTATCCTCTTTCCTTACACACACACTTACACTAACATGCACTAAACTATCACACATGCCAGGAGACCGATCGGAGGGCTTAGAACTTGTCCCGACTGGGGCGAGTTATCTGGAGGAGATACCTAGTTGCGGTGATTATGCCCCGCTGGATGTCAAGATATGGCGCTAACCTACGTGGGCTTACGGTAATTTTCCCCAACTTTTAGATCTCTCTCACCAGCGGGGCGCCGCCCCTGCCGGATCAAGCTCTAACTTCCCGACTGGTCTCCCGTGTGGAATGTGTTAGTGCAAGGTTGTGTAAGTAAGGGGCATCAACATGTATAACGGAAGCCTCAACCTCCGGGTGTGAAAGAACTTTTTAACCATTTATAAGAAATTTATACTAGCTAAAATGAAGGAACCAAAATACATGATATGATAAATGGGCATTTAAAATGGGACGTAGTCAAAATAATGACCAATGGGATCAATGGCCATTTTAAGCGTGGAATGCAATTTTCCTCGCCAGCGATTTGTAGGTATGAACAAAAAATGTCAAGAATATTTTCGGATCCCGTGATGCTTTCGCGAAGCCAGTTTCAACACGTAGAAAGTTAAACACTTTGTATCTGGAATCGTGACTCTACTTACAGAGAAAAACGCAATAGTGCCAACGTGTTGCCCAGTCTTGCAAATACGTTTTTAGTTTGATCGAGATGGAGAAAGGAATATAATGATGAAACAGGAAGAAACATGTTAGAATAAGGTAAAGAACTTAAAATAGACACAGAGATCATAAATAAGGAAAAAAAAAACAACTAAATGGAATCTTCAAAAACAATTCCAGAAACAATGAGACTTCAGTTGTTAGAAGTCTTAAGAGCGTAGAAATAATTAGATATTTCGCCCAGTTTCCGTACTGCAATGATAAACTCTCAATGAATGGTAATACTCAGAAGATATTTCCTAGGACTCAACTATTTTCGAACGAATGCTAAGACAGGAATAAAATTAAGAATAAAATAAGTGTGTAAAATGAGGTTTCCTTGAAACATGAACAATCTGCTCAGAAAGGTGTGAATTGAGAACAAACACAATTGTTTCCGGTCTGTATCTTTCTAACGAGTGATCCGATTAGGACATAATTAAAAACAAAAATGTGACGAAGAATGATATCTATTTAAAACATGGATCTCAAGAACCACATTCAAGAAGGAATGTTATGAAGAAGGAACTCAAAAATCAACAACTCATAACAATACTCAAACTAGTGCTCTTTTGGATTATGTCTTTCTAATGAATATTCACTTTTGATTAAAATTAACAAATAAAAATGTCCCTTAAACCAGATAAAAATGGCAAATTGATCGCGAGAAACACAATAGTTATATATATTTTATTTAAAATTCAACATTTACTACATCTGAATGGTTAGATATAATTTAATTAAATTTGTTGGCAAACCAGCTTGATACTGCTGAATATCAGTAAAATATTGAGTCGAGATTTGGAATCAGCAGTCAGAATACCGTTTTCGTAGTAAAATGCTGTCAAAATAGCGTAAAACTTTACATCCAAAATCGTGAGATTTTTGCTTTTACATATATATAATATGATATAATTTAATGTAGCTGAATTGTAACTGTTAATTTATGCTGTGCTGTGAGTACAATTGTACATCCAAACGTTTAAGAACAAGTGGACTGTTTATTCAGAAACTGTTTATTCAAACAGTTTTTTAATGCATTAAGATACCACTTCTTCGGCTAATAGCCGTTCCTAGAGTTGACGAATGATTTCAATGAATTAGTGATGATTTAAGTTTTCTGACACGTCAATTGCTATGGTCATTATTCCCGTTAGTGTAAAGTTTTATCGTGGGTGAGACGGTCTTCCTCCCAAACAGAACCTGAGATCCGTCACCGACCTGCGATTCGGGAGTACGAGTGATTTACCCATCCTTCCAGCGGAGCATAGACCTAGGCGGGACAAGCTCTAAGATCCCGTCTTGTCATTCGACACGTGTAGTAGTGTAGTGTCATTGAAAATGAGTGCTAAGAAAGTACAAGAAGGTGTAAGGCGAGAGGATAGAGCAAGGAAGGAAAAGGAAAGACCACACACTGTACCAAACACGCTGCGGCATTCGCGTCGTATAGATAGGAGTAACCACAGAAAACTACCAATCAGAGCAGCCGGCCGATAGAATTCTCCTACAGCCAGCGGCTGAACGCGACATAGCTACGTAGCTAGTCTCAAAAATCCCCCACCGTCGGTTCTTGATTGATTGATTGTTTAGTGATTACGAGCGCGCCAATTGCTGAGTCCCATAAGCGTATTGCATGTTTTATCGCGGGAGGTGGCGGTGATCTTCCCCCACTGGATGGAGAGATCCTGCAGGACCTAACCAACGGCTTGCAGGGTTTCCCCAACCAGGTATCACCCAGCGGGCATCGACTGTGTCAAGAGAACCAAGCTCTCGACTGGTCTCTCGACATGTGTGGTAATTTAGTGCATGTAAGTGTAAGTGTGTGTAAGGGGTGAGTATAAGAAAAGGAAGAGGAAGGAAGTCCGTGAACTTTTTGAGTATTGTTCCGGCATTCGATTGGTGTGAATCACAGAATCCCCGGAAAACTACGAGTCAGAAAAGGCAGCCGTTAGAACTCACCTTCAGACAGCCCTGATCTCCACCGAGCTGTCTAGTCGGAGCCCAAAATACTACTACCGTTGGGACTCGAATCCCCGGACCTCCGGTCAATTGATGCTCTGAGCCACCTAAACTGCTGGTCGAGACTTGAATTCTTGCACATTCCGAAAATTACACTGCAGAGTCAGCAATGTTGCTGCTGAGCTATCACAGTCGTTTCCAGCGCTCAAGCGTTCATCGATGCGCGCTTTTTACTTTCGCCTAGGAGGAGAGAGAGAGAGAGAGAGAGAGAGAGAGAGAGAGAGAGAGAGAGAGAGAGAGAGAGAGAGAAAGAGAGAGAGAGAGAGAAAAGAGAGCAAGAGAGCAAGAGAGAAAGAGAGAGAGAAAGAGAGAGAGGGGGCTTGATACCGGAAAATCGAATGACGGAAAATCGTCCGTATGTCCGTCCATCCGTATATCCGTCCGACCGTATGTCCGTGGGTGGACAATGGTAGCGGCTAAACCATTCAGCCGATTTTCTCCAAAACTGATATTCCCTAATCGATATGACATGTTGCGGCCTCTTGAATGTGAAAACAATATTTCAATTTTGTGTCGTACTTTAAATGAACCCCCTGAGACATTTTCCAAATTTTCAAAAAAAAATTATTTTAATTAAATTTTGTTGTTGAATAGTGTAAATAACTTTTAAGAGAAAGATACATGTCTCATTGTCGTTGAAAACCGAGATTTTTCGAAAATTTCCAAAGTTCAAAATTTTTGTTCGCAGTTTTCCTGGAATTGAACGACTAAAGAGTTTTTCCCTTAATGAAATCTGTTCCGTAAAGATATATTTTGAAATACGATCATGTAAAACTTTTCGAAAATTTGAGTATTTTTCATTTAATTTTGGGTGACTACGTGCGAGAAAGTTCGCGCTGTTTCAGCATCGCTAGTTTTTCCGTACCTCTAGCCTGTGGCTATCCTGTATTCCGTACCACTGTGGGTTGGCGACGAGAGACCGCTCACGGGAATGGAAGGGTGGAGAGGCGGTTTTGGAACTATCGTTGCGCTGACGTGCAATTTCCGAGCGTAAAAGCGGAGCGTTTTTTCTTATCTTTTCCTCCTTTCTTCGTTCGCTCCGTAAGCCACCGACGTTAATCACCCGGATAGACGCGTGGGGTTACCGCTGCGGGATGTCTCCCGCACAGAGAGTGGAGCGAAGGAGGAGCCGAACGAAGTCGTCGACGACGGTCGGCATGCAGCGGTCAGCTGTCAGTTTGAGTTGCTTATTAGGAGTTGCTATTTTTAGAGATTATAATGGAAGTTTGTGTATTCTCTTTGGAACGCTTCAGAGTCAGTTTGCGTGCGTGTGCCTTGACTGAGAAGGAGAAAGAAGCCAACGCATTCCTTTGTAACGGCGTGGAAATTAATGCGCGCACAGGTTATTCGGATTCGCAGAGATATTATTTTCAAAAGAAATGTCATGTTTTGAGGAGACACCTTTTAATAAAATATAATCTCATGATAATTACAATAACTTTTTAATCGAGCTTTGTCAAGAAATTATGATTAAGTTGTCTTTCAAAATGAAACCAATATAGTTTTATTTTCTAGTAGGATAATATTATTACAGATTTTATTTACAAAAAACAACAGAATGTAGATTATTTAAAATTTCGAAAAATTCGAGACATTATGTTAATGAATAAAACAGTCTAATACGAAGAGATAAATGTGTTAAAAAATTATACCAAAAAAATCGTTCATAAAATCAAACTTATAAACTATGCAATGATTAAATTGAATTTACTATGTTGCTTCAAGGGGTTAAAAGACTTTTAGATCTCACTTTCATATCCAGTTGTTTTAACATTTCATGTCCGGCCTGACAATTTTTTAGAAATTGTATTTAATTGCTAACTAATAGCTAGCTAACGGCGTAAAAGTAGCTTTAGAGACCCATAATTATATTACTTGTTCTGTATTATTTATCGCAACGTAGATGCCACACCTACACGATTGTGTAGGTAAGGTATTCCGTTATTTACATTAGAAGCATTTATTTAATTACATTTGCACAATTATTAAAAATTTTAATTGGTGAGCTATTGTAAAAAGCAAGGTATTTCACCGTACTCTGGGCTGTAATTTGCAATTACCTCTTATCTGCTTTCTTTATTCTCGCAAGGTGTCGGGCAGGCTGAAGTAGATTCAAACAGTGATCAATTGCATTACAATGAAGGCGTGTTTTGGTTCTTTCATGAAAAATGTAAGTTTGTAAATGTTAAATGCGAGAAAGTGCTATCAAGATTTTAGGAATTATTACGCGTAACTTGCGATTAAGCACCCGGAGTTCGACAACTCACACAATAAATAAATGGCTGGAGACAACGTCAATGCAGGTCAAAACGATAAATCAAAACGGAACATTACACAAATCACCTTTTGTCCAATTTATTAGAGCATTGTTTTCTTCGCAGTTACGCTGCTTTGGAATTCATTACACCAAGATTTATATCAAGACTGTTGAAACAAATACTCTGTTACGGATATCCCAATTCACGATTCGCAATATTTAAATATATTTATGTGTTAATTACTTAATTATTAAATCTGCCTAATACAGATTGATCTAGAACCTAATAGCGTTTTCCATTCACCGCACTAGTAAGCACTCAGGGCAGCTTTCGTGTTCCCTTCCACCGCTAGGGCGCACCAGTGCAAAGAACTGCGTGTTCCACTCGCACATCGACACGGACACAGGGCGCACTCGGGGCGCCCTAAACTGCACTGACGATCGCGTCAGTGCAGTCCAGTGCACCGGGCCATTGTGAGGTTAGATACGGAAGTTATCCATGCTGATTTAGATTCGTGGTGAAATTGTGAAGGCAATTGAGGATCTTCTATCACGCAGGGATACTTCGAATGATGGAGTACATTATGTTTTGCAAGAAATGTCTTAAAATAATGTTTGTGATTTACACAAAGTTCGGAAAATGAGATTGTGTTTTCCGAAAATTTAACCTTGAATAACTTCATATTAACAAATCCAGTGCTATTCAGAAACTGAAGTGTTTTAGGTACGTCTCAATTTCGAAACGCTAATAAAGTGAAAATAAAAATAGTGACCCTTAGAAAGAAACGCTAATAAAGTGAAAATAAAAATAGTGACCCTTAGAAAATCATTCAAATATATATGCCAAGAAATGTTTCTCGCACGCCCATACGTGTACCAGCGGAAATGTTCATGTTATTATTTTTATTGTTTTCAGTAATCAAACAATTCTACAGAAGCCTTTCGGTTCAAAATCTTGTGTACTATATCGATCACTGGCAAATCTCGAAAAATGAAATTACGACTCATACGCATTTGATGTTTTCGTAGTTTTTAGATAAAGAAATCACACGTTAATAATTTATGAATTAAGAAGTAAGAATTACCAAAAGACTTCATAAAAATTATAACGACGATCGTAATTCAAAATTATTTTTCGAGTTCCATCAGTGTGACTGACCAAGAACAGCTGTGTATTATTTCACTGCGTAGCGCACACGCACTGACTCAGTTCCGGAATCCGTTTCATTCGTAGCTGCCCTTCACGCGTGTGGGGCAGCACTGTTGCGGAGCGATGACGATTCTGCCCTACACTAGGGTGGGTTTTAGTGCAACAAAAGGAAAACGCTATAAGATTTGGTAGCAATTGTAAAGTCTAGAGACAATTTACAGAACTGGCTGAAGTCTCGCATAAGCTTGGAGAATGTGCCGGTATGTAAATAGTTCCCATACACTCAGGGTCGGATTTATATACAAACAAATTACGGGCCCCCAACCATGGGAGAAAAATCATAAAAACTTCGAAAAATAACGTCTTATAATATATTTGTATCAGTAAAGAGTGTAGCCGATATATAAATTAGGTATGGAGTTACGGAGTATTATAAGCTTCTTTGAATCTCTTTGATTTTATGACATCATTGATCAATTTTCTACTGACTATAGTGGAAAAATGTGAAGCGATTAAGAAGTAAAAGTCTGTATTTGTTGGAAAAATGGATTGAAATAAATAAAACATGTTCAATTCTATAAGCAATTTAATAATTTTAATTTGTATTTGTACAAAACCTTATTCTATCATTAATAGAGGGCTTGGAACACAAAGGATATAAGTGACCTAAATGTGGTTTTGAGAAAATCGATTTTAAAATTGAGTGACTATAGAAAACTCTATGGAATGCATTTTCTTTCCACCTCTACATCGCGGCAACTGTTTGAGCTATTAAAATATCATTTGTTCACGAAATAAAATAGAGTTTCTACTTTGCACTTCTGCTCTTAACTCAAAATTTGTCAAAACCGCACTTACACCCTTTTCTGCTCTGGGTCCCTCAAATATTTTTTGTTATTAGTGTTTCATTTCTGAAGAGGAGCCTCAACATCATTTTGTTCTTGGAGTCGCTTCAGTACCTAAATAAAGTCTTTTCTACACTACACGATCTCTCGAAGAACACAGGGATTCCTCAAACTTTTGTACTGATTACGAATCTCCCAAATCATCTAGAGAGGATTGAGAGAGGAGGGTCAGTGCATCAACTGATGTCACTGCAGTGCATCTGACCAGGAAGTCCGAGGTTCGAGTCCCGACGGCGGCAAGATTTTCGACACTAGCTTATCACCTACGTCGGTTTCAATTGCTGTCTGGAGGAGAATTCTAGAGGCCGGCTGCCTTGATCGGTATTTTTCCGTGGTTTCTCCTATCAATACCAGGCGAATGCCGGACAGTACCCTAACAAACGGGCAGTGCCCTAACTCACCCCTTATACACACACACAAATACACACACACATACACACACACACTTACCTTATCAAACACTACA